>CM044558.2:11547679-12170179 GCA_024416835.2 Perccottus glenii
TTAAATGGTTTCAGTCCTATCTTGAAGACAGGAAGTACTTTGTTTCAGTCGGTAACTGTGTATCAGACCAAATGGCCCTGTGGGGTTCCACAGGGGTCTATCTGGTGACCTCTATTATTCAATCTCTACATGCTTCCTTTAGGCCAGTTAATACGCATCTGTGGCGTATCCTACTATAATTATGCAGATGACACTCAGATGTACATTTCACTCACAGCAGGTGAGGACCAATCCATGGACCAATCCATTCACTGTGTCACTGCATCGAACAGATTGATGTGTGGATGCAAAATAATTTCCTCCAACTGAACAGAAACAAGACTGAACTAATCACCTTTGGGCCACAGAAACAAAGAGAAAGTGTCAGCAGTCACCTCGCGTCTCTTTCTCTAAAATCTAAAAATCAGGTTAGAAATCTAGGGGTCATCATGGACTCATTTACATCATCTGCATTTTATCACCTTAAAAACATTTCCAGAGTCAAAGGGATGATGTCTCAACCAGACTTAGAGAAACTTGTCCATGCTTTTATCTCCAGCAGGTTAGATTACTGTAACGGCCTGCTCACTGGTCTCTCAAAACGAGGGTTAAGACAGCTGCAGTTTATTCAGAACGCAGCTGCTTGGGTTCTCACCAAAACCAGGAAGTACAACCACATTACGCCAGTTTTAAAATCTCTGCAATGGCTTCCTGTTGCTCAGAGAATAGACTTTAAAACAGCACTTCTGGTTTACAAGTCTCTTAATGGTTTAGCACCAGAATATATTTCTGAAATGCTAGTTGCTTATGAACCTCCTCGGACTCTGAGAACATCTGGGACAGGCCTTCTGCTCGTGCCCAGAGTTAGAACAGGTTAAAACCTTCCTCTTTAGTGTTTTTTATCTGCACTCTTTTTTTAAAAGGTTTTTAATTTTTCTTATGTTTCTTAATCTAAATCTTGTAAATTGTCTTTTATTTTTGTAAAGCACTTTGAGTTACCCAGTGTATGAATTGTGCTATATAAATAAAATTGCCTTGCCTTGTCACGTAGCAGCTCATTACAAGCAAACAGATCAGGTGAGGATGGTTACCTTTAGTAGTCATTCAAAAATCACCAGGGTATGTAACTTTTAAAATTTTGATCAGGGTCATTTGTGTAGTTTCTGTTTTCATTATGATTTAAAATGAGTAAACATAGTTGTTTTATAATAAATGGCTTCACCCAACCACTAACTATGAGTGAAATAATCATTAATGAGGCTTTGTGTCAGTCTCCATGGAGCCTCATTGTGCAGCTCTCTCCTGAGTGAGCAGCAGCCCACTTATTCAGAGTAACTGCTGCTGGCATCTTTGAGAAAAGTACACACACTAAATATTAAATATTATTATTGTGTGAGATCACATTAAAAAATGTGGACGGTTGAGGTTATTTTGTCAAACACTTTGCTGAAAGAGTTATCTGAAGAATGTTGATGTAGACACAGCCCTGAAGCAGTATCATAGTTTAACACTTTCGAAGAGTTGGGTTATGTTTGGAATGATGTTAGTGCGCATCTATTTTACGTTTCCGCACCTGGAAAACTGCTACAAAACATCAGGGTATTTCCATTTATATATACTGCCATATCATTTCTGTTTTATTAGCATTCCAAACAACTTTATAATAATGCAGCATTTTGATACTGCATCTCTCTCTGTGTTATACAGTATGCAGAAGCAGCCTGTGGAGATGTCACTGTTAGGCTGAATGGGTCATTAGTTAAACTCTTTAGTCCTACAAGGTAAGTACCCATCTGTTTATTTATGGCTTTTGGTGAAGTTATTTCACAACTCTGGCTCAGTAGCAGCACCTAGTGGCCTCCAGACACATTCAAATCCAAGTTATTTTTTTTTTTGTATCACTGAGAATCTATCTTTACATTCCTTTACAATGTAACAACATTGAACTGCAACAATATAGGATACAATTAATCAAGCTGAAAAAGACATACACATCACTTTGTGTATTTCCATTTTAGTGTATGATGGAATTCATTTGCTGATCAATTCTATTCTATGTTTATTATTGCACTTTTTATCTTTATCTATGATTTCTATTTGCATTCAACATATTTATGACAGTTGAGGGAGTGTAGCACACACAATATCAGACAGTGTATCTATTTAAATTATGTAAGTAATGTTTTCATTTTCCTTTCACTGTAGATCACAGATCTATGACTGTGCCTCACATCCAGAGAAACCCTGTGGATCCTGTTGGTGAAGGAAGGAAACTAATTAACATTTAGTTAATTAGCAGCATTTAACTGCCGTTCGGTCGTCAGGAATTTAGTCAAATGAAAAATATACACTTGACAAATCAGTTTGTTTCTGTAATAATGTGAAAAGTACTGTTGAGACTATTGGTGCCTTTGATATATTGTTTCAGTTATGTATGGGTGCAGTGGGAAAACCTTTTATATTCATGTGTTTTACTGTAATGTGAAGTGTCAATGCTGCTATCTGTTTTACATTCAACTGTAAGCTCACTCCCTGATGAAGATTTGTATATATATTTTTAAAATAAAAGTCTTCAATCAGTAAATCAGGTCAGTAAAGTATTGTGTTTTTTTTCATTAGTCATTTACTTAAACACTTTATACCAAAATGTAAAATGTTTTTCTTAAATCAATGAATAGCACTAAAAGCACCATTCTTACAGATCATTGCTAAAGTGAAGTTGTTTTAGGGTTTAGTTACTCTTTAAGTTCTACATCAAACAAACTGCTTAGTTCAATAGGAGTATATAATTATGGGGTGTGGCTCTGTGCTCACCTTGTCTGTCAGTTGTTTGCCCCATGTTCCGTGGATATTTTGAATGCCACCCGAAAAAATAAACTGTATTTGTATTGACTGTGTTTTAGATTATGTATTTATGACTGACTATGCTTTATGTTTGTCTTTGATTTTTCTTATGTACCATGAGCAAAAGGAACATTTACACTTTGGTGGACAATAAAGTTCTATTCTATGCTATTTTAATTTCAGGATGCTTTATACATAATGATGTTCAGAAAAATAAAACTTGTATCATCTGATATTTCTTTAAATCTTGATCCAATCTATTAAAAATAATGTGAGACAAAAAAATAACAGTATTATGTCAGAAAATATTTCTTTCAATTTTCAGCTAAACAAATTCATTTCAGTTTCACTATTTCTAACTTGCAAACTGCAGGTCCTTTTTGTATGGTAGTAAACCACACACCAAACGTGTTTAAAATAAATATAGGCCACCAGTAGCCTAACCTACATGAGTTTGATTGAAAAGTATGAAGCAGGAAGTGTTTACATGTGTGCCACTGTTCTGGCAGGAAGAAGGAGGTCTATCTAGCGCCTCTTCTTTCCTTAATTTCGATTTGTGCTCTGTCACACATAACCGTAATCTGGCGCTGTGCCGGGAAGACACACTGAAGGTTTCTTACTGCACAGGTGTGACATGAAAAAGGCCCCTTGAGTCAGACCACAACATGGGCCTCTGTGACTGTAAAGTACTGTAATGTCGGAAAAAGACGTCACGATTTTAATCACATTCACCAGCAGTACACCACCACTAATCTCTTGTGTGCATATCAATATAGGTTATGATCAATAAGGTGTAGCCCCAACGTCAAGTGCTGTATTTTTCAGAAACAGCTTTTATTCCAATCAGTATTTAATGGTTTATGACAATTTGTGAATATATTCATAGTTCAAATAATGCCATCCAACTTTTTTGATTAAACCCCAAGGTTAGGTATCTGTAGCAAATTAAGTGTTCTGTCCTCTGTTGGTCAAAAGCTGGAAGCAGAAGGTGGTTTAAGTTGTATTAACATTAACATAACACAAAAAAAGTATATCTCATTGACAATTGTTTGGAGTGGAATTGTTAGATGACAAAGGACACAATCTATGCTCACTTAAAATAATAAACCAAGCAATGAGGTGATAACTAGAGATAACAAAGCAATATACTGTATAATAGGAGTGTTATTATTGTAGGCTGTAAGCTCTGTCATGTGTGTCTGTGCTTTAAATGTTAGATTTGGTTGTCATCCTACATGTATGAGAATATAATGTCAATCTGTTAGAAATGGGACGTCCCTGCTGGCACCAGCCCCACATCTGCTAAAATAAATGGAAACTTCCACAAAAACACAGCAATCTGTGTAAATGCAGAAATTAGTTGTGGCTCCGGGAATGAACTTTCAGCATTTGTCAAAAAAAATTCTAGCTAGAAAATAAACAAGCAGTCCCCTTAAAATGGAGAAGTGACCTGAGCTGAAAGAGGCATATGTATAACAAGCATTCCCTGCCTTTTTCAACTTATGGAAAAGAACATACACAAAGACATGGGAGTGACTTGTGCTGTGCATGAAACATTGGCAGCACTGAGAGCATGCTGTGCTACTGGAAGAATGACGTGATTTCCCCAGCACTCCTTCCTCGAAACACCCGCTGTGAGTCAGCAGCTCTCAGAACACACTGCAAAGGAGATTATTTCAGATGATATGATCTAAGTAATGTGTGACTTTCCCAGAGTACATTGTGGGTTAGGTTGATTTGAATGTTTGAAGTCATTTTGTACAGTTTCAGGTTGGTACTCCTCACTTATTGTGTGGGCCCGCCCACAAACAAGCTCACTAGTGACACTGGGGTTTAGTGTAAATGTCACCTCACTGTAAAAATATCAAAACAAAAGTTCAGCCAGTTGCATCTAACTTATTTTCACTGTAACTTAATTTAGTTTATAGCCTATGGAAACTTTTTTAAGCAAGCTATTTGGACCATTATGTTAGGTAGCTAGGTAGCTTTATCAAGAAACTACATATTTGCCACATAACTTTGTTTTATGAAAAATGTAAGATTTAGCCTAAAGCTAAGTGCATGCTTCTTTACAAACAATATTTTCCAAAGCTAGTGTTAGTTAAAGCATGATAAATTTACAGAGAAGTCAAAAGCTAATTGTTAATTAGCACCAAAAACACCAAAAGCATATTTTACACACATTAGCAAAACACATAATGATAAACTGCTAAATGTAAAGCTAAGCAAGAAGGTCGTGAGTTCAAACCCTACTGCATGCATGGTCAATTGGCAACTCTAAAGTATCCCTAGTGAATAAGTGTGAGAGTGAATGGTTGTCTGTCAGCTGGCCATTGTCCAGGGTGTACCCAGCCTCAGACCAAAAGTTGCTGGGATAGGCCCCAGTCACCGTGACTATAAAATAAAATGGCCTTTTGAATCCAAATTATGTGTATTATGTTCTCGGTCCCGATTTAGGGTGGGGGAATTTATTTCCCCGTGTTCCCCCACAAATTAAGCACTGCTTGTAGCGCATCTTTGAATAAGCAGAGGCAGGGAAAAGGAAACTTACAGTCGGGGCAGACGAGTAATAAATTATCACACGCCCCATATAAAAATGCTGAGTCAAAATTATTCCCATGTGGCAAACTTAAGTAGTAGTCATTCAATACCAGAAGTTCGTCTCGTGTTACCGCTCGGGCTGTTGATCAATCAGCTTGTACTTTCCTTTCCTTCGATAAACTCCGCGGTGCCAGAGCGAGGGAATCCCAGCAGCTGATTGGACGCTGTGGGTTTTGTCACGTCACACGCCTCCGCATTATAACAGCAGTAGCGACGAGCATGTTTAACTACAGCTGGAGTAGTCAACACAAGACGAACACAACAACAGCACATGGTGAGTTTACGATGACCCATTATATTTTTTTTATAAATGACTTGGAGCTTTATTTGTAGCTTAGTTTATTAAAGACCAAAATCCTACAAGTGGTTAAACATTATATTTGGACTGGAATTTATGTTGTTATTAGGCTATATGTAGGCTAGGCTAGGCTAGGCTAGGCTACACTTTGAGAGAAAAGATAAAATACAATATTAATTCCGGCGTGCAATCCATCTCACGCCTCACCATGTTTTATTTTTATTGCAGTCCCTATTTAAAAAAAAATATTTTAAATATTTATTTAAAAAGATATATGTATATAAAATTAAAAAAAATAAAATAAATGGATCTTTAATTTTCTGTGCACTTTCATAGACATTACTAGAGAGTTATATATAATATATAAACCAGATATAGCCTTTAAATGTTTTTTTTTTCATACTGTTTATAAAATTAAAAATGTTAAAAATGTAACATTAATCATATGAGGCCTACATGTGCAAAATGTAAAAAAATACATATAGCCTATTGCCTCTTTGTAATATCATGATTATTAACCTTTATTTTGAAAACAGAAATATACAAAAATGGTCTAAGAGTTATTGTATTATTACTTGATGTTTTAAAGTTGGGCTGTGAAGAAAGACATATCTGTTTTGTGTCTCTTTGCAGGACAGTAGAATGGACAGATCATCTGCAGACAGCTCACAGACCAGTGAAAAAATAGTGCGACTCTATCCGTCATTACCTAACAATGACAGGTATATGTCGGACCAAACTTCTACTAACAGTCAGTGAATGTATGAAGTTGTGATTGTGATAAAAATTGTGACTGATTTATCTTCAGGTATGAGGTGTGCGTACTGGGCCGCTCCTCTGCAAATAAGTTGAATGTGAACACACCACATTGTGATGAGGCATTGCCCGGGAACACACAGGTACTTTTAAAAAAATGCAACACTGGAAGATACCCAACAGTCTAAACCTAATGATTATACTGCTACTGTCCATGCAACATATCAAAATTTCCACAAATATGTAAAAGGAAGTCGGCAGATACTGTCTGATTACACAACTGTACATTCACATTGTTGCTGTATGTTTACCATATCTGAGAAGTTCCTCTTTGTGTTTTAGGCCGAGGGATGTACAGCCAGGATGAAAGCGCAGATACGTGTTTTAGAAGAGCAGAAACAAGAGGTGAGTAAGTTTCACTATAGATATTTATAATCACAAATCAACATTAAGTGCTCACACTGTGCTATCTGTCTTACTCAGCTACTTTCTATAAATGAAAGATGGGCAAAGGAGTACAGAATCATGGTGCAGTATTACAAAGAGAAGGTAAGGCATGGCAAATATTCCAGAACTTATTGCACATGATGCGTTTGTTATGTGAAAATCAGGCCACAATAGGGAAGTGGGAGCAGAATTGCTGTATTGTCGTTGTTATTTTCTAATCACAGGGTTAAGTTGGGATGTTTTTTTTGGCGCAGTGGGAAACACTTTTCGTGTGAATAGTGTGTGAGAAAAATGACAAGAGTATCCTAGAGAGAATATACATTTGGTGTAATATACTATACAGTGTTTCCATTTATAAATCAGCTTTTTATAGTATTTTCAGATAAAACTGCAATGTGTAAAGGTTTTCACTACACTACAGGCCTACTATACCTCACTACACTACAGGCCTACTATACCTCACTATACTATAGGCCTACTATACTACACTACACTACACTACACTACACTACACTGTACTGTATACCTATATCACTATACATCACTATATATCACTATACAATATTATACTTTGCTATACTATGCCTACTCTACTATACTACACTGCACTACACCATAGACTATACTATACAATACATTACTATAGGCCTACAATACTGTCTACATACCTACTATACAATAACTTTGCTATACAACAGGTCCATTATACTATGCTATGCTGTGCTATGCTATACAATACTTTTACCTAGAGCCTAAATATGAGCAGTCCAGTAAAAGTAACTGAGTCAAAAAAGTTCCCTTTATAATCATCCATTCATAATTTACTATTTAAATACCACATACTTATATTATACCTATGTTCTCGTTTATGAATAGGCTTGTGTAATAATACGTTTTATTTTTTAAACATAGGTTTGCAGCTTAAAGGCACTACTACCACATGGTTGCTCCAACTTTAACAAGGAGACAGGAGAAGAATTGAATCCCTTATGTAAACTAAACACTCTTAAAGACAACACACAAGTAAGGATTTTCAATGTATTTTTTTGTATTATTCATAGTAGGTCACTGTTACGTTTGGCTAAGTGTGTTATCTTTCAGGCAGGATGTGGTGTCGTGGTAAAAGCCCAGAGTGAAGCAAGAGATTTAGAAAAGCAGAACAAAAGTTTGGCCATAAGAGGGCAGCATCAGCACGCAGAGATTGAGCGACTCAACAAGGTGAGTCATCTGTTACATAAAACAAAAACACACAAAACTTAATAAGATTACGGAAAGAAAGATATTTATTTTACACACTTATTTGAATGTTTTTCTCAGGCCCTGCAGGATGCACTTCAGACTTCTCAGCCTCACAGTGAAACACTACAGGACCTCTGGAAGCATCAGGTATGTAATGTTAAATATTAATACATTCTGAAAATCTTTCACTGCAATTCTTTTCAAATGTTTCAATGTTGATTTATTCAGGCTGAGGTGAATAAGGAAGACTTCCAGAAGGAGAGGAAGGACAGAGAGACACTTCATGGCAAGTATCTGGAACTGGAGAAAAAGTATAGAAAGGTTAGGAATGAGCTGCACGCTATCAAAACACAGGTAATGTCAAATTAGATGTATTGCAAATTAATTTTCCTAACAAATATTTCAATTAAGTGGTAAAAACTTAATTGTCTTTGTTTTTTTCTTTTCTAGAGCCCGTGGATGACGACACCAAAGCATAAATGTGCCTGCACTCAGCCAGATGCTTGTACAAAAAACGAGAATAAGCTGACTAACCCGGGTTGCACAGCGCTCCAAAGACGCTACACTTTTAAAGACAAACTGTGAAAAACAACCAAGTCAATAAAAACTATGAACCCTTGTGTACAAGCATGATTACACTATACTAAAGTGTGTGCACTGACGATGAAGGGCTACTGTTTTGGGAGATTTGGCCTAATGTTTGAACACTCTTAATGACTAATGTTCTTCTGAATCTGTAATTATATGTTTAGAAGAAAAGGAAACCAGTGTAAATGTCTTCTATGAAACTGTCACTGGTTCATTTCCTTCAGTATTAGTTTATTTGCACTAGACTATGTTGTTGGAGATATTTAGGCATTATATTTAAATAAGTAACTACATTGTACAGTAAATGTAAAGCTATTCTGGAGTATTTTTCATGATGATGTATTTTTATGCTGTTACATGTGTTGTAAATAAAGATAACACTTCTGGAACAAAAAGAAGAAAATAATATTGTTTCCTTCATTTCATTCCAGCAGTGTTGGAAACATTCCTCAGAGATCTTGGTCCATATTGATATGATAGCATCACATAGTTGCTGCAGATTATTCCATGATGTGACTCTCATTCCAACACATCCCAAAGGTGCTCTATTGGATTGAGATCTGGTGACTGTGGGGGCCACTGTTTGTGACATGGTGCATTATCCTGCTAGAAGTAGCAATCAGAAAAAGGGTTGTAAAGGGATGGACATGACCAGCAACAATACTCAGGTGCCTGTGGCATTTATACAATGCTTATTTGGTAAGGGGCCCAAAGTGTGGCAAGAAAATATTTTCAACACTAGAACTGTTGAGACAAAGCAGGATGGATCCATGCTTTCATGTTCTTTTAGCCAAATTCTGACCCTACCATCTATATGTCACAGCAGAAAATTTTGGTGAGCCTGTATGAATTGTAGCCTATGTTTCCTGTTCAGGAGCGTTCCTGACAGTTCTTTTGTTGTTCCTGACAGGGGCGGCTCCCGGTGTGATGTTCTGCTGCTGTGGTTATCTGCTTCAGGGTTTGACGTGTTGTGCGTTCAGAGATGGTATTCTGCCGACCTTGGTAGTAATGGGTTATTTGAGTTACTGTTGTCTTTCTATCATCTCTAACCAGTCTGCCCATTCGCCTCTGACATCAACAAGACATTTTTGCCCACACAACTGCCGCTCACTGGATATTTTCTCTTTTTTGGACCATTCTCTGTAAACCCTAGAGATGGTTGTGTGTGAAAATCCCAGAAGATCAGCAGTTTTTGAAATACTCAGACCAGCCCATCTGGCACCAACAACAATTCCATGTTCAAAGTCACCTAAATCCCCTTTTTTCCCCAATCTGATGCTCGCTTTGAACTTTAGGAACTTGACTACACCACATCTAGATGCCTAAATGCATTGAGTTGCTGCTATGTGAATGGCTGATTAGTAATTTGTGTTACCAAGCAATTGAACGGGTTTACCTAATAAAAAAATATAGGCCGGTAAGTGTCTATACACACAATTTCCTGTGTGTGTATAGTTTGTGAAGAAGCTATTTAATTGAGACACTTTTCCTAATTTCTAAATTTAAAACAGCTGACATAAGCCTATTAAGTGCATCAAACACAAGAAATTCTACTGTTGTTTTCAACCAGTCTGACAAAGCTATATAAAATACCTCTAGCTACATCAAGTGGAAGAAATCATAACATCAGTTTCTAAACCTATGAAAAATATATGAGAAAAGAATTAAAGTATAAATAAATATTAGTCATATGTTTATATCTGTCTGTTTGTGCCAGACATTAAAAGGACACAGGGAAAATAATGTAAATAAAATTGAGTTAAAGAAATATTGCGTTGTGAAATGATGATGGATGTTGTAAAACCAAGATAAGGATTTACTGGCCACTGGTGAAAATTGCTGTTTCATTCATGTTTCATTTACCATGATATGGGTTAGTAAGACCAGAGTTCGGGAGAGCTCAGGAAACACTGACCTGTGGTGTTAACAGTGGGCTAACACCACAGGGCTGCAATGTTAGTGCACTGTTCTTTTTTACGCTCATTAAGGGTTCTAAAACCAAGATAATGGTTTACTTCAGCATTTTTATAATCTTCCTTGTACAGTAGTTATTGATGCAAATGTGTTTGACTTACCAGAACATGTTCCTGCAGTCTGAACATCTTTACAGAATGACCAGTTTTCTCACTGTTTTTTTTACTCACCAGTGTATCTTCTCATCCTCATTGAACCCCATGTATCCTCACCTTTGCATACTCACATTTATTTTCCAAAGTCTTTGATTCTTTTACATTTATACTTGATGGAATTTTTACTGCGGCACATTTCCTCATATTTTGTCCCATTAGCAGCTGCACTGTATTACACTATGTTTACAGGCTGATTGTAACAATTCATCCACTGCCAGCGAGAGATCCAGTTTCCCTGTGGCTGGAACACGTTCCATTTAGAGATGCAAGCAAACATTGTAAGTAATTTATGTAAGGTTTGGTCCGCAGAAACCTTTGAAGGCTGGTATATATCCACATTTTATGCATTTTTGGAGGCATTGCGTAATATGTTATTAGTAATGTAGATGTATTCTATGGCCTTTATTATGGCTGTCTTATTTGGTTTTGCAAAGAGATTGAGAAGAGCAGGCGTTATATTGGGGGCATTACTGCACAAAACATGAACACTTGCTACAACTTAGAATCAAAAGCCCCTGCAGTAAACAAGTCGTTTTATTACTGCTGCTGTGATTAAACTGTGTCTTTAAAGGACCATGCACCGTCTTAAAAGTCCATAAACTACGGCGTCTTATGTAGTCTCAATTACATTAATGAGTTGTGCACATCAGAATTGTTTGTAGTAATGTCTTAAGGAAAATACTCACAGTTGTGGAGGCGCACTTTGAAGGCATTTATTGGCACAGACTTAGCAGCAATGTGCTATTGTTTATTGGATCCCATGCCTGTTAGATTTGACTTGACAATACACTTTAAAACAACCCCGTTGACTTTGAGCTCAGTTGCAATGATTGTCAGCACAATTACCATAAAGTGCACATGAACACAAAGTGAAACTACAATGTTACTTACTGCTGCTTTGATGCTACATTCTTAGTGGTTTGGTTGAAAATACCTGTTTATAAATAGCTGTATAAAATATGGTCATTATTATGCTTATGGTCAATTATAGTGATGATAATCATTCATAAAAATATATTACAATGCTTTCAAAAGGTAACACAACTGTACCCAGTGCTCAGTGTAAAAGCAAGGTGTGAGATTGATAACTGCTGTGGTGCTGATGAGGCAATATGCAGGAAATAATTGACTTCTTCCTTTGGCTTTTTACAGATAAATATGTTAAATACATTCAATGATAGTATTTTATAAGATTATCATCAACAACCTTTTGGGTTTGGAATTCTGGCCCGTATTGCACACCGGTTTTCTGACACTAGAGGGGTATGACCTCACCTTATAGGCTAAGCTTGCGTTGATTGTGTTACAAGTTATTGTGCCATAAAACAGGCTTATCATGAGTCAAGCTCAATCACCATGGAAACTGATGCAGACAGTTTAGCTTGGTCTGGAGCAGGCTTAAACCCCAAATAGTTGTTTTGCGAATCAGAGCTCTTTTTTCCAAATTAAAAGTGGTAAAGCAGGTTTCTAACGTTTGATCTTACTAATGAGCTTTACTTTAATCAATAAGAATTAATTAATTAATTAAACAATACCAATGTAAAAATGTAATTCTGATCTACATACAGCATAGATATTCATACAGCTCACATCCCAACAATAAATATTTAGTATTAATAATGTACTCCTATTTTACAAATAAGATTTGATTTTTACTTATTTTTACCACAGAGTTTGTGGAGAAGCTATTTAATCGAGACACTTTTCCAAATTTCTAAATTTAAAACAGCTGACATAAGCCTATTATGATTGTATCAGTTTGTCTTTGTAATTGTAATATGCATGCAGCTGTCATTATTATTATGCTATGCAGCATTTTCTTGTTGTAGTTTGTTATTGAAGCGTGACATTGGACTGGCTGTGTGAGCCCAGACTAGTCTTTATGGGACTACTTTAGCCCAATTCATGTTAACTCCATAGCCCCTTTTCACTCATGCAGAGTGCAAAGTTTCTGCACTTGACCAGAAAAGGGTCATGTGTAAAAAGAGCCAGAACTGATTTACCAGAATATCTGAGTTTCCTGTAAGCAAGACCTAATAACAAAAGGTTATTGTGTAAATTAAAGGAGGAACAAAACCAGTACATACAGTAAACACATTTCCAGATTTGCATTGCCTTTACATGTATCATGCTGACTTTGTCTTTCGACAGCCATCAGCTGTTTGCAGCACTGTCGGGTCAAGTACAAACAGGGGTGACCTGGGAACATTTTCTTACGTGTGAACAGTAAAAAACAATAGTGTTTAAGGGAATGTATTCCTGGTATTTACTGGAAACTATGTGACAAGTTAAAGAAGTAGAACTGTAAGCAGAGTATTATGGAGTTTTATGGAATACCCCAGTTCTGCCAAAGCTATAGCAGGGATAATACAACATCCACTTGTCAGAATCCCAGTACGGGACATATCCCTTTAGTAAAAAGCAGGGTTTGTGTGCTCGATAACACAGCGACGACAATGGCGTCTGACAAAACGTAGCGCCTCTGGAGAAACCTCACAGTCCTGAACATTGAGAAGCTGCAGCTCGCAACAGTTCGCCGCAAGAGCTTTGAGTCCTCTTCCAGAAACGCTCTCACATGCTCTTAAACTAACACGCCTCAGTCCTTGGCAGTACATGGCCAGCTGCTCCAGCCCACTGTCCGACACTAGGGGGCACTTTCCCACGTCTAGAGACTTGAGTTTAGAGCAGCTCCTGGCCAAATGTCCCAAACCATGATCTGTGAGGCCTTCACAACCCCGAGCATTCAAATACCGCAGTCTGGGGCAGTAGCGAGCCACGTAGCGAATGCCTACATCCGTGATACGAGTGCAGTGGGCCACGCTCAGGTAACGCAGGCAGCCCTCGAGACGGGCCACTTCCCGTAGGCCGAAGTCCCCCACCAGGCGGCAGTCGCTGAGGCTGAGTTCTCGGATGGACGGGCAGTGGAGGGACAGGTGACGCAGGGCCTCGTCAGTGAGGCGGGTGCAGCGGCGAAGGTACAGGTGGGTGAGGCGCGGGCAGTGGGACGCGATTGTCCGCAAGCCCTCGTCCTCCAGGGAGAAGCAGTCGGTCATGTCCAGGAAGTGGATGGAGATCTGCTGGCCGTGTAGAGGGGACAGCTGCAGGGAGGCTTCCTGGGTGAGACTGATGCATGTCACTTTGGAGCAGCCTGGAGGGAGACAGACAATCATAGAGGTTAATGAGCAAATATGTGACAGCTTTCAGCCACAAGAGGGAAACAGAGGAAAGGGTGTCAAATATAGTTGAACTGAACTGTATGACCAGGCCTTTTTTGCACAATATGATGCTTTATATGAGTTCTGCCTCTGATCACCAGGAGTCATTTATGCTTGTTCTCTTCAAACCTGGCACTACCTGACCACTTTCAATCTGATCACCCAGTATCTATTTTAAGTGTAAATTGACAAGAGGTGGTGCAAATTTGGCAAAAAAACAGTTTCACAACTCTTTGATGTTAAATTGAGATGCTGACACACTCTTTAATGACTCACAATCCAGTTACAGAAATGTGAAATTCTAACGTAAAAAGTGTTGATGCCAAAGAATATGAATAAAAAACCCTGCATGTTTCCCTTTAGTCATTATTTTTTTGCAAGATAAAAGTGTGTGTGCATATCCCGTTTAGCTCAGCATGAAGTATGAAGCAAGAACAATTTGTACAAGCTTTAAGAAAACAACATTGTGTCAGGTTTCAGTAAAAGAAATGACCCTTCTTGGTCTTAATGTTATTATTTTTCAAATAAAAGCCACAAAAGTTTCATCTATTTTTACTCCAAAGACTTCCTGATGGAGCAGACAGTGCAGTGCTGTCCAGCTCAATGTTATTTGTGTCACTTCCTTAATGAAAGCAGCAGACCGCTCCTCTAACTCTGGTCGAGGTAAGCTGTGCTCTCAGCTAAAGAAAGCCTTTTCTTTTCCTCAAGGGAGCTTAAGGTTGGCAGAGCTTCTGCTGCGCCCCTAATAGTTTTACCAGCTTTAGAAGAAATGAGTGAAAAGAGCTGAGGAGATGAATTTGGTGGTAAATCCACACGACGTAAGCCAAAATCCAAAGCTTCATAAAAGTTATAAAGCCCACCTGTAGCTATTAGAGAATTCAGATGGGTTTTTGAGCTTTTTATTATTGAATATGTGGCTTGAGAATGTGATCTACAGTCTAATAAATTGTCAGAACATGCACCTGCCATTTGTATTATATAACAGGAATAATATGAATAATAATAAGGATCAAGGTCCTTTTTTTTTTTTTTTACCCAAATGGGATAAATTATGTTTTAAAAAGCACCTGCATTATTTTGGACATGGCCAAATGTTAAATTATGAGAATAAAAATAAAAAGATAAATACAATATCTCTTTTGGAGGAGAGCGTGGTCATCTTTTATCATTTTAAATTTCTAAACAGCTTTAACACTAGAACCACAAGGGGGTCTTTTTACCCAATTTGCATTTTAAATTTTGTGGCAACTTGGTGGTAAATAACACTGTATAATCTGACACTTACTGACGAGCAAAATGGCTTCATTAATTATCAATTTAATTTGATATCTTTCACACAAATTATTATAAGAAGTTATACATAAAACCACCAAAGTTTCATTTTTATACCCACTGAGATAACAATGTGGAATGTTGCATTTAGCTAGCAACAACAGTGCTGTGTTAGCAACTGCCAGCAAACCTCTAACAATGAAAGTCAATTAACAATTAATGTATACCGTTACTGTATATAATACTATTGCTGACCCCCAGAAAGGGGGCCTCTTTAGGGCAGGTAATATGCAGCTGTGATGTATCTATAATTATGCAGATGACACTCAGATTTACACACACACAGCAGGTGAAAATGAACCAATCCATTCACTGTGTCACTGCATCGAACAGATTGATGTGTGGATGCAAAATAATTTTCTCCAACTGAACAGAAACAAGATTGAACTAATCATCTTTGGGCCACAGAAACAAAGAGAAAGAGTCAGCAGTCACCTCGCATCTCTTTCTCTAAAATCTAAAAATCAGGTTAGAAATCTAGGGGTCATCATGGACTCAGACTTGAATTTCCACAGTCACATTAAGTCAATTACATCATCTGCATTTTATCACCTTAAAAACATTTCCAGAGTCAAAGAGATAATGTCTCAACCAGACTTAGAGAAACTTATCCATGCTTTTATCTCCAGCAGGTTAGATTACTGTAATGGCCTGCTCACTGGTCTCTCAAAACGAGGGTTAAGACAGCTGCAGCTTATTCAGAACGCTGCTGCTCGGGTTCTCACCAAAACCAGGAAGTACAACCACATCACGCCAGTTTTAAAATCTCTGCACTGGCTTCCTGTTGAGAATATACTTTAAAACAGCACTGCTGGTTTACAAGTCTATTAATGGTTTAGAATATATTTCTGACATACTATTTCCTTATGAACCTCCTTAGACTCTGAGAACATCTGGGACAGGCCTTCTGCTCGTGCCCAGAGTTAGAACTAAACAAAGTGAATCAGCGTTTAAGTTTCATGCAGCAAAAATCTGGAACAACCTCACTTTAACAATGTTCAAAGGGAAGTTAAAAACCTTCCTCTTTAGCTCCGCTTACATTCAGGAAAGATAACTGAAAGTGTTTTGTATCTGCACTCTTTTGTCTTTAAATTTTTTATTCTGTATTTACTTTTTTATTCTAAATGTTGTCTGTATATTTAAAATGTGTCTTATTTCTTTAAAGCACTTTGTTACCCAGTGTATGAATTGTGCTATATAAATAAAATTGCCTTGCCTTCAACAATTCTCTTTTGTCAAAAACAATCTGCGATAGGAAAAACAAGAAAACAAAAATTTGAAAATAGAGGAAATCTGGGTTTTAGTGTCACAAAAAGACCTTGGGGTCGTTTAAATAGCTAACTACTATACACATTTAGGTTCATAGAATGGTTTCTCTTTATTAAGACTCTGACCAATATTATGACATATGATTTTGCGATGACTAATCAATCTCTGTCAAAACTCGCACAGTGTTGCAGGGGCATTTAAATCTGTGTATTTACCTGAAAGGTTTAGGTGCTCCAGGTTGGGACATCTCGACACCACCTCAAACACAGCCTCATTGGAGATGTTGTAGCACCCTGCCACCTGCAGGTGCCGCAGCTCGGGGCAGCACTGAGCCAACACATGCAGCCCGCGGTCGGTCAGCCTCTTGCAGCCGTTCACTATGACCGTCTCCAGGGTGAGGCATACGTTGGGGGTGTCCTGACACAGCCGGTGAGTCAGGACCCTAATGGCGCGGTCCACATGCAGCAGCTCCCCTGTCAGCCGCACTGTGCCCCACAACCGGGGGTCCCATGCAAGATTGTACCAGCGTCGGCACACACGGGCGCAACGGCACAGCTGGTTGGTCGGGAGGTGGGAGAAGATCTGCAGGAGGGTGTGGTCTGGGAGCAGGTCTATGGGGGCATGGTGGTGTGATTTGGACTGTCTGGAGCGGGTGCCAGGCTGAGGGTGGACTACAGCAACAGTCTCGGCCACAGCAGAGGACGAAGAGGTGGAGTTGGTCTCATGGCCGTTACTGGACAAGGCTGGAGACGACAGAGAGGAGGATTTGGACGGCAGGATCAGACCCGGACTGGGGGTGCTCAGGGTTCTTGTACTGCAGTCAAGACCTAAAAAAAGACACAATAGAGTAATTTTTCTATGAAATTAAAGCTTCAGTACACATCATAAACCAGTAAGCAATGATTGCTTGGCAAATTTTGTCCAGTTACAGCCTTCAATTTGTCAGGCGCCCAAATATTAACTAATGAGATAGTTGTTTGTCATAATTCATTTGACTATATTGAGGTTCCACAGTTCATTTTATGTGTTGAAGAATGTCAGAAGAATCCAGGAATGAAGGTAACTTTATGACTGAATGTCAGTCAGTGTAGTTACTCTGTCAAATATGTTTATCATACAAAGAAAAGACAACAAATTATAAAAAAAAAAATTGTTTATTTGTTGACATTTGTGCATTGATCAGTTATTGGAAAGATGTAGCTGCAGTCGTCTAAATAGTACTTGAGTATTGAGTAGTGTTGTCATTTCTGTTTCATAAAACAGTCACGCTCAGTCAATATAGAAACTTCTGCAGGCGACTCAAACATTTGGAGAATCAGAGAACTTATATCACAGATTTAATTGCACCAAGATTTAAACTAGTTGAAATTATATTAGCTAACTTGTTATGAGCTAACAACCTCCTGATTTCTTTGTAGAGTTCTGGATACAACAGCAGCATCAGATGAGATAAGTATGCACCAGTTTGACCCAAACCTAAAAAAAAATGCAGATAAATCTTTTTCAGTAATGTCTGGAAGAGTTTATACATTTAGTCATTTAGCACACACCTGACATTAACATCAAAAATAAGTGGATTGTCTTGACAAAAAGAGAACAGTGGTTCCATTACTAAATACTGTCAGAATTTCCACGAAAAGAAGTACCCAAGAACAACACTTAGTTGAGAGGCCTTGCGTACTACAATTAATGTCTCTCTGACTTTTATATTATTTGAACTAAAAAGACATGACATCATATTCCATTTGCCACTTATCTCTGGAGGTAATAGGAATAGTTTGTCAAAAAGTCCACATTCACAAAGGTGGTGCCACAGCAGCTTTATCATCAATGGAAAGCAGTTTCCATGGATTTCTTTATCATGTTTTGGGATGTTTTGGGAAATAAGTGTCCATTTGTCTTGCAGTTGCCAGAGTAACAGTCACATGGACCCTTCATCAGACAGACTGTGGTGTTTCAAAGACAGCAGCGGAGTGACAGTGCAGCATTAGTCTTGTGTAAACACAGAGGCCTCCACAGCTGTGAGGAGCTGTGTCCCATCACTATGAAATGACACCCTGAGGTTTCAGCCTTTCCCGCCAGATCGAGTCATCACACTAAGACCCCGAGTGTGTCTGTGATGGTATCAGTGTCCCTCATCATCCCCTCAGCTCCACTTGTCTATTCAGAGTTCAGCAGGATTGCTATCACTAAAAGCTTTTCAAGGAGGTCTAAGTTCTCGCTGCTTGGTATATACTGTATATATTTGCAGTCATGCTGCAATATCTTGTCCCATATACTGTATTTGTATTGAATTATTGGTGGCCGTTATGATGCAGTTGATTTTATATGGTCTGGGTAATTGAGTGGTATCTTTTCAGATTTTGGCCATATCCAATAAACTGACCTGTGTGCAATTAGCAAAAAACTGCCTATATCCACATTCAGCAGATGTTAAATTAAGACCAGCAGACGTAAGTCACTTTATGTTATGGTGTATCATTTAGCCCTTGTAGTGTTCCAGGAAATATTTAGTCAAAATGCAATCGATCTTTAAAGTGCATGTCATAATTTTAAATGTTACTGCCAGAAGGTTGTAAGTTAAGACAGGAACATTTTGTAAAGCAATGAAAGTCCCAACACTAACGCTGTATTAACTTTCTAAAGGCAATGGTGTAGAGCGTTGGCTGATGGAGGTTGCTGAGAAGGGAATCAGCTGGTTCACCATATGTCAGCGGGTGCATGACTAATGAACAGCGTCCTGCCTGTCAACCTGGATTTGTGTGCAGCAGGGACAGACAGCTGGCCGTTGACAGTCCTTACAAGTGTCCTGCAGATGTGTATTACAGACGTTAGCCCTGCTCTAACTCTTGGCTCCTCTTCTGATGACATCCACAGACTCCGTCATCCTTCTGGAAACACATCCTCCCGTTCAGCTGTACTTTTTAAAATGCTCCCCTCTAATGTGCCTTAAATACTTAGTCACATCCAAATGGGTTCATGACAAAAAAATGCATTTCGTGTTCAATAAACAGAGTTCTTTTGGCCTTTTGAAAGATATTAGGATTTTATTTTTTCTTTTGGGAATAAGGCTGACTTTAGTTTGGGGTGAATGCTGCAAAATTCAGACTCTGGTTTTCTTTATGGTGTGTCCAATCAACATCCAGCAGAGTCAGGACTAATTATTCAAACTCAGCTATGGTTTTGATGACTCAGCAGCTCTGAAAAAAGAAGGTCTTTGATTAAAATGCACTTTAATATAACTCTTGCTGAAACCCCGCTATTGCTTTAGACTTATCAAAACTGGGTATTTCCTCATCCTGGTTTAAACAACTGTACTACAGAAAGACTATGTTTATCTCTTTTTCATTTTTGCTGTACAGTAAGATTATAACAAAGACAGATTTCTGCACCAAGACATGTGCACTTAAGCACTTTATTACATTACAAAATATTGAACCACTGAAGCACAATACAATAGATTGGGAATGAAGGAAACACACACTGAAACTGGTGGAGAAACAATTTCCAAACAGTGCAATTACATGTGTCACTGATCAGAGAAGTGTTCTGAGGCCAGGAAAACACTGTGCTTCTAATCAACACTAGACATACACAAGTCTGGTTTTCAAGTTACTGTGTAAAGGCTGCTAGGACACAAATGAAGACAGTTGCTGTTGTTAAATGAAATATATGTGGAGAACAACAAATGATGCCGTCTACTCTGTTCTATCCAGCTTACAGTTTAAAGCATCTTAAGTCCTGGTTTGGTCCTGCTGTTAGAGTTAGTTTAGTTCTAAATGTAGTACTGGATTAGTCAAAAATCAGTGTCGGTGTTAAGTCTTTGATTGGGTCTTGTTTTGTTTTGAAATTAGTCCAAGTTTAGTCTTAGTTTTAGTCCTGGGTTTAAGTAATTTATGTCACAAATGACATTGTAGTGAACAATAGTCTAATAATATTTTAATAATTATGGATAGCATATGAAAAAGGGGTGTATAGAGAATTTTGGTGGTCTTTAGAGTTTGTATTTCAGTATGTCTCCTGGCTATCTGGTAACAAATGGTCAGTAGCTTAACTTAAAAAAAAAGTTTTTTTTTTTTTTTTTGCCTTAATAAAACAATATTTTCAGAAAAAATAAAACTACCACTTTGAAAAAGCTTTTTTTTTAACTCTGTATTTGGCTATAAACTGTTTGCATGGAGATGAAAGGACCATGTGCAGAGAAAATGTACTTTTTTTTACCAAATATACAGTTCTGGGTAGCAAGGGCCTAAAAGAGTTTGGATTTGTCAGTTTACAGTTGCTTATTGGCAGGATATTGACAACTATACAGTAACTCTCTGTAATAAGTGAACAGTCAGTGTTGTGTTTTATATCTATGTATCACTTGCAAACCCATCATTAACAGAACAAATTCCATGCAGCTGTGAAACTGCTCTCAAAGGCACGGAGAGTCACACATGGCGGACGATTCAGAAGGGGTTTGGGAAATCAGAGTCGAAGCGAAAAGGAACATCTGGTCTTTACCCTGGACGTAGAACAACAGGCCCGTGGTGTAATGGAAGAGAATCTCATGCATTGTGAATGTGCGTATAGCCACAGAAAAGCATACTTCGCTTAAATCATTTGCCACTAATACCCAAATCTACTCTGAACCAAAGCAGTGCGGGCAGCAGGATCCCATTAACATCCACTCCACATCTGGATGCCGCTTTGAATCCGCAACCTTTATGTAAATCAATCCAAGTGATTTCCCGAAAAAAAAGGGGCAACCAAGAGGTGCAGATGGTCGGTTGGGGTGATGGGGTTAAAGGAGGATTCCAAACAAAAGAGCCACAAATGCAGGTTGAATTGTTTAAAAAAAAGCAAACAGAGGGAAAAGTAAGAAGGGAAGATAAATTGGCAAAGCAGCCTGCAGACTTTAGCAGACAGAGACAAGTGCACAGGCAGAGTCAATCTAGACTTTCGACGCACTCCGCTCATAAACTTAAGCTACAGGGATTCACTCTGAGGGTCTTGCAGCGCTGTGAAGCTCTGCTAAGACCCTGTCTGGAGCTCGGCGGATTATTATCACCAAATCTGGCAGGACAGACCATAACCTGTATTTGCACCAAGTCCCACACTGAAAACTGGTTAGTATGATTGATACAAGAAAGAAAAAAAGGATTCAAACTAATTTATCATGCTTAAAATGCTACTCCAGCTTTCTAGAAGGAAATGTCTAACTAGGAGGGATAAAAAATCTGGGTCTGTCTGGATTTATTGAATACGTGGAAGTTGATATTAGAGCACAGTGCTATCAGCAAAGCCTTCACTACAGGAAGGTGTTACGTCACTAGTAGACAATAGGACTGCCTGCTTCTTCAGCGCGAGCACACTCGGACAGGAAACAGACTCCTTACAACTCACATAACTCCCTGAAATTTTGGACTACAGTATTCTCACACCCACTTAACTTCAGGAGATTTGGAACTGCTGTATTCCATGATTCAAACATATTTTCCATATTTACCTATACATTTCTCACTATTCCAGGGTTTCAACTCCTAAACTACTGAATGGATTTTCCATATTTGATATTAAGTTTGGCCTAAAACTTTGGAAATTTACCATTTGACCTCCAGTGTCTTTAATGCACGTTCTTATTGTTATCATTTAATTCAAAATACAAATACAAATATTAAACAATTGCTTTCTGTTAAAACAGTTGCCAGAAGGTCAGCTATGGACTTTATTAAAGTATCGCTATGTTTTCATGTACCCTTATAAACTACTTTATTTAAAAGACCGAGAAATACAATATCAGCATACACAGAACCAGACAGTACAGTAATATTTTGTTAAAATTATTATTATTTTATCTTTTTTCACACACTGCTTTCAACATTTAGCCATAATGTTATATTGCAAAATACCTCGTTACACAAGTGTGAATGTCTGTAAAGTCCCAAATTCAAAATCCTTACTTAAAGGGTTGTTGTTAGTCACCCACTAAGCAAAATTAGTTTAATGTAAACATTTATTTAGCTGAATATGCAACTCATAAACATTCTAGCTAGCAAGCTAACATAGATCATTGTCAGCTCCAATGAAGCTGCCAGCTTTCAACCTATACTCCACCGCCACAATAAGAGTTAACAGGAAGTCCAGGTGTGACCGATTGTGAGACAATTATTTGCTGGGCAACAGTGTATACACTTTTAACCCATGCATAAAACTTTCTGAATTTTAAAAACTTTATGACCATCTACATTTAACCAGAAGGTTGGAGGTCCAATCCCCGCTCCCCCAGTTCATACTATTGTTGTGTCCTTGGGCAAGACACTTCACCCACCTTGTCTCTAGTGTCCGTGCCACTGGTGCATGAATGCGTGTGATTGTGGGGGGGTGTTTGGTGGTTGGAGAAGGCCGTTGGTGCTGTGTATTGCAACCCGTCTCATCGTTGTCAGCCCCAGTGTGAAACCCATGCGTAGAACTTTAAAGTTCTGAAATTCTGGACGTAATTTTATATTTACATCCACCTACATTTGCAGCTCATGTCTTCGGCAAAATAGCTCACTTTGCACAGGCTAACATACTATATTTGGAAGTGTCCGTAATGTTCCAAACTTCCAAATTCTTGAAGATTTGTTGTTAGTAACACACAATGCAAACTTAGTTTAGTTGATTCCTTTATTTAGATTATTTATTGTCAGCACAAGTAAAGCTGCTAGCTTTCAACCGACCATTCCAACACTGATAAGATTTATCAGGAAGTCTAAAAGTGAGGGATTGTGAAACAAGAATTTGTTGCCTTTTTAACCATGCATTTGTTACGTTAGATTGTAGCATGTCCTGTAAGAGAAAGTTACAGTTTCCAGATAAAAAACTAAATGTTATACCATATTTTAATTTGTTGCAAAAAGGAAAATGAAAAATAGCTGTTCAGAAATGAATGACCCAAGGAAAACATAACATATAACTTTTCAAGAGATTTTTGTGGATACTTGCTCTTACTTATGTCTTATGTCAGATCTTTTTAAGAGTAATCAGATAAAAGACAGTATGTGTTAGTTTTAAATACGGCAGCAGATAAGATTTTGTTGCCTATGTTATATCAGTCTCTGAATCTGGAAACTTAAAAATTAGTAATGTCATAGTTTATTTGAGGAAACTGTTTCCAATCTACTTTAATCATAGTAATTTTTTTCAAAAAAGACAAACCTACCTGAAGCAACGCAGTATTTCAAATGTTAGTATCAGCGTGCTGTAACTTTTAAAAAAGGGTTATTTTATCCAATTAAATTATCTTAGGGCTATACATTTTGAGTTAAAAAGTTACATAAGGTTTCTTTAATAGTAGCTTTTCCATGGCATTCTAGTTCCAGGACTTTTTCACCACAACACAACCCATTTCCATAAGGGAGGTGAAGGCCTCAGCTGTCTACTTCAAGGACAGAATCGTCTCCACTGTCTGCCCTCCTCACTTCATAAATCACCAGCTAAGGAGGACACCAGAAATCTTTAATTTACCAGCATGATTAAACCCTTCAGAATCTAGCTGAAGGGCTTGCATGTCATTTGATCAAAACACACATTCTCCATAACACTGGGAATTCAAAAGCAATTTGGCATCAGGAAAAACTCATGGGGTCTTTGCCAGGTAGAGACACTTGGGGTGATGTCATTTTTGTGAGCTGTTAAATCAGGATGTCAGAGAAAGGTTAGAGGAGGTTTTTACAAAGCGTGCATGAGTTGCCTTTAGTTGATCCTGTTTGGCATTAGCGTGTAAAGACAAGTGGAGTGTGACTGCTGTGGTAAATGACTGGAAAGGGTAGGACTGGCAAAGCAAAGCGAAAAGAAGTGCACATCACACGGTTGTGGAAAAGCAAGAGCTGGCCCCAAATGGTCGATTTGGTTTGATGAAGAGCAAATGTAGTGATCTCATGTGGTTGAAGCACCAGAACAAGGGAAGTGTTGAGACTTTTGTGGTCATAAACTCGGCACAAAAAAGACTTGACTGAAGACAGAAGTTATTTTGTCTTGAGAGCGTCTTCACTGAGACACCAGAAATGATGACTGGGATTTAGTTTCACTTAAGGTAAGAGAGTACAAATATTTGCAATGTGCATTTTTGGACAAAACTTAAAGAATACCACTTAAGCAAATAATTTCACTCACAGAAACCAACTCATTTAGAATATTTTGGTAGCAACACTGGAACACCAGGGAACTATGTGTAAAATCAAGCCAAGTGCAAAAAGCAGACACAACGTTAGCTTGAAATGTAGGCCCTAAACCCATTAGGATGCATATATCTGTTTATTACTGTAGGACAAATTAGTTGTTAATAGAAATCACATGTGCAGAGGAAGTGATGAGGCTGTTGATGTCCTTTCAGCAAAGTCACTTGGATAGATCTGAATGTTAAATAATAATGATTTTTTTCTTGGCTTTATAGGCTTTATAAAATAATGCCCCAACTAGTAACATTGTTTCCATTTAAACATCAAAAAGGTTTATCTTTTTATTGCATAATAACCTGTTTGAAATAAACAGCTGCCTTAGTCAAATCTAAGAAGGGTTAAAGTAAAAAAAAATGTATTGATTGGATGTCGTAAAAAGATGTGGAAGAAAGTGACATAAATACATTTGATTTCATAAAATGTATGTGAACTAACATAGTACATTTATTGTTTCTATATTTTTGCAGTTCTATTCACCATTTATCATTTATTTGCAACAGTGAATTTTATCGCAGAAATACATTTATGTGACAGTCATTTTTTGTAACTTCTAGTGTTAAAGTTAAAGTTAAGTTTTTTTTTTTTGCAAAAATAAAATAAAATAAAAGTTTTCAGCATGCATACTTAAGACAGATACAAAGTTGTTTATCTCTGTTACAAATGTTTAATGTGTAATATTTGTTTAAGGCTTTCATATATGTGTATTAAGAATAAAAATACTGTGTGTGGTATGTTATATAATTCATACCACACACAGTAATCTAGATTATTTCTTATTCATTTTTGTGCTAGTTCTAGTCATTGCTGTCCCTTGCTGGTGATAGAATTTCAGAATGGAGGGAAAGTCTAGTGCATCAGTTCAGCTGTTGCACTACACTGCTCATATTGCCACATGAAAGTCCACAAACCCAGGTGTATCACGGTGAAAACATCTCTTGTGGGCCAAATACTTTTAGGAAGCAACGTGTGGTTTGGGCCAAATGGCCTCCCTCCCAATTTGTGTCGAACAAGCCTGTAGTAAAACAGACAAATGCAAGAACTATGAAAAAAACAAGGCCTTTTCTTGGAGACCCAGGACGAGTTGAGCCCGGGGTTATGAAACAGAGCGTTCTGCTTTCTTTTCCCCTCCTCCTTTGCTTTGACTTGTTTTCTTTTTTTTTTTTTTTCACCGCCCCGTTCTGTGCATTTTCGCTCAGATTTCCTGGGTCTGGAAGAAGGGGGAGGAGCGAGGACAGCTGATGGAGAAAGTCTGTGGAAAATAGCATTGGCATTCACCTCAGCAATGTGTTCTTTAAAATAGCGGATCAGAAGTAAAAGCACAGATACTCTACACTGAAACTAAATATTAAAATAGCTTTGCTGCTTTAAGACAGACAACAGACTTCTCATCAGTCGACGCAAAGTTGTGAATATGCAAATACTTAGAATACAACTTCCTGTGATCCCCCACGAGCAACCCAATCCAAGTTTAATGGCTATCACCTGCTCTATCACATTTCCCTCCTAAAAACAGCTGCTTCCTCGGCCAAACAAACCTTTCTGCCAAGTCCCAAGCAGCTGAGGAGTTTTTCAGCCAACTCTGTGACACACGACATTAGACAAGCTCAATTTTATTGTGTCCAATAATGTGTGTTCAACTGAAACAAGATTTTTTTAAATAAAGAAATTCAAATCAAATTTTAAAAGTCAAACAAACAACTATAAAGTGTGGGAGTCGAGACACTGCACTGATGCAAAGTGAAAGGATGACAAAGACGAATGGTGCTAGAGAATAACCTATGCATTTGGACCAATCAGGATGCTAGCTAACTTTCCAGGACTGGTTAAAAGTTCATCTTTCAGAATTTTCTTTCCAGAGTTAAAGTTGCCTTCTGTAAAATCCTGAAGTGTACAGCTGAATAAAATGGGGTACATTGATAAAAAAAAACAACTCCCTCTAATCCTTGGGCGGACAAGGAAAGGCTAGCTAAGATAAAACGCTAACTTAACTGTGCAAGTAAACATAGTGACTGCTTTAAGTTCTTCTTACGTTGCCAAGGAGAGACAAAATAAACACAACACGTATCCGTCTAACAGCGTAAATCTTTGTAGCATGACACACACAGGCTGTCCGCTGTAGCTTCTTCTCATATTTGGTGCAAAAGGTTCAACAGTGAAACTCTATACATCTGCTTGAATAAACCCAGATCAACAGGTCAGGGTTTGAGGGCAGTTTACAGACGAAGTGTGAGGGATTGTGGGAGATTTAGCCCTACAGCCGACAGGAGCTGCTGTAACGGAGCATTTTAGACTGAACAGCTGACCTTCAGTGTTTCTGAGTAAATGTCAGAAAGAAATATGAAAAATATCCTGCACAAGCTTCCTTTACTCAATTTTTTGCACAACATAGTCTTTATCATCCATTGACTTGCAATTTGTGTTGGCTAATGCCATTTGATCAATCAAAAATTAGTTGCTTAGCTTCTTTTGCCAAATTGTACAAATTCCTATTAATTACAAATGGGTCTATATTCAGGTGCAGATGTACTTATTAAACCTACTGTATGTCTATTATTTGACAGAGGAAAGGCTTGTTTTTTATTTTCCATAAATTATTTAGAATGTGACATTATAAAATGAAAACATTTGACTAATCTTCAGGCAAACATTAGCTTACCATTGCTTTCACCTTAACAATCTTCAAATTCTGTTTTTAAACTACATTAGGAAAAAGATTCTGTTTTTTAAAAAGGGTCTAGGAGCTTGGGTCAAACAATCCAAAATAAATTCTACCAAACATCAGCTAATATATTCAGACTATACAAAGTGTAGTGTTGGCTTTGGTGTAGTTCCCTGCTTTACTTCAAAGTAACACCGTATAAGCTCACAGATGCTATTAATAATATTTATTTTACAGTAAGACGTTGGTTTTAGATACTGTACAATAGACACACTGTTGCCACTATTGCTTTGCATTCTTAATTCTTGGCTTGGTTTCAGTCTTTTTTAGCTGAAAACTGAGGGCGTTCTGACCTCTATCTACTCTTGGCAATACACTGAGTGTGGACCCCGTACAAGTGGGTGCTTTATGTGCTGTGTTTTGTAGTAACAGACAGAGTTAGCGTTTCCCTGGCGTTGTTATCACTGTTGCTTTGGTCCTTGGCAGACGGAGAGGAAGCTGGCCTCTTTCCCACAATGCCTCGGCTACCTTCCTGCTGCCATTATACACGGGTGAAGGATCTGAACCTGAACCTGAAGCCGCAGCCCCAACTCAATGGACGCGGCTGGAAGTCTGCGTTACATCAGCGATCAGAGCTTAGCAACTGCTTTAGCTGATAACGCTCCATCAGACGTTCTGTAGGAGTTACAAGCTAGATTTTCTTTGCTTATGACCACATTCCTCTGAGGTACCCCCAGGTTTGCATGTGCCAGAGAGAAGCCTTGAGGCCCAGACAGGGTCACCCCCGCTGGGAGACACAAGTTTCATCCCACAGGAAGGATTTACTGGGGAGGACTGGCAGGTCTGCAGCTCATAAGCAACTGGGTCAGGCCACCGCAAGCAAGCCTGTCGAAATAATAAATGAAAACAGAGACATGGTGAAAAAAAGCTGCCAGATTACTGCTGTTAATTTTCAGGAGGAGGAGTGAGACTTCCTCTTGTTGATTTTGTGGGAACACATGTTGGACCATATAAAGCCAAACAGGAATTTGTATATTAATATTAGTAAAGCTGCTATTACGGCTTATTATGGTTTCTGACTTCCCTGAACACATGGCGCGTTTTAATATTATGTAATTCCATATTTGGTATTTTTAATATTAAATATAACCACAAAACCATTAGACATTGCAATGTTATTTTAAAGTGTGGAAAGTCTGAATAAATCCAAACATACAGAAAAGCAGTCTGTCAATAAACTTGACTGTGACTAAGTCTGTGTTTGGATGGTGGATGCCATATTTATGCTGGGCTCACATATGTACATCTAAAACTTACTTTAAAATAAAATATACTGAAATGCTAATCAAGCAAAAGAACATTTTATCTTTAAAATGTTCACAAGTAAAAGTAAAGTAGATGTAAACTCCTCTCCCGCTCCAAACCCCCACACCCTTTACAATAACATAGCGATTACTGCTTTTATTTTACAAGTAAGTATACCAAAGCTCCACCCACAAGGGAGTGCAGTCAGTGTACCTTTGTTCCGGTCCCAAACCCAGATGAAGGGCATTTGTCGTAAAAACCTATGCCGAACTAAATATGCGAACCACTAGATGATTCACTGGTGCAGATGTAGTTCCCAGAAGGAACCAAATTGTTCTTGTTGCTTATAGTTGTAAGTAGATGAGTACGTAAAAATGAACCAATTTTATTACCTCTTTACACCAAACCTAAACCAACCTTAGAGTTTACTTTAAACTTACAGCTCTGAGTTTATCTCATGTCTCATTTTTGTGCTGCTTGTGCCACTGTTGATTCAATGAGAGTGTCCTTTATACGAGAGCCCTTTGTTTGCAACCATGTGTTTGGCCAAAGCTTGATGTGACACGCTGAACATTTTTATCTATTAAAATTATTGATAATAAATCCGAGATGACGTCTTAAAGGAGCATTACGGAAGATATTTTGTACTAGTGTGCCACCTCTGGCATAAGCGGTACTGCATCCAGTGTTGTGTGTGTTCAATGTGCGCACGTTTGTTTGAGCACAAATAAACGACAACCGATGAAGAATCTGCCTGTTTTGCTGGAGGCCTGTCTCTTTTCTGTGTTCATAGATTCAGATCAGGCTGTTGCTGATGCACGTACACCTCTGAAAAAAATTAGGAGACCACTGCAATTTTGCTAGCAATCAACATCTCTACAAGTGTTGAAGCCATTCCATTCTAATGTCTGTTGAATCCCAACACAGGCACAGCTCATTCTACTGAAGGAGGTGTTGATTAGGTGATCACCTGAACCAAATCTTATTTAAAAAGGAAAAGTATAAAAAAACACTTCTGTGGTCATTACTATCCTCTTGCAAATTAATGCTCTAAATTTCAATATTTTTATTTGGAATTTGGAGAAAATGTTGTCAGTAGTTTATAGAATAAAACAAAAATGTAAATTTTACCCAAACACATACCTATAAATAGTAAAACCAGAGAAACTGATAATTTTGAGGTCTCTTAATTTTTTCCAGAGCTGTATATGTTAGAAAAAATGTTATTTGAACTATTAAAACATCCATAATGTATCTTTGAGGTATCTTTTTTGACACAGGTCATTCTAATTGCAATTTGCACAATTAGGTGATTAAAAGGTTTCTCTTAAATATAAGAAAAATAATTTTATAACAAGTACAGCTATTTCTCAGCTAACATGTTTTTCAAAATAACCCTTCAAACATAACGTTGTAAGGCTTTTTTTTCTTGTGGCACAGACCTAAGATGCCAGTTTTTCATGGAGTATTATATTAGACTAGTACTGATCTGATTACATTAATAACACAGATCTGTTGTGGCCTCACACAGCCAGTGTGCCCTCTGTAAACCCTGTAACTGCCCAGACTGCTTCCTGATTGGTTTAGTGGACCACAGGACTTGGAGGCCGATGACGATGTGTGACGTGCTTCTGTGTGCCCCTATGTAAATTCAAACAAGCGTGTATTTATGTAAGGACGGGGGATTTAACTGTGGTCGTGGCGGTTCCAGACCATGCAATTACTCCCACTTAGCATGGAGAAAAAAATAACAATTTGAGTCATAACGCAGGAGCGAAATTATGGCTGGGAAGCTGTTGACCGTGCTCCAGGCTCTGTCTATGTATTTCTATCGGCACAGGTTGTTCTCCAGTTGGACACGCTGAATGCAATTATCAATTTCCCCAAAATACCCAGGGTGCACTTCCAGCAGCTCTTTAGTGGAAACATTTAAGTGAGTCAGCATTTTGAGTAAAGCCACATGGGTAACACCAGTATGCAGCTTGTAAACAGAAGGTTAATGAATAACATGACTTAACTAATTGGTCTCTATCTTGACTATAACCAAAAGGAAATAACTTCACTTCATACCTTCCCATTGTTTCCAAACTGCACCTTGAAATCTTCCCCTGACTGACGGCTCCAAACACAGCCACAGCCAGAGCTGCTATTTGTTTTCTGGCGGTCGGTCGTAAAACCGCAAGAATACTATGTTCACAATGCCAGAGCAAATTTAAGATTGGTGATGACAATGCAGAGGAACGCAGCGTGTGCACAGTAACAGGTACTCTCCCAGAAAACAAAGGGCCTGTCTATAAAGCATGAAAAGCCAGGAATTTTGTAATTTATGAAAATGTGTACCTCTTGAACCTCCTTTTTTATATTATCTAAAGATAAAGATTTTTTTTTATTATTATTATCACTGTTTTGTACAAAACATACTAAAGCCATCAGAATCCACAGTTCTGTATTAAAGTTTGCTGCATCAGTAGAACTTCTCCTATTGCACAGAACCTGAAAGAAAATCTAAAGAACTGTAACACAACACTTACCCTATATCTCTGTATTAAGTGGTGTCTAGAGCTATGTTGCGCCTTTAGCAACAGCTGTACAGGAATGAATTTTTAATAAAGTTAGCTTTTTATTATCTGGAGAGCACTGTAGTTGTGCATGTAACGTCTTTGGTTGACAGGTGGTCTGTCTGTTGTTGGACCTACTCCATAAACATTTTTTTTAAAGCAACTTCATCAAGAAGTCCACCGTGGCAACGTAAGCAGAGGTATTTTCCAAGTTCCAGCCACTAAATGTGATGAGGAAGCACTGCAACGATTTGAGTATAGCTCTGGGTCTTTCTTATGGTTTTAATTCACTTTCTGTCCTGCATAAGATAGTCCTCAGAATCCGGTGACTTGTAACATGTAGCCATTAGCTGGTGTAGGCTAAATGTTTGTATAAATAGCATATCTGAACATTAGCCACTTGTTCTGTACTGACAGCACATAGTCAGTTTGTCATTAAAACCATCTGAATTATACAGAATTTAGAATTTTAAATAGCTAATACTCTCGGTTTTGGTTGCCAAAAAGTGCACACAACCAATGTTTTTAAGAGTCTTAACACAATGGCATAAAATTCTGATTTGGATATTGTGGCAGTACAAATTGTGTCAGTGAAGGTTCTCAGTCACCAAGTAAAAGCATCTGGACCTTGAAAACTGGGTCTAGATGCTTTTACTTAGACACAAATGTGGTAAATCAACAACATTGAATTTTGAATAAACTAAAAAAATACTGCTCTCATTAAATAGCTTTCATTTTGTTCCATTTAAGATTCTGTTGTTACTGAAAAAAAAAATCTTAACTTAATCCTAATTATTGCACCATCACCCAAATAGTAATTGCAATGGGGTCTGCAATCAGTTTTTATGCATTCAACTTCTGCTGCATTTGTTTAGCCATAAGATTATGGTATGTCCTCACAGTGAACTATGGGCCAATCAGAGTGCATAGGCCTCTCTGTCTGTAATTAAATCAAACGCCCCATTTCACAAACGTAAGAAAATAAAACTCCCAGCATTCACCCTTTTGACCAAGCGAGAATCTTCAATGAATTTGGTGTTTTGAGTTGACGATTCTCAAATAAGACAGGTTCCTATGGAATTATCCTAGTGCGAGGCAGTTGCTGACAGCCTGGTTTAGATCTATCAGCTGCAGTATTCCTGAAGCTCTAGAGTTTGCATTTGTACTTTTGACAAGAAGGAGGTGTTTCTTTTTACGCTAAGTCTGCCAGGTTGGACCGTTGCCTGAGCAGACCGCCGAGAGTGAGCCTGAGGGCTGCAACAACATGCAACTGAGCAGAAGGTGAAGCACTCATTCCCCAATTCACTCCCTACACCTTCGCCATCTCCGGGAAAAATAAAAAAATCTCACATACAGCACCTCACTCCTTCTCTGGCAACACTTTGAGCCTGATACAAGTGTAATTAGATAAGCATTCCCCCGCCATGAGGCATATTTTTTCAGACAAACGCAAAGTCCAAAAAATGCTTTTTGGTTCAGGGCTCTGATGGGAGCCGTGTGTTTGTTTTCAATTTAGGGTTATCCCGAGAACACGCACATTTCTGTCCAAAAATAGGCAGCGTAGAAAACAAATGAGGGGGGCGAGGGGAGAGAGGTGGAAGAATAGTTTGAAAATAAAGAGGAGTTTGGTTAATGAGCACCAGATGCCTTACCTTCGGTGGTAGCCACATTCTTGAGAGCTTTGGTTGGTGTGTGATCTGTGCTGGAACTTATGTCAGAAGATATGCTCGAGCTCCCTTTACCTGCACAGAGACAACGGGTTGTATCACACAACAGTGTTTGTCACAGGTGAAATTATTTGAAGCTATAAAAACCCAGAGCTTTTTATGTTCCTAAATTTCCAACCCAATCAACCCAATGCAACTTTTTCACCATAAAATGTATGACTTCCAAGATAGTTTGATCGGTCCCTGACACAATGAAAATGGTTTGAACCAAACTGTAGACACGTTACGTTTGGCTAACCAGATATTGTATGATGTAACTGATACAAGCAAGATACGTGAAAATAAAAAACATCATCACAACTTCTCTAGTTTCTACCCTTGTAGCAATGGACATCTTAACAACCTCAGAGTTCTTGTGGTTATATTGCTCACAGTCACAAGCCTAAAAGCTCTTTCTCTGCAACATTTGTAGATTTGTAGAATTGGCTTCATACAACAGTAATGGAATCAACTTTTGTCTTAAGCTTCTGTCACACTGTGGGATTTTTGCGATCTCATTACGTGCCACGGTCATGGTCAGAAGTAGGCAGTGTCATCAAGTGTCAACCTGTGACAAAAAAAGTAACATTCATGTAACTGGAAAAAAGTAAAGAAAAAAAGTTTGAAAAATAAAAAGATGAATGCCAAGTTTTAATGTTGCAAAAGTAAACTGAGGTAAGTTCTTTGCATATGCTAGTTTACATAGCCATTTAGCTAACGACTGTGAGACTATACGCAACCTGTGACCAACAAAATGCTAACTGAACTAAGTGGCCAATTGCAAGCATTCTGTTTAATTTTGTCTGGTGTCAGTGTACTTTTGCCCTGACGCAATGAAAATTCCAAATGACATTACATTGAAATGAAAATCCAAAAATATTTTTCTGCCCTGTCACTGACATTGTTTTCTGCTATCTGCTATCCCTGAGATTATTTACAAAAGCACAATATCTAGGAAATGAGTTTGCAGCAGTGGTTTCATCAAAAGCCCTTCAGAGGGAGCATATTCTAAAAAACGTATACTGTTACTTTAAATATTTTAAAGATCCCTCTTTTAGGCCTAGCAGAAAAACTTGGAAACAGTGATTGTATTTGCATTGTTGGATGTGACCACTTAATTACATCTGTGAGTGAGGCAGTGGAGTCCGCACCCAATCTGTGATCATTTATGGAGTGTTTTACAGCAGAAGATAATTCCCTGCCAAAAGTTGTAGCATACACTTGAAAAAAATGTAGCGGTGTATTTATAATGTGTATTGTATACTATAATTGTGCAAACCAATTTAATGTTTTAATTTGAGGAATAAAACCCATCACTTTTAAGGTGAGGTTAAAACTGATCACAAGAGTACAGTCACATGGAAGCGCTCTTTACAATATTTACTCTACAGCTTCTGCCTGCGATATTAGATTAGAGCTTCAAAGGGACTCTTCGAGGAAGCTGCATTGCCGTAGTCGAACTGTCATGGTGGAGTGGTTGTTTATGACCTTTCATTCCTCTGTCAGGTCCTAAATGCATTTTGTAGCTTTCCTGAGCCCAAGTATGCACGGTTCACCCGACACGACAAGCTCAAGAGGTATTCCCAAAACCGTCACACCCATACACTAATCAAATGCAACCACCTAAACGGACCAGACGCATCCCAAAATACAAGGGATAATCTGAAAGAATACATGCGGGGACAGAGGTTTGAGCCAAAAAACCTGCATCTTCCTCTTGAGCCAAGGCAGAAGACACTGGATCAAACCTGATACATTTAATAACACTGGAATCCAACAGAGCTCATATGGTAAGAGTCTAAATGACATTTTGTGGTGACATCACTGAGCCGGCACATCTGCAATTGCTTCCACTTCAGCTCTCAGAAATGACTCAGATTCATAAGGCGCTCACAGATGTTGGAGCGAAAAGTTGAGTTCAGAGGAACTTTTGGGTTGATGTGTGTAGATTCGTGCAAGGCCCATTGTTTCATGTCTTTCTCTGAAAAACTCATGCTGCCACTTCCTGTGTTATGCCTCTATAATGTTTGCTGGAAGCTGTTGTGGACACAATGTCATTTATTGCAATTCCTTGTTCACATGAGCCCCTTTTATTACTCACTTGTTTTTGCAGGATATTTGCGTCTTTCCTAAACATTGCTTGATCCTAAAATATAGAGTACTGGCATGCAGAATGTGAGCTGGTCCCAAACTTTATTGTGCAATTGGAGGTAGTAACATCATCAAAGAGGTGAGATCGATCTAGATGAGTTCAGCATAAATTGGACAAGACAGTGTTTTTGCTTTTGACAATCTAAAATGTAACAAAATAGATTGCCAAAATGCAGTGTAAATGCAGACAGTGTTTTTTTGCTTGAGCGTAAATGGGGCACAATGGAATACAGGTGAAAAAAGGTTTTGTTAGAGATTGTCCAACTGGATAAACCAAAACTAAACATTTTAAATTTGTTGGTGGATGGCAAAATTGAATTAGGATTCACTTACCTTGTTCCCTAATGCTGGTAGACAGTAGTTTAATTAGAGTTTATGCTCAATAGTTAATGCTAACACCAAATAGCACAAACAAGCATATTTTTTGTTGTAGTACAATTGCAACTGGATGAAAATTGAAGACTTCCACAAGCTTATTATCTCAGACACAAACATTTTCTAAAATCATACAGAGCTAAAAACAAACTTCAATCGGTTCAAGTAGAACTACAATTAGCAGATAACACCAAGTAACAGGTAAGATGTATCTTAGATTAACATTTAAGTTTCAGGTGTTGGTTTTCATCATTAGTTTTGTGCATTACGTGTCACTTGTACCACTGTTATTGACTGGGTTACACTTTTCTTTCAGGTTCCAACCATAGCAACAATGGGAAAAACTAGCCAGCTTAATCTATTAAGGAATATATTTACATTTCCTGCATTATAGTGTGATATTCTGTATCTAGCAATTAATAACTTTACCTCCACTGCAATATGACCAATCAAATGTCCACAAATGATAACACCTCATTCAACTACGTTGTCCTAAAAGAAGCTACAACCTGGTTTCTTCCTCCACTCTACATCCATAGTTGCAGTTGGGCGGAGCTTGTCCACAGTTATTCCTACCACGGACACAGTCTTTTTTTTCTCCTCCTCTGCAGTTATTGACTTAGAAAGAGAGCAGAGTGGAATGTTATTTATACAAACATCTCATCTGCTCAGGAGACAGGAAGAACTCTTTGAATAAGTACTGCTGCAGATTAGATGTGGAGAGAGAGTTAGTAGAGAGTTAGCCATTCCAGAAGCTGCACCCAGAGATTTTATCAATATTTTTGTAAGAGTCAACAGATGTGGATTTTTGTGTTTGTATTAACACATAAAAGGTATTTAAATGTGTCTTTATCTGGGTTTAAGGTGTCTTCCTGCTTAGGGAAACTGTTCTATGTATGAGGACTACAAGAAAGCCATATGTGTTTCTTCTTCTTGACATTATTAATATTGTATTAAAGCAGTATCTTTGATGAAAAATACACCAGTGGGAAATCCTATTTGCAATATACAAAGGATATTAAAAATACCAAGTAAAAGGTATCATGTGCCTTGTGTCTGTGTATATTTAGCAAGTTACAATCTCATGATGCTTTTTACTCCTATTGCCCTTTGCTTCTATAAAACTGTAAATTTCCCAACTTGCATATAAAACTCATGTCATCTCTTGAAGAATCATGTGACAATTATCTACTGGTAAAGATGGCCAGAAGGTTGTGGAGAAACAGGGCTGATAGGTGGGCAATAGAGAATGATGTTGCATAAAGTCCAGGGTTACAGAAGGCCTCTCCTTTTGCTCAAATACAGTATGAATGTGATGCATGTCTGCTTTATGAGTGTGACCGCCAGGTGTCCCTCGTCTGCAGGGAGAAGCACATCTTTATAACGGTTCAGAGCAGTACCTCAGCACAAAGCACTCAGAGCTAGGTTAAATAGGTTTGAATTACTCTTAAACTGTCATTCATACAGTAGAAGTTTAACTTTCTATTCATATGTTTAGTAGAAAAAGTTCCGGACAAACTTTAAAAGGGAGCAAAAACTTTATTCCCCATTTGCAAACTGTAGCATACAAAGTCAATATCAAACCTCTTCCGACTCGATACAGCAGTGGGAGTGTATACATTTTATCAATATTTGACATTCCGTGTAAAAACGTGGATATGAATGTGCCAGTACTCACCCTCGCTTCCGTACTGTTTTCCATTGTTCGCACCCATTTTATAGAATACATAATCTACAAGCGACCCTCCGCTGACCAAACGCACTTAAATCCCCAAAGCAGAGAGCACTCCTTCCATCGAGATATTCTAGACACTCGAAAGTTTCGTGTTCAGCCAGCAAACTCTGACTCCAAATCCAGATGTTGAACAGAAGACGTCTCAAAAAAAAAAAAAAAAAAAAATCCGCTCCACGTTGTACGGTTTCAAAGCGTGAATATCCACAGAAGAAAAATAAGATCAAGTTAAAATCCCCTTTGGAGGAGTTGAGAGTGAACTTTCGAAGTGGCCTAAATAGTAAGCAGCTGTTTATCGGGTGTGCGCGCAATCAGAGCAGAGCCAGACGAGTCGTGAGGACGCGCAGCTCTGCCAGCGGGTCTGGATTTAAAGAGACAGCACACCAGTCAAAGAGATGTTCTAAAAAAATGAGCCAAAGCCAGAAAAGAAACGGTTAATGGTATAACAGAGCTGGATATCACACACATAAGTGGTTGACTGCTTTTGTAGTAGAAATTGCAGCTTGGGTTTATTCTTAAAGGTTATGTCTTGCTTCAGAAACCAAACTTGACCAAATGCATTCCCCTGTGGCTAAACACAATGGCTGTTACCAGTAAATGTCCCCACGAGGAAAGTGTGCCTTCTACAGATCAGAAGTGAGACTTATCCTCCATTCCACTGAGAGAAGGGAATGTTTTAGTCAACCAATGTTTCTATGAATAGCTCTCAAACAGGTTATTGGATATCTTCAAGTTCAGGATCAAGACAAAAGCAGTTGTCTGGCGTTGACAGTTGGTGTATTAGTCTGGAAATCTATTTGTAATGTAGGTTTATTCAAAGCTTAGCAATGGAATTCGAGTGAGGCTGAATTACATCATAAATCTAGATTTCAGTGCTAAATCGGTTTGGCTCGTGGAGAAGCAGAGGTATTGTGCTTTGCCATTTCTACATGAAATCAAAGACAAAACTTAAGTTGATTCTAAATGATATTTATACACGTGAGTTGTGTGGTCTTTACTTACAGACCATCAAGAATGCATTATGTACTTTAGCAGTGTTTGATTGGCTCACATGGTACCAATCAGCCAGGCTCTTGGCTGTCTGAGCCAGGTCAAATGCCAAACCTCAAACCTTTACAGCTAGCTATCTCTGCCACACTGGAATGCACTCCAACACACAGCCCTGCTTCATGCACACCGTTTGTTTCACTACACATTTAGCAATTTAACAAGGGGTTGTGAATGTAACATTTATTGAATTCTAAAAGGTTTAAAAAATGTTGTAGGATATTTGATAGACGTTTAGATAAGCTCTGACAGTTGGCTGTTGTTGGTCATCCAAAATGAAAACACACCCACAGGAGGTAAGGGATAGGGGTCGATAGGCGGATTTAGATTTATTTTAGGAAGTAGCTCAGATTGGGCGACAGGCATGGTTGCGTAGCACGCTGAACTGGACACTGAGAAGATGTCCTCTGTCACAGCTGCACTCTGAGAGAATGTGGTCAAGGCGCCATTTGTGTCCATCGCAGAGACGTCCGAGGGAGACAAATGGTCATTTTCTGCTTTTGTGGCGGGTGGCCGGCTTGGGGAAACTGGGGCAGAGGTTATCTCCTCCAGTTTACTGTACAATGTTTGCAGGGTCACAGGAAGGGACTGGTACCTGAGGATAAAAAAAAACAACAACTAATGTGACTTAAAGTTATTTTGATGACTTCCTGAAATGAAAACAGAACAATAGCCCTCTTTATTTACACACTGCACAAGGCTGACTGGATAATCCACTATATAACTGAGTGGCGGGGCATGTTACTTAATTGTGGGGAAACACAGCTTTTTAAAATAAGTGACAACCTCTTAATGGCACTGGAGATGTATTCCTCTATCGATGGATCACTGAGTCCTGCCCCAAATAGTCTGCAGGCAACATCACGGGAATCAGGTGCATCCACCACCACTGGGAACAAAAATAAGGCATTACAATGTGTGTATTGGGACAGTTTTAAATCTGAGAAACTTTCACCTGCCAATTATAATACATCCATTTTCAAGCTTTGTAATGATTTCCTTATACATAAGTCTTATATGACTTTTTTAAAATTATTTTGACCTTTATTTCACCAGGACCTCCCACTGAGATTACCAATCTATGTAAGCCTCAGACTATTCTGTGTCCATTTTTGTGCTATGCTCACAATACTTTACTAACCTGGCAAATAAACTGGCTCTTGTGTGTCCTAAGTCATGATTATGATAGTCCTACATCTAAATTTCAAATAAATTAGCTTAATTGACACATTTACTATTTTACATGTTTAAGTCAAACTTCAGCAACAAAGATGCTCACAGACAGCAAGGGAGTCCGTGTCAGGTCGGCAGAAGGTCACAGTGAAGCTGGTGTCAGTCTCTGGAAGGACTTCAAAGTACAGGTCACAAGGCAGGTCTGACAAAAAGATCCATCAATGATATACTCAAAAAATACTACCCACATAGTGGTTAGTTAAACTTAGTTAAAAGACACAAACCTGGACTTGCACAGTGGGAGATTATTGTGCTCCTCAGTAGAGAGTTGATAGCACACTGATGACGTAGCAGCTCCAATAAGGCAGGAACATGGGACAGATGGGTGAAGGGAATCTTATCCACTAAAGTTCCTCTGTGAGTAGGCACCTCCCACGCTGCTCTGGGAAAAACATACATGTGCATCCCTCTGTCTGGAAGAGACTGGACACAAAAGATAGTGAGTCTGAATAAAACTTTACACTTAATTTCATGCGTGTGTTGAATAAAACACACCACTGTAGAAATGACATCCTGGTCATCTGATGTGTCCCTGGGGCTGTTTAAACCTCTCATTAGAAGATTGAGTAAGGGTGCCCACTGCAGGTCAACTTCAGGTATTGTCACATCTAGTAAAAGAAGGGGCAACAAGAAACTAGAACATATTTCAATGACAGCATTTAAAAATTATACAGTATGTTAGAAATCCATATCACCCGTAATTTGACAGAGCCTGTTTATGAAAGATGGCATTATGGGGATGGCAGGCTGCAGTTTGAGCAGGAAGCAGGCAGGCACCAGGTTACATGGCACTTCATTTTTAGATTTAAACAAGGGGTGACTGCCAAAAATGGAAACATAATGATGATAAATATTCTGACAATGTTATTCAGAGTGAGATAAATAAAATAATAAGTATCTTCCTGGTATTAAAATGAAACAAGATGTCACCCCTGCGCGTCCAGCTGTGGAGGCTGCAAGATGGACGATGCCATCTGAATCTGACAAGGAACATCACTGAGACCGATGATTAGCTGGGCCGTGTGGAGCAGGGGTTCTGAATCTGCATTTTGTGGAAAGAATAACATGCATGACACAATATGACACAATTATGTCAATACAAAAACTGAAACAACAATGTTTCTATGTGTGTAACTTTTCAGGCTGTTTTCAGAACTGTTAACCTGTCATAAATATCCAGTAAATATCAAAGTCCATTTGCATAGATATGACATTTTCTGTATATATAAGATTGTAGTCTATTCCAGCAGCAGATGGTTTTGTTTTTTGTCAAGGAACCAACAAAATCAATTTGAGGCTATTATTTCAAGCATTGTCATGCTCCATATTTTTGGGTTAAAAAGTGTTGCTTTAAAAAGATGCAGTGTGTAGTTCTGGCTGCATCTGCTGATGTTAAAGTTGCTATTCCACCCTTATGCCTTAATTGACATTTTAGTGTGATTAACCGAACTTATTGTAATCGGTCAGATGTCAAACTTCAGAAATTTGGAAATAAAGTCAATTTAGAAGAAAATGTCTTAGCCTTTTTAAGATCTTCTTTAAAAGACATTAATGTTCTTCTTCCAATGTAGTGCCTTATTTGATGATTCCTTCCATTTGGTTCAGTAGAACTTATAGTTATAATAGTTTATAGTTTATAATTTATTTTACACCAAAACAAATGCATTTCTTGTGGTGATTATACTACTGAAAACAAATTCTGACCAATGTATTCAATTAACTTCAATTACTCATTTTTTTCCCCAATCCACCTTTCAATGTACTTGTGTTAGCAAATTGTTATCACCTTACCTGAAACTGGTGCCTTGGGACCATCACTGGGAGAAATATAGAACTGAACAGTCAAAGGGCAATCTGTAGAAATGTTAAATCGTTAATTACACTACTGTATACCATAAATTCACTACATACCTCAATTCATACATACCTTCTTTTTCAGCTATCACAGACCCAACAAGGCCGTTGTTTATTTGGTCTGTTTCAGAATTTGAATTTGTTGAGATTCTAAAAGCAGTAAAAATATTAAATCAGACTGCATGTTACAGGTTTTGGGATTCTGTGTATTAGTCTTACCTTGGCAATTTCGACATTTGTTCCAAATCTTTTCCCAGAATTTGTAGAGCTTCATACAATTTTAGTTTTAATTCACTAAAAATAAAAAATAAATTTAAATGTAAGAGAAAGACATTTAAAATGACTGTTGCTAAAATGGGACAAAACCCAATGTTAAAGGTATAGTACATACTTATCTCCAGGGATGTTGTATTGGTTGAAGAGGTCTCCTAGCTTTTTCGAAAACTTGGCAAAATCTTTGGATCTAAAAAGCCAACAAAAAGCCTTTAAATCAGTGTCCAGGACTCTTTGTAACGCTCTGCTGGCTGCAAGCAAAATGTCAGCGTCTTCATTTACCTTAATAGCTCCAGAAAGGACTCGCTGGACTGCAAAGTAATTAGATTTCATTAGTGTGCAGACAGGAATTGGTCCAGACAAGGTTTTTTTACTTTAGTGTGACATGGTTCACTGACCACAGGGGCTCTTCCGTGTGGGGCCACCTTGACCGCCTCTACCCCACCGCACGGCAACAGCACTGCCTCCAGGTAGAAGAGGTCCGCTGTGAGGTAGCACGTGGCATCAGTGATGTGAAATCCAAGCCTACAAAATAAAAATCTAATAAGTAACAGGGTGTCTTAAGCAGGAATGCTTACCTATAAAAAATTGTTTACCCTTGCTGTCTGGCAATCATTTCTAGACGAGACTTCATGACATTTAATGATGATACTGAAATACAATTAAACAGACAGTAAAGAACTTTGATAAAATGTGTATTTATAAAATTAAAGAGAGTTTTTTAGTTTATTCATTAGAGATGGATTGGTTCTGAATAAAGAAATACAATTCACATTCTTTTCTTTTGAGTGGGTCATATTTGGAGGGCACTGGTGGCTTTCTAGAATCTAGGAGAAACTAGGTAGCCTTGCAGGGGCATGCTAATTTCTTTAATCAAACCAAGCTAAATTAGGTCATATTATGAGTTTACTTTGTTCATAGATGTTCTAAACTTTCTTTCAAGAGTGTGTGTTCAAAAATAAAATATGAATGCGAGTGTTATTTTGATTTTGACATACATTACTGTAAACAAAGATCATTTTCATTTAACAATTTAAAAAAACATAATAATGCATGATTGTGGACATAGCCTAACCCTGATTTTGAGATAATTACCATTAAATACTTCCTGGAGCCTTTCCATACATCTCATCAGTGGATCACATGGTTTGGATTCACCTCTGGATTTGTCCTATTGAAAGACAAAGTGGCAAAAGACAGAAAAGAGAAAAAAAAAACTGACGAACAAAGCCACAGTTTGGTGACAGCTGTATCCTTATCTTTTGGTCCTCTCACTCATCACACAGAGAAATCAATACACTGCCACAATGTCAATAGAGAATGTTTTTCAAATGCTTTCAAGTATGGGATGGATCATGTTTTTAAAAACAAGAAATGCTCCAATCTTATTTCACCTGCCTCTGTGTAAATGCATTAAGTACCCCCAGAGCTTAAGTTTATGAGAGCCTAACAGAAGCAGCCCCACTGGCAGAAAATTTTATGACTAGGCCCTGACTGCCTGATCCCTTTGGACCACACAGTGCCGCAGACCACCAAGTAATCAAGCCTCCAGAGACTGACCACTGCCAAGCTCCACTCCACAAAGTATTATCTACACTGCTGCTCCACCCATGGCAAATCTTATTCAAATAACCCACACACCCAGGACTCGGGTTATTAGTACTACTCAGCACGAGAAACCAAAACACAATATATATCTGTTCAAACCAAATTAACAATCTGCAAGAATGTTACATAAGGGAGGTTTAACTTTATTTAACATAGCTAAATACTGTACTGAAAATATTTTTCAAGTCTGTGTTGTTTTGGCTTGTCAGATAGAAATCCCAGATGTGATAGCCCAATTGTCAATGCACAGACTGCCGATGACACAACAAAGACTTTAGTGTTTTGGGATAAATGAGCTCACTCCGTGCCATACACCAATGATTTGGTAATTAGCATATCTGGTTTTGAACAATTTTCAAGCAGTTTAACTCTGTTTTGCTGAGAAGGTGATATATTAGCCTACCATGCATCGTCTGACGAGTTGAAATGTGTCATTCCACGTCTTCTCTGAAAACTTGGTATGCAGGTCAGAAATTATGGTTTCCATTCCTACAGAAGAAAAGTTTTTTTTTTTAATAAACATGGCATATTTAGGATTATGTTTGAGTAAATGAAAGTGTGAGGTTAACATTACCCGGTTTATTTTAGTTTACCAAGGCTTTCCTGCAAGACAAAGGTGTCAACATTTATGACAAATGACCAATTAGCCAAATCAAGAATTAGTTTGTTTTATCAACTCGTTGATATGTCCTTACTAAGTAAACGTGTACATTTGCAATATACAGCCTAAAATGTGCTATGTTGTATTCTAAATTCCTGGAATTGTACAAAATTATTTTTTACATTAAAGGAAAGCTGAATGAAGAACGGTTTTCTTAGGCGGGCGGGCGTTGTCAGACAGAGTCAAGCCCACAGGACGTGCAGTCAGTCTGCTGCTAGGAGCCACCAGCCAAGTCTCCGGAGTTAGCTTGAGAGCTAGCCATGAGCTAACAGGCAGCAAGCTAAGTCTTTTTTCATTTCACCTCTGTAAACGCCTTCGTCCAACCCTGTGCAAAATCAAATATTCTTCAATCACAGGTAGGTGGTGTTACTTGTTCTCACACCGGTGTTGAAAGGGCTGCTGTCGGTGGCGTTTAGTTTTTTTTTTTTTTACGTCGCATCATTTAGTTAGTGATTAGCTGCTCGTTATCGCTCGCTAGCCTTTTAGCACGCTTAGCCTTTATTTAGCAAAGAAGCTGCTGAAATTAAAGACTCTGTTAAACATCTGTTGCGGTGTAATCGCATTGGCGTCTGTTTTAACGTTATGTCTTAAGCGTTCTTGATTCTGGACAAAGATGTTACCAAGGTGGTAGGATTAGCCTGTTAGCCACGTCGTCCAATTTAGGCAACCTGCTAGTTGTTTTTCCGCCGGGACATCTGTAAACTTGCTAATAACTATTGATAACAATAAAATTACCTACCAGTTGTATGGTTGGGTAAATTAATAAACGTAAACTCCCGGTTAATATGCAACTCAGCTTTTTAGTCACTACTCTGGTGTAGCTAGTGGCCAATTTCATAAGCCACTGATTAATTAAACTAGTTAATCGCTCTAACTTAATCATAATATCATCGCAACAACGTTTATGCTTGTTAAATGTAAGGTCCTGCTCACATTAAACACAACGGAAAATAACTATCTACATTCCCATGTAAAAGCCTTAAATTCTTTAAAGTGGTCAACTTAATTCAAGTGCTTTTCCCCGCTAATGTCTACATTTAAAATGCAACTCAGAGAGGCAATTTATTTCCCCGCCAAGAGAAGGATACAAGGTAGGTAAAACGACAGTGCCTTCCGGATAATAGTAAATCGTCTTTTTCTGCGCGCAAGAGTTTGGTTAATTTGTATAATGACCTCCTGGCTTGATTCCCATGATGGAAACCCTCAGCACACACTGCAGGACATCATGTAATTCTCACCGATTCAAACTGACAGTGGTGGCACAAGTTATGTATTCTTGTCACTCTTTTTATTCACTGTTGTATGGACAACACTGACACAAGACCTATAAACTGCAACTAATGTTATTTAAAAAAAAAAAAAAAAATCCTACAAAAGCGCATTCAAGGTTGCAAAGTGGGTGTATTTTCTTGTAGAAGTAACTCATCAGAGGGCTGGCAAAAAACTACTGAACCTAAATAGTGGTAATTTTGACAGAGGGTTCACACGCATTGTAAAGCACAATAAGAAGTAATGGAGAATAAATAATGCTTGTAATGCAATGTCTAAATGAAAAGGGAAATTATCCTTATCTACCATAGACAGATTGATTGTCTAATGTTATGGCAGTTGGAAAGAAGTACTAGTGGCATTCTGTTCTGCTCTTTGTCGTTCAAAAGCAGAGTGAAGGGGGTCCATGTTGTTTATCGTAGTACCTGCCCTGTTGTGTGTCTGTCTTCAGAGTCTCCAAATGTATAGCCTATAGTTTATTTATTGAATAAATTTATACAATGGAAGTTTCTCCTGGGTACATTTTGGCGAGTAGCATTAATTGTTGTGCGACATTGCAGGCTAATCTTCTGTGTGCTTTTTATTTTTTCTCCTGTATTTACTGCAGCTGGAATCCTGGGACTGATTATCGCAGCCTCCGTTTCACAATCCTCTTCTCCACCTTGAACTTTCACCCTTTCTCACTTGGATCTCTCGGTCACACAAAGCCATGGCCGCCGCTAAGCCTAAAGGCCAGAACTCTCTAGCCCTTCACAAAGTGATCATGGTCGGCAGTGGAGGTGTGGGGAAGTCGGCCCTCACTCTCCAGTTTATGTATGATGAGGTAAGATTGTGAAGTGTTTTTCTTTTTTTCTCCCTAAAAAAGTTACTGCAATAGATTTGTAAACTAAATTGTTTCCTCCCACAGTTTGTTGAAGACTACGAGCCGACCAAAGCAGACAGCTACAGGAAGAAAGTGGTTTTGGACGGAGAGGAGGTACAGATCGACATCCTGGATACAGCTGGACAAGAGGACTATGCAGCCATTCGAGACAACTACTTCCGCAGTGGGGAGGGCTTCCTCTGTGTTTTCTCCATCACAGAGCTGGAATCATTTGCAGCAACAGTAGACTTCAGGTCTAGTACAACATATTCTACAATACAGGGCAACTGCAAGAAAAGTTAAATGCCCTAAATTACACTTTATTTTTTTTGTCTCGCAGAGAGCAGATCCTGCGGGTGAAAGAAGACGAAAATGTGCCCTTTCTCCTGGTGGGTAACAAGTCAGACTTGGATGACCGGCGGCAGGTTAGTGCAGACGAAGCCAAGGCTCGTGCTGAACAGTGGGGTGTTTGCTACGTAGAGACCTCCGCTAAAACCCGTGCCAACGTTGACAAGGTTGGTGTAACTACCTAAAACTGAACATGTTAACTCTGTTGACTTTATTGAACTGAGAACCTGTTTGTTTTCCTAAAGGTGTTCTTTGACCTTATGAGGGAGATACGGGCACGGAAAATGGAGGACAGCAAAGAAAAGAACGGGAAGAAGAAAAGTAAAAGTTTGGCCAAGAGAATTCGAGAGAGATGCTGTATTTTATAGTGGTAAAAGAAAGCAGGCCAAGCTGCTTGTGTACATATACATTTCTCAGACTTTTGCATTTATTTTGTGCCCATACCTGGCCATGACTTTCAGTTCCTAATCAACAGGACTCCTGATTGTGTGTCAGGTAATAGTAACGTGGCACTCCATACACCATTTATAGCTCTAACTTTTTATGTGCTGACACTCCAAATAATTAATGTACTCTGAACACATTACAGAGTGTAACATGTGGATGGTGTTTTCATTTAGGCCTAATCTTGATAGACACAGCCTTGAAATGTTACAAAGCTTTTCATCGTAAAGTTTAATGTGTATAGTATATTCAAACTACTGTGCAGTGCAAATTCAAAAAGGCATAAAAAAGCCATTGATTACATGGGGAAGATGAAATTATAATTCAGTTGTAGAAAACCCCAAGTTATACAGTTAATCCACTGATTTGGTTGTGAATTTAATCTTCTTCAACCCACATTTCATTAAGTGCTACCATGCGACATTTACACTACACTGATGAACCTATAAAAATGTTTTTTTTTTCACCAATAGGCTATTGTTTTATCAAAGCCAGAGCTGAAATTTGATGCCATTCCTGTGCTACCACAGTTTCATTCTTTATACTTAAACACTCTTATTTCATCTGTAATTTCATTTTGTCTTTTTCTGTCATGGCAAACTTGCTAATGTTTGCATTCTTCTCCTTCCTGTGAGCAACTCTGAGTCTTATCTTCCCAAACTCATAAACAACACTAAGCATTACCCTAAACCCCACTCCATAATGGATTTTAGATTACTTGAACGTTATGAATTCTAACATTACAAGTTGTGGTTTTCATTAACTTTTTTGTGAAGGAATCCCTGGTGCTCTGATAAAAAGAAAAACACTACATAATACACAAATGTCTGAAATGAACTAGCTTCTGTTAGGCCTATGTGATGGTTTCTTTCTATTTTGCTTTTGCTCATACTTTATATCAGGTTCCTTTTTATTTTGAATTATATTTGAGTTGGATTCCTATTGAGCCCCACAAATCGGCCAACTTTAAAGCTGAAATGACTGAAAAAGAATGGATTGTTAGGTATCTTGTGTCCAAAACGTTCTTAGTCACCAAAGAAACATGCTTTCTAGCACATACAAGTGCCCATAAAACAGATGGTGAATAAACATGTGATATATGAACATTAACAGTCTGTATGTGAAATGTTTAAAAATCTTTAGAGGGCAAAGGGTTGAGAGGATTTAACAGAGGGTTAGGTAAGGATATGTTTATAGCCAGGGTGTCTTTCCCTGTGAGGGAATGAGTGCTTTAGTAATTTATGTACAGTGCATCACTGTTGCCTCTGTCCATTGTGAATGTGATCAGTCCTCCCTTAGCATTCTGCTTGGCTATAATGTTAATGATGTAATGTCACAGGCATTTGCTGGTGGTTTAATGTTTAAATCTCCTGTTATAATGCTGCAATAACACATGATAATGTTCAGTTCATCTTGCACAAATGACTAAATATTGGCACAGTGTAAGGCATGCAATATAACAATTGCATACAGTTTGGTTACTTTTTGACCAAAATGCACTGTGACAAACCATTTTTACTTTGCTCTAACCACTACTTTAAATTTAAAATGTTTTATTGGATTTGTCTTATGTAACCATGACATTGTTCCCATATTTTCCTTCAGTTAATGTTGAAAGCTTTTAGTGTTTCACTTGTCATTGCCAATGGGTATTTACTTAAAGATATCCATGGAAAATATGATGCCCATCACATAAGTCGATGATTTGGTTGATTTGATTATGATTTGGAAACATTTCAAAACATCTGTAACACAGTATTTTATAACAGTTACACTCTAGAACATTTCATTTAAGCTTAGAAGACCTGGCTATATGCCACTAGAATTTACCTTGTGTTTTACCATAGTTTCCGGCTATGTTGGCAACATTACTAAATTCAAAATTATGTTCATAGGAAGTAATTCTTTATTGAAAAGCACACTGTGTCAGGGTGGCAGATAAGATATGTGGCATGTTTTGAGGCAAAGCTTAATTTAAAATTCTATGGCATTGTTTTAGAAAGTGTGACAAGGTGTTCAGATGAATATGTTTTAAGGGCTAACTTGTAGTTAACCGATACGTACATGACTGAAACACCTCAACGTTTAACCAACAGGCACAGACAAAAGGGATTTTGTCATCCTGTTATTAGCCAGTGGCTATTCAATTGTGTCTATATTGCTTTGACTGATATACTATGATAATTGAAGTTGACACCTCCTTGTTTGCTAATTATTTACTTTGTCATTGATGATTGTTTACTTTTGGATTTGTATGTAGATTACTATAAACATGATGGCCCACATGTGTCCTGCAGGATTTATGGGTGATATTTAAAAAGATGTTTGTGTGAAAGCTTTGAGCATTCTCTCCTACTGGGTATTCAAATAACTTGCCTTTTATATAAATACCAATACCAGTTGGAATAAAAATAGATGTCTTTGATTGGTTGTATGTATGCCATCAATAACATGTTTCCTTATTTTAAACATAACTACTAATGTAGCCTATATGTTGGTGAATGTAAGAGGCAAAGCTTACATTTCAATTCATTTTGTGAGTTATTTGGAAATGGCAAATAAAATGGATAATATTAATAGGATTAGTCTGTAAAATTATTTGTGTGGACATGTTACATTTTGTTAATCTCTATGTATACCATGACATTTTTTATACCCCCCACTCTATTATTTTGTGGGTAGGGGTTTCCCTCGGTGGTGACGTATGCACTGATCTGGATTACGCTGAAGGGCGTCATTGGTTCACGCCGACGCACAAGGCCTATAGCTGCCTGGGCCCGGCCGAGCTTTACCGTTAGCTACAATATGAACAAAGTTATAATATTTTAAAATTCATAAAAGAGTTGAATGGCCAGTTTGTCTCGACGGATGTATGCTGCATTTTAATAATGCAATTGTCATAGCGGAAAAATAACTTGTCTAGATACGGCGGTGTATTTGCTCATTGTTTTTATGGCATCTTTGACTGAATTGCCTTAACTCAATGCAAGGAGAAAGAAAGCTAAGAGGCTAACTAGCAGCGGCTATCCGGCTAACTCGTGTGATATTCACTTCCTTGTTGCACAGTGGAGTGTGATGGAAGGCAAGAAGAAGTTTGAGAGGATGGGCAGGAGTTTATTCTTCCACTTTAACGCCATCTGCTGAATGGATTTATGTGTGGACACAAACTGCAACATTCCAGGACAGCCGGTTTATACGTTTGAAAAGGCTTCAGACTGGAGCTTTGACCATGAAATGGAATACGAATGACTAACCGGACACAGTTAGCCAGTGGTGGCTAGCTAGCTAAACTGACTAGCATTAGCTAACTAATCTTGAAGATGCTTTTGAAATTCACGTTAACTGGATCTACTACAATGAGGGGCATAGCCAGTTATGTGTAAATGTTCTGCTGGTACCTGACTGTCATCTATGGTAACTATATTACCTAAACCCTACAATAAGTTAGCTTTGAAATGCTAAAATTAACCTCGGGGTATAGCTAACTAGCTGGCTTACAAATTGTGAGTTCACTACGCTGTTAGCTATTTAGCCTGTTCCCAGCCGAATGTTTTGTTCCACTGTACAAGTGGCATTGGTGGGAAAGCGTACATAATATACAAATTATTATTATTATTATAGGTGGCATCGGCGTTTATTTGTTTAAAATAAATGCCTAATACAGAAGTGCTTCGGGAGGGCCGGGCTCGCAGCCCCTCTGCTCAGAGAAATGCTAACAAACAGGACAAGCGGAGTAGCGCTCAGCGAGATAAACGCCGTGAGAAGAGGCGCTCATCGATTTCTAAGAGAAAGAGGCGTAGACCGGCCAAGGAAAGAAACTTGTTGCGTACAGGTTTAACTGAAGTACACAATAATGAACGAAGAGACGCTTTTGATAAAGATGTTGAACTTCAGACATTGGTAGAGTATGATGACGTGAGCTCCCAATCGGAGCGTTTTTCGGGGAGCCCTTCTCCTAAACTTGACCCTCATGCTGACAGTCTTTCAGGGGACCGGCTTAGTGATGTAGACTTTGGTGAATATAACGGACCAGCATCCCCAGACAGAAGTTACTCTAGAGGTCGGGAGGCAGTGAGCCTCACTAAGGACAGTCAAACAAAAGGACTATCCGAAAGGAGCAAACAGGACAAGGAACTCAGCAGAAAAAAGGACCGCCAGAGTCGTGAGAGGGACTCCTCTAAAGTTAAGAGCGGAGGTAGCATAAGGGGCTCTAAAAACCACAGAGACACTACAAGGAGCAATGATCGTAATGGTAAAAAGACATTGTCTTCACTATCTGCAGATAAACGGGATTCTAAAGGGCACAGAAGTAAAACAAGATCGGACAAAGAGCCCCCATCTGCATATAGAGATGCCCCACAATCTTACAGAGACGACAGAGAGGAACTCAGGGCGTACAGGAGAAGTCCTGGTTTCAAAGCAGAAAGTCCCTATGGGACATCCTATTCCTACAATTACCAATCTCCTGCTGGTTGTAACCAGCCGATCTCTAGAAGAACTCCACCTCATGGCAACAAAAGACTGTCCCCCACTGCCACTTATTACAACCGTGATGCAGATACATATGGATCATATGTGGCCACAAAATCACCCAGTTCTTACTCTAGCAACAAAAGAAAACGTTCCCCAGCCAGCCCAGCCAATTGGCGCAGGTCTCCAAGTTATGTCCGACACAGCCCTTATGAACAAGGAGAGTTTACTTCAAGTCCTTATGGAAGCCGCCGGAGATCCAGAAGTCCATACAGAAAGTCTCATAGCCCAAGTCCAGATGTCAGGTAAGCTGACATTATAAATTTTGCCTTTCTATAAATATATACACATTTTATGCTGCAGTGTCTTAATAATAAACCAAAAATATTAATTTATTAGTTATTTAAAAAGATTCTGTTTCAATTGACAGTGTAACTACTTCTAAATGTTTGTGTCTAAAAACCTTTCATGTGAGTGAATGTCCGTTTGCTGTACTCTTTGTAGACGACCTGCTCGATCACGCAGTAGAAGTCCATATACCTCCACCAGACACTCTCGCTCACGGAGTCGCCATCGTCACTCACGCTCTCGCAGTCGTCCATCGAGTCTTTCACCAAGCACGCTCACCTTCAAAACTAGTCTTGCTGCTGAGCTCAGTAAGCAGAAAAAGGCTAAAGCCGCTGAGGCTGCTGCAAAAGCCAAGAACTACAGCAATACATCTACTCCAACTAAGGGCTCCTCCTCTGCCCACCAACCGAGCCCAAAGTCTAATCACAGCTCACGGAAGGGCCGCCCTCCGTCCCCACCACCAGAGAAAGGGCCTCGAACTCCACCATTGAACCAGCCACAATCTCCTGCTGACCGCTTGGTCAAAAAGACACTTTCTGAACACCATTCAACTAAGGACAGAGATGTGAAGGGGAAAGATGACAAGAGAAAAACACCCACATCTGGACCAGTGAAGGAAAAGGACAAAGGCTCCGGTCCAGCCATCTTTACCGTGTCTTCTTTACCAATGACCCCAACTCATATTGAATTCCCGGACAAAGAAGAAATGTATGTCATCAGGTCTATTGAATATATTTTTTATGGTTTTACAATATTAAATAACCCTTTTCTTATTTTAGCTTGAAGGACAACTTGCACTCAGGGAAGAAGAAGATGGAGAGGAAGGCTCGAACACTCCTGACTGACTTGCCTCTCCCTCCTGAACCTCCTATTGGTACATCATCTCCACATAGCCCCAGCGATGAGAAAAAGTCTCAAACTGTCCGCAGAAGACCCAAGTATGATGTGATACGTTTAGGATTTTTTAAATTTATTTTTTTCACAAAACATGTTTTACTTTTTGAGTGTTTTAGACTTGTTCTCATTTGTAATTTACAGAATTTGTGGGCCAAGATACGGTGAGATTAAAGAGATTGAGATTGACTGGGGCAAGCGCTGTGTGGACAAATTTGAGATAATCGGAATCACAGGAGAAGGAACCTACGGTCAAGTATTCAAAGCTAAAGACAAAGACACTGGTTAGTATTCAGAAAAAATGGAAGATGTGTAAATATTAGTCAAATCTAAAAAAAATGTCCCTCTTTTCCAACAGCTGAAATGGTTGCTTTGAAGAAGGTTAGACTAGACAATGAAAAAGAGGGCTTTCCAATTACAGCAATCCGAGAGATTAAAATCTTGCGGCAACTTAATCACAAGAGCATAATAAACATGAAGGAGATTGTTACAGATAAGGCGGATGCGCTGGACTTTAAAAATGATAAAGGTACAAAGTGTTGCAACATATGAGTCAATCAGAAGTTTTTTCCTAAATGTCCTGTTTGTTCTTTCTTTCAGGTGCTTTTTATTTAGTATTTGAATATATGGACCATGACCTAATGGGTCTACTCGAGTCCGGTCTGGTCCATTTCAATGAGAGCCATATCAAGTCTTTCATGCGACAGTTGCTGGAGGGCCTTGATTACTGCCACAAGAAAAACTTTCTCCACAGGGATATTAAATGTTCCAATATTCTGCTCAATAACAAGTGAGTTTGTACAATTACACAATTACATTTTTTTTTTTTTTTGTAAAATTAGAACTACATTAGTGGTGCTATATTTCATTTTCTTAATACCCTGTCTCGCCCAATCAGAGGTCAAATCAAGCTTGCAGACTTTGGTCTTGCTCGGCTGTATAACTCAGAAGAAAGGTTGTGTTTTCTTGTTCAAGATTAAGAGTTATACACCATCTTTATTAATTAATTATATATTACATGATGCTAACGAGTTTTTTCATTATAGTCGACCTTACACCAACAAAGTGATTACACTGTGGTACCGTCCTCCAGAGTTGCTGCTGGGTGAAGAGAGGTACACGCCTGCTATTGATGTATGGAGTTGTGGGTAAGGACACTACCAGCACTGAGCTTTCTAATGATTGAAATGCTCAAGATTGTTTTTAAAGATCCTTCAATAAGTCTGTATTTCCTTTTTCCAGGTGCATTCTTGGAGAACTGTTCACTAAGAGACCCATATTTCAAGCAAATCAAGAGCTTGCCCAGTTGGAGCTCATCAGGTATACTGATATCAGAGTAAAATAAAACATATGCCATGTTTAGTCAGTTGGAAATCCTAATGTGGTGTAGGGCATTCAGAACATTTTACTGATAGATTGCACTTATCCTCTTCATCAACGTCAAAGCAGACTAAACATTTTTGACAAGAAAAACGAGAAACAAGATACTAATAAATACATAAATATACACAGTGAAGTAAAGAAACCTGGCTATACATAATAGTGCTAATGATGAGTATAAAACATTTACACTCAACAAGGGGTGTAATGTTTAGCATAGACCATTCCTACTAAAATAGACAAAACAAGGCTTGTTGGGTCTAAACATTGTAAGCCAAGCCTTAAAGAATACATTTCTATCTTTAGCCGAATCTGTGGAAGCCCGTGCCCTGCAGTCTGGCCTGATGTTATAAAGCTTCCCTTCTTCAACACCATGAAACCAAAGAAACAGTACAGGAGACGGCTACGAGAGGAGTTTGCTTTGTAAGTCTTCATGACGCATAACTAAAATAATGTAGCCTATTAGTACTGCATCTAACTATGTTTTTGTTCTGTGTTAGCATTCCTCCATCAGCCCTGGATTTATTTGACCACATGTTAAACCTGGATCCCAGCAAACGTTGCACAGCTGAACAAGCACTAGGGAGTGAATTTCTCAAGGATGTGGACCCAGACAAGATGCCTCCACCAGAGTATAAATATATATTTATATATTTTAATACGTCTCCTCAAATTGCACAGTTTTAACTTGTGAACCTCTGCTCTTTCCAGTCTTCCTCTGTGGCAGGACTGTCATGAACTGTGGAGTAAGAGACGCCGTCGTCAGAAACAGATGCCAGAGGAGCTGGCTGCCCCAAAAGTTCCCCGCAAAGAGATCGGACTAGACGACAGCCGCAGCAATACTCCCCAGGGCCTCCCTGCCCCGGGGGGTATTAAAGCCCAAAATGCAGCTGCTTCTGCACTGCTGGGTTAGTCTTCATTTTGTATGTGCACTCCATTGTCAGCTCGTGTGTCGTACATGAGAAATGTTAGGTTGACTGTAATAAAATTTAGTAAGTGGTGTTAGTTTAGTTGGAGCACACTGTATATGAGAAGTGTTTGAAAACAATGAATTATATAAACTTTAGCAGAGTTGGTAATTTGTTCTTCTAAATCAAAAGAAACAACCATAGATATATCTTTTCTGTATTCACACAGATCCAAAAGGTCCAAACTCGCAGCTGACTCAGGAACAGTTGGCGGTTCTCCTAAATTTCCTGGGACAAACAAAAAGCACAGCCAACACAGCTCAGTTTGTGCAGGCCATGAGCTCAAAGGTCAACCAGGAGACATTACAGCAGCTGTCTAAAGCCCTGGCCCCTGTCGACACAGCAGAACCAGCTCCACAGAGCACACAGGTGAAGCCTCCCCAGCCCACTGCTCCTAGCGGGGTGCCCCGTACACCCCCGATGCCCAAGCCTCCCTCTCCCCCTGCGTCAGCTCCGACAAGTATCCCAGAAGGAGAGGCTACGACCGCCACGCAGACCGCCACTCAAACCGCCATGACCATGCTTCTCGCTCAGCTACTACAAGCTCAGCAAGCTCCGAGGCAGGAACCCAGTGACGGAGCAGAGGTGACCAACCCTGTTACAGGAGCATCAGGAGGACCCCCGCTGCCCCCGGAAATCAAACAGCCCCCAGAGCCGAGCCCTGTATCACCAGGTAGGCCCCAATTCATAAATGTATTAATGGAGTGCAACTAAACTACTGTTAAGAAATTATGTTGCTTTCAAATGGTATTGGGTTCATACGAGTTTCCAACATGGAAGAGCAGATGAACACCCCTCGTAGTCGTTTGATTGATTCAGGTACATCGGAGTTCTAGGAGCAACACAAACTGCCCGAGTTCTGACGTCAGGAGTAATTTAACATGCGAGTTTGTTAATGGTTTTAGAAATTATTGTCAAATATATTATTTATGGTGTCAACAAGTTAGCATCATTAGCGTGGTTTCTACCCTTGCTAACATAGAATTAAAAAAAGACAGTTGCCCAAGTAAAATGTTTAATAATCATCTTATGCCTTTCCTTCTCTCTTTAACATCATTAAGGCACTGGTAACAATTTATAAAGTATATTTGGTCCATAAAGTCACGATGATTGAATTCCATTATGATATTTCTAGGTTTCCACTGTCCAACCTAGAAGGACGTGAACGTTCCTAAGTCACGTAAACGAGTTCCGCTCATGGAGAAATCTACCATTCGAATTGTCCGACATGCACTTGAAAGCAGCATTAACCATGACTAAAGATATTGAATTTGTTGTAAAAAATATCATTAGTGATTAGAAATGATTAGAATGTTTGCCAAGGTCATTGTGAAAAGAAAATTATGAATAAAAAAAGAAGTTATTTTTACTTTGTTCCATTAGACGCATTCCTGAGCGGCTGCAAAGCTCAATACATTCCAAATTAAGTAAATTTTATCTCCAAACTACTTTCAGCATGCTACATCGTTTATCTAATTAACTGCAGTATATCACCTTTTTTCTGTAAATTGTAAGAAAAGGGAAAAAAAGAATGTATGGACTCTCCCTTTTTCCCCCCAGTGTCTGAGGTGGGGGGCATGTCCATCCTTCCTCCAAACCAGCGACCCCCTGAGCCCCCAGAACCGCCTCCTCATGCTGACCTGGACTACCGGCAGCCGCCCACTGAGCCCAAAACAGGACTGGCCCCACCTATAGCTTCTGCAGTCGGAGGTGACGGAGGGAGACCCCCTGAGCCGGACTACCCACCCCTCCCCACTGCGGAGGGGGGAGGATACGGGGGCGACTACGGCCATCCCCCTCCTCCGTCTTTTCCCCCTGCAGGTTTGGGCGACAGCTACATGGGCCACATGTTGGGGAGCGGTCTCCCACCTCACACTCTCAGAGAGGTATTCAGCGCTCCTGCCCCGGCAGCTGGGTCTTCCTCTGTCCACCAGGACCCCTTCCCTTCCAGGGCAGGGGCTACAGGACCTGGTATGATGTTCAGCGGGGACAAGGACCACCGTTTTGAGTACAATCACAGCCCTTTACCTGTGGAGGGACAGCCCAACCCCAGCACTATCCACTTATACAACCATGTTATGGCTAGAAAAGATGGCGTACCCCCCCCTCCGCCCGTACCAGCACCGGGTCAACCTTGGGGATCACCGTCCCAGGCCGGAGCCCCGCCACTACCCCTGGGCTTTGTCCCACATGTAAACTCGACGGCAACAATCAGAGGACGAGGCCTGCCTTTCTGATAAGACTGCGGTTAAAGTCTATGGACTAAATGGACTCTGTAGAGCCAACAGATCTAAAGGTGTAATAACTTAAATCTGTGATAGACGCTGGAACGCATTTACAGAAGGACAGCCGAAGAACACCACAGGAGCTTTTCTCGCTCATCCATTTTCATATTTTTTGGTAATCTATTCTGTCTTTTAAATTAAACTTTTTTTGAGTGAACATTTATCAGGCTGGGTACATTTTAAATCACTACCCATGTCTGTATGTTCTGTAATTGCTCCAGGGGAGACTAGTATTGTTTCACACTACTGACTGAAGTAGGTGGAAACTTATTTTAGCTGTGAAAGGAAAATGGATGAAGTGCTTTATCTGCACGATTAGGAATGTGACCAGTAACGTAGTGTCTCTCTCTTTTTTTTTAATGGCTGTGATTATGTCAAGACAGCGGTGGCGTTAGGTATCAGCACAGGGAGATATTTGAAGAAATGGACTGTTAGTTCCAGACAAACTGGTAGCACTTGGATGACAGCAGCAAAAATAGAAAAATGGAGAAAAAGGCTGAATTCACCTAATATTCAACATGCCTTTTTGCCAGTAGGTATTGTAAAATCATGAGCAAAACAAAAAACATAACTGGTTCAAAAAGTAAACAGTCTTTTTTGTACTAAAATGATTTTGTCCCCTTTCCATCCCTTTGGCAAATGTTTATTAAAGAAATGCCACAATGTAGTAATGTCTCTTTAATTCCACTGCACTTTAATTATAATGCATTCTAATAACACTAAAATACTACTACTATTGCAAGTAGTCTCTCACAGAACCTGGATGCTTTACAAGCATATTCTGCAAGTTAGTATGATATTTGACAATATAAATCGCTTCTTTGTATGTATGGATTAGGAAATGGGAGGAAATGAATGCTGGGTTTTAAAAGAAGTCCAACATGAGGAGCGAGCAGTGCTGGAATGTAAATGCACAACGCAAGTTCCAGGGTCTGTACAAAACTACCTTTTAAAAATATATTTTTGAATTACATTAACATAATCATTCAAATCATAAATATGCTAGAACATGTATTTTAAATATGAATAATATTTTTATTTAACTTCCACAAAGAGAAACGCTGAAAAACAATAGCCTTAAAAAGTGTGCTCTGTCCATTGTGCAATGTGTCCTAAATGGTACATCGCCATGTGGATAGTTCACTGAACACACCACTAGATGGCAGTCATGACAAATAACACCCACGCCACTTGGTAAGATGCTTAGTGTAAAAGATGGATATGATATTTGAATCAAATTGACACTCACTACTGCAAATGTGGGCAAAAATGCTTCCCTGTCAACCTCACTGAAACCCAGCCGCCCGTGGCCAGCAATTTAACAAGCGTTACACTTGACACTTTCTCACTGAACACATTTAACCTGAGGTGACAACAGGCGCAATAAAAAAGTAACGCAAACAGGCAGATATCTGTAGTATTTGTAGCAGAACACTCACACTTCCCTTCAAAAGGTCTGTGCCAGGTTAGCACTGCTGAGACTCCATTTCTTTATCACAGGAGACATGCCCGAGGAGATAGCAAACAACAATATATGGCTACAAAACCGAGAGCCAAGAGCAGTGCTGCTGTCAGGGAAAAAAAGATGTTGAAAAGATGACACAAACGCAGTCTTCAAGCACTTAAGTCAGACTTTGAACCGTTTGGAAGAGTTTTTAGACATCACACAGCAGTCTTGGTGAGTGCTTCTTTGTAACAGCAGCTTTAATACAAACCTTATTATGCATCAAAAACCCTTGTACATTTTTTTATTTTATTAAATTGAAGCATCATACTTGAAATGTCTACATATAAAGCCAAGTGTAGAGAGCTGTCTTAAATATTTAAGTACATACAACTTTTAGAGTTAGTTAAAGGTGTAGTAGATAGAATGTGATAATATTCTAATAAACCCCAGGTCCTGTGTATATTACTATACCTGCTATGCATCTGTATAATGTTTATGTTGATACTGGCAATCTGTAGTTTACCCTAAACTAGATTTGGTGGTTCAATGTATGTTGCTTTTGGGGGGGATTGAGTATTGCACCTTGAAATGGTTCGACTGCTACCAGTCTTTTTCAGCAGCAGTTTTGTTGTCCTATGAATAAACAGATCTCTGAATTTTCAGCATTATTCAACTGCTGACCAGCTACACATATTTACCTCGAGAGTCATAAACATAATGTTGGCAGGAGTATTCTACACAGATCTGTCATTTGTTTTCTCCATTACATTAAAACGTGAGTTTGTCACATTGTCGCATAGCCACTGATGAGAAAGTGATTATCTCAAAGGCTCTGTAAATTGAATCTATGGCAGCTTTCTGCGATTAATATGCCGTAGATGATGGATGGCTGAGAATTTACAGTCGCTGCAGTGGGACTGGCAGTGTCATATTTTTTCTGTGAGTGATTGAAAAAACTGTTAATACATTTTAAAGAGGCGGGGAGAGGTAGAGTGAGGTAAGATAAATAATGTAGAGTGGGGCACTTCTGTAACATTTTGTAACCAATTTTTAAGAGAATTTCTGAAAATGTCACAGGAAAATATGACAAACTTGTATTCTTCAAATGTCACTTATACTTAACATTTTGTGTTGAAACATTTGGTAATCTTTTTCACAATTTCTAACTTTGAGACTGTCAGACCTTTGTGAGGGTGGTAGTCAACTTTTCATTTATTTCTCTTTGGTAAAATGCACTTTGTGATGACATTTTCTCAGATACTTTTACCTTTTGAGAAAGTAACATTTGGAGGATTTTGTTTTTAGTTTTACTCAATCCTAGCACACAGTCATTGTTATAACATTAAAAATCAATCATTCATTATTCCATAAAGTTGCATTATGACATCAGATGCATTATAGTATCTCATTGACCACAAACAAACAATGAAATGCAATATGCATGCTTTTGTATTACAAAATATATGACATAGCCGTATGTTACTGAAAAAAAATCGACTTTAAAGGTGTACCTTAATTTCAAAATTTTCTGTCTAATGTAATTCACCACAACATTAAGGCTCATTGTGTTTCATTCATGACCTTTACAAACTGCATTAGCTTTTTGATGCACTGGGTGGTGCTAAAGGACCAAAAAGTTGGAGACTTGGCATGAAAGCATCTCAATCACTTAACATCCGTTTTAAAAACCTTGTAAAATGGAAACTTATTACAAAGAAGACAATCATTTTAAAGATAGACCTTGCACCCTGGCCAACGACAGGCCATAACTATCAGTGTCTATTAGTACAAACATGAATGGTTGTAATATATGAAGAGACTGGGGTTTCCTCTTTTAGTCTTGAATTCTTGTTTGAAAAAGTATGATTTCATTAGTAGCTACAACCATATTTATCCAATTAGCGACGTAGCTTGCTTCTTAACGTATTAGTCAACAAATCCAAGGTGCCTGGAGGTTACAACAGTTAAAAGGGAATAATTAGGAGTGTAGCATGATTTATAGAAGAATGTGCTGACTCTGAATTAACCTTTGAGATGTGGCATTAACTGAACCGTAATGTGGCCCTGAAAGCATCACTGTGCCTGGGGCTACGCTGCTCCTTGGGAAGGTGACTCAGCAAAATTAATGTGTCTTTAATGTGCACTGGTCATTGTCTTTGTTTGTATGTTTCAACAAAAACATAGTACTAGCTACAGTTGTGTTTTTAATTTAATTTTCAGCTATTATGTCATAGTGTTTATTTTTAGTCTGTAATTCAATGGGCCATCATTCATGTCCCACTGATTACACCTGCTTTATTTATGATGGTCAACTCAGTTATATATGACCTATGATCATGTAGCCTACTTCTTATTAAAATGGGTTTCTAGTCGAGAGATACTATTCAGAAATTTTTTATAAGCAACAAAGATCTGTAGCTATTACAGGCAGGGATTTACCACGAAAAACTATAGGACCTGAATTTTTGTATAATACATGGCATTAATAGAACTGTTATTGCAGTTGTTTTTAATAAAACCAAAGTGTTCATTGTTTTTTAAAGGTTTTATGTGTCTGAGCTAAGGAAAAATCAATAACCTCAAAGGCTATCATTAGCAATAGCACACACTAGCACTTGCAGGCCTTGTGGGTGTTACAAGCAGGTGAAAAGATTGTTAGGTGGTTTCTCACTTTCTAAAAAGTAAAAAAAGAGTGGGAAACCAATTTACCATATTCACCATTCAAATTAATTGGGGATCAGTGGCTCTACATTTACACAGTCTCTATATTAATGAATGGTAACTTATATTTGGTCCATCTAGGGAGACTATTTTTGGAACATTATAAAGGTGGACACTGGACACTAACATGAACAACCAAAATTTTGTTTGCTAGACTATGTTAGCATGTCTCAAGCTGTTAGCTTTTACTACATACATTTAATGTGTTTCTTCATGCTATAATTTATTTACCAATCTTTGTTTGTTTGTCACATTTTATTTTACACTACACGTGATAAATTGTACCTTTTTTGACAACAATCTACAAGACCAGGTCATAAGCCAAGACGAGAGTGTATCAAGACAAAGACAAGACTGAGATGTTACTGTGTGAGTAACATTGTGTGATATGTGTCAATTTTGACCTGCGTCAAGCAAAGTATTCACGGTCCAAACCCATGATGTGGCAGCACTGACAGGTCTGGGCGCGTTTGAGGTTTGAAGATGTAGTGACTGTTTTACCGTTACGAACATAAACAACATGGTGCTCTGATTGGATAAAATTGCAATTGATAAATCCAATCACCAGCCAGGTATTCATTGAAAGTATCTGCCCTTTTGCAGACACTTTTCAATGCTTTCAACAGGAGCACTTCCAGATGGTTCTGTGAAACAGGCTATGTACTGTGGAGCAAGCAGTTCTATCTGGCAGACTGGAAGAGATACCAGAAAAAATCTATACAGCTTTTGAGTTGAGACCAGGTCCAAACTCATGGAGGGATTAGCGCGTATGAAAGGAGGCAGATTTAAGAAGAAAGGCTACTTTTAAAAATTAAGAAAAGATAAAATGGCAGTTTAATGGACAAATAAATAATTTTTGCTCTTGACCATTTAGCACTTACTCTTTTGTCTTTGCATTTGTTTAATTGGGATACATTACCACATCTCCAGGAGTCTCAGGAAAGTGGCTCAATGCTTGATTGCTTTCTCAATGCTGTTATTAGTCCTCTGTCTGTTTATGTGCTGTTTAAAATTCCCAGACTGAGTAAGACCAAAGCCTTCAGGATGGATCAATCATGACACGTTGCTAAAGGGCAGCTTTTCATCTTGATGCCCGCATCAGCTGCAAGGTGACACTCTGCTCAAAGGTCACGGCGCCCTGACCTTTACTGCATTTTGTCAAACATGCGTGGTGGCCAGTGGTCAGTCAAGGCACTGCGTAACACAAAGGTCAAGCATTTCATCTCGCCGACTGTCAATACAAGTTGTTCACTGTGAATTTCTTTAAGGATTTGTACTAGGTATGTGCCACACAAATAAAACTTACTCCTAAAGCATACATAAACTTGTCAAAACAATCAGGAAACACATAGGCCGCTCCGATATTTCCCATCAGATATAACCCTTGACCTGTATAGTCTTATCATTGTAAGTCATTACCAAGTGAAGTTCTGAACACATAAACAGCTCTGTGCAGATTGCGGATGCTGTTGTTGTGTGGTCGCACTGGGGAGCCGTTGAAGCTCCACACTGCCATGTCAAGAATTTTAATGAACACTGAGGATGCTGTTGGGCTATGGGATGTCCATTTCTGCTTCCACTGACATACTTTGGTTAGTTCAAAAATATGAGTCCTGTGCTTTATGTGACCCACATAATGGAATTGAGGGACCATTATCAGGGCCACTACACGCTACAGGCACAAAATCAGCTACAAATGATAGAGAAAAGTGTCCTCTTTTGGTGACAGCTAAATTGTAGTTAGACACCCCAAAATTGTGTGTGCACTTTTGTAATCTCTTGGCTTTTGGTTCCATCCGTATGGTCTCCTTTCTAAAAGGTGGAGCTAAACACTGTGGTTTGTTGTTGACAACTGAGAATTCGTACTTCGTCATTTTACTACAATGAGACTAGCTTTTATTTAGCAACTAGCATCATTAGGAGAAGACTGGCAATTAGTGAGCTATAAATCAGACATACTAACAGAGAATACTTTCTTACAGTCTATAAATAATTTACTCGCCAATCAATGTGTTTATGTAGCAAAGAAAAACGAATAAAAACAGCGCTTTGTAAAATCAAAACTAATGTACACACATGGCTAATTAGCATAAATCAATACAGAAGATGGCCTTACACTATGATGCTAAACATAAAGCTAAACAAATGAGGCTAATGTGGGGTGACCATCACACAAGTATTTTTTGCAAGTCCAAGTCAAGTCTTTTGGTCCCAAGGCAAGTTACAAGTCACTTTTTGTATTTGTTGATTTATTTATTTATTTTGTCAAAAACAGGAAAAAAAAAAAAAGAACACAACACCTCCATGTGCATGTAATTGAAATGGACGCTGTATGAGATCATAAATAACCCATAATTTAAGCTTGTTTTGGGTGAAACTAACTTTGCCTTTTGAGTATGATTTTGAGTTGCCATGTGTTTTTTTTTTTTTTTTTACAATTATAGGCAGTCTGCCCGTGGATCATCTCCAATAAACCAGCCTTTTAAGGTTTTGATTCTGTATTTTTGAGTGTACAGGTTAGGCTGCGACATCATGAGCTAGCCAGCGAGATGTTAAGCTTATGCCACCGTAATGATACATTCATGCTCAGGACGTGGAGGGGTAACCACCTCCTGCTTTGACTGCGGCTGGGAGGTACTGCTGGGCGCTGATTGGGCCATCTGTGAGTGCTTTGGGACGGGAGAGGGGCCCACGGCAGCATCCGCTATTTGTTAAGAAAAGTAAAAATGAGTCTATTATTGCGACTCGAGTCCGAGTTGCAATAACGAGTCCCCATCTCCGGTGACCATACGTCCCGTTTTAGCCGGGATGGCCCCGCTTTGTGTCCCGGTGGATATCTGCAAAAACATTCTCTATTGTTTTTTTTAACCTTTTTTTTTTTTTTTTTTTTTTTTACATATCTTGCTGATTTTTCCTTGCCATTATGAACAATATTTAGTCATGTGAAGTCCGGAGCTCTATTGCAGTAATATACATAATCAATGTAACCAAACAAGAGGATTTATTAAAATGAATCACAACATATCTAAGTTTTGAAACTTTGCTTTAAATACAACTTATTTGTGTGACACTTGATTGACATCATTGTTTGTGGCTGACTCCGCTCTTTTGCAAACAGCTCAGTGCAACCATAAGCCTCTTCCTGTAAACTGTGCTGTACTTGTGGAAATAAACCTTCACAGGACCTACTGTAGCCTTGCAGGGACATGCTATTGTCTATGAACAAACACAACTGAAAAAGGTAAGATGTTTTCATGGTAAAATTTACTTCATAAATACCCTAAACTGTCAGATCAATGAAAGATGAAAGATTTTAATACAATTATTTATCATTGAAAGATTTTGTTGTATATGTTTTATTTACATGATATCAGTGATAGTTTCTATTACCTTCGAAACTGTATGGCCCAAAGAGACAATATATTTTGTTCCACAGATGTATTCCCTATATATGGCAGTAAATTCATTGTGCATAAATATAAGTATGAGGTGAAACAAAGGTAGATGATCTGTAACAATATGTAAAAAAAAAAAAACTTCCCAAACCCTAATGTTTTCTATGGTAAGGCAACAGAGTCTGCACAACCATTAAGTATATTTGCAAACACCACTGCTTTTATATAAATGTGAAGAGAAATCTGAAGTCAAGCGTAAAATGTAAGAGTTGAATGTGGAAAGTAATTGTGGCTGGTGCTATACAATTGGGGAATGGACACTGAGCAAACAAACTGTTCTGACCTACGTAAAGGCATCTAAATCAATAAGACATCTTGTTTATGATCCTTTCTCACGCTGTAGATTGCATCCAGCCTAAACGCTAATCCGCAATGCAGTTGCAGTAAATCCTTAACGATGTACAATAAGCGTAATGTACATATTGTTCTGAGGTGTTTGTCCAGAAGCTTCAACATAAACACGATGAATAGTGTGCGAGATATAATGTGCGTTCAAAGTAAATATGCCGCTGCTGAACCGCTGACATCTGTCTGAGCAAACAAGCTGTCAGACACAAACATGCGTCTTCACATTCAGGACATATTTACCTGCAGGGGAGATGGCATCACTACAAAGAAATAGAAATAGCCTGCTGTTGATAAGGTGAGGAGCAACATAAAAGTTAAAATGATGCTCCATTCACTTTGAAAAGAGAAGATTAAAACTAAAGGCAAAATGTGCTGCAGTTGAACATTTCTAGTACATCTGTTACAGTATCATGTATTGTATCTTTAATATGATGAACCATTCTGCAACTAGTTTTGCTTTTGTCAATGAAAATTATAACTAAATATTGTCGTCAACGAACCCTTATCACATAACTAAAACAAGACAAGACACAACGTAAGTCAGAGGTGTAAAGAGTACCTGAAAGCCATACTTGAGTAAAAGTACAGATACCTTACTGTAAAAATTACTCCACTACAAGTTACAAGTCACCAATTTAAATACGACTTGAGTAAAAATCTTAAAGTATCCCATTTTAAAAGTACTTAAGTATTTTACTCGTACTGAATGTTGGATCAAAGATGCACTAGACCTCAACACAAAGAGATGTTGTAGGTCAGTTAAAAAGAAGAAAGTTTATTTATGAAGTTTTACTTCCTAATATAAAAAAGAAATTGAACACCTCAATATTTCGACATGGCAGAACAAAAACACAGATTAAACAAGTCTGTCCAAGTCAAACTCAAGTGCTCAAAAAAGGCATAAGTAAAACATTAAAAAAACATGTATTTTCAGTAAAATGGACAAACAAAAACAAAATAAAAAAAGTCAAATCAGGGCTGGCACTCAGGGGCGCAACTCCCCAGTGCTGGAGGGCTATGCAGCAATAATTTTGGCCAGTTCTCAGCCCAATACTAGTAACAATGTTGCTACCAAACATTCTAGAGCACTCTCTAGTCCGTAATAAATTGTAACATGAGCCATGGGTATATTATATATTATTTACATATATAATTATATATATATGAATGAATAAAAATTTTATATATATATATATATGTTTAAAAAATATAGCACAGACATTTATAGAGAGAGAAAGAGATGTGAGCCTGTAATTTGACCCAACAGATGTATGTCTGACAGCACAGCTAACATCAACAGCTAATGCTTAAACAAAATCTATTAATGATTCCATGGTAAACCAGACTTATTGCATAAGTTATGTTTTTCAGCTTCTAGTCATTTATTGTGCATGCTACCTTATATTTACCAGTATTTTACCTTAATAAAATTGAGATATGTCATGCATAGGATTGGTACCATAAGGTTTAACCAAAATCAAAATGTAGATTGTAGCAACATTAACTTAATTAATAAAGTTAGCAAACACTAACCAGTCTGTTAACATTAAGCCTCCAAGTTTGGAGCAAATCTTTGCATGATATCTTGGTAAACCAGAGATATTGCAATAGTTGTTTGTTCTTTTTCTGTTTGTTGCCCCTGACAGCTTTTTTGCTTTATCCATCTTTCAAAGACAACTGTGTGCGTACTGTGACAACTGTACGTACCTGCGCGCTCTGCGTGCTCACGGCGCCCCCGCCAGCCACGCCCACTCGTGATATTCCATTCCAATGAGGGCGCCTACTGTAGCCACGGCAGACAAAGTCGACTTGACGTGCACAAACACAATGTAGAGAGTAACGCTAAGTGTCAGTTCAAATGTAGTGGAGTAAAGAGTACAAGTATTCAATCAAAAATGTAGTTGAGTAGAGAGTAAAAGTTGCTTATATTTTTGATACTCAGTACAAGTACAAAGTAGCCAAAAAAAAAAACTTAAGTACAGTAAGGAAGTACATTTACTTAAGTACTTTACACCTCTGACGTAAGTGCTGGTCATAGGACAATGACTATAATAATATGTATTATGCAATATTGTTGACTTGACTAAAACTAGACTAAATGTCATCGGTTTTCGTCAACTAAAACTAGACAAAAATAGTCATGGATAATTCTGACTAAAATAAGACTAAAATGCTCAGACTTTTAGTTGACTGAAACCTGACTAGACTAAAAAGAGTGTGATTGTGACTAATAAAAACTAAAATGACAGCTTCACACAAAGACTAGACTAAAACCAAAATTAAAACAGGCCACCAAAAAACATGCTAGCTGCAACAAGGCCTCAATAAACAATAGCATTTCAACAGTATTTAGTATTTTAGTTTCTAACAGAGACACTGCCAAATCTGGTATGTCACGAACCCGTCGTATTGTGTGCTGTTGTTGTTTGCTTCCTTTGAGTGCATGTGAAGCTTTGGGTGTATCTGGATGTGTGTGGAGCATCAGGGCCCGACGCTCCACTCCTATTTAAAGCCCAGCCTAATGACAGCTTTTTCTCTCTCTTCCCGGCCGCCATCTACGCTGCACAGCCTTATTTTTTAGTTGGCCATATTTTGGTTTTACACACTTCAGCGCCATCCTCACACACCATGTCCACTCATCCCGGCCCCTGGCTACACTACAGATACTCCAGACATTCACGTCCCATGGTTGCATTGTTTCTTCTATCTCGGTTAATCTTATGTATGTAATAAATGTATAAACATATTTTTGATATAATTCGATTGTCTGGCATCCATTTGTCCTGGACATAGACATTAAATACATTACATTACATTGGTTCAACTCATGTTGTAGACAAATGTTAATTAATCCAACCAGAACAGAATACAGTATATTAGTATTTATTGACTGAAAACAGATGGACAGGCGCTCTGTGGTTGATGTCCTGGTACAAAATCCGCACATCAATGTGGAACAACAAGTAATCAAACTGGGACCGTGACAGACGGAAGTACTGATGAAAGCTTCCGTCATCCAGACAAAGCTCCTCTAGTAAATGATGAAACTCATCGAACTGGGAATGTCTATAGATAATCTGGTGAACCCAGAGACGGTGAGCCCGCCAACGCCGCTGATGCGCTTTCCAAAGTAAATAAAACCAACCCACTCTCTTAGCAACATCTATACTTGCCATTATCTAGCAAGGAGGCCAAAAAAAGCACTGGGTAGCATGGGTAGCCTGGCAGGCAGAAGCCCTCCCATGAAGCGGATTTGCTTTGTTTAGACGCGCGTCTGACTTTAAAATGTCCAAGCGTCCAACTAGACGCAAATGACGCAAATTTAATACACAATTTGCATTCGGTGTGAACGCAGCATAAGAATTTTATCAGCGCAAGAGTTTATGAAGAACAAAAGCTTTGTATTTTTCCATTGTTGTTCTACTCACTGTCTCCCACTAGTAACCAATAGCTTTCTGCGACCAGAGAATGTTGTCTTTTTAGACTCGGACTTGAGGACTAAGGACTCCCAAGTCACACTCAGCGACACCACCACACAGCCTCTACCTGTTGCATGTGGTTATAGTAATCTTATTTAACTCCGAGCCTGTAAATGTGACCCAGAAGTTGAGCCTAAATAAATACATTTCAAAAGTATAGCCTATATAGACTACAGCCTTAATTGTTCTGCAACAATCAAACCTCCATTAAATGTGTTTTATGAAAAAGGCTCATACAAAACTAAAATCTCAATCTCTGTGCCAGTTTGGCTCCCACAGTTTTCAGATTTGTAACTTACTTTGGTTTGACTTGGACCTTTTTTTAGTTACTCGGATTTAACCAAAGATGACTCGACTCAAACTCGACTTGAAATCTTTTGGATGACTCGGACTTGGACTTGTACTTTAAGTAAGGATGACTCAACTTGGACTTGCCTCGGACTAGTCTTTGGTGACTTGGACTTGAACACTGAGGACTTGAAAGTGACTTGGACTCAAAAACTGGTGACTTGACTACAACACTGGTTGAGGCCATATTTGAAATGTTGTTGTTTAGTGGTGCACTTCGGTCTCATTCATGACACAGTCTCCGTACGTGTGGTCTTGACTGCAACACTACAAAACCGTTAGCATGTAAGCTAGTGTGTATGTGAAAGTTTATGCTTTACAACCTATAATGGAAAATAAATAGCTGTGGTTTTGCCAACAATAGAAAGGCCTTAGATGAAATGTTTGCATATCCCTTAATCTTAATGACCTCTACAAAACCCAGTCTCCATTCCTCAGTTAGCTGAAAAATGTGTAGACAGAAAACAATGCATAAAGAAGAAGGGTTTATTTGGATTCCATTAGGGAATCTTGCGCTCCAGCCTCATTATGCTCATCTGTGAATGCTACAGCTGTAATGGCTTATGAGTTTTGGTTGCAGGTAAATGACTGCCCTCGGGTTGGTCTTGAACGTGAAGGCCCATCTGAAGCGAGAATAATTAGACTAAAGAGAATATCAAATGGGGTTCTCATTATAGTGTCCTTGTTTTTTATAATGAATATCTTGTTCCTGCAGGATTCCGCTTGTGTACCACTCAGTGAACTGTTATATTTGGAGCAGCGGGTCCTGAAGGAGGGTCTGTTTGGCGTGGGGGTGGTTAACTGCATCAGGCGTTTAGGCCAATTGATATGGCTTTGCGGTGCGCAGGTTGGCAGCGTGTTGACGGATGAACGTTCTCCGCTGAATTACAAGTCTTTCTCTGTCGTTTAAACTGTCGAATATTATCAGAGGCTTCCGGGTGAGCATGTCAACCCCCATTACTGAAACACTTTTTCATCAAGCAAAAGTGTGCCTATTAGCATCCAAGGTTCAGTTTAACCATGAAAAAGTATTTGTAAAGTCAATAGCTAATTACTGGATGTAAAATTTGAGTAAATTGCTTTGAATCAGGAATGGAGTTATACACTGGTTCAAAGACTACTCCAAGTTATTCCTTGAAAGTCTATGAGGTACCATTAGCTTAGCCTAGCGTCCATATTCTACACCACACATCCTTCTAGTGTTTTTAGGTCTTCCTCCATATCTCTGCACCTCACTTTGTATAATTATGTACAACAAGTATCTCCTTCTAGTATTTGCCACACATGGTGTCCATGCATGACATACAGCCACCACTTTCTAGAGTTTCAACTTCAAGTTCAGTGTTGCCTCTAGTCAAAAGAAGTCTATCTTACTTACTAATGAATGCCTTACCCTTGTATGTAACCCAAATAAAGGTCATCATATAAGTGCTTACAAGAACTTGTTGGTTGTTAAACAATGTTTGATGGAAGAAATGTGGCACATCTGCACTAACACATACATTTTTTGTTATATTTTGTTGATGGATAGTGTCCAGTTCCCATCTTTGACATTGTTTCAACCACTGTTATTTTCAACACGCTGCCATTGTCTCTCTGTCGCTAAAAATACCTTCTCCTAGACGATTTTCCACAAACAGATAATTTTCTACTTCTTTATAACTTTTTCATACAAACTTTTTAACAGCAGACAACCGCTCTCTAGCTGTAAACTAAGAGAGAGCAGTATAACAGGCCGCATACTGCTGCTGCTGCAGCTGTTGCCTTACATGTTTTTTCTAATAGGGCCGAACCTGGACATAAATGGCCCTCAGCACTGGTAGGGTCACAGTAATGAGCGCCGGCCAACACATAGCCCTGCTGATGAGTCATTACGAGCCTGTGAGGTGGTGTTGTGCTGTAACGGCGCTTTGTGTGTGAGTGCTGAGATGAGGACAAACTGTATATTTAGTGTTGGGCCCAGTCTCTCGCAGTGTGATTAATGAGTGAGCAGACAGACAAGCGGGCATTCTAATCACCCACAAGGACAAAGAGTGATAGAGAGAGGCACAGGCCAAGACAAAATGGCTTCTTATTATTGCACCCCCAGCCAGTAGTCGGCAGGAAACAGCATCTGACAGCACAACTAGTAACCAGACAAACAACTTATACATTATACATTACATCCATCCAAATGGATGGTCGATATTGTCAATATTCTGAATTTAATTAATATGTTAGGTATTACTGTACATGGAGTAACAATTGTATGTAAGCATAACAACAGTAAAAAGTGATGGTTATTTTTGGACTTGCACAATATATTGCAAATCCTGTCATCATGGCCATATCAGTTGCATAGCAAAAGAGATTTAACTGAGAGAAACATTTAAATGCTGTATTTAAACCATGTTTTGACAAACTTTCTGATATAAGTATCTTTAAAATAATTATAAAAACCCTGATATTGTATGTCAACTTTAGTGCTGTCAGCAAGAATATTGTATATGTTATGTCTATATTTAGACTACTCAGAGTGCTGTAAGGTAATTTGTACTGATTAGATGCAATGTGAATTAGGTGCCAATAACTAATAAATTATTTTCTGCAACACATGACACTTTCATAGATTTTTGTGTGTATATGAAGTGGTAGCACAGTGCTTGGTGATCCAGCCTCACAACAAGACAGTTGACAGTTCGATTTGTGGGCAGCCTTTCATTGTGTTGTCTGCATGTCCTCCTTGTCACTGGGTTCTCTCTGGCCTCCTCCACTTTGTGTGAACAGTAGTCTGTACCTCTCAGAGCTCTTTATTTTGCATCCGTGTTTTGCTTTTATGTCCTCTCCTTGCATCTTGGCCTAGTCCCCTGAGGAGACACAGAGAGAAGACAGGAGAGGACAAAGAAACGTCTGTTTATGATGACATTTAGGCCTACACAACTAGATCTTCAGCAAAACCTCAAATAAACATCAGAAACTCAAAATTATTTATGACATCCTTTTTTTCTTTTATTTGTACAAACATCATTTTTGCAACGTTCACATATAGCCCTTTGGACAAAATGCACTTTATCTTCATTAAGATCTGGAACAGTCTACCTCAGGCAATAAAGGAGTGTCCCAGATTACCCACCTTCAAAACGAAACTCAAACAGTGGCTGAAAGCAAAAGTCTTGTGACTATTGTTAATTCTTAACATCTTTGTGTGTTTAACTTTTTTGTGCTGTTCCTCTTTTCCTTTTTTTGTATTTATTGTAATGTGTTTTGATACCTTCCTAGGGACTACAGATGATAATTAGTAGAGATGCTTCGATCAGCATTTTTGGGGCTGATCACCGATCACCAAAATCATAATCTGCTGATTGCCGATCACTGCCGATCACAGAATGGCAGGGGAATGGGAATCTTTTATCTATAATCATGCAGAGTTTGCACCATTTCTAGAAATTAAACTAACTCTAAATTAACTGTATTGAGAAAAAAAAAAACTGTAGACGGTTGGTTTAGTTTCTCATACTCTGCATATTCAGTTGTATGGCGTGTTCTAAGATGCCTAATCATGTTACTGGTGTTAAAATGACGTTGCTTGCTTCCACCTCGAGGGATTTCATCACGACATACATTGCAAACGGCTAACTTTACGTCTTTATCGGACACTTTGACAGACATCCCAACCTGCAAAAAGTCATTTCAGGAGGTATCCCGGGAAAAAAGAGGAAGGAGACAAGGATATGACATTTCACCACAGAACATGACTTTACTTGTATACCGAAATACAGCTGAATATAACAGAACAGTTATTTCCTAAATAACTTTCCTGTGTGCACACACACATGGAATGGCAGGTTATGTTCCACAATAAAAGATGTGAAATACATCTCAGCTCTATCTGGAAGAACTGAGATATATTGGAGCAGCCTTCTCTGCGCTTAGCCTCCCTAACATGTTGTGGTCCCTAAAAGATATAAAAGCATAAAATATTATTTCTATATAGGCTAGTGTTGTCACAAATATCGATATTTCAATAAATATCGATACTGAAATATCACAAACAATACGATACTCATTTCCCGAAGTTTCGATACCGAGTATCGATATCGAGTTTTTTTTTTTTTTTACTTGCACTATTGGTTTCTGAATGTATGACAATCTGAGAGTCCTTTGAACAAGTGCACTACCTCAGGGGTCTTCAAAAGGCGGACCGCGATCTGGACCACAAGACAGTATTCATAATTACAAGCGCATTGTGTAAAACATATTTTTGAATCTACACTTCTAGGACGGCTACGTCAACACGCGCGGGTCCTCAGGTTACTATGGTTACAGACAGAGCAGCGGGAAATTTCAACATGTTTAGCGTAGCCTGATAATGAGTTAGAAACAACTAAAATTGAAAAGCCTTGGCAAAACATAATAAAGATTCACTGACGTTATGGACGGGAGGAACGCGTTTATTTTAATCAGAAAATAATTTGGCTTGAATTGATGATTTTGTATTTAAAATGTTCTCACACATGAAGGAGTATGAGGCATAATATGCAGGATTCCAGGCTGTTGTCAATAAACCACCAGGTCCTGAGCTTTAGCTTCTTTTGATTTTGTAGTATTTTCCTTTTGTCTGTGAGCTGTGTTTTATAAAGCTAAACACTCAAACATCCTCCTCATGTAACCAAAGAATAAAATACAGAAAACAGTGGATTATCAACATTCATCCCCATATTGTTTAAAAGGCTGTAGGTGTGGAATAAATGAGACTTTACTTTAAAGAATTATATTCAAACACATATCCTTTTATTAAAAATTTCCGGACCCCTCACGGTGAGGAAAGTTAACTAAGGTCTAAGCGGACCATGGCTGATTTTATATTTATCTTTAAATAAAAAAAATTAAAATAATAATATTGTGACAGTTGTTTTCCCTTTGGTATCGAAAATTGTATCGAATATCGATATTTTTGAAGGTATCGTATCGAAGTTAGAAATTCCAGTATCGTGACAACACTAATATAGGCCTATGCAATTATTCCTTAATTATGTTTAAATATGTAGATTACTTTTACTATTTATATAAGCTGCTTATACTATTTATGTAAACTGCTTTTATTTATTTTCTATTGCAACTTTAAACAGGTCTAAGCAGTTTGGTGTTTTCATGTAGCCTTGGCAACTAGCCTGAATAATATGCACATGAAATGAAACTTATCAACATGCCTTTTGCAATCATTTAGATAAACATAACTGATTAATTTAGTTTGGGAGAAGAGATAAAAGCCCGCCCACACTGACAATTGATTGGTTGATTTGCAGAAACAGGATGCTCTCCGTCTCTGTACAAGCGCTTCGCACACACGCACACTAGCACACACACGCAAGGTCTCTCGCTCCCTCTCTGCCGTGCGCGCGCTACACGATTTGAAACACTTGCATGCGCGCTCTTGCTCGCTCGCTCTAGATTCCGGGAGATTTAAACTAATTTGCATCAGGGAGCCGCTCTCAATATGCGGGAGACTCCCGCAACTCCCGAGACTTGGGATGTCTTCTTTGAAAAACTTCCAGGCGGGAGAGCTCATGTTGCCACTGACAAGCTCCGCTCTGCTGTTGTGTACTGGCCGTGCATGCGCGTGTGAAAAAGTCGCATGATTTACGTCACGTGATCGGCTTTTTTGATCGCCAATCAATCAAGCTATTTTTAGTCAATATCGGCCGATCATGATCGGTGGCCGATCAATCGGAGCATCACTAATAATTAGCATTTTAGCTATAATCCGGCATATTTACATCTGTCATACTACAGATGTTCATTAATGTGCACTGTCCCTATCAGACAGATGAATAAATATATAAATATAAACAAGGGATGAACTGTTCCATCAAACCACAACTTCTCAAGTTTCTTGAAGCTGTCCAGTTGCTCAAGCGAATCCTGACAGACACTGGCTGTGCATGTCGTCCAACAGCACGCAGTGTGAGCAGAGTTTTTATCCTCCAGTCTATCCTCACTTATGTCTCCTCACAAAAGTCTACCTCCTCGCTCCTCAGAGAAGCGTTAATCAACAAAAATAACTTAGAATGTAGAAATGTAGAATAAAGAAGACAAAAAAAAGCCCTTTTAGATGCAACCTGTGTCTTTAAGTGTTAGCCCTGCAATTAACTGACCATTGTTGAGGGTGTGCCCTGCCTCGGGCCTAAAGCGACTAGCTTCTCCAGCCCCTTGTGACCGCGGATGAGATAAGGAGTAATGGATGAATAAATATCCATATTAAGCAGCTGAGCCTTAAAGTGACACTATGTAACTTTTGACCAGACGATGCATAGTGATAGTTTTGTAAAAATAAAAGGGGTATTGTATTATAGACACTGAGCTTCTTGTTGACAGTGTTGCGTGAGTTAGCAGCAGTGTAGTTGCCGACATTAAACATTAATAGGTACAAATCTTGGAGTTACATAGTGTTGCTTTATGTAAACTACAAGAAAAACATTTAACTATCAGCAAGAAGAATAAAAGATACTGAAAACACATATTGTCCATTGGTATAAATTTATTGACCCCACCTGTATTAATACGTTGTACACTCCCAGGTCTCTGTCTCACCTACTTTCTATGAATTTAACATGACACAGAAAACATCAAGACACTGCCCCCCCCCCCATTACATTGTCCACAAGCAGCAGAACTAATGCCAGACTATGCGTTTGAAGAGTCTCTTTCAAATTAATGTGCACATTTGAGAATGCAGCGAGAGCCAAAGGCAACTTACTTCCACTTTCCGCCTCTCTGATTTCCACACTTTTTAGCCTCCCAAAATAAATAATCAACTGTCAGTCATAAACCGGTGAAACCAAGTGACCAATCAAAGGCAAGATGCTTCCATTAGCCGTAATCTGTGAGGGCAATTCAGAAAAAAAAACATGATTGTGTAGATTCAGCTCAAAATTGGTGCCTTCTATTTACTGTGAAGAAGTGCCTTTTCAATGTATTTACTTTCAGATGAGGGAAATATTTGATAAAGGCACTGGGAGACAGACTCTGGCATGGCAAATCAGTTTGAGGCAGCGTAAAATGAGGACAAACAAGGCAAGGAAATTACAAGAGTAACAATATAAACACTGATGGTATCCTTGGTGACAGCTTTGCATCTGAGTGAGTGACAGAAGGAACGATTTTAAAGCTAAAACAAATGCCAAGAGAAAGAAAAATATGCGTTTTGTTAATTTGCTCTGATGGTTTATCTATAGTGTCTTACTCCAGACTAGTTAAATTAGACAGCTTTAGTCTCAGAATGCATCAAAGGTTTCTGAGCAGTTGAGTTTAGTGGTAAGTTATCAACATGCACAAAAACTCTCTTCAAAACACTGTTATTGCATTTAAATCTGTATTCAACAAACACGGTTTTCTCCCACAGAAGTGAGTGAAGTCTGTGTACGTAGCGGTCAATATATTTCTTGATAATGTGATATGTAGCTTACGTTAGCCTCAGTTGCTACACCGAGAGCAAAAGCAAACTGTGCCTTAGAAGAGCATCGCTGCGTCTGGGACGCTGCTGGCTGCTCCCTGCGGTATTTTATGGGTTGATTAGCAGTCCTTTTTAGCCGGGACTGGGGTACTCTGACTGGGGCAGTTAGGAACACCTGTCTCCAGAGTTGAGAGGAGCAGTAGATAAACTGTTCAGCAGGAATTTTGTGCAGATTCAGGACTTCTAAAGTCCTGTAGCCTATCCCCAGTATGTTGACACCGACAGTTTCTGATGCACGAGACTCTGCCGCACCTATCCATAGCTCACCAGCTCTGGTGCAGCGGGCAGAGGCACATTTACAGCTAATAATACACAGCAAACCCGGACCCCACTGTGCCTTATGGCCACAACCATCTCCAGGCCTTGGTGCTGCCACATGTCACTATATTAAATATCCAGTCCTTTATTTTTCTATTTGAGTTTATGAACTTGTTGATTTTTTATTTTTTTGTGAAATGCAACAACATTACAACAGTAAGATACTGAAAAAAGTAACAGGTAAGCGGTCTAAATATCATAGTATGACCGTGATTACTGGTTCTGTCTACATACAACAGCCTATCTAACAGTAGCATGTTTTTTTATGTTGAAATAAACTTTAAGTGATAAACTGACATGAGAGCAAGCTAACTTGCTACTCTGTAGTGAAGTGGCGTAAGGAGAGAGCCCGCCTCCTTGGATTGTGTTGTCACTGTCAAGGTTTATTAGAAATAAGGCGATTTTAGTGGAAAGACTTTGTGAGTTTGTAGAGACCCTAAACCAGGGGTGCTCACACTTTTGCTACGTGAGCTACTTATAAAATGACCAAGTAAAAATGATCTACCCACTACAAAAATGCAATACATATATTTATTTACAAATATATTAAGGATTCTTTATATGTACAATTTATGTTGATGAACCTTGCAAACCATAATACTGTACAACACAACATAATTAACTATGTACAGTGCTTTAAGTGGACCAAAAGAGGTGCCGGTACTCTATTACACTGGTTCCCAAAGTGACCCGTCGTCGTGGGGGATGGGCGGGGGGTCGCGAGATGATTTCCAGAATTTTTTTTTTTTTATGATTTTTTTTTTTTTTTTTTTTTTTAATGAAAATGTTTTTTTTTATTTTAAAAGGTTGTAATGATGCGAGTATACATTTAGGATAATTAAAATAAACTGAAAGTAAAACTTTGTAAAACTTTGTTTGCTCCGATTAATTATGACAGTTAAGTGATGGCTTGTTGCCAAGTCCACAACTTTTAAAGTCCATTTTGGGTAAAAAGCATAGTATAATAAAATAAGCCAAACAAGTCTTCATGTTAAGAATGAATAGTACACAAACATTTCTAAAACTGTTTTTCTTTTTTTTTTTTTTTTTTTTTAATAAAACATTCATTTATTATTTTATGATAAACATACTGTCTTAAGTGCACCCCTTTATAATCATAAATTTAATAATAATAGCTAAATAAATACATTCCAAAAATAAATACAATAGGTTTAAATAATAATAATTAGCATGTGGGCTACATGCATTTAGCGGGGGTCGCGGATCGTCAGCAGTCTAATATTGGGGGTCGCGGTCTGAAAAGTTTGGGAACCCCTGCTCTATTATAGCCTATATATTTTTTTGATGACTCCCCTCATCCCCTGAGGTAACTATATTGAAGGGGTTTTATAACAGACGTCAACAGACGACCTTAAAAAAAATCCTTTATTAGTTTGTGAATTTGCTTGAGCTAAAAAGAGCTACTAAATGTGCAAAAGGGTATTGAATTTTTTTTAACAAAACGTACATAAAATAAATTATAAAACATAACATAACCATAGAACAGTAGCTGGGGTGTCAGCCAGCGAGTCATCTGATTCTGACCGTGTTCTTTTAGTGCTCAGAGTCTGAAGCCAGGAGAGCATATTAACTGTTGTTCACTGTATTTGTATTTTTACCGAGCCGAGTTTCACACACCCTCTCCGGCCACGTTGAGTTGTTGACACTGACAGCGGCAAAAGCAAGGCATGCGCTTTTCACTTGTAAAACTCAAGGGTGTATGGGTAATGTAGTCTCTGCTCTCGGTGGGACGAATTAGGAATTGTGCATTGTGAAGGGTGCTCTGGAAAGCGGCAGCGCACGCTAAAAGCATGTTCTGGGCGCACGGAGAAGTGGCGGTACGCTCAAGAGCTACATTTGGAAGTGGCGGTACTGAGAACCAGTGCGTACCGGCCCACTTAAAGTACTGACTATGTACAATTTTTGTCATTACCTGAGTTTACTCTGATGACTTGCACTAATTGAATCAGCCAGGGATGCATAGTCCGGACAGTAGCTGCTGACAGATGAGGCAAATGCACTTTGAAAACGTCATCGTAAAAAAAAGTCCTCCTCCCATTCCGTATGAAAGCGATACGTTTTTGTCTTCTTACTTGGTCCAGTTCCCTCACTCATTTTTATACCCTTTCTTGTTTAAGAGAAAAAAAAAACGAGGTTTAAAAGTTTGAGGTAAGTAGCTAAAGCGTTAGTTTTGCTGCACTTAGCGCCGTTGTTTGCTCATGCGCAGTGACCTAAGCGTCAGAAAAATTCAGATTTCATCTGACTGGCTGCCCTGTATGTCAATCAAGAGATTTAATGGATGATTGGCTATTTTTTTTTTTACCAAAACTACCTCGCGATCTACCGGTCGATCGCGATCGACGTGTTGAGCACCCCTGAGCCAAACACACAATTGTAGACCATGAAAGGATGTAAAAGTGTTTTTTACATGGAATGTTCCCTTTAAAAGATTTGTACAGCTAGCCACTAATTCGAGCTAATTCATAAAGCCATTCGATATGAAAAAAACTGAACATGCTGAAAACTAAAGAACAGTTGCTTGTTGAGCTCCTAGATCCAAGTTTTATTTTATTCCCTTGGCATTTATGCTGTCTTTCTTACATATGTTCTTAGTTGACTCAAAATAAAAGCATTTAATACCAAGAAAACTTGCAAAATCATGTTTGCTTACAAGTGGACATCCCAAAATTTACTTATAAATTTATGGAGGTCAGAGGTTGACCGCATTTTTTACTACTTCATATCAATTACTGTATGTGTACCATATCTTAATAATCATAAGGACACTTGCCAATTTAGGGAACAATGCAGTCTTTTAGAAGGAATGAGACAGGCTCATGATTATCTTTAACAAAAACGCAAAAAAACGGAAAAATGAAAAGGCCCAATCGGTTTCCTGTTTGAAATTTCTCATCAGACTTGTTTTTGTCCGATGAAAACCGCACGTCTATGAGTGGGATGTATTGCCAAAAGTCACCGTAGATTTCGGTGATGTATCTACTGCCACTTTGTGCATTAACGCTCTGACCTTTTCTTGCTATTTCAGAAGCAATGTGGCCCAAGCTGGTAAGAAAGATAGATACACGGAGGATGAGATGTGTCACCGAGAGAGAAATGGAGCATGCCGCCTTCTCCACTGTGGCCGTAGCACATATAAACTAGTGCTTCCATAAAGCAAATAACTCCTGAATGTATGGCTTCCACTTGTCATGCAATACGGTAGTGTAGACAAGTTTCAAAGAATGTAAGAAAGTAGAAATAAAGGCAATGTAAGAATAATAGTAAAACCAAAACGGGTTTTATTAACAAGAGGAAGTGCTGTAGATTTGCAGTCTTATTGGTGCAGCTGTGCAATGGATCAGGTCAAAATAAAGATTGATGACACTGTCACCCATTTAAATGAGTTTAATTTTTGATGTAGTCAGACTCCACTGTTACTGTCAGTTTGTCTTACACTAGCTTTGAAGAGAATGCTCTTTACTAAAGGTAGTGATTATAGGGAAAACTGTTTGTGAGTTTAACTAAAGGGAAATCATAATCGATCCTGAGTGAGTGAAACCCATTGACTGGACTAGGCTCGAGACACAGTTAATTACGGCATGGGCTCACTCAGGAGAAAGCTTTCAAATTGAGCTCAAATACGTGCATTAGTCTACTGCTTATTCAGAATGAGATCATGTGAGCTTAAGCCTAATGCTGCATGCTGGAAAATAGGAGAGCGTAAATGGAGGATACACCAGGACAAAAGCAGTTCTACAAAGCAGATGGTAAAATTTTGTCACTGTTTACACTCAAATCATAACAGAAAGTATGTGATTTGTTTTGTTTTGAATGTGAGAAAAAACTATTCCATTAATGGCATATTGTAATAGGAATAATCTGTGCAAAAACAAGACCATAAGATGTCGTCTAGGTTTTATTTTGCAGTACTTTAATAGATGAGAATGTAGGAAGCTTGAAGTTCAAGGAAAGCGCTAAACTTCCATTTGATGTAATGGGTTGGTATTTTGCAGTGGCAAATTGATGCACTTTTTCTTTTTTAATAAAAGAAAAGCTGGGTTTCGTGATCATAATGGAAGAAAATCTCAGGTATCCAAAACATTACTTACTCTCCACACTGATGGCCTGCTATTTATCAGTTTTTATGTCAGATTTTAGTCAAAGTGCAATGGTAGAATGTTGGAAAAGAAATCTGTTTAGAAAAATGTAATAGATTAGTTTTGTTTCTTTAGGACAACATACAATGTACATTAGGCCAAAGCAGAGATGCTTGTACTAGATTAAAGCTTAAAAGCTAATTTCCATCTGTGGTCTGTAGTGTATGTTGCACATGTCTTTAGTGGTAGGGGAAACCTCCACAGACACGGGGAGAACATGCAAGCTCCACACAGGAAGGCACTGCCCTGAATGGGAATCATCCCAGGACCTTCTTGCTGTGAAGCAGGAGTGCTAATGAAACAAGAATGTGCTTCACCTCCAGCAGGGCTCAGTTTGTCCCTTGAAATACTGTATCATTGTGCTGTGCTCATTGGAGTTTTTTTTTTAAGACAGACAATAAGAATCACATGAACAAAAATTTTGTGGTCTTGACCAGTCTTTATTTAGAGCTCAATCTGTGAGACTGAGCAAAAACCAAGCAAAACTTTATTTATGTCCATGATAAGACCAATATCTCTAAGAAAGACCTTGAGACCAGTCTTGAATACTGTCTACTGTCTACTGACTACAGTCCTTTATATTTGGTTCAGCATTAAGTAAACAACTGTCACTGAATAATGTGATACACTGACTGGAAGTAATAACACCAAATTCTAATGAATAAACCCAGAACATTATCTCATGTAAGGTTATTTTTGATGACATAAGACCATATTGTGTGGAATTCAGGCCAAGATAATACAATATATTCCACAAAGACATACTGTATAGAGCCATGTTTTAAAGTCTTAACTATCTTTTAGAATTTGCAAGAAAAAACAACATACATTTGATAGACACTATGTTGAATAATGAATGTGTTTTGATGAGTTGAGCTGTCGGCTACACAGCTAGGGGAATACAGAAAACTTTTTGTGGTGGATCTCTACACAGAACGTGATACATAAAGGCTGTGCTAGTCTTGTGTCGCATATCATACATGCTGGGTCTTTTTCTGAGAATCTACTGCACCTACTGGTAACTTGTTTAGCACTTAGCAATAAAAAATATACTAAAAACCTGGATTATTCTGGTTTGTCACATTGTACTGCTATTATTTTTGAACAATACTGTACATGGATGGAAACACAGTAAAACATTTTACACTTTTTTATCATTGTCACTGCTTTATTTCTGGGAACAGTAAGGGTCTGATGTATAATTTTATGTGTTTAATGTATAATATAGCATCTTGTTTTTGGCACTCTGCCATTCCAATAAAAACACGTTTTTATATATTTCCATCTGCTGGATTCCATGAAGCGTAATGCCACCTGAATTCTCCAGCATGACAGCATATGTACGTTGGAACCTTATCCTGCTGGGAGGTGAGTATTCATGCTGTGTGCTTGGAAATGCCTTTTGTCATGGCAGCACTCATGAAGCCACGTAGTAAGCGCACCGTCTCTTCAGATGACCCGCATTTCCGAAAGGGATGCCAGCCACCGTCATGGTATCAGGGCAGGGTGAAAAAAAAAACCTCAACAGCCGGAGGGGAGGAACCGTTTGACAACACAAGCTGAGGAGTAGCTGTGAAGCCACCACCAAAACACAATGCATCAAGCCGCTTAAACGAGATATGACACATGCCTCATTCCCTTATGCCAGCACATGATAAGTGATCGGACAATCTCATATCTCATACATACTGTATTGCTGATGCACACATTTAAATACATCTAGATATAACTCCGCTTCATTATTTCAGAGCTTGGTTTGTTGTTATCTTCAACTGACCTTGTCTAAACTCACGTTCTTTAATTCGAACAAGCAGATTCACTTGCAGAAATGTTAGTTGTTGAATGTTAGTGAAAGTATTTGGCAATGCATGAGCTGTGACCTGGAATATTAAATGCAATCCTTAAAATTCTATAAACCACAATTCATATTTGAGGGGGTAATACAATATGATTTTGTTTACTGAGCGGAGAGGAAAGTGGAGCTCTCTCACTCTGTATTTTGCATTATGAATTTTTAAAGGCACAAATATTATTTTGTCATCATAGACTTTGCAGAACACACTATTTAAATTAGCAACATGACAAACTCAAACTTTAAATATGCACATTGTAACAGCTTAGTTAAATATGCATTGCCCAATCTGACTCCTATTTGAAAAAATGCATTTAAAGGGGCATTATGTAACTTTTTAAGAACAAGTAATGTTTTTATTTGCCCAAATATGAACCGACCATAATGAGATGAGACAAATGAGATCTTAACTGTGCAAAACTGTTGTCTCTATGAGCCTGTAGGCTCATTTCATTGTGTAAAGGTTTAAGAGGTTGATTCCCTCTATAAATATCGGACTGTAAAGCGGGCAAAGAAAATCATCTCTGACCCCCTACATCTAGAGAACCACCTTTTTCAGCTTCTTCCCTCACGTAGGCGCTACAGGTCCCTCTCTACCAAGACCAAATGCTTCACAAACAGCTTTTACCCCATAGCTATTAGGACTCTGAACTACTCTCTTTAGTCTAGCCTCTCCTCTTACACACTAAGCATGGTTATGTAAACACTGTATCTGTATTGCTACATGTTGTGAAGTATATTGTCTATTTGTTGTTTGTAAGTGTATGATGATGGAGAGCTTAAACATACTGTACTGAAAACAAATTCCACCGGCATTGTCGTGTGGCTAAATAAATAAATAAATAAAATAAAAAATTCGAGTGTGTTTTGCAATGAAATCAACCCGGATGTGACGTTGTGGGCGTTCCTGTGTACAGCTCCGACTTCCCTGTATATCCGCCATGACAGCGAGCAAGATTAGTGAGTGTTTGTCTCGCAATGGACTCTGCGAGCAACAAAAAACAACTGGCCTCTAGTACAGCCCAGACACCGACACTGACAAAAAACATGTTTTATCAAGCGAGTCTTAGACACACTGTTGGCAGCATTTGTTTTCTAGATCTTTTTGCATGACTCTGCAGTTCAGGCAGGTGCACCACTCTGGCTGAGCCCTGTTTGGTTTGGCTGGTTCTGGTTTGGCTCGATCCAGAAAAACCCCTTGGGAGTTACAACCATATGTAGCACTTCATCCTCCTTCTCCTGGGACAGCAGCTGTAACTGTGCTTGAAAATGGAACAACAAGCATTGTTTAGATTACAGAGGTTTACTTGAGTGTGTGATCTGTAGATTTATAACCTAACTGCCTCTGTTGTCCTGGCAGCAGCTGAACCCTCCCTCGGCCTGTCCTCCTCTCTGAAGAAAACAATACAAATAAATTATATACATCATATGGTTCTAAACCACATGTTGGAGGTATTATGAATGACACTAACAGTGAAATGAACAATGATAAGCTGCAATGATACAACAAGGTTACATTTATGTTGTGTCAACCTAATGCAAAACTAATTTAGTACATTATGGTTCATAAAAACAAGACAAACTTCTTCACTCAGTCATATTCATTTCTCTACAATAATAAGAGGTTCGTGAGTTTTACTGTGGAGCTTGTCACTGATGTGTTACACAAGGTTTAGGAACAGTGAAGTTGTATAGATATTATTTGACCATATAAAAATAAAATGCCTCAACATTTGCAAAGACTCGACAAAACAAACATTAATAGTAACACGTACAGTATCCTGTCTGATATAAGTTCACTAACTTTAGCTCGATGAAAGCTACATGAGTTGTTATGCCATTATGCCATTGTCAAACATTAGTGGTTCTCTTCTCTCCTATGTCTCAGGAGTTCTCTTTAATGCTGTGTCAGAGTCAAATATAGTTACTTTCAATAAAGTTTGTGTAAGTGTAACTTTTCTTACCTTCTCTGTAAATATTGAAGTCCTGGGTTAGGGTTAGGGTATTGCTGCAGAACTGGAGGCTGCAGTTTCAAGACCACAGTTCTAGGACTGCAGTTCTGAAGAGAGCCAAATTTGACTTAGCCACAACATCAGACCCTGTCCCTAACTTTAACCATTAGTGTTTCCGGCCCTAACCTTAACCAGACACAGAGGGGCATCTCTCTCGGGGTAAATGTCACAAAAAAACTAGGGTCCTAGAACTGTGGCCCTGTAACTGCAGCCTCCGGTTGTGCAGGAATACCCTGACTACAGTTCCCCTAATGACCACTGGTGTCAGTAACTGTTAGGTTTTTTTGAAAGTAACAGATAGTACTTTTACATACCAAGGTGTTTTTTATAGTTGCACCAACATTCTGCACAATAATAGGTCGATCTTGGTGAATGCCTCTAACTTGAACATGCTTTTAGCACAAAAGCAGAGGAATTGCCCATTGAGTTATGTGTGTGTTACTAAAACTAATATTCATTTGTAAAGTATTTATTACAGTAAAATGGCAGTGTACATTTCAACTTTGTTTAGGATTTGCTGTTTAAGTAATACATATGCAAATCTTGTCAGGCTGATCTCCATTTAAGAGTCTTTGATGAGGAAGCACAGGTCCTAAAATCTGGTTCCTTGATTTGGTGTTATTTGGGGTTCTGTACAAGTCTAGCATAACATTGACTTATTCTTTAGCTGTGTGGCCTGAATACCTGAATATAAAGAGCAGCTAAATATCAAGCCAGACGTCAATGTTCTAATCACACTCACTGGCAGCACACAGCCAAAATAATTAAACCAAAAGGAAAAACACCAATACTCATACATGTGTACTTTATTGGTGTTCTTGTCATTTTTTAAAGCTGTCTATGGTTTACCCAGTTTTGGTTTCATATTATACATGATACAAGTGCTCACATAATCTATTATACAGGCATATGAATAATACTGCTCATAGCCAGACATTCCAGACATAACTTTCATTATGCATCACTTTGTGAGGTGATGCATCTTTAAAAAGTACAGGTTACAAAGGACAGAAAATTTGTTTTCCGATACCGGTCCCTGAAGAGAAAATAGCCAGAGATTGTCTTCTGTAAGGCGAAGTGGTTTTTATAAAAAGAAATATTTATACCGGGGCTGCTTATCACTTGGCAAATGTCGAGAAGTATTAATATGTAACATCCTGCAGGGCTCTCCAGGACACTCGCCACAGCTCGGAAGCGGAGAGAGCCCGGTGTTATCGAGGCTTGGCACTGTGACTTGGTGATGGTATCGGACGTGCTGACTGGATTCCATTAGGCATTGCCCACATCTATGTCGAGGGAACATATTGGCTCACATCGCGAGGGGAACACAGCGAATGATAGGCCTAGAGCTGCCATGACACACCAGCTATCACCCACCATCCAGGACCCCATATCAGCACATACACACCGGTTTACTGCACCGCAAAGATTATACAAACTCTATCTTTTTGAAATAAATCATACTTTGTTTAAAAAAAAAAAAAAAGCTGCATTTAGAATGATGGGAATATTCTTTAGAGCCTATTCCCTTTTTATACCCTGACTACTTTCCCAAGTGGCCAGATTTCTCAACACTAATAGGATGAGTCATTCCTTCCTCGCATTTGTATACGCAGAGCTGCTGATTTAAGCAGTAGATTTGAATTGCAAAAGCACTAATAGAAAAATTCAGAAAACAGTACAAGAGTATAATGAGACAGCAGATAAAGGGTAAGTAATGAGAAGCTGTTCTCCGTTAAATGCGGCGGTCCTTAGAGGTCAGTGATGGGATTTTGATAGAGTTGAGCTGTACACCTGTGTCACATTGTGGTTTCAATCCATCTCAGTCTCACAAATTCATCAACAACTTAATTAGAATCAATGACCGGTTAATAATTCTGGTCACTAGCAAAGGGCAGGCTAAAAAAAAAGGGGGATATGAGCCTGTAGTTGACTGCTTACATCCCATTTACTCATGTTGAGGATGTCAGTGACCTGTAGGTGGCTTTAGCATGATTCATGGCCAAAGTACAGTATTCAAGCTTAGTTTCATTGCTGATTAATCATTATCGTGTCAACAAGGTGCCTCAGTGGTGCAGCTGGCTGTGTGGCAGTTAAAACAAAGTTGGGGCAGGTTGTGTGGCATGTGCCTCGGAGTAGGGGCAGGCGGGGCCACAGGTACCATAACGTATGACAAGTGTGACAAAGCTTCTGCATGTTGTGGGGTGGGTTGTGCGTTAGGTACCTCTGTATTTAAAGTGAAACTAAGTTGCAGCATCTTGGGAGGTGTTTAAAGCTGTGACTGGCACCACAAAGTTGCGGATGGCTGGCTGTGTGCAAAGTGCCACACAGATGTTGCAGGCTGTGTAAAGAAGAGGGAAATACCAACTTTAATTTGTAGCCCTTTGAATATTGGAAGGCCTTCATAAAACAATAACAAAAAAAAAAGGATTCCAAAAATAAATGTTTTTTATTGCAAAACCTTTTTGTTCACAAGGCATCACATTTTAGTGTGAGCTGATGAAATTTAAAATTGTGCGTAGTATCTTCATCTCCAAATGGTGCTTATGTGAGTTTCCAAGATGTGAAGATTCTAGGGATAACTGTACATTTCCTAATGTTTACCAGTCATTGCTTTCATACTGTTACAAAACTACAACCACAACTTTAACAGCATCCATTTAATCATTTCACCTAGTGTAATTTGTTATTCTGCACAACGGACTCTGCAATGTGTCATCCCTGGTGCAGCCTCTGGTTTTCTCTTGCTGCCTCTCTCTGTTTAAAGTCTGCTTTGTTGTGAATGTGGGTGTTCATTCATTTTCTTCTGTGGCAGCTTACAGGCTCAGGCAGGAGTTCACAGTTCTCCCCTAGCTCAGACAAACACATTGTGTAGCCTGTAAGGATTATCTGTGCAGGCAAAAAGCTTTGGAGACACAGCCAAACAAAATCCTAATTATGCTGAATGCACTGTGCTCCTTTAGCAATGTGGTATCTCCAAAAAGCATCCGACAAGGGTAGTGACTGATACATCCTAAACCCCTGCAAATAATGTTTAAAAAAAATTATCTTACATGTTTTGGCTTTCTTCTTTGTCAGTATTGTCAAAATGGAATGCTAATGCCTAAATGTCTGTTAATATATGTAAAACACCATGGCTTTAAACAGGTGCAGCTGTAATACTCCAGGGAATTGATGTTTTAAACCTCTCTACTTTGAACATTTTACTCAACAGGAGAAATGATTAAAGTGACACTATGTAACTTAAAGGGTGCACTAGGGTGCAGATCCCTCTACAGACTGTGCTGTTTGTTTGAGGAAACTACCCAAAACCGGCAAGTTTGAAAGAAAAAAACATGTAGGGTCATTTTATTGGCCTATTTCTGCTCCCTGTGTTAGCTTGCTTCTAAGCATGCCAACTCAGGAGAGGTCTGCGCGTCCCAGTGGCATGGAGTCATAAATCCTTTATGATTCCATGCCATTTTGAATGATGAATGAGTGTGTTCAATAAAGACATGAAAAAATCAGATATTTTTGTGTAATTATTTTTAATTAACACTTTTTTAACACATTATGTTTGACCTTGTCCTAGATCAGATCAGATCACATTTTAGACAAATTTATTCAAAAAAACATGAAATTCCAAAATGTTCACATACTTTTTCTTGTCACTGTAAATGCATATTGGATAAAGTTACACACATACAGGTTAAAGATCTCTGCAAAAACATGTCACAGCAATAGCTTTTTAGCATTTTTACTTACTTTGCTTATGATACACAGCAGCTGGTACAGAATTTTTGCCCATCACCAGAATGTGGACTCTGTTGATGCTGCCTCTAAAGGCACTTCTACTTACAGTATATAGTTAAGAATTAAAATGTATATAACATTTGTTGTGTAGCTAGCACTGACTAAAAACACTTTACAGAAAACATTAATTTCATGTCCATGCTGCAAAAGTACAAACATGCCACTGAATGAACTCTCATTAACCAAAAGTTTAATTTTTAATACTGCCGCTGGATACTAATTTTGATTACCTACTTTCTTGCCCTCCCATGTGAGCTACATGTTCTGCAGCTCACTGATATGCTTTTGCCCCGTCCTTATCTCTCATTAGGATGGTCTCAGTCGTGTCCCCAGACAGTGGCAGCTGAGCACATCCTCCAGGTGAGCGGTGGAACCTGATACCGTATTCCACAGCTCGAACAGGAGGCTGCTGTCCGACACGTTCACCATCAGCGGTGGTGTGATGGCGTGTTCCTTCTTGGAGCTGTTGTGATTCATCGACGGTGAGTAAACATGGATTCAACATTGCACACATCACTGATCTGTCAGGATTGTTTTAATAATACAGTTTTTCATATTTTTGCCGGTTACAGAAGCTACAAAAACATAAAATAGCATTGTAGTTGGATTCTCATACATAGAGGAGTGGCATTCAATAGAGCTTTACATAAAACTTAAAATGTTTAATTAATCAGCTTTGCTGTGGAAAAAAAATATATAATTTTTAGTCATGACTAATGTTCAGTAATAACATTACTCTCAGCTACTTACACTACCATTTAACAAGTAATTAATTTAGCAGTAGGCACTTGCAGTCAAAACTTTGATCACAATAGTGTACAATCACTTTTTGTAATAACTCTTAGAATCTCTCTTGGGAAAGTTCTAGAGCAGACATACAGAAGATGATCTTGCATTAAGGCCTTGAATATTTATGAAATTGATTTTGTTTCTATTTGTTTCAAGTGAACCGGTGACCTTACCTATCAAGGGGTGAGAACCAAAGGGCATAAATTACATTTTAGTGTATCTCTTTGTGCTTCCTCAAAGATCAATAATGTTGCTACTCATTCTTGGGTAATTTATCAAAATTCAGTGCTGAACAGTGTATGAATTTGTTGCACTTTAAGTTGGCATGAAAAATTTGGAAAACAAAAAAGGGATTATGTTACCTTTTAAAGTTAAAAAATGTGTTTTTAGTAAAAAAAAAAAAAAAGTCACATTAAAATATGGCATTTTTCTCCTGGCATGTTGTTTTTGTGTCATTTGCGCTCCTTTGGTTCTAAGCCCTGTGCCTTTGTCTTGTTAATAGCGAACAGCATGTCCCTGCTGGGCTACCGTAGGTGCTCACAGGCTTTAGAAAATAGGGATTTTAGATGTGGAGTTTGAGCAGTCTGCAATGTTAAAACACGTATGCACTGCTGCAAGTGTCTGAAGTGTTTTGAGAGTCAGACAGCACTACATTAGCACATGGCGTCAACCCAAAAACACACCGTTCATATATTTAGTGTTTGAATCAATTCTGGGAAAATCTGGAGGTTACTTGGTTTGAGAAAAATAAAACCACAACAATATATTTCTTTCTCTGGCAGCCAGGTTGTCTGTGTTCACATTTTGGCAAACTTTTAATAAATGCTCATTACAAAGCAGCAGAGGAGAGCAGTGGATATCACTCTGTTTACAAAGTGTGAGTGTGCTCTTCTAATTCCCCGGCCTCATAACATGCCCCGATGCCTGAGAAGAAAGCAGAATCAATAATACATAACTTGACTCACCATTGACTGACTGGCGAAGTTTCCCCTTCGAGAAGTTGCTTGTTTTGTACATAGCTGAGGGAAGAAACTGTCCAGCCATCCACGAAATAAGGGAGCATCCATGTGATTTAGAGATGAGAGTCTCTGGCAGGCATCCGGTCCACCTGAGACGCACATCATTCCAGGTGTTCAGCGGCCCGTTGACGGATAGGCACACTTCTTTTATTGCTTTTTCTGGACTTTGATCATCCCATTGTGGAAGTGTTATTTGGCGTTTTATCTGCAGTATTTGCCGTATATAACACTGCACGCCTAGAGACCTGTTGGTGTCAAGGTAACTTCAAGGAGAGTCTGGTCTTTTCCCCGATGGGTCTTGTGTCACGCACAGAAGCAAGACTAAGGCTCCGGCTCCAATTGGGGCCCTTAGTTTTTTATGGTTTACTGCAAATAAATCTTGGCTGTAAGAAATGTTTAGCTAATATACTGTATGTTTGTTTGTTTCGTCTGAGACATGCATCATGGTGGTTGGCCACACGACTGTGATTTTAAATGTGATTGTTTATGAGCCCTGATGAAGACTTCATAGTCGAAACGCGTTGGTGAGAAATTAAAGAATTCACTGTAAAATGTTTTTAGACGTCAAGCCACTGAAAGTCACTGCTTTATGATCCAGTGAAGCACCGCACATTGCTATCTACTCTTTTTTTTCTGTATTGGTGGTTGTTATTATTTTATAGTTAACGTAGTAAAGCCCCTGTAACACTTTTAGATGTTTCTGGCAATAAGTCATGGTGGTCAAACACTATCAAACCGACAATCCTACAACAACCACAGTATAGTTATCTAGTTGTATGTATACTCTTTTTCAAACTCTTTTTGCATCACTGAAATCCAGTTGTTGTCTTTTTTTTTGTTAACTTCTTTATTCTGTCGTAAGTTACTTGTTTGTCTCTCATATTTGGCCTCATTTAAACTCACAAACGATGTGAGTAGTTAGTCATGTGCCTGTGGTTTTCAGAGAAATGACAAAAGAAAGAGATAAACTATGATTGCACCTTTGTCATATTTGTTTAACAAACATGTTTTTGCTTGAGTTGGTTTTTGTATTCAAACTGTTCTCACACATTTATAAAGGAGTATTAAAGGCATTATAAGCAGGAGTTCAGGCCGATAAAAAACCTGACCCTGAGCCTTACCCTTTCTGTCAAATCCTTTTTTATTGTGGCTTTTAATCAACTCTAGCTTCTTTTGTAGCATTTTTCTTTTCTTCTGTGAGCTGCGTCTGGTAAAATCCCTCCTCATTTAAAAAAGAGGACAGTGGATTACCTACCTTAAAAAGCAAAGTCCTTTTAATTAATTAAATTTTCTGGACCATTCATGGTTAGGAAAGTTAAAGGTGTTACAGAGGATGTTTGACGAGTGAGAAACCAACGATTGTTAGTGAGTTTTTTAAATGAGGGCATGCTAAAGAACAGCCCCCTCCTTCACAGCTCATTTAGAGTAAACTCCTCCCAAATCTCATGCACGAGCTCTGAAACACAAGCGTGTGTTTACTACTACTTAATATTCACTGTGTCGCGTTTATGGTTTCACTGCTTAGAATTGTTTCCATGGTTTTAACATTTGAGTAGCATAACTTAGCATACTTAAAAATGGGATTTTTGGAAAGATACAAACAGACTGTTTGGTAATGCTACGAGTGAGGGTGGGGAGTGGGAGTGTAACTCACTGGACAGTACTCCCACTATTATTCTTAGCATTACAAAACTGCCTGTTGCTTTACATTGTCAGAATAAAAGTTTGTATTTCCAAACTCCCAAACTTCTCAAAATCAAATATTTTCACCAAAAAATGAACAAAAGTTACCTGTCCAGCAGACACGTATGCGTCAGTATGAAGCCCTTTCTATGTCTTCAGAGCACGCCATCGTGAAAAAGAATCCCCATAACACACTCTGGTTTTGTTTAGCTCATGAGCCATTTTTCTCCTCTTCTCATATTCCTCAAAAGGAGATTTTGTTTTGCCACTACCTGTTTCTCAGCCATTTTGTAATTTTGCGCTCAGACCACTGGCTTCTGGTTTGGCCACCCCTACATTTTCATATGGCCCTACCTGGCCACTCTTATTTTTAAATTTTGCAGGCGCCACTGCCTCACTGGTCCATAAGAAACATAAAATATAAGCAGATGTGATGTTTCTGTCCTATCAGCTACTTGTCAAATCATGTCAATCATTTTTATTTATGTCAACGTCACTGCTTTTGCTAGACGGCATAACAGAAAAATCAATGTCTGAACAAAAGTATGAGAGGAGCACAAAAACGGAAAATACAAAAGTTAGAAGAACAGCATAACAAAGACATATTGAAAAAAATCCCTAAATTTACTGGATATTTCATGGCTGCTGAATCTTCACAAAGTCAAAGAATAGAGCCACAGCAGGAGGACTACTTGGCCAAGATAGCATTAGCTAATATCGGTACTGCGGATGAAACATCTGCAGGGGGATCACACAAAGAGCAGCCTAGGAGCCCCTGACCACCTTAATCTGCCCCTGCTTGTGGCCCTCTAGAACAATGTGGAGTTGGAACATTACTATTGACATTTTACAAGTCAGTGTTTGTACAGAAAATGCTAAATTTGCATAAGACCAACTACTGCCACAATGAATAATGCAGGGAACAGTAAAGGAAAACAACATATAACAGTATGCCGATTTTCTGTGATGATTATTCCACAATCAGCAAACAAAGTGCTTTTTATTGATATATAATGCAAGAGAAGACCAGATTTACTTGTTTGTCTTTGAACAGGAATTGAAAATCCATACTGCAAAGATGAGAACCCACAGCCTAAAAAGGAAAGCAAGAGGAAAAAACAAACTTTGCACTAAGTCTACATCAAACTTACTTTATACCAAACTATAATAAAATGTAGTGAAATTTGTGGCAACTGAAGTTCTCACCATTTTACTTTTATGTTATAACAAAGCCTAGATTTTCAGCTGAAATGCCACAATATTATCCTAGTTTACCTCCAATACATCAAAATGGAGAATACAAATCATTTTAGTTAATAATTTTGGTTTTTTTTATGGATTAAGAGTCAATTTGTGGCAAAACAGAATGTTAAAAAATGCTGAAACGCTGATGTGCAAACTTATGGTGAGTCCACCAAGCTGATTTATCTGAGGAGGCCTTTTAACACTTGTGCGCTGATTTGTGGGTGGTCATGCACTGTCCGCTCGGATCAATGCGGGTGTCAGAGCTATGGTCCTAAATTACTATTGGATGCGCTCATTACGAAGCAAAGCTCAATAGAATTGCAGCATCAGTGTGACCTGTGTGTGCGGAGCAACCTTCTTCAGTGGCTGCCAATAACACCAAGGCCATGAGGTGGTTGGGGCTGTGGAGGTTTAATCAACTAGAAGTATGATCTCTACTTCTCATAGGCACATAAACAAGACACACCAGGGAAAAGGGCCGGCTCTCCTTGAAGTTACCTTGAAACCAGCAGGTCTCTAGGTCTAATGTGGAATATACAGCAGTAGTGTTAGCACTGCGGATAAAACACCAAATAGAAAATACAGATAGTGAGTCAAGAGGAAGAGTCTGTGCTCAATGAGGCTATACATGCGCTGATGTTTTTTTTTATCAGCCCTTTACATGAGACCCTAATGACTTAATAAAGTTTTTAATTTGTTATTAGTCCTTGAAGCTGGTGCCACAGTCATTATTGTTTATGTAGTTGCATATCTAAATGATTATAACAGAAGCCAACACTTTAATTCGCCCATTTGCCGCACATTCAACTGCAGGTTTTTAATAATCTGGCAACCTTTGAGTCCCCCGACATAACTCAGATTTTGTAGTTACAGTAAGTCCCAATCCAAAACATCACAACTGTAGAAAAAAACATAGGCGAGTCTTCAAAGCATTAATGTTGATGTCAGCAAAGTAAGAACTTTTGTCACATGCTATAGATTTTAGTAATGAGGAATTCTGTACTCTCATGCAAATTTTCAATTCAATCTGCCGACCCAGGACATCATTAGCTGATGTCCCATCCTCTATGTGCATGAAATATGTCACTTCTTTGAAATTTTACCTAATTAATGTTCTGGATCTTCTAAAAGTACAAAGATTTTGGTTAAATGTAGTGAATGTAAAAATAAGAATGCTCATACACGGCCATTGACAATTACACAATAATCTTTTTGTGTTAATTAGAATTATTGTCATTTTTTATAATTTTGTGGGTTGTAGCATATTCTGATTAATTAATTAAACACAGAATAAAACACATAACCAATGATACTATTTTTGAGTTACGCTAATATGTAAACTGAAAATCCTTGAGCTAATCCCAATCTGAAGTAAGCTCCTCTTGCGCAACACAGTGATTTTGTTTGATTTGTTTAAATCTTTAATTTGTGCTATGATGAATTTATGGCATTACGTCAGTGCCAAAACATGCCATTTACAACCGTGTGCCCTTTCTTGTAATTCACAAAATGTAAATTCTTTTGGTGGCTATATTAGTGTGTCTGGTAGCATAAAATCTTCCAACACAGAGCTTCTCTTTTTCTCTGCAGGAGTCAGCTCTTCACCTGAAGCAAAGCTCATTTCACTGGAAAATTGGCTCCACCACTCAGCCCCCTGCTCCCCCCATTCGCTCCGCCTGTCTCTCTAAATTCAGCTGTTATTGTAGTGCCTTGAGCGCTAATCCAATTAGCTATAGGAAGCAAATGGAGCTAGCTCTCATTTATACCTTGTCACCTGCACAAGGGGGCACAGGGAAGTGAAGGGATGCCTTTAATGGCAATTGTGGCTTTGAAAAACATATTTAAACATTTTTACATAAGGCGTAAAATAAAAACTAAAAATCAATACTATTGTGGTAAAAGTAGCAACATAAAAAGACAATTTATTTTTACCAGCGACATCTGTAAATACATTTGGATTTTGTGGTAGCACCTGGTGTTTAAAACTCGTTGTTTTACTGCACTGACACACGTGACCCATGTCCGTGGCTTCAGGTGGATGGTAAGATTTCTGTCGTTGTGCCGGTTTATTAGACATATCTTCAACTACAAAGAACTTACCCCAGCTTGCCCTCGGCAGTCAGGCTTCAATGCGGCGGCCATATTTCTCAGACTGCTCTGTATCATGCCAGATGGTGTCAGCGCTCACAATGCCCAAAACCAGTGTGGGTGGTGAATCCACAATGTACCTGCAGCAATGATTTTAGAATGAGTAAACAGCACGGGCTGAGGAGTGCTGAATGTTTTAGAGGCACCATTAAATGTAGAATGAGCCAGGACGGTTTAAGTTTGGTTCATGAGTGCATTAAGAAGCTTGTGTAGGGGACCAAAAGTAAAAGGTAACTAATTTAATAATCCACAATCCTCAATAAATGAAGAGTAATTTACGTTTTCAATTTTTTACAAGGCTTACAATCAAATGTGACATAAGCTTTCTTTCTAATTAAAAAGCGAATGCTACTAAATTCTCAAATAGAGCTTTAGCAAACATACCTGACTGTTAGGGGTTATGGTGGTAATGACTAGCATTTCTAACAAGTCAATCAAGTCAATCCTTTGTGTGCAACAACCCTTTGTAGGCATTTGTATATGTCAGTAATGCATATAATGTCCATTCAAAAATCATTTTTCCGAGTTTTCCAGGTTCACATTGATGCAGCATAACTTCAAATGTGTGTCAGGAAAGCATTTGGAACCATTTTAATTCCAAAAAAATCAAGTACTATGGTTCTTTATGGTTCTTCTTTTTTGAAGATAATGCCTTTGAAGTTTTTTATTTTATTTATTAGTATGTTCAACCTGTTGGAAGCCTTTTTAAAAAATACACTGCTATACATTTAATTTGCAATTACTCAAAGGTTGTTGGAATATGAATATAATTTAGTATAAGGTTATTATTCCATTCACTTTTTAATGCACTTTCATCAGACTGTTAATGTTTCTTTTTTATCGTGCTTTAATAAATTCCCAGTTCCACCCACTGTCATACACCATTATTTACGTAAGGTCTGCAGTAGAGGTTATCAGAGGTCACATTATCCCAACTGACACGATGTTAAATTCTGGTTCATCCAAATTACCTTCACCTTATTTTACCCCATGCAACTTGCAAAATGCAAACCTCTACATGACGCGTTACGAGTCACTAGTGCCAAATTGAATACATTTATTTTCAAAGAGCTTAACAAATACTGGTTGTCTAACTGCAAGTGTGTTCTTTGGTTTTGCATGAGACATGGACGAGACATGTGCAGCTTTGCCCTGTCACTAGAATCCTCATCTCGCACTAGCAGACCTTGCCTGTGGGGGTGCCTGCCTCTTTGTCACCCCAGCGCCACGTCACTGTGACAGCTCTGCCTTTTGCCCTCTTGGAGCTTTTGTAACAGTGGATGGCTTGTGCTAGATTGGAAGATGATGAATTGGACCCCACGGTGGTGAGGCAAAGAGCTGCTGGTGGCTCAGTATTTTTACACGGTCGCATGACAGAAAAGTACAATTACAAAGTACAACTCTGCAAAGGTCTGCTAAGGTTAGGCTATTTGAATTTATTTGAAAGTCCATAATGGTGTTGAGTTTTTATGTCTAATGCTACATGCAAGTTGAGGGAAGTTGCTGAACAAAGAAGTGATGTCGAGAGTAAAGTAAATACAAGTACTGCTGTTTAAGGTTAGTTTTCACAGCCTACTTTTAAAATGATTTGATTCCTACATGAGTGGAACCTTTTCCATTAAATTAAGTAACAACATTTCCTTCCCCTGCTCCTGTTACGTGTTGCATTCCTCAGGGTTCAATCTTAGGGCCTCTACTGTTTTAATTATACATGCTCCCCTTCAGTTTTCTCTTAGAAAAATACTCTGTCTGTTACCACCTGTATGCGGATGATACTCAGCTCTTATTTACCAGTTTTTTCCCAGCACAGCCATTCCCTGGCTGCTTTTCACAACTCCCCAGATGAGGTAAAACGTTGGATGTCAAATAACTTTCTACAACTTTATAAAAATAAGACTGAAGTAATGTTATTTTTTCCCAGTGCTGCTAATGGTCTAAGAGGAGCTCTTGGTTCAGTGTCTGCAACTGTTAAAAAACAATTTTAGTATAGTGAACTATGCCGCAGGCTCAACTCAGCGCCTTTGGTTGGCGAGCACACATCCATCACAATCAACCTGAGTGCTCTTTCAGCGGTAAAATGGACTAGTGAAAACACATAATTGCCCTCTTTAATATGGCCTACTGTACGTAAATGTAAAGTTGGTTCAAGATTTGGATGGCCTACTGCAATTGTGACAGGTAAAACACATAAAGTGACCTGCAAAAGGAAGGAAACAATAATCTTGTTTGATAATTCAGGAGGACTTGTGTCCCTTCTAGCGTGAGTGCATTAATGGGAGCTCCAAAAATACACCAAACAAATGACAAATTGACACTAATGACTATTAAAAGCTGTCAAACCCACTCCACAGACGGCAGCAGATTGTCTTCATCGGAAATCGGAGGTATTTGTTTGCCGATCAAAAAATCTGACTATAGAGCAATGTCAGTCTTCAAAAGAGCTCTTTTCAATCCTTCTATTTTTATTGGCGGACTCTTGTTGTGTCAAGTGGAGGGTGGGCCCGGCAGCTGCACATGGGGAAAAAAAAGTGCCATTCTTTGTGATGTCTTCATGGGGAGGGAGATGAAACAGAGCGCACTAATTGAGACAGCCCACCCCCCGCTGCACAAGCTGCCATTCCCTTGGCCTAAGACACTCGCCGCACATAATTACAGTTCTAAGAGTAGCCGTCTCTCAAGCTAATGTGCAATCACAGGTTTGAACCCACCATTAAAGAGATGCTTACCAGATTTGGTTTGTTCAAGCATCCACTCTTATCACTCAACGGAGCCATTTTTTTTTTTTTGGGAGGATTTTAAACGTCTCCACTTCACACCACACGGTTACTGCTCCATGAAGCTAGTCCCATTACATTTGGGTTTTGTATTTGTTCTAACTATGCTATAATAATTACACAATGCACCATTTGATTTAGTATTGTTTGATTCAGTGTTACCTTTGTGCCTCTCTGCAGCTACTGGGTTGTTGGGCTTATAAGAAATGCACAATTTTTCTATGGTTAGTTAACACAATATTACCTCTAGAGCAGTTGTGGGCAAACTAAGGCCCGGGGGCCACATGCGGGCCGTTGGGCTAATCTGGCCTGCCAAGCATTTACAAATTTATTGATAGTTAAACACTGCATATACAGTACTTTTCCTTTTTATGGCAGTGATCAGTTGAATAATCTATACAACATACTCATCTCTACTCACAGTGAGTTGTAGTTTTCAGTGGTTTTAGAGCAAACTGTAAAGAGTGGCTCTAAAACTGAGAAGGGTCTGTGACTGTGGTATTGAATATACATTGTTTATTGCACATATTGTCTATAGTTCAAACTTTAAATTATAGGCAAAAGAAATGTATTTTTATTGAGCAAGAGGGAGTTCACCGTGTTGGCCCAGCCTTTAACCAGATGTTCTAATGTGGCCCTTGGAAAAAAATATTAGCCCGCCCCTGTTCCAGAGTCGTCCACTTCTTTGGCGTTTTATCGTGGCCAGCATCCTGTATGGTGCATTACCCCTTACTGCTGGGTACAATTGCTTTCTACACTTGTGTCACTTCAATCCAGCTGCTCTCCGGAACCTGACTAACAACCTTCTCGGCCCCTTGGGGTTTTTCCGGCTCTCAAAATGCTTTTTACAGACTATCCTGATCACACACACACAAAAAAAAATCTTTCATATTCCTTTTCATGACATTGATTGGGTGCTTAAAGTGCATTTATGTGGTCTTTGGAAAAAAAAAAAATCCTGATTTGAAAAAAACACAATGAATGCCTGCAAAAGTCAGAACGACAGCTTCAAAACTCGGGTTAGTCGGAGTTGCCCGACATTCCGTGCTGACGTTATTTGCATCATCAACATGACGGAAGAAAGCAAAGCTTTAAAATATTTTAGCAAAATCAGTCATTGAAAAGTATTTCATATCAACTGTTTTGCACATTAATAAGTTCATAATATGATAACACAACTAGTCTGGGGTAGTAGCTCAGTGGTAGAGCGGCCGTCCTTCAACCGGAAGGTAGTAGGATCGATTCCCGCTCGCCCCACAGTTCATACTGTCGTTGTGTCCTTGGGCAAGACACTTAACCCACCTTGCCTCCAGTGACTGTAACACTGGTAATGTAATGTAAGTCGCTTTGGATAAAAGCGTCTGCTAAATGAATAAATGTAAATGTAAATGTAGTCTTTTATCCATTGCCCTTTAACTTTAAAAGTTTAATATTAATATCAATGCTCTCCCTTCTTGCCGTCTTCTTTGCCAAGTTGCCTGCTCTCTCATTTCCTGCTGTCCCCAAATGAGCTGCTGGGACCCACATGTGTTTATTGTCGTTCCCTGCACTGGTTAACCATGAGCTGCTTTGTAGTTCTTCAGACAGAAAGTCTTGACGCCGTTTGGCTTCTGTCTTTCACTTCCTGCAGGTGTTGCGGCTGAAAAAGTCCCCAGAGCACTTGCTGAAGTTTCAGGGAAAGACAATGCTCCCACAACAGCAGCCTCGGAACCTTTTTTTTAATCAAAAAAATAAAACAATACATTTTCCCACTGCAAAGTACTAATCATTTTTACCCCAAACCAAAGTAAAAGCTTACCATAAACCTTTAACTTTGATATTAGTCACACTATATATACTTTGACATTGTCTCCACCTTGTTAAACATTACATGAACACATTACTAATATTTTTACTCATTCTCTGTTTGTTTTTGTCTTTTGGATCTGTGTCGCTGTGTAAAAAGATGTATGCAGTTCACATTAAACCCTTCCTTTGTTTTATCAGTAGCTATTGCTGATTGACAAGCAGAGTAGGGAGCTTTCCCTTCTTGCCTGCTTTCTTAGTTCCTGCATTCGTTTCCTGCACCGTGTAAACCTTGAGCTGCTTCATACAGAAAGTCCAAAGCTTTCCATCACTGGTTAAACATTTTTTATCTATTATAATTCTTGATAACAGAGCCTAGATTATGTTTTAAGGTCTCATTTCTTCTTCATGTGGTCTGCACTACAAACTTGGCCTCAAGACTAACCTGGCAATGTTACAATCCAATATATCTTTTTCAAGTAGCAACATTAAATGTGAAACTCTTTAAATATTTGATAGTGTATGAATCTTGCAGCAGTTATATACAGTTGATTTCAGCTTTTGCACTAAATTATTCAGTGAAAATTGGCCTTCTACTGTGAGCATATATCAGGCAAGATGTTTTCTTTCTTCTGTTTTTAACTATTCCATTAAGGACGGCAAACATATTTACGAGCTGTGTTGGAACAAGTCTGTGGACAATACTCATTCCCGGAGCTTTCAGTGCTGGAGGATATTTGTCATGTTCACTGATGAATGCCTTTTGTTTAGGTGAGTATTGCATTTTTTATGACATCCAACATGTGCTCTATATAAAAAATGTACAGAATACAGATTTGACTGTTTTGTAAGAGGTTATTGTCTGTAAAAGTGTTTAAAAGTGGCCGTGTGTAGGATATTGCTGAGGTGGGGTTATGTTAGGTGAAGTTTTAACGCTAATGTAAATGGAGAATGTATTCCCAGTGGAAATTTGAATATATAGTGCATAGAGTAGAGAGGTGCAATGTCTTGGCCAGAAAACTAACATTAAAAATGATAATTTAATGGAGGAAATGTGTTCAGTGTCTCGGACTTCTCAAAAAATTGCTATACACTTAATACTTTGTCATAACCTGTTGTCATAGTGCCTGGTCACTTTACTTTGGTAAATGAAAGGCAGTTCCAAAACTAACAACCAATTCTTTTGACAAAAGAGTTTAAAAGAGAAAACATCGAGGAGCAGCCTAGTAATTTAATAAAAGGTTGTGAGCACCTACTGTTGAAATCCAAGATACTAGGGGAAGGTTTGTCCTTAACAGTTGGCTTGTTTTAAAGAAATGAAGTTTAATCAGAGGCATTTTTATAAGAATTTATGACTAACTTGTAAGGTCAGTAAAAGAAAGTCAACACTATATAGAGTGTAGTTCTTTGGAGCTCACAAAGGAAAAGAATTTAAACATATTTGGGGCATTTCCAGTTTCAATTACATTCCACTCACGTAGCGTTTAATAACCTTATAAACTTTGATAGAGCAGTATTATTCATACAAAAAAGATTGTACAAAGATATAAAGACTTTCTAGATAAATGTCAAAATCCAAGATGTTTAAGCCTTTAATTGCTCGAGGAGTTTTTGAGTAAAAAATGCTGAAAACCTTTTGCCTCTTTGTGTAAGTTAATAATTATCAAAAGAATTTATGGAAAATGCATAAATTTTCTGACAAAGTAAATGTTAATGCCAAAAAGATGGTTACACTCATATTTTGGCTGAGACAGTGTATGGTTCATGTTGGGTTTGACGTGAGAGTTCTTGGCAGTGTACTTGTTGTGGTAAGTGTATGACTACTGCTGCAGGATTGGAAAGTTTAGCCCCAGGAGAAGTTTATTTGTAACTACTGAGCTGCTGATTAGCATGGATAACATTTATGGCTGCAGTATGACTGAGACAGAGCCAGAGATAGTGGCAGCAGGCCTTCTGGATTCACCGTCCAATCTTTACCCCAAGCATGAGCCCTGTGTGCGGCGCTGGCACAAGCAGCTGCACACTGGCAGCCAAGTGCACAAACTGTTTGAGGCTGGGGCAGAGTTGAAGACAGTCAGACTCTGGAGCAGCAACTGCTTGGATTGAAACACTGCTGAGGGCTGACACATTACTTTACATTACTCGAATTTTCACAAAAAGATATTAACCAGTCTGAATGTCTACACAGCAAGATGAACCTAATGTCAAAACCAAAAGCACAGAGCGTAGTCATCTTTGTACCTCTAAGTTTTAGAAAGTAAAAAGAGAAGGAAAAGATGGTGCTATTGCCTAAAAATAAAGCATCATAAATATAAAGGGTTGCACGCCAACCTGGGAGCCTGCTTGTAACACAGTTTTATTTACTTAATATTTCACCTGGCTAATGATAAAAACAGAAATAAACACAATACAATGTTTGACAAGCCACATGCCTGCATTTGTTTTTAATTCCACCACAGCAGACTGGAACGGCTGAAGGCGTGTTTAATATATAATACAATATTATGTAGAAATAAAAAAAAATTATAACAGATCCTATGAAAGGAAAAAATGCTCTACAGTTTCTCAGAGACATTTCAGAATGGCCTGCTCCAGGGTTACATTTGCATCATCCTTTAAATCACCTCTCCCAACCCATTTGTGCAAAAAGCTTTTAGGTTTTCAGCTGGATCCACCACAGACTCACTCAGAGCTACGGTCAAGAAGAACCCTTAAGTCAACTCTCCTGGAATTAGCTTTTAGCCAGGACTATGCAGCATTATAATACACCTGACAGAAGAACTATGGAGAACCATTTTTTACATTTGTTCTCCCCGGTAAGCAAAGTTAAACCATACTGCTAGTTTGTTAAGCACATTCAACCTCTTCTGCTTACTATTTGATATATTCATGTCTGTGTATTATTGTGAAATAATGCAATATAATGATATTTTTACTGAAAAATAAAATAAAATAGAAGGATAAAAAAATAAAGAAAGAATTGTGCACAACACCAGCACACAGAAATAGACGTATTGACTAAATGTACATCTGGAGTTCTTCTAAAATCAATGTTCACAGGAAGCTGAGAATCCAATCTTTTTTTCCCCCACTCTTTTAACAGCCCCATATCTTGATATCCATTATCACTGCTGCCATTTCACGCTGCAGGATTTGGACAGATCTGGAGATATTTTAGATAATATTGCATTGGTCACGCATTGGCATACTCAAACTTTACACACCATTCAAACAGCTAAACTGTTATTACTGGAAAATAGCAGCTAAAACATTGACATATATTTGTCTTTACCCAGAAAAATGTCACAAAACACAATGTACCAGGTGGCCTGTGGAGACTTGGAACCCTCTAGAAACCAAATAGAGCCATGTCTGACTAAGCCGAACAGCAGCTCTACACAATTGTCAATAATGAACCTCAATTTCCACCATGTTCTTTCAGTTAACAGCTCCAACCTGACTTTATAGATATATGCCTTACATTGAACCTGAACTGGCCTATTATCCCTGTGTGTCCTACATTAACCAATATTACTTTAAAAGTTGCACTTGAAAACATAAAAATGTCCTGCATGAGTCCAGTGAATAGTTCAAGTACCTTAAGCTGTTAAGTCCAACAGTGCGTCATTTCCATTAAACAGTGAGTATGAGTTGAATTTTTTAGGCATGTAAAATAAAAGTGTAATAGTACTTATCTATGGAAAAAATAATTTTAATAACAAAATAAAAGTTTAAAGCAAGCTCTAAACTTTGGTTGATTGTAATCTCATAGTATTTTGCAGAAATATCCCCAGGCTGCACGGTTTCTAATGTTTGTGTTGTCACAGAGGCAAAAGTGATACTCCCTGTGTTTACCATTCTACACCTTATTGTCTTTGACTGTTTTTTTTCCAATAACTGTCTTTCTGTTTGGGGTAAGAAGAAAACTCTCCCCTTACTGAATCTGTAAACAATAATAAAGTTTAATCTAACTTGAATAAATTACGGTTTAAATAACTACAGCAGGTTACTGTAAATAAAGACATGAACCTCATAATGCTATTCAGTTTACAGTAAGTAACTCTGAAGATATGTTATTGTAGGTTTATTGTAAAATTTACTGTATTTTCTGTAAAAAAGATGACTGTAGATAAACCCAGTATTTGAGTGCTGATGTGGATGTTTGTGTGCAAAGCATAAGGTCTAACGAACCTCAGGAGTATTATTATTATTACCAGATAACAGCAAATATCATGCTTCCCTAATTCTTATCTCTATATTCTCCCCTTTACTGTCACCCTTTGCCCAACACATTTTAGAATAGCCTAGAATAAGTTCTGCCTCTCTGCTCTTATAGTCTAAATTAGATCTGCTGTTATGACTAAGAAAATCAAATGCCCACAAGCTACAGTCATGGCACATTGTATCAGCGTCTAGCATTGAATGATCATTTTTGCTTAACACGAGTAATTATCACATTCAACATGACTAATTTAATTGAACAGGAATGAGTGTGGCCTTCCTCAGGCGCAAAAACTCCAGCGTCCCCTATAATCTCAAAAATAGACATATATAAATAATACGGGGGGGGGAAATAATGCTGCTGTCCTTTGCTGTAATCTTTGTATAGATTTGTGCAGCAAAAAACTTTTGTTACAGTTGAAATGGATGGAAAAAACAAGTTTATAAGACCATTTGTCTTATGAGCATTTGTCCATTTTGAAGCATACATTTCTTTTCTACGAGACCATTACATTTAGAAACTACCGGATCAACTGAGCGGAGGTCTTATCTGGGATGAAATGCCACCATCTTGTATTTGAGCTCCCCACAATACAACATCGCAAAGAACAATTTATTCCTTTGCCTTATCGCCACCCATCTGTCCCTGGCTCTGATTATTTGTCTATGAAAATACAGAGAGAAATGAAGATGCGGGTTGAAAGAGGTGAAATGAATGTCTGCGGCGGGCGCTGTATCAGCCATCTTAGTCCAAATGTCATCGGGCTTACTTCTGATAAAGAAATAAAGTTATCAAAGCGCTTCCTATTGCCGCTGCCATGGTGACAGGACGGTATAGAGGAGGTGAATCTGAAGGTAAGTGATAAAGCTCGAGAATAGATGTTACGGCTGCATCCAAGCCGCACTGTTTGTCATTGAACTGTCCACACCCTCAGCCAACGTGCCTTTTATAGTGAAGCTATCACATTAGCCTTTTACAGTCTAACAAAGCTCACATAGTCAACCGTTTCATTTTCAACTTTCAGGTTTAGGTTTTCATTTTGATAGATTACCCCAAGCAAGCGTTTAAAAACTAATTCTGAAGTCCCACCCAACTAATGCAAACCGAAAATCTAAACTGAAGCGTATTATACAGTATAGTTATTATTTTATTCATGTTTTTTTGACACATGAACAGAACATTAATAAACAACAGCCCAGCACAGTCTAAGGGAGCAAAAGAAAATAAAGAGAAAGAAAATGACCACTGGTGGTGGAATTGGGGCCATATATGGGGCCATATTAGGCGCCTAAGACACTACATCAAAATTGGGCCACACCAGAGCGGCTTCGTCGTTTTTACACTTTGCTGGTTATTCAAAATTGAGGCGAGGGCAGAAATAAACAGCCTCTCAGTAGCAGCGTTTGCCATGTTGAATGTTTTGGACTGTCCGTGCGAAGCAAACCAAACCCTGCTGCAGACAAACAGCTTGTGATTGGTCCTTCCGCAAAATTGCAGAGAAAGTTATTTGCTGTGAGAAAGGGACCAGACTGGTCAAAAGCTGGCTCTGGTCTCTAGAGCTAAGGTACCTTTACATGACAACTCTGGGGGAGTGAATCTTTGAACATTTCTTTGGTTTGTCCTTAGCTTAACGGTAGAATTCTGCAGAATTAAGGGAGTGGCATCTTTGATGTGCATGTTGGTGCCCTTTTGAGCCCGGACGGCTGCCAGGCCAGAGGATGCACTCCCTAGTCCCAAACCCCTCCATCACTATATAGTGCAGGACTATAAAAAGAGGACTATAGTGCACTCAATTTTGGTTTTGGACAGTACAGGCCTGTTTTACTCTCACCATTAGTCATGTGACTCTGACGGACATGTTCAAAATTCCGCTGATAATAGATTTATGTAAAAACAAAAAAAAAACAACACTTTAGTGATCTAAGTATTCATAGAATGTCTGTCTATATGATTTAAGGTCAGCTAATGTCACTGATTTACGGATTTTTTTTTTTTTACTCACGTCATATTAAGCCATTAGCGCAAGTCTTAATTGGTTTCAGTCACATGTACACTACACCTGTCAGGACTTGGTCCAGGCCAAGGCAGAGATGAGGAATGTGGATGATAGCAGCAACAATACGTTTCGGGACCGTTTTTCATGATGCTTCAAAGCCCAGATCCAAGCTTCTGATCAGCTGCGTCCTCAATGAGTTTCCTGTTTTCTGCTCAGTAACAGTATATACTATGGACAACTTCTGCCAATTGGTCCCCTATTCACCGATATTGTCTTTATGACAGGGCAATAAAATGGCGGTTACATCTGGGCTTTTATGCTTTTACTCCATAGTAAAACAATAGTTTTCAGATAGAATAAACGGACATATTAATCAAAACTGTAACTGACACTAACCCACAGCCCAGAGAGACTGGAAAACCACAAGAATTAAGGGCAACAGATTACTGGCCTTGTGGTCGTACTTGCTTTTAAAACTAAAAGATTCTAGAAATTCTATTACTTTTAAAAAGGACATTATGATTTGTAAAAAAGTTTGCAATCACTGTAATTTTTCTGCAATGAAAAAAAAAATAAGCACTTGTGAGTCAGACTAAAGCACTCTTTCTGTGAAAAACACCTAGCATCACAGGTTATAAACTTTAACCTCAGTGTGTCTTTGATTCTTTTCTTATCAACAAAAGAATGACACTCACTTTTATTAATTCTTTTCATCAAAGTTTTTGATTTAACGTTAAGTCTTGCAGAGGACAGAGATTGCATCAAGATTAACTGTAAGACAATGACAGTTTAATTAACTTTTCTACCCACCAAGTTGAACCATCATGAAGTCCAACCCTGTGCACCCCCGGTGCAGCGCAGTGGCTCAGTGGTAGAGCGCTCGTCCTTCAACCGGAAGGTTGGCGGTTCGATTCCCGCTCTCCCCACAGTTCATACTGGTGTTGTGTCCTTGGGCAAGACACTTAACCCACCTGGCCTCCAGTGTTGTTCTAGCTGTGACACTGGTGAATGGAACCTTAATGTAAGTCACTTTGAATAAAAGTGTCAGCTAAATGACTAAATGTAAATGTATAAAGAAGTCTGACAGATTATCTCTGCAGCTATGTGATTGATCCTTGTTTAGACCAACATCCAGGCTAATAGTATTTCTTTTTCCCAATAAACTTGTCATGTCCCTGTTTGCAAATCTTTGCCATTTGATTGTAATAAAGGCCATAAAAAGTGCCAGGTTTTTATTAATAAAACCTTTTTAACATTTTAACTCTTTAGCATAGACAATCATCTACCAAGGCCTAAGTTGCTTAGTTGTCCAACCCTTACCTCAGTTGGGTAAACTTATTTTACCCAACTCCCTCTGTACAATACAAGGTTTTATAGTATTTTACCTCCAGAAGTATAGCCAGACTTTGGATGGTCAATGGTGTATTTCTCCAGGTCTCCAATCGATGGTAAATAAATGTTTCCTGCCAAAGACAATCTTTTAATATGACACTTCTTAGCTGGACTGCACCAAATTCTACAACAAATAAGAGGTGACAAAGATGCAATATTTGTGTGATAACAGCACATTGGCACACCTCACAGGAACCTATCTAGATACTTAGGCCATCCACAAGAAAAGTCCCCTTGGAACCCAGGAGCTATCAGTTCTGTTGTGGATACATTTTCAAATTTTATAGAATGTTGGTACTGCATATTTACATGACATTCTGTTAAACCTTCACAGTCTTAGACATCACATATATACTAAAAGACAGTCAGGCCCTGCAGGCAGCTGTGCTCTTTTTCTAAGGCTTAAAATGGAGTGTAATTCAATGACTGTGAAAACACATGTTTTATTTGTGCCATATATTGACGCATGGCGAAGCAGCACATTGCTCTGATATACAGAGTTCTCATTAATAAATAAACAGAACAAGGGCATCAAACATAGCTCTCTTGAACCTTGGTCCAGAACTGATCTGAATGCATTTTGTGCAATAAAAAAAAAAAGAAAAGCAGGTCTTTGCCTGCACAGAATGTTCTGTGATGAACAATTAATTTTCAAAGGCTCTGCTCATTATAAAACAATAAGCCGACCTCGAGGAACCTCAGTAAAGAAGAAAAAAGTAACATTTGTGAAGTCACAAAAGGCAGTGGTAAATGGCAAAAGGTCAACTTGTTTTATTGTTGGCATGGCCTTGTATTTGTTCAAGCGTGTTAACAAGCATTGTTTGGCTCCTCAAAGATCAAAGGTGCATGTGTGGCATCTGCTATGTGCCGCCGTAAGAACACAGCATCCTGCAGCATAATCCGATTAAACGTGTCCATTCGGTTTGGGATGCGGCTACGCCATAACAGCGGGAGGAGCTGTATCCTGATTAGAATGAGGCGTCCTCGATCCACGGTACACCAAAACAGAGCTTACAAGTGTATTTACAGTGAGAGCCAGGCAGGAGGCAGCTCAATTATCCAGCACACAGAAGAGATGTAATGACTCTCGCCCTGGTATTAATGACTCACGCTGGAGTTATTTATGAAGGGATACTTAGGTGTAATAGGCAGAAGATGAAGGAGACTAGAGATGTTCGCCTTTATAGCGTTTCAACCTTAATTAAAAGTTCTGTGGAGCCCAAACAAATAGATTGCCCTTACTGTTTCGATCACTTTGAAATGGACAGATTTCAATAATTTATGAACGACTTTCAACAGAGTTCTTTTTGTCAAAAACTAACTTCTCATGGGCTGATATCAAAGGGCTTTTGGAAGGCAGAAACTTGTTACATTGATGTAAACCAATGACCTCCAGTTTAGTAGCATTTCATTTAATATTCCAAAGATGATACCTTGAAACCGGCCTGGTCAAGGCCTCCATCCCGGTGTGACTCTAAAACATTACTTATTTTCCAAAATGTGTTTCTGTTACTTGTTAATAGCAGTGCATTAGCAGCTGCTTATAATTCCTCGGCAGGGTAAAGTCTTTTTAAATTACGGTGAAAGCATTCTAATGAACTGTGAGCGGTGGTTCTCGCAGCATCTCCACAGCTGGTTAGGATTCTCAATGAGTTTATTAAATGGTCACACGGCATCCCAGTGGAAATGTTAATTGTGGAAAAAGTATTTAGTACTGCACTAGCATATACACAAACTTTTTAGGACAAAAGTGCTGAATCAAACGTTGTGGCACTGTTAGTGCAGCAAAATACTTGGACAAACCAGACAGTTCATTTAGTTTCTACAGCCTTGTTTCTAGCTGCAGAAACTGTAGTGCATCACAGTCTAGTACAGGTAACCCCTAAGAGGGTTGCCACAGTATACCATGCAGGTTGTTTCTATATGATATATACTGTAAAAATCATACTTGAAGCAGACATAAAAAAAAAAAATATCTGCTCCAATTTTCTACAATTATGGGATTCACTCTTTAATCTCTCAAGTTCTGCTTTTGTTTTGTTTTAAGATATTTTTTTGGCCTTTATCTGAAAAGATAAGCTTTTATTTGTCCCGCAGTGGAGAAATCACAGTTTGTAACAGCAAGGTACAGGGAACAGCAATTAGAAAAAAAATATATCAGATCAAAAGTTTAGTATAAAATAAGCATGCTGGAGACTAAATAAAAATAAAGTAAAGTGGAATGAGCATCTGATTAGACCTATATAAATACAATATATTATATAAGCGTACTGAGGAGATGGGTATGTACAGTTTAAGGACATCAGGTATTGCAGTTATAAATAACATTTAATCACATTATTGCACAGGACAACAGTGTTCGTTGTAGAGTCTTACAGCAGCAGGAAAGAAAGACTCTCCTTCAACACTGTCACTGAAGCTGCTCTCCAGAGCAGACCAGTGTGTCCCGCAGGGGGTGTGACTCATGGTCCAGTATAAATGTCAGTTTTGCCAGGACTGAGTCCAGTGCTGAGACCCAGGTCTGAGCCGGGCTTCTTGACCACCTTGTCCAGCTTCCTCCTCTCTCTCGCCGTGGTCCTGCTGCTCCAGCAGACCACACCGTACAGGATGGCTGATGCAACCGCAGAGTAGACAGTGATTATGGTGGTACACTTAATAATGACATAACAATTGAAAGAACTGTCTACAGCCTGAGTTCATCCAGCTGCTGCCTCGATGTTTTACCCACTAGATTTCTAAAATCAGTACTAAGCAGTTTGTTACAACTCACTGATATAGTCAATAATTTCTTACAGTCTGGAAAATTTCCAAGGGCCTTAAAAACTGCTGTCATTAAGCCTCTCCTAAAGAAGAGCAGTCTTGATGCTACAGTGCTTAACAACTATCGACCCATATCAAACCTGCTATTTTTAGGGAAAGTCATCAAAAAAGTTGTATATCAGCAACTTAATGACTTTCTATTACTTAACAACTGCTTTGATCCTTTTCAGTCAGGATTCAGGCCCCAACACAGCACTGAGACAGCACTTATCAAAGTCACAAATGACATCTGTCTGAGCACTGACGCAGGCAAAGTCTCTGTCTTAGTTCTGTTGGACTTGAGTGCTGCGTTTGATACAGTGGACCATGAAATCCTGTCACAAAGATTAAAAGAATTAATAGGTATCACTGGAACTGCCCTTATATGGTTTCAGTCCTATCTTGAAGACAGGAAGTACTTTGTTTCTGTGTTTCAGACCAAATGGCCCTGACATGTGGGGTTCCACAGGGGTCTATCTTGGGACCTCTATTATTCAATCTCTACATGCTTCCTTTAGGCCAGTCAATACACAGCTGTGGCGTATCCTACCATAATTATGCAGATGACACTCAGATTTACTTTTTACTCACAACAGGTGAAAATGGACCAATCCATTCACTGTCACTGCATCAAATTGATGTGTGGATGCAAAATAATTTTAATAAATTAATTAAATTAAAAAATAATCTAATTCTTGTAAATTGTCTTTTATTCCTGTAAAGCACTTTGAGTTACCCAGTGTATGAATTGCGCTATATAAATAAACAGGGCAAGAGAGAGGGGAATGACATTGGGCAAATGACCCCTTCGAGATTAAAACAGGGTCTCCCGTGTTCTTGCGTATTTGCGATTTTTCAACTGAGCTAGAGGCGGGGCAAGTTCTCATTTTTAATTTGCGTTGTCCACACGGAGATGAGAGTTTTGGGTGCCTGATTATAATAATTTTTTAATCCGGTTCCCAGAGTGATAAGATTTAAAAATTCTGTTTTATGTATCCATCTTTACAACGCATACGCATCTTTTCTGAAACAATGACACCTTAGCCTCACGTTCTCCCTTAACCCGCATGCGCTAAACAACAACAACAATTCCGTTTCTGCAGCAGAGACTAGTGAGTTTTTTGTGGCTTTACAGCAAAATCTTCAGGTCTCCTTTGTAGCTTGCGCATTCATTTTCGCTTTTGTGTTCTTCTGTTTACATCGCATGAGTTTTCTGCACATGCCCATCTGTTCTTGTCTGTTTTGGTGTATTTCCGTGGCAGCATTACAGTGCCACAGGCCTGGCATATACAGTATACTACAGCGTTTTCAGTTGTTTTGTGTGGACCCATGTGTAAATGTCACAGGGAGGAAAATATGCACTTGTTGGCATTGTTTACATGTTTTTAATTGTATTGTGTGTTTTTATTTTGGAAAAGTTTTTACACTGTAATGTCGTGCATTTTACTTCCTGTTTGTGATTCCACGGAGTGGCTCAGTGGTAGAGCAGTCGTCCTATAACCAGAAGGTTGGCGGTTTCGATTCCCGCTCTGCCCTGTTCATACTGTCGTTGTGTCCTTGGGCAAGACACTTAACCCACCTTGCCTCCAGTGTCCGTAGCACTGGTGTATGAATGTGTGTCTGTAGAGGTGTGTTTGGTGGTGGTCGGAGAAGGTTGAGCGCCGTGTGTATGGCAGCCCCCATCTCTGTCTGCCCCAGGTGTGAATGTGTGTGAATGGGGTGAGTGGAAGCACGATGTAAAGCGCTTTGGGTGCCCGAGAAGGGTGCAAAAATGCGCTATATAAATGCATGCCATTTACCATTTACCATTTACATTCCTGTTTTAAATCACCGGATCCCCAAAACTTGGAGACAGTCTGTTTTAACTGTTTTAATTGTAAGCAATGAACTGAGACTCTGCAGAGATTGAACTGGCACTGGGCACTTTAAAAAGATAAAAAAAGATGGAAAACTGAGAAAGGAGATGGAGAGCTGAGAGCTCGTTGTAACATTGAACATTTTCCTTTTGTTCTTCCCAGAGGCTTTGTCGAGGGTGTACACTACATGGACAACAGTCACCTTCTGCAAGACTACCTCCTCCACCTCCTTGTTTTAACTGAGTTTTTATTAGCAACATTTTAGTATTCATTTTATCATTTGGGCCAATTGTTCTATTTTATTAAATCTTAAAAATATATTTTTTTAAAACAGATTTTATCTTTGGATGTTTATACTCTGCTCCCTTGGGTTGACGCTTTTAGCCTTTTTAATCTTTTAAAATTCTTCTTTTTAGTTCTTAGTCTGACCAAAACTAAGTGGTGTAGTTGACCTGTAACTCCCACGGATGGCCACAGACACACATATTCTCAAACGGTGCCATGTTTACGGTTTTTGAAACTATAACAACTTTGTCTCTGTGGGAATATAGCCTTGTTTAGCTTCACCTTCGGAAAAGAGCACCACATATTTGGGACAAAGTGCAAGTCGCAAGAGGTTTTGATATGCAAACACTTTTCTAATATCTCTTCTGCTATTGTGAAATCCAAACAATTTGCTTGGTCAGAACTGCATGATCAGCATTATTAGGCCAGGGTTGGGACAAGCACTAAAAGTGTTTATAATAAGGCATGCTACATTATGAGGGAATCAAGCATTTAATATTAATAATCTTTGGCTTAATCAAAAGCATATATAGTACACAAATTTTAATCTAAAGAACCAGGAGTTGTGTTTTCTTATAATTTTGTTAAATTATTTTTTTTTCCCTCACTGTCCTTTACACCAAGCTGTGCATCTGGTCACACACTCATGTTGTGGGAGCACAGCTTGATTTGTGATTACCTGAAACACACGGGAGAGCGCTGCAATCAACAATCTCGAGTAGACTTACCGCAGCTGAGCCACCAGATACGCATTTGGGTCCAGCTCCTTCCCTGCTCCATTAATGTGTGCTCCTTGTAGCTAACCTCACGGGATGAGGCATCAAACCCCGGCAAAAGTTTATTTCGCTCTGCTTATTAAATCAACCCACAGCACAATCAACAGCAGGGAGTCGGGAAATAAACACCTCGCTGATGTTGTGTGATAGAAGGTGTTCGCAGACTCCCGGGGAAAGGATTTTCTAACTGAGGAAACACATGTTGACTCTTAGCAGGAATAGAAGGAAACACATGTTGCAAAGTGTGACAGCACACACATTCAGTTGTTTGCCATTTGCCCAGATCACCTTATTTTAGTAGAATTTGATTGACTGGGTGGCCAATCCCCTTTTGCCCATTGATTAGAAATGCATTAAAGTTCTCTTAACTTTGTTGTTGAAATGCAACTGTATTATACTGTTAGCTGCAGTGAGCTGTGATGGGAGTGAGTGCATCATTACACTTTGTCACAGTAAGCCTATACTGTATGTGATTTTGTTCCCCTTCATCAAAGAGTTGTTGAAGTAAACAACTGCTAACTAATAAAATAATCACATGTAACATGTAATTTCAAACCTTCTGCACGTGCTCAGAACAGTTATTTCTACAGCTTTGTGGCACAGGGGGCAGTGTTGAGTACAGCTACCTCCCACTGCCAACCTTTATTGTCTCCTGCATCGCCAGGAAGAAAGATATTTTCCTGTGAGTAATGATAATTTAAATCAGGTGCATTAACTCATTTACTACGCAAATGCACTTATTTATGGACAGCTTTGGATTCACAGAGTAAATAAGACTCTAGCTAGTCCTTAATTGGGATTTCAAATAAAATGAATACCCAATTATGAACCAATCTTTTCAGAAATGGATCATTAGTTGATTAATTAATCTATGACAAATTAACGTATAAAATAATGGCTCAACTATTTTTTACCAGAAGGAACACTCTCAATCCATCTTGTCATTAATTAACATTGCCTAGATGTTACAAACAAAGTTTGCCTGTGTTTTCTCCTGCACGAGACTAAAACAACATTTTGTTCATATTCTATCATTCCCTAGGCTGAAAACTCAATTAAGTTGTGATTTTCACATCAATTTTCTCTAAGATTGCTTCCTCTAGAAAACGCCACAGGCGACTAATCTCAGCGTAACAACAACGTATCTGTTTTCATGACTAATATGCATCGAAAATATCAAATATATTTTCATTTCCACTGACCAGAGATGATGTTTCGATAGGTCAAATATCTAATGGGTTTTCTGAAGGCAATCAAGCTTAAGGCTTCATTTCTTGGCAGTTTGGATAATGAGAGCAATATATCTGCAAAGTCAAACTACACAACAGATAACAAGTGCCATAACAAAGACGGACTAGGCCCTGCAGCAGAATTAACTTGATGACACTTTAAATGCTTTAAACCCTGGAAATATATGTATTAAATAATAAAAAGCCTTTCATCTTCAATATTTAAACAGTGCTATTGCCAGATAATTAACTATAACACTAATTAATGTATAGTCTTGGATAACATCAGGATTGTGCTAATTAGATTAACACTAAGGCTTGAATACTGCCAAACACAAGCAGTATCTTATTAACTGCGTTACAAATGACGCTTAATTAAAATGTGCACAGTAAGATAGTGTCGGCATGTTCTCTGCCACTTAGACAGTTCACACAGTAATAGACTTTGAGGGTGCATGAAGTCAGTGCAAGAGTAGCACAAATGTATTTGTTGTAGTCAAAGTTTATGCACAAGGACATTCCTTTGTTTAATTGTCAGTGATTTTGGAAGTTTGATAAAAACTAAGATCTGGAAGATAAGATACTTTTTCTTCTATTGTCCCCAGGTAATACCTACTGTCAGAATTGTGTTGAACAAGAAAATCCCATGAGGCAAAAACCGGATCTTCCCAACAGACCAGAGAGAGAATGTGTGCACATCTGCTAACATGAAAGCTACAACTTTCAAAAACTTCTTATCTGTAAAGATTCTCTGGCCACTAAATAAATAAACAAAGTTTAAGACTGCAGAAAGCATGGTGTAAAGAGAAAAAGAAACCTACTGCATCATTTTCTGGTGTATTACAGGGGTTCTTTTTAAATCAAAATTTTTTTCTGTATAATCTAAAACTGCCTTAACAGACATATAACACACTGTTAAAAAGGTGTACTGAAACACGATGTTACAAAATGGTTGAGAAACAACCTGAAGCAGGTAGTGGAAAAAGAAAATATCCTTTTGAGGAACATGAGAAGAAGAGAAAAATGTCTCGAGAGCTGTCTTGGGGATTCTTTTTCATGATGGTGTGCTCTGAAGACTCAGAAAGGGCTTCCTACTGACGCATACGTGGCTAAATGTCTGCTGGACAGCTTACGTTTGTTCATTTTTTGGTGAAAATATTTGATTTTCTGGAGTTTGGGAAAGATACAAACTTGTATTCTGGCACTGTAAAGCAACAGGCAGTTTGGTAATGCTACGAATAGTTTTGGGAGTACTGTTGATCTACATCTCTGTTTTATGGTTAATCTATAAAGTATTAGGTGTTCCACCAGCAGTTAATGCACCAACAACCAAGTTACTGATGCACTTTTAGCTTTAATTTTCCCAAGTGCTTTGTCGTCCATTCTTTGTGAGATTAGAGTCTGCCCCTGTCAAAATGGTTATTAGTTCAGTTACATTTTTGTTTGTAACATCATTGTAATGTCCACATGGCAGTAGGGAACTTCTAAAATGTAATGTCTTTAGAGAAACTGCATTTTAAAAGTTTGTTTTTTTGCAGTTTGATTAATAGTAAAGATGGTTTAAATGCAAAATTAAATGGGAAGGTAACTCTTGTATATTATTTGATAAGTTTTCCACAAGCCAAAAGACCAGCCATGAATAAATGAACGAGTTTGGTTTGAGGGCAGAGCCATTATTAAATAGCAATTACTTCATACTAGACAATAATTGATGCTTACTTCTCATGAGGGAATTAATGTTGCAGCTCCTCCATTAAAAGTCAAATGATTTAGAGGGCTGCCATAAACCAATAATTACATTATAATTTTACTACTTTTTGCCTGTGGCCTTATGAGTTTTTAACTACAGATGACGTTGTCTGGCTCAAGGACACTTCCAGTAAACCAGTGACATTTAGAAAGGAGCTGGTGCTTAAAACAACTAATTCAGTTAAGTGTCACATGGTTAATAGGATGGACTGAAAATGTGAATTTCCATAAATCTATAGTCATGCATTCAAACTTGTCATTTTTCAAATGGGATACTTGTGTGTTTGCTCTGTTAGTGCGGTTCACCCTGGTGCCACCATAGAAATCTCAGTGTGCACTAAATGTATCGTTGACCAGATTACAACTTTAAACTAAACTGTGGTATGGTTTGATTGAACTGTGAATTGCACAGGTGTCTAATCGGACCAAAAACAGAAAGGGCCTGAAAGCATTGCTAATTCAGTATTCACACCTTGAGCTGTCAACATGCAAAAAAAGTTTCCTAAAGAGGTCCTCAGAAAAGTACCAGCTAATTATGCTGCGTTGTGCAGACTCCTAAGGATATGTTTACACTAATCCACACTAGTTTGCCTCATTAAGATTACACCAAAACACATAACGATCCATTTAGTTTGGCTTGTTAGAAAGATTCCTGTCCACCATGCGTCCACAACCAGCATTTTAAACAACCAAAAATCAAGGACTTGCTAACATTAATGCTAATAAAGCATGTTACCTCCTCATTTTTATTTAGTTGATTAACAATATTGTTTGGTTGAGTTTTTAAGTTTTATGCTCCCAGGAAAGCTAAAAGTTGAGGTGATATTTTGTTGCCAATGTCCTCTTGTTTGGGCTCATTTACACATTTGTGGTCTACTTTGGGTTCACATTTTAATCTAAACTTACCAGAGTTGGAAGTGCTTTGACAACCTCTGTTTGAAAGAGCAGCTTTATAAAGTTTTATAAAAGGTTTTTACCAATACCATTTAATGAATAGGTTGACTGAGTACATGTAACGAGTTAACCCGTTGGTCTTGCCTTAGCTGATAACCTCGTCATGTCTCTGGCTGAAACAAAACAGTTATACTGATGTACTCTGTAGTGAAGCTCCACACAGACAAAGCTTCTGGAGCTGTCTGAACCGAGCCAGCCGAGGAACAAGCAAAGCAGCAGAGAGTGTCTAAGCCTCGGTGCTGAGTGAACAGAATGGTTCCATTTAGTCACGGTTCACGGGGAAGGGAAAGTCCAGTGCACAATGGCACATTCGGATGCGTGTATTGGTGTATTGTCACAAAGCAGCGATCATGTCTCTAATACACATTCATGCGCCATGCAAATGCAACGTGTTCATCTGTGTAATGCAAATTAAATCAGGGTTTACTCAGGGTTTGTATTGTCACAAAGCAGCGATCATGACTCTAATACACATTCATGCGCCATGCAAATGCAACGTGTTCATCTGTGTAATGCCAAAATTAAATCAGGGTTTACTCAGGGTTTATGACAATGACTAGGGACTGGTCACACAAAGGGCACAATTTCACTAATGTGGTTTCTATAAAAAGACAAAACATTAATAAAACCCTTTGATATTAGGATGTACAATTGCTTTTAATATTTTGTACCTTGACAGAAACAGCCATAAGCTGCAGAATATTCACAAATGTACCATCACTATATAAATATTTGAACACACTATGATTAAACACTTATTTTACAAAATGTCTTGACAATATATTTCACTATATGGCTCTGCTGCAGGGATTATTATAGGAGAATATAAAACTCCTCCTCACAGATGGTAACAGAAGGGTGACCTCACCCACATTCATTTTTCCGAGTGTTAATTATGCAGAGGAAGGTTTGCTGAGCACACATGCCCGTTCGCAGCCCCCCTGGTAGCTCCCTGATAAGGTTACACATGTTTACACTTGGGAACTGCCCAGTGCAACCACAGGCTTGGGCTTTTGCCCCAGAACAGCTCCAGAGATTCTTGCTCAAGGACATTGAGACTATAGATTGCTCAACCTTGTCAAACCCAATCATCCCAATCGCTCAGAAAACTGTTAGCTTTTGAACTCTTGACCTTACAGATTCAAGACCAGATCTCGATGGCGACATCAGTTTATACATGCAGGACTTTTGACTGGATTGGAGGAGGAGTTACTGGAAGACCTTGTTCACCCCTTCCAACTCCATGCCGGATTAGCTGGGGTTGACCGAAAAGACTTCACATGCGGAGCTTATTAAATGCTAACAAGCAAAACCAGAGGGCAAACAGAAGGGGATCTCTCACTACATTACATTTCTCACATTGCTTTTTGAATGTAATATATGCAAAACATGGCGCACTGACATTCACCTGCCATATGGACCATTCTCGCTTCTCTGCGATAGCTTGTACAAGTAGCCTTTACATTCTGAGCCTGTTGAGAAAAAAGTTATTCTGTTCGGCATTTACAACCAAAAGAATCAAGAAGATAAATTCACTGCAATCAGGCATAACATGATGACCAGCTTATTGTTTTAACCATAAACCATAAAGCGGACCGAACAGGGCTGGTGTAAATGCACCCATAGAGAAAACTTTGGGGTCTGGAGTTTGGTTTCTGTGTGTTTTGTAGTGTTAAGTCACCTTTTATGTTATTTTATTGCTTAAAAAAATACAATTTAAATAAATAAATAAATAAATAAAAGCCCTTGCAGCCCCAACCAGATAAAGTCAGGAAAGCACAGTGAAAGTGTCAAAGGGGCTCAACACATTCCAATAATACATTGCACCACTTCCAATTAGGAACAGAAGTTGCAGTTTATAAAAAAGTTCATCTATCTATCAATCTAATGTATCTATCCATTCAACACACACACGCACACGCACACACACACACACACACACACACACACACACACACACACACACACACACACACACACACACACTTTCAATGGACAGTAAGAATTTCACAAAGTAAAAGGAGACCAGACAGAACTTCCAGTGAGAAGCTTAGAGAATTTTCACGTGTTGATTCAAAGTAGATCATCTCCGTCTCTGCCAACATTTGTGATGGTTTGCACACCAACACACCCATCCTGTCCAAGAGAGCTGTCACAAACCTCCTCCAGAAGATGTTTTCGGTTTTAATTTAAAAAAGACAAAAATAAGGCTCAGTTCTTTCCAAGGTTAAAGTTTTTAGATAAAATATATTACATTATTTATGCATAAAAAGTGTTTTTTCCCCCACATCAGTCTTGATATGAAGATAATTATTGTTGATGACGTCTGTTCAAACTTTCTCCGTGCACCAGCTGTTGATGCTCCGACATGAAAGGAGAGTAAACTGGTTCATAAAGCTTCAAAAACCTCAGACGAATGTAGAGGAAAGTATGAATGGTTTGATCAAAGCAGCTCATCTCTAACGGAACAAACCTGGATTATAAATGAGAGCGCTCCTTTTAAATGGGTTTATTCTCCTCTTTCCCTTTTCCACGCTATTGTACTTTTCCGTTCAGACCCAACACAATGGCTGAGAGCCTTACACAGGAAAAGTGGATTTTCTTTTCTCTCACACAATCATTTGTTGACATAGTTAAGGCTTGCATCCAGACCATTTTGTTCTGTCCAATTGTGCCATAATCCCATGAGAAAATCACATTATATACACTGCCTCTCACACCACAGCAGTTAGTGCTCGGTCGAAGTAAATGTAGGTTGTATCGTGGACTTGGGGTTAGTCCTTTTCAGAGGATTTTTTGCTGTGCTTTTCACTGAATCTGAGTGACAAGAAGTGTCTTTAAGTATGCGCGAGAAGATGGAACAAAGGGTTATAGGCTTAACAAGCCTCTATTATTAGTTTGGTAATAAGATGTAATTAAAGATAAATGGAACACTCTTTAGAAAAAAGTGAATGAAAATCGAAATATATAGTCACTGCCATGTTCTTTAGGCGTCACAGGTTGGGTTTGATTTTATTCACATTTTGGAGTGATGTAGATGTAGCTGACCATTATATTATCCATTCAATCACCTTTCTGTTAACAAATGTCCATCAATAACCGGATATTTTATGTCTTTAGAGCCCATCAATTTTTTTATATATGCTTATTTTATGTTCACTTTTCATTGTGAGATATTCTTACATGAAGCAGTCCTGTCTTAATTCCACAACTGGAGGCAGTAAGAGAGGCTTCAAGGAGGTAAGACAAATTGAGACAGCTCGAGCAAAAAAAGGAAAGCTTGTTGTTAAAGAAAATTCATGATGTATTGGTTGTGCACAAAATAAAACAGTAATGTGTTTGTTTAATACATAATATTGAGATGGGAGCATAAAAGTGTCAGATTACTGTCAACAAATTAATATATCCACATCTGAGTTATTGAAAAAACAAAGACAACTGTACACTAAAGATATACAATATACAAAAAATATTAAACACATTTTTCTGTTTGTGCAATCCAGCCAAAAAGTCCAGTAAAAACATTTGTAAGCTTTACTTAGACCTTAACTTGAGAAAAAGTGCAGATGCTGCACTTGTGCTGGTCAAAGCAAATCCAAATTCTAAATTCACAGCAAATGATCATCCTGAGATTTCTATTTTATTAAATATCTGACAAAGTACAATCTGCATTTTGCCCTTAGGAGCATTTGAAAAATCACTTTCTGCTCCACAGGAACGCCGTAGCTGAGTGAAAGTGATCACATGAACTCTGGACAGATTATCTTGCGGGTAAACACGGTTGGGACCATTTGAAGTCTGATTTACATTAGCAAGAATCGCAGAGGTCTTCTCAACTCCCCCACATGGGCCCCATTTGGGCCCAAATATGGGTCACAGTTCGGGTTTACTTCTGACTTATTTCTGAACCTGATTGAAGCCCATATGGGTTAACACAGGTTGGGTCACCGTGGAAACAGGGGACAAACCTACTTGGGACCCATATTTGAGCCTAAATGGTGTTTAAATCACAATGCCTTTCCACGTCACACTTTTAGAGATGTTTATATTGTACAAAATTTGGCAAAGTTAGTAAAGGTGGAGCTACATTTACATTTATTCATTTAGCTGACGCTTTTATCCAAAGCGACTTACATTGTTCTAATGTAATTACCAGTGTTACAGTCACTGGGGGCAAGGTGGGTTAAGTGTCTTGCCCAAGGACACAACGACAGTATGGGGAGAGTGGGAATCGAACCGCCTACCTTCCGGTTGAAAGACGACCACTCTACCCACTGAGCTACTGCCGCCCCTCAGCTAAACACTCAAAACATCTTTCTTAAATAAAGCTCGTCTTGTTTTTGTGATAGACACCATATTCCAAGAAGAAATAAGTATAAATGTACAAAGGTACTTTAATTTTCAAAAACTTAAGCTAGTGTTTGTTAGCAACAACTATTTTTGGTTTTAGATCAAATTGGCTTATGGGTATTGCTTTGTGGACTAAAAACCTTACAATTGCTGTCTAGATTGCCTTAAACACAAGAAACTAACAATAAATAAATAAAAATTCAGAAAAACGTCAAACGTTAAATTAGTCTGACCAGCCAGACTTGCCAATTTTCTTATGGAAACTCATTGAGTCTTACACACGACCTGAACTAGATGGAAGTGTGGAACAGAGTGGTTAGCACTCCTGCCCTACTGCATAGGTTTCCTCTGGTTACTCCGGTTTCCCCTACCACTAATGACATGCACCCCCCCGACACCCGAGCATTGATTCAATCAAGACTTAATAAAAAACGCCCAGCTCCTGAAAGTCCCTTTAAAGAATGGAGAAAACAGCAAGGAGCGGAGAAATACACTGCATTTCCACTTCAGTGACAGAGCATTAGACGAGTGAACGAGAGAACTGAGACAAGTATCTATACTTGTTGAACATGTTTTACCTAACCCTAACCCCAGCTGCACAAGAATAACACAACTCAGACACAATTTAATCTGAAAAAAAGTGACTTTGTCTTTTAATTTCTACTGAAAAAACTGACCAGTTAGAGTCTGGAGTCTGGGTTGGAGACTTAAAAATCCCTTTGAAACTCCACCTAAATGCTGCAGCTTTGGGACTATGTATATCTTAAATCACCAATGGAAAAGAAAAGAGTGAAAAGAATAATGGGTGAACTTTACATTCTCATACAATTCCAATGTTAATTACATTACAGATTATTATAGCATTAATATGTAAATAAAAGAAACAGTGTCTAAATACATTAGCGGGATTTATTGCTGGAAGTACATTTAGTTTTACTTTATAGTCTGTCATCCTTTTGAAAAGTTTAAAACCAAACACAAAGAAAATTAAATTCTTTTATGATAGAATATTCTGCTGTGCACCTCAGCTGCTTCGCTATACCTTTTACATGAAGGACTTCAAAGTGGTATCAGAGACTGAGAGAGCTGAGAGACACAGTGCCAATACAGAGAACGAGAGCAGAAGCCAATTTAACTATGAACTCACCCTAAAAGAACCTTCGCTCTGTCAATCAGACGGCCGACCGCCTTCAGAGAGCCTCCGCCGGCAACACTGAAAGTCTAATGCTCTGTGTCCCACTCCAGCCCTTTAATGAGATCTCTAGGCAATCTGATTGAATTATTCTGATGGTTTTCAGCAGGTTCTTGCCTCGGGCCTTGACAATCCTTACTGATAAAGCCAGGTCATGAAAATATAAAGCAGAGTGATATATCTACAAATACAATTTTCAGAATGGGCTACTTATATTTGGCATTGTGGAGGTTATCACTCAAAGGGCAGCCCAGTGGGGTTCTATATATCGGATTAACCATGCATTATGTTTTTTCACCACTAAAGCTGCTACATTTCTTGTGCACATACAGTACATGTGGGACAATGGGAAAGGTCTGGTTTTAACTGAAACAGCCAAATCCAGCCAGTTAGATAAAACCAAGCTTGGCAGTCAGTGTAACTGATACTGTAACTTGCAATGTACTGTTTTATCTCGGAAGGAACTGATGCTATACAGTAAAGTCATCAAATGTAATCATCTCACTCTATTTGATTTCTGTGTTGCAGTGCTATACATCATCTATAAATCAGTTTATGTTAAAAGTGACCAAGGGATTGGGGTTAACTTTCTGTCAATTTTTGCTGTCTTTATTGGATTTGTCCGTTAACCAAAGTAGTCAAGAAAAGTGGTATCTAAATCTCGTACCAGTGAGGAGTTGCTGAGAATATATTAATTTCCCTTTAAAGTCGAGTGATGAGTTTGCACATAGTCAGGCCTTTTAAGCTCAGTTTCTTTGGTCAAAGCTTGGTCAGTTAGCAAGTCACTGCCATTGTCTACTATCAAATCCTTTTTAATTGTTTTTTTATATATATTAGAACCCTTATTCCAAGTGAGTTTCAGGTAAAGTATTTGTGTCCGACAAGCTGTTGGTTTAACCAATGATGTGGCAGTACTGACAGATCTGGGTGTGTTTTAGGTTTGAAAATGTAGCGCTGCTTTTGGATAAAACTGCGGTCACTCAAAGATGATAAATCCAATCACCAGCCTGTTATTCGTTTATAGCTGCCCTTTGCAAATACTCTCTATGGAAGCTGTCCCAAATGGTACTGTGAAACAGACTACCTGGCTTGTCAGGTTACCAACTAATAGGAAACCGTTGAATCCGGGATTTGTCTCTGAGCGCCAATGTGTTACTTGCCTACTTTTCTCTGCTTTTGTAACTAACTTTTTTAACACATTCTACGTTCAAGGCTGATTTAGCTCACAGATACTGCAACACAGGTCAATTACATTGTCGACAGAAAAAAGACACATATAGAACTTTTCCATTGCTCCCCACTGCAATTAAAAACTCCAATCTCTCAATGGACAGCCCAGTGGGAGATCCATATACTCTTAGTAACTCTCTATTGTATGGTTTTGATTGAACACGCACCACTTCATATGAACTTCTCCAGGTAATAATCCATTTCTTTCACCTGCCAGGTGTTCAACCTCTGAGCTGCCTTTTACCGTGGTGCCAGACGAGCATTGATAATGAGCCTCTGGAGACTAACACAAACACATAAAGTTAGTGTTGCTTGTTAAAGGCTGAATAGCAGCCATCTGCCGACTTCCTCCGAATGCACTTTGAAAGCCGGGATTCTTATAAAGCTTCAAAAATGCAAATGAACAGAGGCTCACAAACAAACTTAATCAACAACTAATAACGCAGCTGTTTCCAAAAACCCGTCACACAAGCCAAAAATAGCTTTTTTTTTGCCTCTTTAATTGGAGCAAATTAATGATTTAGCCGAGCATTAGCTGACTCAAGGCACTCTTTGTGACTAATCTTTATCAAACCACGCTCCAATGGGAATAAAGTAGTGTGAATGAATGGAATATCTTGATGCATATTTAGAAGAAGGATGCGTTTCCATGTTCAGTCTTGGCATGTCGGTTGGTAATTCCATTTGATTTATGGCCGAGGCAACGCACCGCTTCTCTGCTACTATATTAGGTCCTGCGAGCTAATTGAAGGAGCTGTAAATCATTATTTGCTCGGAGAGTGGGAAACAGTATGAGACATTGCCCATCGCTACAAAAACAAGGTACGTCCTGAAGCCATCCATTATTTTTATCAAAGAAATTTCAGCGGTACTAAGTAAATGTGATAGAGTGAAACAAGATCTTAGTATGCCAGGCTTTTTGTGGCTCATCCAGCTTATTACCGCCAATAGACAATATGATTAAATGGCTTTCACTTTAAAACCTTTCAGTAAAATAGCAATATCAAGCAATACAAGGAAATACTGTATATGACTAGTTTATCAACTCATACTAAATGAATGCATTTATTTTCTATTTTTCAAGGTCTCAAAGGACTGGAGCCAATTCAGTTCATAATAAAGAAGGAAAAATAGTGAAGAGTTTGCATATTGTTTTTTGTGGAATGTGAGAATCTCCCCAAAATATACATTTTTCTTCCACATGCTCTACTTTTACAGTCAGTATTTGTAGCACCCACCTTCAGTTCTTCCAAAGACTTTATTGTGATCAAACCTCAGGCTCTTGAACTCTAAACCAGCCACCTCACATTGACACACTGACAGTGTCACTCTATTTTGCTACAAACTGTTTTGCACATTTGCTATTCTTAATATTTAAGACCACAGCTAAATGCATATATGCACACTGTACATCCCTGTACATTTTTTAATATTTTAAGTCTACAGTTTACATTCATGTACATTATTTTGCGATCTAGATTTATTCCCACATTACACACTTTTTATATTTTTTAGATTTTATTCTTATATTTTTTATTGTTTACTTTTATCTCATTCTTACATAGCTACATTTATGTATATTTTCATCTGTGTGTTTTCCTAATAATTGCACTGTCCATGGAGCGGACCTGACTCACATTTCACTGCTGGTTATATATGCTGTATATAATTTAGTATGTGACGAATAAAAAAATCTTGAATCTTGAATCTTGATCTTGAACCTTTACCAATAAGCACACATTGGGGACTTTACAGGTCGAACCATGAAGCAGCGTGTGATCTGTGACTGGACATGGCTTCAGCAGTGAACAAACTCCCAGAATACAGTATGGACGTGGCTGGGGCTCTGCATCACTGTGAATTCAAAGAAAATATGAATAATATGGACATACAGTACATTGGTAGGTTTAAAAAAAACTGTACCAACTAAGAATATACACTTTTCTCTCCTTTTCACCCAAAGCACCCATCTCCAGATTCTCTCTGTTGACTTGCCTTTAACAGAACTGTGTCTGTTTAATTGGTTTCAATGATTGAAGGTGCTAGTAGGGTATTTTATCAGAAACGTTTATTTTTCCTACACAGAAATGCAGCAGCGATGCAGAGCTCCTTAAATTCTTCTGGTGTGAAATAACTCAATAGCAAGCTGAGATTTACCATGAGCTATTAAGATTCACCCCTTCACCTTTACATGCAGTTATTGATTCTATGTCTTCTAGCTGGGAAACAGGAGCTCTGACTCTGCCATCCACTCTACAGATTATTAATAAATTCTGGAAAACAGAATATAAATGTACATCTGATTGATATGGAAAACAAATCTAGTCCTAAGCCATAGCTTATTAATTGCACTGCTTAGGGCCATAAGCTGTCTAAACTGTCTACCACTTTATTTTTTTCCTGGCTAGTATGTTGTTAGTATAACATGCACACATAATGAGTACACAATATTAAATACAAGTCATACACAGTCCAAGGAGCTGAAAACCTAGTATGGTCCCAGTGATTGTCTGTACACACTTACTACGTACAAGAATAAATACAGGTTTCCTCTCATTCACCTTGAACATCCCTCTGTCCAATCTCCTTCTTAGTATTTCCCTTCAGTCAGGAAACTTCAGAGGCCAGTGTTTGATCAGATGCAGCCGGTGACTTTGGTGATAATAGGATTGGATCATAAGAGTGGACACTTTTCGACAGAACACCATTCACACAGGAATTGGTTGCTCTTTATTCATTGCTTACCTTTTATGTTGGAAATTGATTCGATACTGGGAACACAAACCTCCATTTCAGAGATTCATACAAAGATTTAAACATTTTCACGCATTTATCAGTCACTCACAAGCAAATTACGGTCTGTAATAGCTTTTCAAATTGCCTCTTTAAGGAATGGCCGACCCAATTAGTTTTGGGATTGTGTTTGTTACAGTATCACTCCCTGCCTGTTGCACCTCGTCTGCATAAATATTTCAAACTCACATTGGCAGTCAATTACATCTGTATTTGTAATATGTCAGCCGGGCATGATTAGTTAATTATGTTTGCACACTCTAACGATGCCACTGCCAAGTGTCTCCGGGCTCGTTCTTCATCTCGCACGCTTCACTTCTTGCACATACACCTTTAGTTGTTTTTGTCTTTAAACTTGGAGTAAAAATCTATAGTAAAAGTGAAGGCTTATTTACATGTCAACATGTGCAGCGTGGCTCTCGGCAACATGTCAGCTTTCCAGGTCAAAGGAAACGAGACACTGCCAGCATCGGCAGAACGGAAAGGAAACAGTGAATAAGAACAGGGTAGATGGGCAAAGGACCAGTTGCCGCAAGAAAATATGAGGATGGGATTAGTCTTTTTTTGTCTTCTTATCTAGTACAAGCTAAGACTAATATTAAAATAATAGCATCCATTTACAGCTTTGGCACAGAAATAGAACTGAACTCATGGAAGATGGTCTTTTTAGTCAAATTTAAATCTATTTTCTCTATTATTCAGATTCAAAAGTAATTTGAACTCAAATCTGATCAGGCAAACCTGAATCAAGTGACACCAACCTTCTTTAATATTCTGTAATAAATGTTAACATATCATTGACCTGCAATTGTCCACTGTGTACTCCACCTAGCCACCAAACCCGGCTGGCTCTAGGCCCCCGCAACTTATATAGCAGTAGAATTTTTTTCTTCCTTTGCTCAAGTTAATTCTAAAATGGCATTTAGTAGTAACATTAAAGAATACATTTACATTCCTCATTGCTTTATCTCTTAACCATGTGAACACTTAGGGTAGCCCTGTAGAGACATAACCTTGCACTGCAGCTGGATTCTCGCAAGATTTGGAAGTTTATAAAGTCACAAAAATCCATCTTTAACTGCTCCACATAACGTAATCACAGTCAAACCCTGGTCTTACCGGCTCGTTGTGTCCAATGATGTGGCAGCACTGACAGGTCTGGGCGTGTTTTAGGTTTGAAGATGTAGTGACCGTTTTACTGTTACAAACGTAAACATTGCACTGCATAAAACTCTGGTTGATAAAGAGAAGAGCCCCCTCAGATGGTACTGTGGAGCAGACTCTGTACTGTGAAGAATTTCTAGCTGGCAGAGTCAGGTTAGTCGGGACATTCTGTTGTGACTGAACAAACCCAGTGGAAATAGGAAAACAAAAATATAATTAACACAAACCACACAAAATGACTGTGCTTGTATTTTAGCCATAAAGTCTTCTCTGGGCAGCTGTAGGAACAGGGAAAAAAAAAAACTTTCAAAGGGTTATATATCGAGCATTAAATGTCTATTTTCCCAAGACAAATGCAAAGAGAATTATTTTGAAATTCTAAAACAGGTTGACCAACCTAAAAATTTTAATTAAACTATGGTATTCAAATAGATTTAATAGCCTGGCTTTGGTCTTGTGCAATATGACTTATAATAAGCTGTGCGAGGCTGCACATGGACAATTTATTTGATGCCACTTTTCACTAGACTCACTTTTTAATGTTTTCTATTTTGGGCCTCACTCTTCTCCCAAATGAAAATGTGACTTTTACGACATTAACAATCCGTTTTACAAGATGTTTTTTAAACTCCCATATCCTGGGACAGGATAGACCTTGGACGGCGAGGGCCATTGCTCAAACAGCTGATCCCTGCACAATCTGACTGGAGCCAACCCAAATGAGGAGGCTCCACTGTAACAGGAGCCCCGGAGGTAATCGAGGCGGGACATTATCTGCTCGGCTGCGTCGCTGGAGCATCTGGACCCATCCGCCACCTGCTCAAGACGGCCCCACACCTTTTCATTTGTTTTCCCTCTCTGGCCTGTTTAGCTAAACATCACATTCAGCCATGTCAGATGTGTTCCGGAGAAGCATAGATCAATTTCCTGTTGTTTTTAAAGCCAGTGACCATTTTTCAGATAGATTTCTTTGCTGCAGAAAAAATTGACACCTCTGAGATGATTTGTCACTGTCATATGAGATAATGGTGGAAATGTATTTTCAGTCAATCCAGTGTGACTTTCAAAAACAGTCTTGTCTTTCTTAAGGGAAGGCTAAAGGCTATGCTAATTAGCATTGTTGGCCATGACAATGAGGAAATCAATCGTCCTTAATCAAGCACCGTCTGAATCGATGCCTGTTCTTCTGGGGCTCATTTGTGCTCATTATAAATAATTGATGATTTAAATAATCACTCCAAATGCCTGTTTATAATGTGTTTTTTATCGGTTGCAAATGTTTGATTTTGTGACCACCACTGACCACAATTTCATACTATTAGCTTTTCTGTCTGCTTTTCTTTCTCACGGACTGTTGGTGCAGAAAAGTGTCTATATACAGTATTATCTCTATTATCAGCCGCAGTTACAAAAAAATAAGTTTGAAGATCTCCAACAAGAAGTATAGAGTAGCCACGCAGTTTTATTGGAAATAAATGACAGCACTCGAAAAAAGTACTGCTGCTTTACCACTCAAAAATCAGTCAGCAATGTTTAGCTCCACATAAAGCATGCGCAAAATAACAGAATTACCTTTGAGCCAAGTAGACAAGTTAGACCAACACTAATCAGTAAAAATATTTTACAGTTTTACATAAATCCATCAAAACTGCCTCTAAATACTTGTCATGTTATGCACTTTTGAGACATTTCTCATAACAATGAAACATTTTGGTGACGTTTGGTGTTCAAATCAACCCAAATAATTTAACCCCACTGAGGTAACAAGAGAGACCAGAATAACCCTCAGTGCAGAAGAGTGGAGGACTGAAGAGGGTTCTTAAAGTGGAGCAGGTGTGCTAGAGGGAATGCAGGCTCCAGGGACAGTAGACTCCGCCCCTTAGCTCCACATTGACAGAGTCCCTAACCCCCTATATAGTGTTGCACTATATAGAGGACTACATAGTGCACTCAAGTCAAGACTTTATTGATTTAAGTATTAATATAAATAAGCTTACGCAATTTATTCAACAACTCTTGTCCTATTAATGACCGAAACTGAAACTATAGCAACTCTTTTAGGCCTCAAGAGAAAAGCTTGAGGCATTCAAACCTGTGGCGCTCAGTTTAAAGACATGTCAGTGACCACCGACACTCACTACTTTTACTAATGCATTGTGAGAAACTTTGAGTGCACTACATTTCAGTCACTAGACATTCGGACACCACTTCAGAATTGCATAATCACTATATAGTGAACTATAGGGTTTAGTGTGTTGAGATGGACACAGCCAAGGAAACAGACACAAGAGGGAGGAGCTTAACAAAAACACAGAAGAGAGGAGGCACTAGAATCCTCACACCCACAATAATTTTTAACTCATATATTTTTTTTTTACGTTAAATGCAAATAATACTATTTGTATGAGTGCGCAACAAAAAAAGAGAGAATATCTGTCTTGCAGTGCGTTATGCAGGAATGTGCCAACATTGTGATATCGGCAACTTGGGCTGGGCGATAAACGATAACGATATACAGTATATTGTGATATAACTTGTCCCCGATAGACATTTTAGACAAGGTCAATATAACTTTGATATAAAGTTTACATCTATGTTTTGACACTTGACAGACGGCATGAAAAGCCAGTCACAATGACAATAGCGCCCTGCTCAACCAATCATGGTACTGGCCGTGTTTAAGGTTTGAAGATGTAGGCTACTGACGAATGTAAACAACATGGAGATCAGATTGGATAAAACTGCACCAACCAGGTAGTAATTGAAAGCAACAGCTAATCAAAAAGAAGGCCTATTGAAAGACATTACAGATTACTAGAAAGAGAATATTTCATAAGGAAAATGCAGCTTATCTACTCCAGTCTGGACTACTGTTAGGACAGGATTAAAAGTTTGTAGAAAAATGAATAAGTTGTAAAAACCTTCTTTTTTTATCCCAGTTGTAATATATATGCTATAGACTAGCTAAAATCAGACGAAACAACATACCACTCTAATTTTTTTAAACTGATGTTAAACTTTGCACTTTTGTAAAATCATCCTAATGCATCCATATATGTCCTGCTCTGATACACAACATAACAAATGCAAATGTTTATTAAAAATAAGATGTTGTACTGAAAGGCGAGCCTAGTCACAGTGCTGTAATGTTACGGCGGTACGCACCCTGTCAGGCTCATCACAGCGCGGGTGGCAGGCACGGCGTCACGAGTGTGCAGTCACTGTCAGCCACCGAAATCTGTCAAAACAACGCGCCTTTTCAAAACAAGTCACTCATACTTATGGATAACTTGGTGAAGAATAAACAGCACTGATTGTTATTTCCTGAAATATTTATAGCTGCGATGCGAGCACTGACTTCTACCGTGCTTCCATTTCCACGTCTGTCAACACTGCGGCGTGTGAAGGAAGACTGCTGTCATGTGCATCAATGGCAGCCCAAGCTCCCCTGAGACTCGACGCCAGTTTTTCACACTAATAAAGATTTTCCCAGGGCAAATATGATAAACGGAAGAGTGCAGGTACAGTACACCGGTGAACGCGGGTGCACACCGAGCGAGACAAATCATTCCCCAAAATGACATTCAGCCCGATCTTGCAGGGGATGCAGTCGTAATACTCTGTGAAATTGATTCCATGAAGAGAATCATGATCTAATCTTGTCTACCAAAACAAGGTGGCTTGTTCCACGGATAAAACACCTAGACAGAATCACACCACAATACGTTCCATCCCATTTCTCCAAACTATTACAAAGTTCTCCCGACGTGATATAAGAGAGCAGTGTGCAGCTTTCAAATCACCAAAGTTTGCTTTGTTGTTTGCCCTTTTTAGAAAACAATGACGTCATGGTGAAAGAGTATTCATGCTCTTACAAAACTTTATCCTCTCAAGATGAGTTATTTAAAACCACCTAATACTTTTGTCTGGATAAGCAGTTAGGCATTATAAGGTAGACTAGCACATTTTCATTTTAGTGAAGTGCTGAAGTCTAGCTACATGTTTACAAAAGTCACCTTTCCATTTTAGTTATTGCCGGTATTGTATTGGACTGATTAATGGGCTACTGAAAAAAAGAATGTTGCAGCCACTTCTGTTCATTGCACAGGCTGACTGAAATCTAGGGCTGTCTAGATATTGCTAGCAGTACTCAGTATTTTCCAATATCTGAGCCTTTCTTACTTGTTGTACTCATTCTTGTAGGACCTCTTCAGATACTGCCATAATCTTTCTTAGAAAAATGCACGTAAACATTGGAACCTTGGATTTGACATTTTCTTCTGACTTCCAAAGTTGTATGACATTATATGAACAAGGATAGCATATTCCATAAATAAATGTTAGGGACTACCATCAGTTGTTATTTATGTAAGAGGGACCTGGACTTGTTGGATAATGATTGATTTTTTTCTAACCCCAAATAGTATATTGTAAAAGCAATCATTTTGAAAAAGCAGGCTTCATGATCCTATTTGCTGTTTATTATGTAGAATTTTAGTAGATGAATTTCAGCCCAGGTAGAAGGCCAATCACAGCTCGCTTCTTAAAAAAGAAGTTCTCCCATTTGTCTACACCGGCTCGTCATATGACAATCAGGGCCGGATTGGGACTCCTTTTCAGCCCTGGAGTTTCATGCCTTAGACCGGCCCACTTTAGTTCCCGACTGACGATATTACAATAATAAAATTAAAACCTAAGAATATAAGTCTGCAATTGGCACATTGTTTTCTACAGTATTTTTGTCTTGTTTCCAGTCCAAATATCTTCAAAAAACTTACATCAAGATTTAGTGAACAAGTATGAATAAACACTTTAAAATTAAGTAATTTTTTTGCTTAAAACAAGTTACATTATCTGCCAATGGGGTAAGAAAAATAATTGTTTTAGTTTTAGCTTTTAAGCAACAAAAAACAAAAATCACTTAATTTTTAGTTTTTTTTTTTCTCCAGAAAACAAGACATAATTTCTCATGCCATTTCACTTGTAAATGTATCTTGGGTTAAGAATATTTCGATATTTGAACTGGAAACAAGTAAGAAAATGATTTTCATTGAGCAGGGCTCTTCATTACTATTATTTCTTCTGAATGACAATCCTACCTGCCCATTCTGGTGTGTTGGGCTCATGACTGGAGCTTGGGGACGTTTCTGGGCCTCGCTCTTCACTGTTGGCAGCAAATGGTACTAGAGGCGGCTGCTGCTGAAGAGCTACAAGAAAAACTTTGATACATGAACGGTGCATGAACTGCATCTTGCACTGCTCCTAACTACCTTAACGTTAGCTTACTTACCCACCTCGTCGTCTTCGTTTGTTTTGTTGAGAAAATATGTGCTCAGCTTTGAACATTTGGCGGCGTCAGTTTCCAAAGCTTTTTTTTTATTTATTTATTTATTATTTTTTTTAATTCTGACCTTTTCAGCGCCGCCTTTGCGCTTTCTGTTATCCATTTTTTTATGCGACTTTTTATTTTTATTTTGAGCAACTTGCAAGGGGCCGTGTCAGGGGGCGGAGCCAGGGAGTCAAAACGTCATCATTGTCTTGCAGGCTGCACTCTGCGAGAAAATATTAAATAAAAGAGTGGGACTGCGGTAAAATAATAAATAAAAAGAGTGCAGCTGCGGTAAAATAATAAAAAAAAAAAAATTTCAACCCAGTCCCATGACAACAACGGCCCTCGCGGCCAAACAAACGTACCGGCCCACCGGGAATTTTCCCGGTGCTCCCGATTAGCCAATCCGGGCCTGATGACTGATGACAATACAGTAAGGCTAATAGTTGCTGATAAAACAGAAAGTGCATATTCAGCGCTGAATATGTCTTTTAAAACAGTGAAACAGCACAAAAAAGAGAAACATCAAAAAAAAAGGAATGCAATGCAAAATGTGGACTAGCTACATCATTACCCCTCGGGGACAAATAAAGTTTTTTTTAAAATAAGTCCTAAACTTCAGTTTGTTTTAATGTATTAGTATTTTGTGGGGGAAAATTTGGTCTGATTTTACTTTGTTAATAAAAGAGAAGAAGGTGGTCCCTAGGCTGCTTTTGGGGGAGAGGGACAGAAAAAAGAAAATCGGGCAGTGGAGCTTTAAGATATTTAATCTTGAACAGCCAGATATACCAGCTAAGGCTACTTTGTTTATTTAAATATGTACTAGCATTTATCCCTCAATAAAAACAACTGTGACATTAAATTGGACTTTTTTGCTAAGAAATAATTTCACTAATACTTGAGTTGGCTTTTGAACTGTAACTTGAGAGCACTCAAGTCAGATAACAACAACTACTTAGACAGAAAGAGGAATTTATAATAATTCATGTACCCTTACTTTAAAATGTTATCAAAAATGTCCTTGATAAAAGTTCATTCCAACTTGGGTTAGAATTGGATGCTTGACTTAGAAACTGTAATCAAGAAAAAATTCAATCATCAGGGATTATTATTATTATTATTTATTTTTTGCTGAAATACTACTAATGTGATGAACGACTATACCAAATAATAAAAAAGACAAATATGAAATATGTGAATGTAGACTTGTAAAAGCTGGTTGAGTGTTGTTGTTTGAAGGGCCTGTCAGTCAGATAATGACTAAAAAACACAAGGGGAATGTCTAATCAAATTAAAAGTGAGAGTTTCCTCAAACTGAGCTGTGATCACACACTGACTCTCTCAAAGATACACACCACAAAAGGGAACATACAGACACCATCTTGAGCAATGGAAGCTGCGATAACCAATGTGTTGTTTTTGAAACTTGCCAAACTCAATGCTCCCGGTCATGTAGTGGAAACATTCATCACTATTACATGAGATCTGGCTGGCCGAGCTGTCAGAAACCCATGACGTTTGACTGATCCTTCTACTCTCAAGGCAGTGAGGCTTGTTTATCTAGTCTCCGTATAAACTCATTATTCTTCATTTGTCATACTGAGACAGTGGGGATGGATGGGTTTAATGCAGCTCAGTCATGTAAACATTCCAAGCTTTATGCTGACTTAAAACAAAAGTGTATGTGACAATTTAAAAGATGCAAAAGTGTTGATTCAAGCAGTGATGTTAAATTTTGCTTTGTCAGTATAGCCCCATTTTAATTTATATGTATTAACCCACCAAGCGATAGGGTACATGTTGGGTTAGTAACACACAAAGAGCATCTAGCAATAGAATGGGCGGCAGTGGCTCAGTGGTAGAGCAGTCGTCTTTCAACCGGAAGGTAGTGGGTTTGATTCCCGCTCTCCCTAAAATGCATACTGTTGTTGTGTCCTTGGGCAAGACACTTATCCCACCTTGCCTCGTATGAATGTGTAAGAATGTTGAGTGAAAATGGCTGCCATGTCTCTGTCAGTCTGCCCCAGGGCATCTGTGGCTACAGTTGTAGCTTACCATCACCAGTGTGACTGTGTATGAATGAATAATGGATGGCCTGTAAGCGCTTTGAGTCCCTTGGTCTCTCAGGAGAAAAGTGCAATATAAATCCAATCCATTATTAGGCCCGAGCCGGTGATGACCGGGAGGGCCTATTGTTTTTGCTCGGAATTTTTTTTTTTTTTTTTTTTTTCTCTTTCTTTTTCTGCAAAATGATCCTAAATTTGACCCAGTGAACATGCACGAAAAGTCATTTTTATTGGTCCCAGACTTCAAGCTCGGCGAAAATGGTATGTTTTGAAGTCCCCGAAAAAAATGAAAAATGACTCAGTGGCGACCCTAGAAAAGTCAAAATACATTGGGCCTATGGAAAGTGAAAGTAACTTTTTTCCAACGTAGAAAAATGAAACTTGGTACATCCATAGGACACCTCAGGGCAAACAGAAAAGTCAATGACAGCCACACCCTAAACTCAACAGGAAGTCCGCCATGTGGGGTGAAACGCTGCCACTAAAATCGCACTTGCGCAAAAAGATGCAAATCATTGTGTTTTAATCTAAATGGCCCCAAATTTGGTGAGTATCATCTAGACAGTGCCAACCAAAGTTGTGACTTTGTTGTTGATATCTTATCGGGTATGGGTGTGGCAAGCCTGTAACGAGGTGGCCATTTTTGTGAAAATAAAACGTCTCTTAACTCTCAAACGCCTTCTCGGATCGAGTTGGACCCAAAAAGGCGTTTGTGCACATTCATGACCTGAACAAAAGATATGTAAATAAAAGGGTTATCTTTAGAAATGGCTCTCCAGCGCCCCTACAAACTTATAATGGGACCCAAGAATTTAGTTTGTCTTAGAGACATAAAATTTGGTACACACATCTCTTATGTCATGACGAGCATAAAAGCCAATGACAACCACCCCTATCTATAAATGTGTTGCCATAGCAACGTCCCAAAAATGTGAAAAAAGTCAATGGGAAGTGAAATTTTTAGTTTGTTGTAGGCAAATGAAACTTGGTACACATATCCACCATGGGCTTATGAACAAAAAGCCAATGGGGACCACACCCTATCACACACGGGAAGGCGGCCATTTTGAATTGAAAATGTGAACCGACTTAAAATACACCTCTTTTTTAAAAGTACACAGAAAAAAGCTGCTTCATTCCACAGACACCAAACTTGGGCAAAATGAGCTAAACACATGTATGTAAAATAGACAAGTGTTTTTCTAGACTTTTTGCTTGAGTTATATTTTTTTATTATAATTTGGTTTTATTTTTTTATTATAATTTTTCTGCAAAATGATCCTCAATTTGACCCTGTAAACGTGCAACTAAAAGTAATTTTTATTGGTCCCAGACTTCAAGCCCGGCAAAAAATTTATGTATTTGAAGTCCCCGAAAAAAAAATACAAAAAATGACTCAGTGGCGGCCCCTAGAAAAGTCAAAATACATTGGGCCTATGGAAAGTGAAAGTAACTTTTTTCCAACGGAGAAAAATGAAACTTGGTACATCAATAGGACACCTCAGGGCAAACAGAAAAGTCTATGACAGCCACACCCTAAACTCAACAGGAAGTCCGCCATGTGCGGGTGATACGCATGGCCACTAAAATCGCACTTTGTGCAGAAAGATGCAAATCATTGTGTTTTAATCTAAATGGCCTCAAATTTGGTGAGTATCATCTAGACACATGTGCCAACCAAAGTTGTAACTTTGTTGTTGATATCTTATCGGGTATGGGTGTGGCAAGCCTGTAACGAGGTGGCCATTTTTGTGAAAATAAAACGTCTCTTAACTCTCAAACGCCTTCTCGGATCGAGTTGGACCCAAAAAGGCGTTTGTGCACATTCATGACCTGAACAAAAATATGTAAATAAAAGGGTTATCTTTAGAAATGGCTCTCCAGCGCCCCTACAAACTTATAATGGGACCCAAGAATTTAGTTTGTCATAGAGACATAAAATTTGGTACACACATCTCTTATGTCATGATGAGCATAAAGCCAATGACAACCACCCCTATCTATAAATGTGTTGCCATAGCACAAAAATGTGGAAAAAGTCAATGGGAAGTGAAATTTTTAGTTTGTTGTAGGCAAATGAAACTTGGTACACACATCCACCATGGGCTTATGAACAAAAAAGCCAATGGGGACCACACCCTATCACACACGGGAAGGCGGCCATTTTGAATTGAAAATGTGAACCGACTTAGAATACACCTCTTTTTAAAAGTACAACAGACAATAGCTGCTTCATTCCACAGACACCAAACTTGGGCAAAATGAGCTAAACACATGTATGTAAAATAGACAAGCGTTTTTCTAGACTTTTTTGCTCGAGTTATATTTTTTTTTATTATAATTCGATATATATTTTTTTATCATATTTTTTCTGCAAAATTATCCTCAATTTAACCCAGTAAACGTACAACTAAAAGTCATTTTTATTGGTCCCAGATTTCAAGCCCAGCGAAAAATTTATGTATTTGAAGTCCCCAAAAAAATACAAAAATGACTCAGTGGCGACCCTAGAAAAGTCAAAATACATTGGTCCTATGGAAAGTGAAAGTAACTTTTTTCCAACGTAGAAAAATGAAACTTGGTACATCTATAGGACACCTCAGGGCAAACAGAAAAGTTTATTACAGCCATACCGTAAACTCAACAGGAAATCTACTATGTTGGGTGGAATGCGTGACCACCTAAATCGCACCCCTTCTGTCTAAAGGCTTTTCATCTAAACAGCTCCAAATTTGGTGAGTATCATCTAGACACGTGTGCAAAAAAAGTTATCAATTTGTTTTTTGATACATTTGTGGCTGTGGTCGTAATGAGTCTGTGAAGAGGCAGCCATTTCTTTGGGAAATAAATGCCATTTCCCAATTGCCAGGATCCTTCCTTTAGAGGAGGCCCCTCCAGAGCCAAGGCTAGAGTCTTAGAAAACTCCTCAGAATCCTTTTACCGTGAAGTTTAAAGCGAAATGCACTCCTCCGAGTGCATGTGTCCTCAGTCTCAAGGGAGGCGAGGGCCTTTATCGCCGCTTGCGGCTTTAATTATTATTAGGCCCGAGCCGGTGATGACCGGGAGGGCCTATTGTTTTTGCTCGGATTTTTTTTTTTTTTTTTTTTTTTTTAATTTTTTTATTATTATTTTTTATTTTTCTTTTCCACCTATGATCCTAAATTTGACCCAGTGAACATGAACGAAAAGTCATTTTTATGGGTCCCAGCCTTCAAGCCCGGCAAAAAATTGATGTATTTGAAGGCGCCGAAAAAAAAATACGAAAAATGACTCAGTGGCGACCCCTACAAAATCAAAATACATTGGGCCTATGGAAAGTGAAAGTAACTTTTTTCCAACGTAGAAAAATGAAACTTGGTACATCCATAGGACACCTCAGGGCAAACAGAAAAGTCAATGACAGTCACACCCTAAACTTAACAGGAAATCCGCCATGTGGGGTGAAACGTGCGGCCACTAAAATCGCACCCCTTGCGCAAGAAGATGCAAATCATTGTGTTTTAATTTAAATGGCCCCAAATTTGGTGAGTATAATCTAGACACGTGTGCAAACCAAAGTTGTGACTTTGTTGTTGATATCTTATCGGGTATGGGTGTGGCAAGCCTGTAACGAGGTGGCCATTTTGTGAAAATAAACGCCTCTTAACTCTCAAACGCCTTCTCGGATCGAGTTGGACCCAAAAAGGCGTTTGTGCACATTCATGACCTGAACACAAAAATATGTAAATAAAAGGGTTATCTTTAGAAATGGCTCTCCAGCGCCCCCTACAAACTTATAATGGGACCCAAGAATTTAGTTTGTCATAGAGACATGAAATTTGGTACACACATCTCTTATGTCATGACGAGCATAAAAGCCAATGACAACCACCCCCTATCTATAAAAGTGTTGCCATAGCAACGTCCCAAATATTTGGAAAAGGTCAATGGGAAGTGAAAATTTTAGTTTTGTCGTAGGCAAATGAAACTTGGTACACACATCCAGCATGGGCTTATGAACAAAAAAGCCAATGGGGACCACACCCTATCACACACGGGAAGGCGGCCATTTTGAATTGAAAATGTGAACCGACTTAAAATACACCTCTTTTAAAAGTACACAGACAATAGCTGCTTCATTCCACAGACACCAAACTTGGGCAAAATGAGCTAAACACATGTATGTAAAATAGACAAGCGTTTTTCTAAACTTTTTGCTCGAGTTATATATTTTATTATAATTCGTATATATTTTTTATCATATTTTTCTGCAAAATGATCCTCAATTTGACCCAGTAAACGTGCAACTAAAAGTCATTTTTATTGGTCCCAGACTTCAAGCTCTAAAAATTTATGTATTTGAAGTCGCGAAAAAAATATGAAAAATGACTCAGTGGCGACCTACAAAAGTCAAAATACATTGGGCCTATGGAAAGTGAAAGTAACTTTTTTCCAACGTAGAAAAATGAAACTTGGTACATCCATAGGACACGAACAGAAAAATGTATTACAGCCATATCGTAAACTCAACAGGAAATCTACTATGTTGGGTGTATGCGTGACCACCTAAATTGCACCCCTTGTGTCTAAAGGCTTTTCATCTAAACAGCTCCAAATTTGGTGAGTATCATCTAGACACGTGTGCCAAAAAAAATTATCAATTTGTTTTTTGATAGATTTGTGGCTGTGGTCGTAATGAGTCTGTGAAGAGGCAGCCATTTCTTTGGGAAATAAATGCCATTTCCCAATTGCCAGGATCCTTCCTTTAGAGGAGGCCCCTCCAGAGCCAAGGCTAGAGTCTTAGAAAACTCCTCAGAATCATTTGGAACTTGTAACCTTGTACTTTTAGACAAGTTATATTTACATTTTGTCTTTTTAAACAGGGGGGTGCAGCGATTCCTGAGTCATCTCAAATCTCCTGCCAGTACTTTGTTTTTCTCGCCTTAGCCCAAGCATAATCTATTATTTCCAAAGGTTCAGACAGCTCCCAGGAAAACCAGAGATTGTGGAGACCTTTAACTCTAAAGTTAGGTTACAAGGTGGTGTAGCAGGCCCAAGCAGTAGCACAGGCCCGGTTATTTGACATTACCGTGAAGTTTACGCTTTAAAGCACGAAATGAAATCCTCCGAGTGCATGTGTCCCCGCGGTCTCAAGGGAGGCGAGGGCCTTTATCGCCGCTATGCGGCTTTATAGAATGACTCATGTCTGAGTATCAAGAACAAGGACTGAGTATCAAGAACAAGGTCTGAGTATCAAGAACAAGGACTGAGTATCAAGAACAAGAACTGAGTATCATGAACAAGGTTTGAGTATCAAGAACAAGAACTGAGTATCATGAACAAGGTCTGAGTATCAAGAACAAGGACTGAGTATCATGAACAAGGACTGAGTATCAAGAACAAGGACTGCTATATGTGACCAAACCTCTCCTCTCTATACCATCTATCCTTGAAAAAATTGAAATGTTCGGGAAATTTTCAGGATATCGGATAAATTGGACCAAGAGTTTACTAATGCCAGTGCATGATATCCCTCAAACAACGCTAGTAAGATTTCCCTTCACCACTGATAAATTCACATACTTAGGGATAGAGGTTACAAAGCAACATTCCTCTCTTATGCATTCTAACTTTTCACCTTTATTAGAACAATTAAAAAATAAAATTCAGTTCTGGAAAACCTTGCCAATATCACTAATTGGGAGGATAAATGCCATCAAGATGATCTTTTTACCACAAATACTATACATGTTTCAAAATATCCCTGTTTTCTTAACAAAATCCTTTTTCAAGAAAATTGATTCAATTATTCAACCCTTTCTGTGGGATTATAAGACTCCAAGAATTAACAAAAAACATTTAATCAAATCTAAAACGAACGGAGGTGATGTATTATTGGGCGTGTACTTTTAAAAGTATAAACTCCTTCAACATTACCTCTAACATACCCCCCACTTGGTTAGCTATCGAAATGGAAGACTGTGATCCATACTCACCTACAGCTCTAGTACTCTCACCAACGCCACTCAGCAAATCAAAGGACGTCCAAAACCCAATCATACACAATTTATTTCGTATATGGAAGCAAATTAAATCCCACTTCACTTACAAAACATTACCCCTTTCTTTACCAATTGCAAAAAATCCATCCTTTGCCCCTTCTAATTTAGATCTGACGTTTCTTGACTGGAGGAAATTAGGATTATGTTGTATTCGTGACCTGTATATTGAAGGTAAATTTGCTTCCTTTATACAATTACAAACAAAGTTTAAATTACACAGCAATAACTTCTTCAGATATCTACAGGTCAGAGACTATATCCGAAAATTCATGCCAGGTTTTGAGACACAACCACAATCTATGTTAGATGAATGTTTTACTACACCGCCATATAAAGATAAATCTATTACCAATATATATAACAAAATGCAAACAATGTCTTCCCTCTCGTCCAATAAATATAAAGATAGCTGGGAGAAGGATATGGGTATTCATATTCCTGATGACATCTGGGAAGAATCTTTGAAATATATACACTCCTGTTCCAACAATACGAGACATTGTCTTATACAGTTTAAAATTATACATAGGCTCTATTTATCGAAAGTAAAGCTCCATAACATTTTTCCGAATACTTTATCAAGCTGTGATAAATGTCAGTCCCTCAATGCAACACTTTTTCATGCCTTTTTTTCTTGCCCTAAAGTTGCCACCTAGTGGTTTGATGTATTTGGAGTATTGTCAAGAATCCTCAAGATAACATTGTCACCAGAACCACTGTTGATTATCCTTGGTACATCACAGTCATATAGAAAATTGACTTCAGCACAACAGCGGTTCATTTCTTACTCTCTGATTACTGCAAAAAAGCTACTTTCTTTTGATGTCATGGAAAGGGCCAGCGATACCAACTGACAAAATGTGGCTTCGGGATCTGTCCAATACTTTACATTTGGAAAAAATACGTTATCTGCTGAATGATAATCTTTCAAGTTTTTATATTACTTGGCAACCCTTCATAGACTTCTTACAATCAGTATCTGTATAAATACTAATTATCACTATTATTATCAGCACTGTCTGCTTTATCTGTACAAATTCTCACTCTATTCCTTACGACAAAAAGGTATTCTATTTCCGCTCTGTCTGTTTTTGTCTTTTTTTTAAATTTTATTTATGTACACCTATATACAAAACACTTGAGCCTCTATGTCATTTATTGAAAAATGTATAAGATGCATATGCTCAATAAAAAACTTTACAAACAAAAAAGAACAAGGACTGAGTATCAAGAACAAGGTCTGAGTATCAAGAACAAGGTCTGAGTATCATGAACAAGGACTGAGTATCAAGAACAAGGACTGAGTATCAAGAACAAGGTCTAAGTATCAAGAACAAGGTCTGAGTATCAAGAACAAGGTCTGAGTATCAAGAATAAGGACTGAGTATCAAGAACAAGGACTGAGTATCAAGAACAAGGTCTGAGTATCAAGAATAAGGACTGAGTATCATGAACAAGGTCTGAGTATCAAGAATAAGGACTGAGTATCAAGAACATGGTCTGAGTATCAAGAACAAGGTCTGAGTATCAAGAACAAGGACTAAGTATCAAGAACAAGGACTGAGTATCAAGAATAAGGACTGAGTATCAAGAACATGGTCTGAGTATCAAGAACAAGGTCTGAGTATCATGAACAAGGACTGAGTATCATGAACAAGGTCTGAGTATCAAGAACATGGTCTGAGTATCAAGAACAAGGACTGAGTATCATGAACAAGGACTGAGTATCATGAACAAGGTCTGAGTATCAAGAACATGGTCTGAGTATCAAGAACAAGGACTGAGTATCAAGAACAAGGTCTGAGTATCAAGAACATAGTCTGAGTATCAAGAACAAGGACTGAGTATCAAGAACAAGGTCTGAGTATCAAGAATAAGGACTGAGTATCAAGAACAAGGACTGAGTATCAAGAACAAGGTCTGAGTATCAAGAATAAGGACTGAGTATCATGAACAAGGACTGAGTATCAAGAACAAGGACTAAGTATCATGAACAAGGACTGAGTATCAAGAACAAGGACCAAGTATCAAGAACAAGGTCTGAGTATCAAGAACAAGGTCTGAGTATCATGAACAAGGACTGAGTATCATGAACAAGGTCTGAGTATCAAGAACATGGTCTGAGTATCAAGAACAAGGACTGAGTATCAAGAACAAGGTCTGAGTATCAAGAATAAGGACTGAGTATCAAGAACAAGGACTGAGTATCAAGAACAAGGTCTGAGTATCAAGAATAAGGTCTGAGTATCATGAACAAGGACTGAGTATCAAGAACAAGGTCTGATTTGCACAAAACTCCAACATTTTCTTTTAAGAAAGTGTTTAACCGGATGCATACGTCTATGTTTAGCTTTCCTATATTTACACCTGCATCACAAGAATAAGGTGGTAGGTTTGATCCTCGGGATGGCCACTAATAGTTTTTTTTTTAGAATCTGCAAGTCCACCTTGTGTTACTCTCTCTCTCTGGGTTCTCCGTCTTCCTCTCACTGTGCAAAGACATCCATGTGTAGGTGAATTGGTGAATCCAAATTGTGAATGGGTGTCTGTCAGTGTATGTTTACAGCATGTACAGTATGTTGCTCATGCAATTGACTGGCAATCAACCAGGGTTTACCTTGCCTCATTCCGACAACAGCTGCAATAGGCTCCAGGCCCCTGTGACCCCTAACAGGTGTAGGAGTGAGTGTAAAAAGAAATAATGAATGCATTGTCAACTTTGTGTTTGAGGTCATTTTCACACCCAATAGTCTGCCAGACCAGTCTGCTTTGTTTGGGTCTAAAGTTACTTGATTTTTCATGGGGTTTGTTTCCTGATAACGTGATTCGTCAAACAAATCTAACCTTCAGAAGAACACAGTTACGCTTGTGGTGGCTTTGCATCTTTAATTACTAAAGAACAAGAAACCTTGCTAATCGAAAAACAAAACATGGAGTAGCATCATATTTTAGCGGTCTTAGGTTTTTGTTTTGTCTTAAGCAGGTAAATGAGACATAAACTTTACAACAATGGGCTCAAAGTGGGCAACAGACCGTCGAGAACATTGTTTTTTTACTTTAGACAGCAACGTACAAGAAATGTCAATGTAACCCTATTGTCCTGGACCTGGTTAAACGGATGAATGCTCCCTGAATTTCCTGTTTATTTAGTCATTCATTTATTAATTATTGTACCCACCATAGAATGTAAAAAGGTGTGGAATTTGTTATACTGTAAAGAGGAACCTGCACTCTGAAATAAAAGCTAGATAAACAATTTTATCATCAGCTACATGTGGCTGACTTGCAGAATAACTCAAATTAAAATACTGAATTACAAAGCTGTTTAGTTTGTGTTTTTATCCCTAACCTGTCAATGGTATTCTCATGGTGTCCATTTACTGTAACATTTTAAAATGATTGGACAGAACAAGCTAATATTTGGAAATTCTAAAAATAAGTGATAAATAATAAATGCTTTTCTTTTTCAAATGCAAAATGCCACTACTTAATACTGTGCCACTGTATCCTGATGGCTCACTTAACAACAATGGCTCATTTGAGAATAGGAGATAGTGACTCAGACCGTTGCACATAATTGGTGCTAAAAAGCCCTCCAGAAAGGCCCCCATTCTTCAGATATGGGTTTAATTGTCCAGCGTATGATCGCTGAGTGAGAGATCCCCTTACTTATCAAATTAGCAGCTTTAAAGAAGTGGGGCAGTGGACTACTTAGTGCTTATTAGACTGGAAAGGGTCATGCCAAAGGTAAGCTGTTTATCTCTGGAACAAGAGCCGGGAAACAGATGCCTCATAGAGTGGAAGGGATAAAGAATTTATTTTTCTCTGCAAAATCCAACGTCCTCATTAAAATATGATTAGAGAACTAAAGACTGCCTTTAGATAAAATGGGATGCCAAATATGAAATGCCAAGACTTGGATGAAAACATGAATACAAAAAGGATAGTGAGAGTCGTGCATGAATACAGGTAATTGGATAGATTCTCTCATAATTCTTGCTTAAGCGGACTACACTTTGTTAATGTTTTATTCATGGGAGTGTATGAAGGCACATGAGATATCACATTTTTCAGCGCTCATTTATAGCCCTCCTGCACGAGCCTGGCTAGGCCCAGATAACAGCGAAACCGCCTGGGAGGCAAACACAACGCCCCAAAGAGTAATACAGGCCATCATAACACACAGCAAGGAACATGCTAATGCAGGTAAGCGCCAATCGGAGTGCCGTACACCTTTCAGCTCAGTGAGTGAGTTCCGTGGACCAGCTGCCAACTGGCCTGATAACAACATGGACTGCATTTTTATCAAAGATTCTTTATTACCAACAAGGAAAATTAGGTTATTTATCTTTTTTAGTGCTAGTATTTAAAAAGAAATGTTAGAGAAGTCATCACTGAAAAATATCTGATGAGCATGATATAAATGATGAGCTCTATATAAATACACTTTGTGCGTACAGAGTCTTCCAAAGATGCTCTTTGGTAAGTTTAGTGTTTGACATGAACAGTGCCAGAGTAGATCTTAAAATAACATAAAGCAATTTGATTCCACCGATATTGAGCACTCCAATTTCCCCTGACCCAACTTAACCTTTCTGACCCAAACTTATGCTTGTTTGACCCAGCCCTTTTAAAAATCAGACTAGTTGTGGACTTATAAAGTGTGGAAATGTGCACACATGCACAAACCTAATTGTCTTATTTTTTAAGACTCTTTTAATCATTAAAGTTAATGTGAGCACCATGAGGTGCGGGCACAGGCTGTTTCTTGGATATATAAACCCAGTGGCTAATCTTTACTGCAATAAGCCATTACCAGTGGTTAAGTATGCTCAACCATTATTGCAGATTAAATCAATCAGGCAATTTCAGTTGCAAAACATGACAACCACTGGCAGGCAAAATCAAATCCCTTGATGGGCCAACTTTGGTCCCACGGCCCCACCTTGGGCCCCCCTCCAATCGCTCCCTTTCTTTGGTTTGTCTGGACCTGGTCTAGCCACCACATCCTTTTCATTTATTAGTGCACATTTATGATGCAGATATTTGTGGAATTATAGTAGAGGCAGAGTAAATTTAAAACTCATTACAAACTAATCACATTGATAACAGCCTCAATCGGATGTATGCAGAAAAGTTTGGCTGGTGGTGCAAGGGATTGTGGGATATCAATTACTTTTCACTAAGTAACTTTCAGAGGAGGGAAGAATTAAAGCTCTTTTCAATGACGTACATGTGTCTCACTAATAACAAATTTAGAATTTTTCTAAACAATTTGTTGCATTCGGATTGAGGTCTGTATGTATGTACCCATATTCAGATGACTACATACAACATTTTTAGACATTCTACTAGAACTAAACTTACAGCCCTCTTTGTTGTGTGGTTTCTTTACTTCTCCACTTTACATGACAACATCCCTTATAATTATTATTGGAAGCACAATGTCATTCAACCTTTATTTGAAAGGTAACAAGAGAAAATAAGTTTTTTATTTCAGAAAAAAGTGCTTGAATCCTACACAAACTCACACTTTTACTGTCTTTGCTTCCTCATAAATGGGACAAAGACAGAAGAAAACAGAAACCTCCCGGGAAATTGTTTAAAAGAGGCTACTGACTTCTTGTGTGACATGTTTATCCCACTTAGCTTGTCATACACAAAACTGTTGAACTTGAACCACAAGTTATGTACTAACCAGAGGGCATAAATGTTCACCTGAGCGCCGCCTTTCTGGTTTAGCTATCAAACAAAAACGAGGGCTTGGACCTGACCTTGAAAATCAACTTTAGCAAACATTAAAAAGCCGCTTGTAATACATTTGCATTCCGGCGCCTTTGCACGCTTCAACAATAATTCAGGCAGCCACTAATCTCTGGCTGCTGTTCAGAGCCATATGTAAAAGCAGATAAGTGTGTGTTTGGGGCAGTGGACATTTAGAAGCTCTAATGCTCAGGATGGAATTTGCCCGGTGGGTGACCCCAGCCATCTATCTCATGCAATTTTTTTCTGAAGCTTCTGCAGACCCTATGGTAACTTTAATGAATATATTAGGAGTTCACTTTGCCTGCATCTTTTTACAAAAAAAAAATATAAGCAAATTCAACATTTAAGGGTACATTGTAAATTATTCAACATATGTTAAATACAAGAGATAATGAATGTTTTTCATACCTGAAAGTTCACTTTTAATTGTAGTTTATTTTTATTTTTATTATTATCCCATTGTTATCCTAGTTTTTGGATGTTGTATTGACTTGAAGTTCTGACAAAGTGATGAATGGCAAGTTTTAAAATTGCACCAAAGTCATGAAATCAAATTAAATCAAATACATGGCATTTTCTTCAAATGTATCTCACAACTAGAAGAGTGTCAATCTTCTGTAATTCATTAATCAAGCATTTACTGCTTATCTGGAGTCATGTTGCAGTTAATGTATTTCTGTAGCTCCTCCAGAAATGCCAGAGGTTTTATATTTTTAATGGATAAATTGCAGCATGGTGGCAAAGTGGTTAGCACTGTGACCTCACAGCAAGAATATCAACTCTCCGGGCAGGCCTGGCCTTTCTCTGTGGAGTTTGCAGGTTCTCCCATGCTCGGGTAGCTTTTCTCCAGGTACTCCGGTTTCTTAACTCTGACAGATAGAACTGCTCCACAGTCTGTTCCACAGTACCATCTGGGAGGGCTTCTGTTGAAAGCGTTTGCAAAAGGTCAGGTACTTTCAGTGAATACCTGGTCGGTGATTGGATTTATCAACCGATGTTTTATCCAATCAGAGCATTGCCATGTTACATCTTCAAACCTAAAACACCCTAGACCTGTCAGAGCTGCCACATCATTGAACACAACAAACCGGGAAGGCCAGGGTTTGGACCGTGAATAATTTCCTTAGAGGAAGTCAAGATTGAGTTTGTAAACTCCAAATCTCCCCCACCAACATAAAGAAAAAATGCACTGTAGACTCCACTCAGGAACATGACCGATCACTGCCACAAGGTCTGGAGAGGCTTCCCGGGTGCCCCTTGTGAGCGGCTGCCCACTGCTACATGATTAAAATACAGAGAAAGATTTTCACCATGTGGATAATAAAGGATCATTTAAACTTATGAAACATTAAACTGCAAAGGAGTCATGCTTTTAATATATAGTGACTATTTTATTTATGAAATACTCTTCCTCCTTTGTCCTCTGTTTATTTTACTGTCTATGACTTTCTGTATTTGGTCAGAATCTCTGAACTCCTATCCTTCAATACACACTACAAACTAGCCTGGTCTTTATTCGGTTTATTCAGCGCATCCAAACAGGTAGGCTGATTGGGGTTGGGGGGCCAAAACCTCTCATATGGTCTAGTTGAGGGGCCTCCTCTCAGACTTTGTCCTGGGCCCCATAAAGCCTGTCAGCTGGCCTTCAACCAGTGAGTGGACTGAAGGAATATGATACCACTGCCATGTTGACATTTTTCATTTTTCTTGAGCTAAGAACTAAAGTCTAGACTAGAGCTGCAGAGTCGACAAAAGTCATGTCTGGCTTCTGTTTGATTAGTTCTTGTCACATAAATAGTTTCTAAAGTCTTTCACACCTGTCAATCAACTTTTTTGTGAACATATATTTAAATTATAATGGATTAGATGTTCTCATTAGTTGACAATGCTATTGCTACATAAGTACTAGTCAATATGAACTATGCAGGTCAAAGATATGAGCCAGAAAAAGGAAGAAGGTACATCACTATGAGAGATGTTTTAAAAAAATCTATTACCCGAGAACAGTGAAATGAACCAAACAGTAGCTCCTCATTTTGGATTCTACTTTGAGGCACATTTGAGGACGTTTGGTTCGTTAGTTGTCCCTCAGCACTTTGTCAAACCGACAGCTCAGGGAGGCCGAGTCAATGACGTACTGGAGAGACAAGATTAATTTACCTGAAGGTTATGACCTCAGCTAAAGAAATGTGCTTTCAGCTGCTTTTCTACTTAGGCAATATAACCCTGATTTATCTAAAATGAATGTGTTAGTCTTATTTAATTGTTCTGTGGAATGTTTAGATATCTAGATAAGAAATTATGTCCTAAAGCCATGTGCAGTGGAAGTCCATATTACAAACAATGGCACTTCTTTAGCACATCTTGCAAAAGTAACTGTATATACATTTTGAATATGTTTTGGCCAACAAATAGTCCACTTTTTGAGGTGTATTGTGTTAAGACTCATCTAATGTTAAAGTAGTAGACTACAATTCCATACCCTATTCCCCTTCTTTATGCATCTATGGTAGCCCTGCTACAGGGACATGCTGTTATCTCTGATCAGACCCAGTAGAAATAGGTCAGAAAATGAGTTCACTTTAAAAATATAATATAATTATAACATATAAAACTGATTGGATTGTTGCAACTCTTTCTTCCTTTAGAAATGTACTTTCATATACAGTTGTGCTCATAATCTACCCTAAAAATGTACATGCCCTGGCAGAATTTATGAATTTTTGTCCATTTTTCAGAGAATATCAAAACACAAACATATTTTTGGGTGGGTGAAGCCATTACACTATTATTACTATTATTACAGCCATTATTATTGTCAAACAAGTGTGTTTACTCTTTTGAAATCATAAAGACAACAGAAACTACCCAAATGTCCCTGATCAAAAGTTTACATTTTTACAAGTTTTTTGTGGTAGTTGTGGATGAGGCTCTTTATTTTCTCAGATGGTAAAGCTGCCCATTCTTCTTGGAAAAAGCCTCCAGTTCCTTAAATTCTTGGGGTGTCTTGCATGAACTGCACATTTGAGATCTCCTCAGAGTGGCTCAATGATACTGAGGTCAGGAGACTGAGATGGTCAGTCCAGAACCTTCACTTTATGCTGCTGTGTTCAATGTCGTCATGTTGGAACATCCAAGTATGTCCCATGCGCAGCTTCTGGGCTGATGAGTGCAAATTTTCCTCCAGTATCTTTTCCTGTGCCTTTGTAGCTCACACATCCCCAAAACATCAGAGATCCACCTCCATGTTTCACAGTAAGAATGGTGTACCTTTCATCATAGGCCTTGTTGACTCCTCTCCAAACATTTATGGTTGTAGCTAAAAGGTTCAATTTTGGTCTCATCACTTCAAATGACTTTGTTTCAGAAGTTTTGGGGCTTGTCTCTGTGCTGTTTGGAGTATTGTAAGTGGGATGCTTTGTGGATTTTGTGTAGCAAATGCTTTCTTCTGGCGACTAGACCATGCAGCCAATTTTCTTTAAGTGCCTCCTTAATGTGCATCTTGAAACAGCCACACCACCTTTTTCAGAGTCTTGTATTTCTGCTGAAGTTATTTGTGGGGTTTTCTTTGCATCCCAAATGCAAATTTTTGTTGGTCTACCTGACCTTTTCATTTTCAACTTCTTAATTAGAGTTCGAACACTGCTGATTGGAAATTCTCAATTGCTTGGATATTTTTATATATCCCTTTTCTGTTTTATACAATTCAATTACCTTTTCCTGCAGATCCTCTGACAATTATTTTGTTTTCCCCATGACTCAGAATACAGAAACTGGATGAGAGATGCAAGGGTCTGTGAGGAGCCCAGATACTCACTGACCTTTTATAAACACACGCTGATTACAGAACTTATGAGCACAACTTTATATGTCTATACAAACTAAGGTAAGCTGACATTAGCAATACAATTGTACTACCATATTGCAAGTTACTACATTGCCATAGGAGGTCAAACTTATGTATTTTATTTGTTTCATTCAACCAAGCAGTAGATAGTGACTACACAGCTGTTTTGGAAACAAGCATTTTTATTCAAGACAAGCAAAGTAAGCAAGCATTAAAAATGTTGTAATAAAAAATGCAATTATTGTTTCACTTGTTGCTATTGTTGTGTTAAACTCATTAGGTTTCCACGCAAGTTTGTTCAAGGCTAGCGTCAGCCAACCCCTGAGGGAAGCCAGCCAGGGGCAATTGAGGGAGTGTCTCTGCATCTGCATTTCCAATTCAGATGGCTCCACTTTTCAATCGAACAACTTTCCAGACAGCCCCTTTGTGTCAGCTTCCAAATCTCCATGAGACGGCAGAGCTGCCCCTCAAAATCATACTGCTGGGAGAAATCAAAGTCAAGTCTTGGCATAAACTTGTCGCTCATTAGCTTGAATAACATCATGCGCTGACTGAGACCGTGCTGTCTGTGTCAGAGTCTGAACAATGTGAAGAGAGCGGGGACACGAGTAGACAATGGACAGAAAGATGGAAGATAATGACCACAATGATACGCATGTTTTTTCTACAAATGGTAAAAGCAAATTGGCCAAGAACACTGTTCCTTGCACTCACACTATACATTTAAAACATAGAGGTGATCAGTGAATTAAAGCCAAAACAGATCAATTGAGGCTTAAAAGATGGTAAAAGCTATGTTTTTAATCTCAGACTCAAAAACAAAATTTAGCATCTTAAAGTCCAAAACCACAGTTCTCGGTCAGAAAAAGGTGTCTTTTCCTGTTCATGTTGAAGGAGAGTTCCTGCCTCAACTCAAAGAGTGCAAGCATAACAGGGTCTTGTTCATTAGATTTACATTTATTCATTTAGCTGACGCTTTTATCCAAAGCGATTAACATTCAGCTTCAAATTCACCAGTGTTACAGCTGGAACACCACTGGGGCAGGTGTGTTGCCCAAGGACACAACGACACGGCCACTGCGCTAAGTGAAAGATTGACAGTTGGATCAGTGCAGTTTCTGCAGCAATGTGGTCGATGCACAAGTCCATTATAATGATATAGGCTGAGCTGTAAAGATCAATATACTGTACATTCCCACCTTAACGTATAGTCATGAGCTGTGGGTCTCCTGAACACCTTGGTACTCCACTGGCTAAACTAAAATAAGGAGGGAGTGTCTTGGGAAAGGGAAGTCGGGATATCCTTGCATAGACTGCTGGCTGGAATAATACAGTCTAGTTGCATTCATGAATAAAAAGTGCCTTGACTTCAGTCTCAGAGTCCCTGTTTTATTACCTTCATTATTTGTGTTTTCCCAGCATCTACAATCAGGACAGCCAGTACACAACAACCAACTAATTCAGATATGTGTGAGATAAGTAAAACATAGCAAAGTAAGAAAACTGAAAACAAACCATCCATATAATATACAAACTCCAGATAATGTACTACTCACAATGACTTTGACTGATCTAAAACTTTGTTGGGCAGCCCTTTTTTGGCAACAATAAGGGTGTCAGTTTGATGAACAATACAATGGTCATCTGATTGAACTGTCATCTGACAAAAGGCACAGAAAATAAAATGAAGTAAGTGAGTTCTGCTGTCAAAAGCAAAGAACCATGTGGCTGATGATAAGAACCTTTACTTCTATACGACTTGAAAGGTTCATACACTAGCTGTTCATGATCAGCGCAAATGATGTAAAAAAACCTGTTTTTTCAGTGGATTTATTGACATTGTTTTTTGTTTTGATAAAGCAATTGTAAGGCATTTTCTGCAGTACCTCAGAGAACCTTGCACTGTGGGCTTCAATGAATGCCAAAGTTCATCACTATGTAGATATAAAAGTCTCACAATATGGGCTTACCTTTGTGAATAACAACCTTCAGCAACTTCCTCACAAAAGGTCGTCATTTATTTCATCGACTTTAATTTCCTTATAAATGTAGGTATAGAAATGTATTGTATTGAGTGCAAAAAATAATAATCTTGCCAACCTTCATGTGTACTCAATTGCAGAACTGTAGAGTGGACTGACTATAAAAGAAGCAGACTTTTAAGGAGAATAAGGTTATACACATTTCTGACCTCACAAAATAGTAGTTATAGTAGTTATAGATTGATGGTCAAAGGCATAATACATTTAAACAAGATTTATTTCTAGAATAAAAAAGAAAAAAGCATCATTGTGAGTCTTTTTTTTCTCTCATGTAAATTCACAAAGTATCTGAGGTTAATCTGACTGAGGACAGTGCATCTATATATTAGTCTTCTGTCATTTGAACTCTCTGGGATATAAATAGCATGACATGTCCTTCCTTTCCCTTAAGGGAGCATCTGGCAAAGGTAAACCTCGACACATCCAATCACATGATGGCAAGGCTTAACGTAAATCTTCCAGAATTATTCTAAAATCATCATATGATTATCCATTTAATCTATAATCACTTTATTTAACTAAACTATTGCTAATAATTAGGGGTCTCTCAGTTTTACAGTTTTAAAATGTTGAAGTAATAATTTGATTCAGTTTTTTATTAAAGGCTTTATTTATGTTTTGTGAACACAAGTGAACAAAAGTTTCTTTACTACTGACCACTGATGAGTCTTTCCTTATTATGCACAAGTTGCTGACACTTTTGTGATAAATACATTTATTGTTTTGTATTTCAATGCATGAAGCGATAGACCGGATTTACAATGGCTTTTTGATTTTAATGATCAAAGACAAAGTGCAATTTTGATAGGTTTTAGTTTTTTTGGTTTTTAAAAGTGAAACCCCTACACATAATAACGTTATGCATTGTTACTTAGCGTTTTCTGTGAAAGAATCTCATACTTTTATGTTTGGCGACTACATTCATGTTCACATTGCAGAGAATTCTAGAAAATAAAGCTCAAATAAAACACAGACCCAAACAAAACATAAAAAGCTTTTCTACTAAAGCTACATTATATAATCTTGTCATATATCTTTTGAGTTTCTTTGCTTTACTTTAGTGAGTCAGAGCCAGAGAAGCCACTGTTATATTGTCCTTTCATTGTATCGTCTCTTATTCTGTCTCTGAGGGTTATCTGGTCGGATTGAAGTGTGTCCAGAGGTCCTCTTCACAGAAAAACATCACAGGTTTTTGTAGAAATGTGATGGTATGACATCAGCAATTATAATAAACTGGCTTGATGTTCTGTTGAGCTGGATGATTGACATTTACAAGTTCACAGTGGTTGTAAATGCCCAGTGGTTTCATCTATTATGTTAGCAGCAGTGTTTCAGAAGTAGACATAGTGGGGCATGGGACCAACTATGAACAAATCACACTTGCAGTAGCTCAATTCATCTGAATATAGATGAATTTGTGATTCAGAATTTTCAGTTGAAATGAATGTAACTGTGAATAGTTGAAAACAGTGTACGGGGCAGCACTCTTGCGTGGGCAACTCCATCACAAAGCCGACACTTGTTCTGTGTTTCTGATGCCAGCTAGTGTCTGATGAAGCACGCCCATCAGCTTCTTCACAGTGCCTTTTGAGTAAAGACTGGTGCCCCGTTCTCACAAAATGACTTCACTGGCCCCAGTCTTAACCCTTGGCCAGTAATACATTGTATTTTCATTACAACCAAGCTATCTAATGCTCAGTATCATTTCGTATTTTACGTTTTAATGTCTCTATTAAACACATCTAAAATCCATTTACCATGCACTTTGGTTTATGAGTTGGACACAATTAATGATAATGTAACAGCTAATTAGAGTAGACAGGCTAAAATGTAATACAGCAAAATAAAAGGCTAATTAGTCCAGAGGGGATCTTTAATAGATTTCCAATTTCTAGGGAGTTTAGATAAGGGCCCTTTTGCCAGGTGCTAGTAATTAGTCACATCTTATCACTTTTGATTTCAACTTCAAGTTTTCAAAGACTGTACAGTTAAATGGTTTATTAAAAAGCAACATTTATGCTGATTCAGAACAGCAAGCAAGCAACAAAATTATAGCAAATATTTTCTTCATCATGTCACTGGCTTTAACATTGACACCTTTTGGGGGAGTTCCTAAAGGCCGTTGAGTTTTCCTAACCTGCCTGGCAGATAAAACTGCTCCACAGTACCATCTGGGAGGACTTCCGTTGAAAGGGCAGGTAGGCAAATCAAACGCAGCACTCAAGTCCAACAGAACTAAGATAGAGACTTTGCCCGCGTCAGTGTTCAGACGGATGTCATTTGTGACTTTGATAAGTGCAGTCTCAGTGATGGGGCCTGAATCTTGACTGAAAAGGATCAAAGCAGTTGTTAAGTAATAGAAAGTCATTAAGTTGTTGATATACAACTTTTTCGATGACTTTCCTAAAAATGGCAGGTTTGATATGGGCCGATAGTTGTTGAGCACTGTAGCATCAAGACTGCTCTTCTTTAGGAGAGGCTTTATGACAGCAGTTTTTAAGGCCCTTGGAAATGTTCCAGACTGTAAGGAATTATTGACTATATCAGTGAGTTGTGGTAACAAACTGCTTAGTACTGATTTTAAAAATCTTGTGGGTAAAACATCGAGGCAGCATTTAGTGGTAGAAACTAATCCTGGAGAAATGGAGCTGGAGGGTTTGTTAATCTGTTCACTGTAGCAAACAGGACACGCGAGTTGTTACTATTGTTGATGATCTCTGAGAAGAATATTTCTCTTTCGTTTTAAGCAAAGTTTGATTGAAAGGTACTTTTATGAATAAATACCTGGTCGGTGATTGGATTTATCTACCACAATTTTATCTAATCAGAGCAGCTCCATGTTGTTTACGGTCCTAACGGTTAAATGGTCAGTAAATATTCAAACTTAAAACACACCAGTGTACAAGTTAACAGTACAGTTAACCACCACATTTGAAAATACCCATTGAACTGGTCTGGACACGGGCTCACTGTGGAATCCATTAAAATGTAGCAGCAATATTTGTAGGAAGAAAGAACCAGAAGAACTGAAGTGTTGTAATCAAAGGAGAAAATAAACAAGAGATTTAAATCCTTGAAGTAAACATTGACAATTTGCCAAATTACATTTTCCAAAATGTCCTCCAGAGCTCCACTTCAACCTTTGCCCATTATTGGCACTCCATTTGACCGCATTGTGATGGATATTGTAAATCCAGTTGAAAAGAGCACATTGGAAATTGTTAGATATAACTTAGAACGGATTATGATACAAATTACCCTGAAGTTTTTCACAAGGTTGAATATTATTTATTGATTTCTCTTCAATCCATTTATCCTTTTTTTAATGGGTCAAAGAGTTGCATTCAGATAAGAGGGTCGTAGTGGCTCAGTTGTAGAGCGGACTTCCTTCAGTTGTAGAGCGGTTCGATTCCCGCTCTCCCCACAGTTCATACTGTTGTTGTGTCCTTGGGCAAGACACTTAACCCACCTCGCCTCCGGTGGTGTTCCAGCTGTAACACTGGTGAATGGAACCTTAATGTAAGTCGCTTTGGATGAAAGCGTCTGCTAAATGACTAAATGTAAATGTGTCCTTCTGTACTGACAAAGCTCCACAACAACTATTCAGTCTTGTCTATGAAAAGCATGAATGTGAATGCTGATGGAGAGTCAGTGACTCTAACGCAAAGAGGTTACATTTCATCAAGTACTCCAACGATGAAAACCATTGGATTTTTAAACCTACGCTGACGGATAAACACTAAGTGGGTACTCAATCGTGGCTCGTTCCATTGCCACTGAAGTGATGACAAGTGATACCAATACACACATACTAGTCACCGAATCGTTATGTTAATGTAAGGACATAAAGTCGGCAAAAGAGCACAATGTAATATTGTGGTCTTCCTGTATTTCTCACCTCTATTACTTTCTGCCAAAACCAGGCCAGAGTTTAAAAGTATAAACCAGGCATTTACCAGTACGCTGACTGAAATCTTGAGGTGCTTTTAGGTCAGCTGCTGGATCCTGCCCTGGGGTTTTCTCTCAGACTGTTGAGACATAAGGAAAGCTTTGCACAGTAGCGATCAGCACCAGCTCGATTACCAAGTCCTCCTGGGTCACTAAGACTATGTCTATGGGATATAGACTCTTTCAGTATCAGCACTTTTGTTGTCATACATGGAGCACGTCAGGGGAATGTGTGCAGGAGATGTGTTTACACATTAAATAGGACTAGTGGTTATAACTAGGTGGCAGGGTTTGGGTGCTTTATAATTGAGAAAAGTATTACGCAATATCTGGCACACCAAAAAGCTGACTCCTATTCAGTGATAAGTAAAGTGCCAATATTACTAATATTTGTATTTTAACAAATGTGACTAAATGTGAAATTACTCTGCTTACAGCGCCAGTTGCACACAGGAAACCTTGCAAACATCAAGAACACATCCTTCTCTGAATTCCTCCAGGAGATCTGTGGACATTGTTCATGATGCCCACTTGCAGTTAGCGAGCACAATATATTTTATGGTATTAGCAAAGAGTCTACAGGACTAATTAGTGAATACAGCATGTGAAGGACACGGTAGCGTTCATTTTCATAGGAAAAAGCAAGGAGGCTTATGGCATACACTGCAGCCTCTGTAGTTCAGGTGTGTATGGACAGGTGTTCCAGTTAGTTTAATCGTGGCAACAATTAGAGAAAGGTACAGAACTTCTATATTGTAAGTGTTCCTAGATCTGTCACATATTGTATCTAGTGTTGATGTACTTGATATCATTTAAGGCAGTGGTGGGCAAACTAAGGCCCGGGGACCACATTCGGATCTTTGGCTTGTTTAATCTGGCCCGCCAAGCATTTAATAATCATTTATTGATAATTAAACACTGCATATAATTTCTTTTTCCTTCAATATTCTGCAGTGATCAACTGATTCCACTCCAACAGCTGCAAACAGTATCTTTCTTAAAGCTAAAATCTCTACTCTCAGAGAGATAATTTAGAAGATAGATAGTAGCTTTTAGAGCAAACTGTAAAGAGTGGATCTAAAACTGAGGAGGGTAAAGCTGTGACTGTGGTGTTCAATATACAGTGTTTATTGCCTATAGTTTAATATTTAAACTATAGGACAAGGGAATGTATTTTATTAAGCATTAGTGAGTTTTGGCCCGGCCCTCCACCAGAGTACCATGTTCTAATGTGACCCTTGGGGAAAAAATTTGCCCACTCTTAATTTATGGTCTTGGTCTTGTCAAACAAATTTTGACTCGATCATGTCTAAGTTTGGGACATAGTGGTCTTGGGATTTTAAACCAACAAAAAACAGTTCAGTTCATTCTTGTAATTGAGTAAAAATATTTCAATTTTGAAATCTTCCTCTAACTCCTTCACCTCCTTCATCAAACAATAACTCTTCTTTAACACTAGACTTGTACTGTTCGCATTTTTTGTAAAACTGTTACCAGGGATTATTTCAAATTTATCTTTCAGTAGTCTTAGACTTGACTTGGCCTCGCCCTGACCTAGTCTTACTTGGACTTGGCCTATATCCTTTGAAATTTTGATCTTTACTTTTCTTTTTAGTCTTGGTCATGACTTGATTTGTTTGACTACAACTATGTAAACAAACACTTTAGGGCTTTTCTTTTTACTATGGCATTGTAGTAGTTAGACTTTCACCAGTATTTATTGTAATTTGACAGGGTATGTCAATGTAAATATTAAATGGCATTTAGACAAGTTTCTGTATCAACGTCTGACATGCTCTGGCAGCTCCCATCTACTTCTTCTGCACAATAAATAACTTGCTCCACAAAATCATATTGTGAGAGAAATATTTGGTAAGACTATTGGAGAAATAGTCCACACAGCAACAGCTGCAGCAATAACAACGTCCCTCAAGACCTATTTCTGGTGGTAAGGTCTGGTCTGTTCTTCGTAACCAGGACAAAATCTGTGAATCATTTTCTATCACATTCTCTTTTGTTTGACTATGGTCTGAAACAAGGTTGTATTCTGATGTAAGTATTAAAGTGTACTGTATAAATAAAAGAAAGTTCATTCCAAGTTCACACTATGCTGAATTAAACAAGAGGCTCAAAGGTTTGTCAAAGGATTTCAGGAGCTTGGACTCCAGTCAACTATCTTGAGGTAGAAAACTCACTTGATTTTGACTATCCCCAGAAGTGCTGTTCCAATGAAGTTCACATGTAGTTAGTCCTTTAAGTTGAATTGTTGTACACATTAAACTACCTCTGAATACAACAAATGGTTGGGAGCTCCTGGGAATGCTGGGATAGGCTCCAGTCACCAGCGACCTCTAATGGGATGAAAGAATTAATCAGATAAACAAAGCATTGCAAATCTCTGTGTTATTTTTGGATTGGTCAGGTAGGATTGTTTCAGTTGAAAATCAGCTTTAATGGGAAGTATTCCACTCGCTTAAAATGTGAATGGGTCTGGCTGGCAAGGTTTGTACCATAACACTAAATACATGCATTACAAACATACATTCTGAAAAAGTGTAGTGTTATCTGCTATATATATATATTGTCATAGTTAAGCCCTAGAATGCCTACTTCTACCTGAAAGCTTAAAACAAAGCTGAGTAGAGAAAATCTTAATTCACTTTGATTTTATTTGTTGAACCCAGTATGGCAACAATAATTTGCCTCAAAGAAGCTTTCAGATTGACACTCCAACGGGAGGAAATAGAACGTCAGAGGAAGGATCCACCCCCAGGACGGACAGACCACCTAATCAATGTCTCCAGGACAGTTCTAAATACAATGCTTTTCATTTAATAGCAGCAGAATGATGTCATCCATCCAAACTGAACTCAACTACTTCTATAAACCTTTTTACTAAACTTAGTGTAGTTCTTTTTATCTTCTTTATATCTTGTAAAGTGGAATGATAATTATTGATGCATAGTGCATTGAAGCGCTGACTAGTGTTCATATACAATTTTAGATCCTTGCAAAATTCAATGGTTTGGAAATATCTTCTGTTTATTTAATAGGATTGCATTTCAAGGATTTCATTTATCGGACTTGAAGAAAGAAAATCCATGAGTACAGCTTTCCTATATCCCACAGTGAGTAATTGGTCTTGTCTTTGGGATGGATGGCGTTGAATCTTTGGCTGACCATCTGACAGGGACGGCAGACTAAGCAGGTTTTTTTACAAAAAAGAGCCCAGATTTTCCAGCTACAATCTTGCAATCTGTTTCTTCTTATTTGTTCACACTTTTAAGACGTTACTGTGGACTTACATCATCAACGACCACTGCCTTTAACATAGCAAAACAACACTCCCTTTACAAGATGTCGTAGCTAAGAAACTTTATAACAGGGCTGCAGAAAACCTATAAGCAAGCACGTGACATGACATGATTAAGAAAGTGCTATGACGGTTACGTGTCAGGGTAAAAGCTGTTGACAAAAGGTACGTACCTGACGAAGAGAATCAATGTTTCTATGCTGGCGATGTATCAGTCAGCGCAGTGTGTGGTGCATAGAGGTCTTGGAATCATATCTGCACTTAGTATCAGCACCAAACACACATTCTCTGTTGTTGTGTCACTGCTGCTTTTTAGACTCGGCACCAAAAGCTTCTCTGATAAAAGGTTGTCAAAAACCTCCATTATATTTTTCCTTTACCTCCGAGCTGATGCAATGCTGAAAAAAAAATGTGGGTGGTGGGGTTCTCAAAATCTACAGTGCTGGTAATCAATTTCAATTATTTTAGTTGGAAATGCGTTATCTTAGGACATAAAACACATTTAATTAGTTAGTTTGTTCTAATTTATAATTTTGTAAGACTCCTGGCTCCACCAAAGCCTGGGGCATTTGTGTTTTTTTCCAAAAGAACATTAATAATTTATTGTTGTTGTATTTTCTAATGAGGACACACTTATGAGGACAAGTGTATGTCCATGGAGGGATTATATACATTTTTAAACAATGGAACCAAAATACTAAACCTCTAACCTCAAACAACCGTGCATTCAAAGTTTCAAACAATGACAATTATAACTTTCATCAGTGAGCGACATTGTAGTGGCCATATTGATGTTTGTTAGTACAGCAGGTTAGGTTCATTATCCTTTGATTTTGTTAGATCTATTTGCTGTATTTTCTCTATATTTAACAGCCAAAATCAACAGTAACTGCAAAAACGAATAGAAAGTTGGCCTACATGTCATTTATTTATCCTTTCAAGTTTCTAACATCTCAAGCAAATCCTGCTGGTAATTTGTGAAAGTGATTTTTCCCCACCAAGGTCAGGCGTCTATGAATTCACTGCATTGTTTACAGGCTTTTGGAAAAACTCACTTGGCAGCTCCACAGCCACAGAAGTTATTTAAAGGTTTTTTTTTATTCTCAGTCATCAATGACGTCTTGAGTTTCTGTCACTAACTGAGCCCAAACCCACAGTCCCCTTTTTCCAGGACTAAAGCCTGCAGTGATGCAGCTTTACTTCACACTCCCCCAGACTCTGAAAAAGCCTCCCTGAGGAGTTCAGGATGTGCACTTCCTTTACCACTCACTTTCATACCCAACCTGAAGTAAAAGTAAAAGCCCTCAGGCTCAGAGTCGTCAGGCCACAAATTAGTATCTGGGTGTAGTTCTTTCAATCAAAGTAGTTCTGTCTGATCTTCTATAACCATGACCAAATGTACTTATTAGGCTTAGACTGTCAAACCTTAATTCAATTTTCCCCTCAATACATTTGTCATGTCACAGTTTATATCCACTGCAGGGCTATTGCTTTATTATCTATGTGCTACTGTTTCCATAATGTACAGGGACAATAAAGTAAGATCAAATGAACTTCTTGTTAAAAAATATCTAATTAAATAATTCACATGCTAGTTTTGAACTATTTTGGGGCACCTAATGGTGTAGTAGTCATAGTCATTTAACCTATGACCTTTTGTCATTCTATAGTAAATATTTGACTCCAAAAACTAATGAAAGGAGAACAGCTCTAGACACCTAAACACTTTCCTGTACCAATGCCTGAATGTTGTCCATTGCACAAAATACAAATTGAATGCAAAGGTTGCAAAAGCAAAAACTCAATGGAACCTCGACTTTCTGAAACCTGAAAAACAGTTTTTAAATGAAGTTAGCTCTAAAATTGACACTATGATTGCTAATCTTTGATCTTGCCTGTTTTTTGTGCAGGGCTTTTCAAGTGCATCCCCAAATAAAACTGGTCCATTGTTAGTTTGACCATTTGACAGTTTGCGGTTCGGTTGTATTGTTAGCCCTGGATCTGCACCATTGATTTTCAATAGAAGTTGTTCATCAGGACAGTATTTTGGCTTCTGGGTTTACTTCTGCATTATAAGGCCCACAGAGCAGCTGCACTATGTCCGTTGCACATGTGGTCTTGGGTTCTAAACAAGGGGCTCTGAGCCAGGACAGAGCAGTAATGTCATAGATAATAACTTTTGTGCCTATTTCAACAGAGGAGAAGTCTAACATAACATAACATAAAATAACAGTACAATATCTGTTTTGAAGTTGTATAGTTTCTTTTAGTCATACTGTCTATGAAAAAAAAATACTATTTTGTGGTAATACCTATGGGTGGCCACTGGTGGAATTAGCGACAGGGCAGAGAGAGTGGTAGCATATCTACTTCTGGTGATAGCATTTGTTTCCTAATGTGTCTAAACGTGCAGAGATGACTGCAAACATGCAACAAAAGAATGGGTTCCTGTTTTGAGTGACAGGTCGAATGATCGATAATGACAAGTCAGTTGACAATAGGGGACTTTATCCACATTATATTTTTAGTTCTCCACCTTACCTTCTATTTCCTGAAGAGTTTCTATTCCCTCAAAGAAATGTGCAAATATGACACAGGTTATACAAACAGAAGAGAAGCGATACCCGTGTTCTTGCTGGTGGAACTCCCTCCGAGTCTCAGTGGGGGTTATGATGCAGGTAAGTGGGCTATGAAGAAAGATGATGTTTGACATTGAAACGCTAAAATTTGTCGTCGAGCGACAGACTAAAAAGTGTAGACAGGCCTTTGATGGCGTACAGTAGAGCGTATGTGACACTTTACACCGTCAGACTGAATTTTCTCTCTTCATCCCGATTCCTAACTCCGGAAATGACAAGCCATGAGCAGTACTAACCTCCCGTCCCCCTCTCACCTGACACCCCTCCTGAGTGTCAACGCACACTTCCACTTTCCTTTAAAACTGCGTCCCCTCCTCCACGCCATTATCGCTGGCCTTTGGGTTGCCATGGTAACAGGCACTGGAGCTAATATGAGGGCAGAGACATTGATTTGATTTGCTGAAGATTAATATAGACACAGCTCGGAGTCTGTGAGGGATGGAAAGGCAACCTGATCCGGAGACACGACAGAGCTGACTTTAGTGTCTCATTGTCAACCACATGACAAATATTGGTTTATCATTTAATTAATTGCAGCATGTGTGGGATATTAAGACTGTGAGAAGGTTGAGGAGTAATTGTAAGGCTGGGAAAACCCAATCGCTTTTTTTTAATAGTATAGTTTTAATTTCACAGTATCATTAGCTTTTAATGAAAGCTACAGCAAACCTTGTTGTATTAAGACAGATAAATGATGTAGTTAAACCAGTCCAAGTTCAACTACTTAACATACTTTACTTAACTTTTTTTTGTTAATTAGTCTAATACTTTATTTCTTTGTTTTTACTATTGAGTAATATGGAGTTTGCATTATCCTTTTACCCCAATGCTATTTCCTAAGAAGATATTATCAGAAGAAATGAATCTTAAAAGTATAAAGGGAAGCACATTGACTAAATGCAAAAGTTACATTAAACTGTTGCTCATTAGAATTTAGAAGTTTATATATATATATATATATATATATATATATATATATATATATATATATTTATATACATTTAAAAGAGTTAATAAGAAGCTGCAGGACCACACCAAAAGAATGATGAAACTCATCAGAATCAGTGTTTCTAAGGCACTTTGTGATTACATGAATTGTCTTTGACGACACAACCCTCTTAAATCCAAAGCTAAAACTTCAAAGGGCTCAACCCCAAAACTTTTCGCACTAAATTACCATAGAAATGACAAATCAGTGCTGAAAACTCCTGCGGTTTTCTACCAACAGTCCTGAGGACATGAAGAGAATGTTAGAGTGATTTAGCCTTGGGTCATAGTCTGATCGCGCCTGTGAGGCAGCCGTCTTCAAAGGAAATTGCAGCTAAAGTTTAGGTAATTAGAAAGAAGAGCTATCTGCGGCAGGCATCATACAGTACTGCACTGTCTCATCTCGGCCTCTCCTCTTGGTAACACATATCAAAGGAAATTTCAAGGGTGATTAAAAGTTAAACTAGATTCTTAAAGGGGAATTTTAGTGTAGTTCAGCTCTGTGTTGTTCACTCCTGTGCCCTACAGTAGCACTCTTCTTTAGTGGAAGATGGTCTTTGGCTTTGGGATGGATATACTGTACTCTCCACACAGACTCTGAACTGTGAGCTAATACTTATTTAAAATGGAGACACTGCTTTTTAGGTAGTGTAATCCTGCAAGAGCACCTATATCTTATGAACATAGTCACATTCAGGGCGGGGGTACATCAGCTGTCAAGGGGCAAGATTGTTAGATCATTTGGAAAAAAACAAAACACCCCAAGTAAGCTCACAATTTTGTTGCTGTGATATTTAGCCTTTGCCACAAAAACAAAGGTGCCATTTGTCATCATCACCTAACATTTACAAAGACCCTGATTAGAAATAGAAATATGAGTTGTCCATGTAAAAATGCTGAACGGCTTTTTAAATTATTACTGAAGCAACTCCAAAATCCAACTGTAACCTGGAATCTCTGACGTCAAACTGTTTATGATAAAAACAGAAGAGTGTTGGTTTGTAAGTTATTCTACTTCACTGCTGTTGTTTTGTTCTCATTTGCACAGCACCGAAACTATTCACCCTTCAATCCCGCTGCGGTGCAGGACACTCAAAATGCTTTTGTTTCCATCCATATAAGTGCACTCAATAACACATTCTAGAGGTAATTTCCCAGAGGATGTGACTGTTTTCTTCCTTATTCCTTCCGATGCCACACATTCAGATGCACGTCCATGCTTGCAGCCTGTACATGTGTACATGCATGTTTATGTGCTTTATTTATCCTTGTGCTGAGCAAACACCCTGCTGAGTCTCAGTTGTTTCTTGTGTCATGATGATGAAAGGCACCTGCTGCTCTCAGCAGAAACTCCTCGCTGGCCTACGTTACTGACATCCTACTGCATTATTCACCAGCACACTCCTAATACACTCACTTTGTGGAGTTTCAACTTCTGTGACATGGGCTGAAGAAAAAGGAGGACAGGCATGTTCAGCACTTAAAAAGAAAGGTTCACAGGTTTAAATGACTTTATAAATCTACTACGTTTACATACCTTGGCAGAATTTGTTTTGGGTTTTTTTGGGCATTTTTTTAAGCATTGGCCAAGTACTTGAAGAAAAAATGGTCAATACTCCAAACAGCACAGAGACAAGCCTCAAAACTTCTGGAACAAAATCATTTGGAGTGATGAGACTAAATTTACCTTTTTATCCACAACCATAAATGTTACATTTGGAGAGACGTTAACAAGTTCTATGATGAAAGGTACACTATAGCTACTGTGAAACATGGAGGTGGATCACTGATGTTTTGGGGATGTGTGAGCTACAAAGGCACAAGAAAAGATGAATGCAGCATGTTATCAGAAAATACTGGAGAAAGATTTGCACTCATCAGCCCGGAAGCTGCGCATGGGACGTACTTGGACGTTCCAACATGACAACAATCCAAAGCACAAAGCCAAGTCGACCTGTCATTGGCTACAGCAGCAAAAAGTGAAGGTTCTGGACTGTCCATCTCAGTCTCCTGACCTCAATATTTATTTTTTTTTATTTATTTATTTAACCTTTATTTAACCAGGATAGTCCCACTGAATATCATTGAGCCGCTCTGAGGAGATCTCAAACGTGCAAAATACGCTAAAGTTACCCTACTGTCTCAGAAGAACAAAGTCCTTTCTTCCAAACTGGCTGCTTATATAGTCTCTACTTGTAAACAATATTGCTGACAGTGCAGTTACAGAGATGTATCTGCCCTCTACTGACTAAAAGGTACAGGTGCCATCATAAACACTTCAATTGCTGTGCCCCAATACCACTTACACATAAATAAACACACATAAAGCAGGTGAACTTATCTGATAACTAGAGTCAGAGGTCTTCAGAACAATTGAGAACAATTATCCCTTGCATTTAGTCAACTGTCCTGAAATGCTGCCCATGTGATCAGTGTGACGGTCAGCTCACCACCTTTAATTCAATCACTTTGGTCACATTACTGCAGGTCAAGACATGGGTGCACTGGTGAAAAATCTGAATCTGAAGATGAATCTGACTGCGTTATACAGTTCTCCTCTTTGTCCATGTTTGATCCGTTACAGTCTGTTGCAGTATACACACAGAATACATACAGAACGGTCTAATAGGTTTTAGCATGGGTAGTGTTTGCCTTCCTATCAGTGTAAAGTATATATATATATACATGAATTAGTATGTAACTAGAACAGAATGGAAAAGCGAAAAGCATTCTCCTCAGGTCGGCTTTTATGACAGTGAATGACAGACATATAATACAAACCTTTTACATATCCCATTTACTTTTATAATACCCGTCTGAAACAAAGTGAAATCGGTTTAAATGTCACAATAAGTTAAATCCTTCAGATTCAGCTTCTGCAAAGCCGGCGTTCAATGAAGCAGGCTGTGAAAGAGACTCCCCTCTTTGTCTCTTAGCGAATGCTGAGTGACAGAGCGATGTGGCAATGGAGCATAGCAAAGAAATATTTTAAAGCTAATGTTCAGTGATGTTCCTCTTTGACATTTAAATAAGGTGTCAAGGAGTAAAAAGAGGTTCATCTGTCCTGCTGTCACCGGGGAGTCGAGACTCTGCGGCTAATAATAGACAGCTCTGTCTTCACTTCTTTATGTGCACTCGGATGGGGACTCGCCTTGTCATTTCACTGACATGTATTGTGTCAGGAAACAGACAATAATATTCAAATGGAAGACTTTAGAATGTTAAAGCATCACAAGCTTCAAAATCATTCGTGTGGTTTCTTGACTTTAAACAGTACTAGGTCGACGTTTAAAGTACTTAGCTTATGTTACCGGCCTGACACCTTCTTGCCACATCGCTTTAACTCCTTTGCAGTCATGTGTTTCTAATGACACAAGAAAATCAATTGGAGGACAGGAAGTAAACAGTCAGAGATAGAAACAATTCTCTGGTATGCTAGCCTGTTTAAAGAGAAAGTTACTATTGGAAAATCACCACATATGTATTTTCTTACATTATGCACTAAACAAGAACCTGACCTGCCATCTGACTGTGTTTCTAGGAATTTAGTGGCACAGGTTGGTTTGGTATGATAAGATATGACTTATGACTATTGAGTAGCAAGGTAACTAGTCTTCCTGGGGTCCATTACATAAAAAAACACAAAAACAAAAATGAAACATTACAGATACATGAAAACTTATTTAGACAAATGAAAAAGACTAATAACCTAATACAAATTCAATTTAACATGCATCAGAACAAAATAATACAGTTTATATTAGGCTGTCTTTAGTAACGTGTTAACGCAAATTACTTTTAATGGCGCAATTTTTTTTAACGCTAGTTAATCGCACGTTAAGAAAAATCATTTTAGCTTTAGAAAAGTTTGCAAGTTATTCTACTACTAAACTACTGCAGCAGTAAGTTAGCATACACAAAGCAGACATGACTGTCTTATAAATGACAAGTTTCAAACTTTCAAACTGAAATACAAAATAAAGAACGGAAAAAAATGACCTATGTGAGATTCATTTAGCTCTAGCTGATGAAACTGTTTGTGATTGAACTGTCCAGGCCTTTTTGCTGCAGACTCTCCAGTGTTGGGTGCTTTTGGCGAGGGTGAGCCTGGGGCTCTGTATTAGCGCTGTGTTTAGCAGCAGGTGATATTTCAGACTGAACCTGCTCTGTTGGTTACTCAGTTTATATTGACAGTAGATGCAAAGAACTTTGGGTTTGTCGAGAGACAAAGGACGCGGAGAAAAAAAAATTAACTCAAGATTAAAGCGTTAAAAGTAGTGTAAGTAAGTTTGCATTGATGCATTAAATTTGACAGCCCTAGTTTAAATGGAATTGCAAAGCATCCGAGTCATCACCTAATTAGCAATTACTCACATTTTCTCACATTAAGAAAATAAAAGATTTTATAGATTAAAACCATTCTGGTGTAGTTTCCACCTCAGGTTCAGTGAAGGCAGCACAGCTCTGGAAATAATCAGCCAATCAGATTATTTGTAGGTAGTCAACGGGCTAAACATTTAAAAGTAAATAGTGGTAAATGTAGTAGTGTTATTGAGGAAGTTTTTTTGATAAAAATGTAATATGACAATTTCTATTTAATATCAATATTACTATATCTATAAACTATTATAAGAAGATTATAATTGCAAAAGATCAGCCAAGTGAATACAGAAGAAGGATTTGTGCAGTTATTTCAGGGAGTGTCGAGTGGCGAGTGCAGACTTACTGTTTAGTTGGTGTTAATGTGCGTGTGGGGTTTTATTTGTGGGTACAGTTGTACAAACGTGCCGAGTACTCGAGAAAACCGCATCTGCCGTTGTTGTGACTGTGTTTAACAGTTGGCTTATTATTTGTGGTTGCACTTATTATTTTGAATGTTTTGTACCCACTTTGACAACAAAAAAACTCTATTAAGTGTGCCATAATGACCTAAACCCTGCTGTACCACTCCAGTGGAAATGTATTTTCATGCCTGGCACCTTCTTGCAATATCTATATGTCCTAATTAACTGTGTTCATTCATTCATTTTCTACCGCTTTGTCCCATTAGGGGTTGCGGGTGACTGGAGCCTATCCCAGCAGCTTTGGGCCTGAGGCGGGGTACACCCAGGACAGTGGCCAGTTAGTCACAGGGCTTACATTTAGACATAAACAGTGACAGACAAACATTCACTCTCACATTCATTCACTAGGGACACTTTAGAGTTGCCAATTAACCTGTACATGCATGTGTTTGGGCGGTGGGAGGAAGTCAGAGTACCCGGAGAGAACCCACAGTAACACGTGGAGGACATGCAGACTCCTCACAGAAAGATCGGAGTCGGCCGAGGTTTTGAACTCACGACCTTCTTGTGGTGAGGCAGGAGTGCTAACCACTCTGCCACGTGCACCCACACTAATTAACTGTGTGTTATGGTAATTTAGTTTCTTATTAAAAATCACTGCTCCTAGTCCTCTTCAGGTCATGTCAGTCCTGCTCATGTCGTGTCCTTCATGCTAATACAAACATAAACATAGACATAACTTGTCATTGGGGGGTTCCATTGTTACATGTGTGTGCTTTGCTTCATTCTTGCAAGAATTAAACCTGATCATTCATTCTAAATTGTACGCCGTCTCCATTGTCTCTCTCATTTAATCTCAACTAAAAATTCTTATAACACTGTGACCCAGTGGTTTGCTGTTCTTTGCAGAATCTGCTGGTGCAGATTTTAAATCTATCACTAAGCAAAACAATACTAAATATATACATTTTACAGAATGGTACAGGTGGCTTGGTATATTTCAAAAAGGATAAAACATTTTCATGCAATCAAGTAGGTGACTATTGTTGAGTTTTAAATTAGCTGAAAGAGTTTTGAAGCGTCAACTAACTTTAGCATGTATTAAAGTCTGCCATTTAGCCGCAGCTCATGAGAAATACCTTTTATATGGTGTGTGTCTGTAAAACTACCCTGACTGCCTTAAGTGCACAGAAGGATTTTATTCTTCCTTACTAAACATACATTGTGTTCTTATGCTGAACGTCACATTGCCGCTCATTGTCATAACACCGTCACTGATGCATACAACCTAATGTGTTTTTCTCTGGTTTGTGATGAGAGTCTCAGCAGGCTACCAAATGACTCTCCCAGCTCCTCTGCACCTACCTTCCGTCGCTACACTGCTTTTCCCAACAAAAAAAGAAGGCGTTACACTTATAAATGTATGCGAAAAAAAAAAAAAAAGAAAAAGGCTCAAAGGCACACACCAGCAGACACAGTGAGCCCGTGGTGAAGTGCAGGTGTGGAGATGACAGAGGAGCCGATGTGTCACTCTGTCCTCTGAGGCGCGCCTTAGGGGAGAGACAAAGTCAGACATCACTGTCAACACCGCTCCACACTCAAACATTTTCTCTTGTGTGCCTGTGAAATTTAAATCAAAATGTGTGTATAATTACGGTCTGTGGAGGTTTGAACATTATGCATTCAAGAGAGATCGACCGTAGAAACTGATCTCCTATGTTCGCATAGATTATATCTGAGAGGGTGATGTATGTTTCTATATCATATGAATACATTAAACCTGTCACAAAATGGATTTATGGGAGTCTTTATGGTTGGGTCTAAGGATATGGGGGTGTTTTCTTGTAAAGTCTTTAGAGTAAACTCTGTTCACTGGCTCATCTAGACCTATTGTTAAAACGATTGCCATGTCACCCTTTTCTAAGCCCCCTGCAGAGGAATTATTGAAGTATTATGGGACATTTTTAATATACTCAACTGGACAAAAGGGAATTTAAGTTAAGTTCAGGTCACATACAAGCTACATACATACTCATAATTGTGACAGATGTATATCAGTCTGCATCAGAGAAAAACACCTAAAATAAGTTTGCATTTACTCAAATAATAAACATTACAGCTTCAAAATGCCCTTTACAGTTTTATCCTGTGAATTGGCTGAGTGTACATCAAGTCACAAGAGATAAGTAATGTTGAATAAATGCTCAATAAAATTACTTTTTTCTAAAAGTGCATTTTGAAACTAAATTTAGTTCTAGACAGACTATGTTATTTTGTGACTGTGTCTTTGTGAGAATGTAAAGGTAAAATTCACCTTAACTTCAGACATGAGAGCCTCTGAACCATTATCCATTATCAAGTGCAACCTAGCTAAACCTAAGTCACTCACTGATCTATTACTTCGTTTAAGTTCTGTAAATATAATCCTACAGGGAGAAGATAAATAGAAACTCTTTGTGTGCATAGAACCTATTTGTGGACAGTACATCATCAAAAGCTTTGGAAATGTCGCACAAGTGCCGTCTGTGAAGTTGTGGTGTACGTTATGAGTTACTATTAGAAAGCATATTTCTGAATTCAGAAAGTGTGAATTTCCCATTAGAGAGAGTTCTTGGTGTAGTTGGAGCTGTTGCAGTGTGATTGCTATTACTGTAGAAGCCTGTTCTCCAGACTCCTCAATATTTCTCAGAAATTTGTCGGTGAAAGGAATCAGCGTGCAGCGTGGGTGTCATTACTGTGTCTTGAAAGCACAGGCTTCAATCACTTTTTGAGTTTGGCAGTTGGAGTGCGCTGTGGTCCCGCTGCTCACACATTCATCACAACAAAAGTGAAACAGAGAAAGAAAATCACCAGAATTATCCCTGAACACCGAGGCCTAGTGCTAACGCCTGAGGGCTGTTTCTGAGCACTGAGGTAAGATACTGTATTATGAAAGAATTTGTGACATTTTCATGAACCTCTTTTAGAAATGCTTTTTAAACATGGATCAAGGTGAAGCTCTCACACGGTGTTTTGAGAATCTCCAACAAGGGGCTGTTCCTATTACCTGGCACAGAAACAAACAGTTTGAGTCAATTGTATACCATGTTATATTGATTCAGTGGACACAGTGATGGTTTGTGATTCTATGAAGCATGGCACACTACAGTTACAATTCAATGTGATTTAGGCACCCAAAATATCAATATTAAACGGTGATTTAACCAGATATTTTGCCTAAATGGAAAGGTATTTATGGGCGTATATTATTTATTATTCTTTTTTTATTTAAATTTAAAAACAACAGAACAATGTCACAAGAGTGCAGTGGTGCAGTAGTTAGCACCGTGGCCCCTCAGCAAGAAGGTTCAACTCCTGGGTTTGCATGTTCCTCTGGGTACTCTGGCTTTCTCCACCAACATCAAAAACATTCTAGGCACCTCCTTGTGGTGGCTGCCGACTAGGAATTTCCCCACAGGGATAATAAAGGAATAATATTTTTTTTAAAGCAGACATTAGCCTCTGCAGGATTTATGTTTAGTGTGTAATATGCCTTATTTGCTGTATCCGTTTATGCAAATTAGCCATGTGCTTTTTGGTTTTGATTTCACCAAGCAGTGTTTTTACTTATTTTTAACTTATATACACCTTGTGTGCTGTGTTAATGAGCGCAGTAGTCACCAAGATATATCTCTGTTTCATTCAGTTCAAATGCAACAGGGACAGAAGGGACATTGGTGAGACAACCTCAAAATCTCACCTCAAATCTATCTATCCTCAAATCACCTGGGATCATTGTGGAAATTGGCTGCTTTTGTACAGATCTTTGTTTATTGTAGATACAGATGTGGAGTTTTCTGTAAACAGCCTGAATTTGTTTGTGTGACGTCATGTCCTGGAACACTACAGCCAATTCCTTAACAAACCTCTCGGCTGACATCCTACTACCTCAATCTGGATAAGTGCCAAAAAGACAGAATAGTTGACTAAGAATGTAGTAAAAGTGGAACTTTTACAACACCATCAGGTACCTTCTTATCATTTGTTCACACTTTTGCAAACGAATCGCACTGCTCAAGTGACTCTCTGTGGTGCCTTGTTGCTGCAGAGCTTCCCCATCTGACTTGCACAGAATGAGCGGTGTTATTGCCTGGCCTAGTTCCTCCAGAGGCATGCTAATGGAACCATTTGGCAGCTTGCCTCTGGAGGCAGGAGGGATGGACTTGTTTCACTTGATGTCAGTGTGGGGATCTGGAGGAGAGAGGAGAATTACAGGTTGGCGTTGCTTCAATTGGCAAGAATGGAGCAAAATAAAAGACACTAGGCAATGTTTCACCCTCTACAGAAAGCTGAGTGCAGATTATTTTGGGGTTTGTTGCACTTTCATTATTTGTGGTATCTTAAGGTTATAGCAGCGTATAGGCAGTGTAAAGTCCCTTGACCCAAGCACGTAAACAGCCTGATTGGGATGCAGCTCCACCATCTGCTCCAGGTGAGCCAGCGCTAAACATATATACATTTCCCTTCTTAATATAGACACAGCCGTGATTTGTACAGTAATTAAAACACCGGGCGCTAATGACTCACACATATGGCGTTGGCTTGTTTTTAGTGCCACTCCATGTCGTGTGGTGCAAACAGCTGTGGAAGCTGATTACAAGCAATGGCCTTGAAATACTGAGCCAGGACACTTTTTTTCCCCTTGTTGCTCGACGGTCACCTTATTGTCTGGGTGTCACCTTCACGGTGTCCTTTAGTGGCTCTTATAATTCTCGTCTTCATTTCACTGATGTCAAATACATTGAATTTGCAACGCCCTCAAGCCCCAAATGAGCCAAGACTAATGCCTTTTTATCTGACTAGTGTTCGACACAAGGGTATAGTGCTGGCTTGATGGTGAGACCTGAATATGGCAGTGACAGCCATGATATGAATATTAAAGGAAATAACTCAAATCTTCATATTTTTATCTAAAATAAAATATAAAGTGTTAAACAGACATTAATTGATTTTTCTTTCTTTTGCATTTAATTATCTGCTAGCATATTGTAATAGGTATGAGGTGCCTAAAGTGGGGCCCGGGGCCAACCAGCCTTAACATTGTGGGATTATAATTCAGCGCTACCTTGTCAGAACAAAAAGGAGCAGCAGAGGCAGTGGCACAGACAAAAATCATTTTAAACCAACCTGGGAGGAAAATTATTTATTTTATTTACAAGCAAAGGAATTTTGCCACTAACAAACTTGTGTTTTGGCCATTTAACCCATATCTAGGTTTTATTATGAAGGATTTTAAATATATGAGAATGATGACAGTGTATATTTCAGTGCTAAAAAATAAACAAAATGAAGTAAAAAGAGGAATGCAGTGGCAAATTGGCAATGCTTTCACAAGATGTTTGGCGAGGCAGAGATAATTGTGGGATCACAGCGGTCTGACACCATTTAAGAGAAGCTCTAAACTTTGGTTTGGTGTAATGTCTCAGTATTTTGCGTTGGCAAGTTGGTCCAGTTTTTCCTTTGAGAAAAAAAAGCAGTAAAGGTTGTTGTTGTTGGTTGGCAGTGGTGTTGCTGTTTCTGGGTTTTTCTAGTAACACATATACATAGATTAAATGCTCTCTTATTTCTAACAGATCTAGGGGTCCTACCACTTTGCCATTATCTTTGCTGCTTCATTAAAAACCAGAGCATATTGTCCACATTTCTGTATAGCCTTAACTAAAACACACAACCTGACCTTTCCTCAGGCAATTCTTATTTCCTAATTTTTACATTCCACATATTCACTTATATATATATATATATATATATATATATATATATATATATTTTTTTACAAATGTGATTTATTTTCTTTTAAGGAGATAGCATTGCCTCTTACACTATTAATCAATGCAGTGATGTAGAGCCATAGCTCCATCCATATGGCTACTGTCAAGTAAATTACAGTTCACCTGCTGTTAGTTATTGCTAGTCTATTTTTAAAAGGCCTTGTGAGTGCACAGGCAGCCAGCTTTCTCCTCTTGTCTTCAGTGGTTGGTAAAAAGGGAAGCATCCCAGAAAATGGAATCTCTGTTTAGTTTATCAAAAAAATAACACTTATCTCTCATTTATTTTACCTGTCTGTTTTAAAGGGCTGACACTGTCGCTGAGTGTTGCTGAATACATTTCCATTTTAATGCACCTTCTGGAAGTGTCTTTATGTGTTTCCAAGTGCTATCCTCGGTGGCATGAGCTTGTAATGACATTATAATCTCTGAGAATACTGATAGTGCTCCAATAGCTCCTCTCTGGTATGTCCCAGGGCAGACAGCGAGCCTGAGACTGGAGTGAGCTGCTGCTTGGCGGTCCAACACGCCCGCAGCTCACCCGTCTATCAGCTCAGCTTAGCTCAGGCACAGGCAGACATTGACATGAAATTCATGCAAACACAACCTTTGTGAATACTTTTTTTACCCACAGGATACATTCTGCTGAAAAGGCCTGACATTCTTTTTTTAAGAATAACAAGCAGAAATTCTTGCCCCTGTGCTATTTTAGTGCACTTATGTGATTATGTGTGAAGAGAATGCTTGCCAGGTTCCATCCATAGATTTCCATTTCCACTCCATTACTTTCTATCATTATAATTCATTCTGACAATTTCAAAAATCATTGAGAATGAGGAAAATATGTGTCCTTTCACACCTACATCAAGACATTCTAATAAATCTAAACTATCATTTATATAAAAAAGGTTCTCTCATATAACCTTACATTACCTTCTCCTGTACTTTTTTTTGGCAGCAATATTGTTCAGTTGATTTAATGCAGCTCTCACCAGAATTTTAACAGCTGGATGGAGTCACAGCTTGTGTTTCAGCTTTCTTTCTGGAGGGGGTTAATAATTTAAAGTGTACACTGAGTATAAATTAAAAGTTGAAAGGAAAGGAAAATAAATTTGATTGAAAAACCTTTATGTAAATGGAAGCAAATCCTCTTCAAAGGCCTTAAAAGGACCACAGAAACCACAATTCCAACAGTAACCCTGACTATATAAAACAGGAGACTTTACAAAAAGGCAAGAGAGTAGATAACAGTGACGGTAAAGGTTTGTGGCTGGTGAGGCCGGCAGGTAATGGCAGGGCCAAGACTTCAGGGTCAGACTTCACTAATACATGCATGTCTTTGGACGAGCCTGGAGAAAACCCACAGTAACAAAGCACAACCTTTATTTGTGTGTGGCAGACACATACACAGTCCCCCCAGAAGTTGAAATCTTTTCAATTAACAAATTGTTCATTAGCTCCTGGTTATGTTTCATTTTTCTCCATAAGCATTCTTTACACATGCACATGTAACACAAATTTTCCAAAGTAAATACAAAAATGCTGAGCACATTTTCCTTGCATCCTTTGTGTGTTCTTATATGCAATAACACAATGAATCTTCATTCAGTAAAAAATGAAAATACAATGGTGTGCGCTTATACATTCTACTGGAATAAAACTGTGATGTGACTTCCCACAAAAAAAGTCTAATCCTCTTTTATTTTGGATTTAAATAAATAAAACTGAAATACATACTGAAAAACTAACACACAGAACAAAGCAGGCTCTAAATGGAATCACTAGTTTAATGCCATGTCCACACAGAGACAGGCTTGGGCGTAGCCGCAAAAGTTTTTTTTTTATCGTATGGGCGTTTCATCCACACGGAGTTTCATCCGGCGTTTTGGGAGCCCGAGTTTTTTGCGCATGCCCCGTGTGTTCTTCTATGTTTTGGTGTGTTTCTGTGGCAGCGTTACAGCACCACTAACAGGCCTGGCATATATACTACAGCGTTTTCAGTGGTTTTGTGTGGAGCCATGCGGACACACACATTTTTTGAAACAGTGCTGTGTTTTTTTTCCTACTGTAAAAGTCCTTGTCTTCTTTAATATCAGTGTTTTCATCTCAGAGCATCATGAGACAAAGGTGACACTTACTAATCTGAATACTACAAAAAATATTTAAGATGTACATCAACAGAGATGTCGCTATTGAACATGAGATTAAATTAATAGTAAACAGCATAAATTTTAAAAAATCATCAAATGTCACCCAAAAAGCTGGCGTTTATATTGTATATAACTGGAAATTTACTCCATAAAGTTGCAATGTAATCTAGCCAATCTTTTACACTAGACTGTTGCCAGTGGATTGTCTTTCTTTCTCTTTGGATTACAAATATCAAGAAGAAATAAGGTTTAAGGGGCACATTATTTCATCAAAACAACATTCTCCTTAAAACATTTGAGAATCAACCTTAGCTCCAACTGTCAATGTGCAGGAGTACAAATGCCAAGTTCATTACCAACAGCTGCCACAGCCTGAAGAAAACCAAGCCGTGATATCAGAGGGAGCCAAGATAAGAGCGGAGGATTACTAGGCTGTCGGCACGCTGTGGAGAAATCAGACGGCCCACTGAAGCTGTCTGTGGCATCAAAGGTCGTCCTTATTAAAGATTATTATGAAAGGACTGGGAGATAGTGTCAGATGAGTGGATTACTGTGAAAATATAGTCCATATTTGGCAACGGGAGGCAGGAAGGTTAGGGTGCCTGGCTGATCAACCATAGGCAGGGGTTTCATCTCACACAAGGCCTCTGTCAAAGGTGCCCTGAAGGTGCTGCTAAGTATATTTATCACTGATGATTAGGAAACGGCACGATACAGAGCCGGCTTTACAAGTGCCAATACAGATTGCTTAAGGTCCTTCATCACTGTTTACTTAGAATCCAATTTATCATCGACCTGCAGTGGGGAAAGTCAGCAAAACCGTCCACTTATAAGGAAAGTGCTGCATCAGAGAAAGTTTAATGGCCGTGCTAATGTGTGTAGCCAGAAAATGGTCCCATCACTGAGCATTGATCAAAGCGTATTACATAAAGTGAAGTGACGCTTACTTATGGGATTAAAAGGCCTTTCAACGACATGGCAAAATGTGATGTATACATGAAGTGAGACATGGTCAGTTTGAAGATGTAGCCATGTTTTAAAAAGTCAAGGCATGAAAATAACAAGAAGTAATGTGAGGAAAAGTCATGTGTAGAAAAAATGAGAAATGTCCAGAGCACCTTTTCATGACATGTCTTATTTTTTGTCATTGTTATTGTTCAAGATCTTTTTTTATTTTTGAAAACCTTCATTCATATATTGTGTACTAAATATCGAGTACAGAGTAATTCTGTATATTTAGTGTGCCTAAATTACTTGTGTACATGTTAAGATTCTATTTTAAAGGGAATTTGTTGTGTGTATTTCCAACAAAACATAAGGGCTGAAAATATAATCTGTGAGATTACAGTACCCACTTTGAACAAACCACTGATTCAAATCAACTATTTTCCACTCCGCCTCCTGAGGACGCTACAGAAATGCAAAAAAAAAAAAAAGCCAGCAGGAGAATTGCATGGCAGCCTCAGAGAGATTATCCTGCTTGAAAACGGCGATAGGGGATATTTTCCCCTCTTCTTCTTTAATGGTGCTGTTCGCTGGCTACAAATTGGAGTCGGTGTAATGCGATGCAGAACAGTGACAAATGGCTTCCTTTTCACTGTATAGGCTCACCCTTCTGACTTTGGCCCTGCCCTTGACATTTGCTGTTAAAGACTGATACAGTATTCATTACCGTTTGACTTATAATGGCCGGCTGTTAAAACACTGGGGCTATTCCTTTCCCCCCTGACACTGGGCTAAACAACTTGATGGGGACTGTTAAGTTGCTGACATATAACTCACTGTGTGTGGTTTATCCTCACTGTCAGGCCAGCCCAAGCTACTTTAAAGCTAAGTTTTTACTTTAACTGAATTAATTATGGGCATTTCAGACCTGAAATCCAAACCAGGTTCTGTTAATATTTTTGTTAAATTTTATTACTTTGGGTCAGTTTGCTTTGGTTTTACCCCAATCTTACCTAGAATCGGCTTAAAAGTGGAACAAGACCCAATAATTTCAGGCAGGTGTTAGGCGGCACTTCAAAACAGCACTTGAGTCCATTAGGTCAAGCAGTGCTTCCCACTCCACAATGTACAACTATGCCAAACAAATAGTTCTGTGGACCTGTAAGGTCAGATGGATGCGGCGTCTACCATAGATTTTTCAAGTGAAGCAAGAGAAGAAGCTGCTGACTCAGGAGCACTTAGAGACTTGCTAATGCACACTGAGAAGGAAATTAGTTCCACGGCAAATGAGACAGTAACAACATGCCTAACATCAGGGCCTGTTTATCTGGGGGCCCTAAGCAGGATAGGTCATGGGGGCCCTCCCTTTAGAAAAGGGGTTGCTCTATCAGTACAACTCTTGTTCACCTTTTCAAAAGTCCCAGTCACAAAAGATTAGCAGCAGCAGATTACAACAACAATCGTACATGTCCTTTAGGCTCAGAGGTGACGCTCATTTATAACCCAAATTCAACCTAAATTCTGACATTTATTTTGGCAACAGAAAAAGAACCCAAATAGTATCTGACTTAAAACGGTGCTTGCTTTGGCCAAGAATACTGTACTGTATAGGAGATAAAGTGAATTTTTATTTAAAAAACTTACATTCCTGACTGAGCCCATCAACAACGTGGCAACTTCAGTGGCATATATATATATATATATATATATATATATATATATATATATATATATATATATATATATATATATATATATATATATATATATATAAACTGCAGTTTCACTAACATCTACAAATCTATACTCATCAAAGTTAGTATCAAAAGGAAAATAGTTCAATAAAATATCAAGCTGTATATTTAGTGTTCTTTAAAACATAAATAAAAGTGCATGAGGTTGATCTCTGTTAAACAGTGTGCTCTTAGTAGAGAGTAAAGTAGAGCTATTCCACTTTTTATGAGGCTACAGACTCTGCCTCTGACAATATCAGTTATGCGATACTTTACTCAGTGATACACGCACTTGTTATTGTGACAGAAATGCCAAAGAACTTTCTACTATTCTTGATACTTTTGGTCTTTGTCAGCATGTTAATGAGCCGACCCATAACAGAGGTCACACTCTGGACCTGGTCATTACTAAAGGTGTTCATATTTCAGATGTCACTGTGATTGATGTTGCTCTATCTGATCATTCATGTGTCTTTTTTCATCTGTCCATAATTTCAAAAGTTGCTGTTGGGCCTACTGTTGTAAAAAAGCGATACATTAACGATAACACCAGGACACAGTTTATGGAGGCAATCAGGTTTGAAAATGCCTCATCAGGTCAGGTTGATGATTTGTTGAATTGTTATACTTCAGGTGTTTTAAATGTTATGGCAAAGGGCATAAAACAACGCTGCAGCCACCTAGGAGACACTTGGTTGGTTTAACACATTTTATACCCATTAATGACAGACTGTCTCCAGCCTGAGTTCATCCACCTGCTGCCTCGATGTTTTACCCACTAGATTTCTAAAATCAGTACTAAGCAGTTTGTTACCACAACTCACTGATATAGTAAATAATTCCTTACAGTCTGGAACATTTCCAAGGGCCTTAAAAACTGCTGTCATTAAGCCTCTCCTAAAGAAGAACAGTCTTGATGCTACAGTGCTCAACAACTATCGGCCCATATCAAACCTGCCATTTTTAGGGAAAGTCATCAAAAAAGTTGTATATCAGCAACTTAATGACTTTCTATTACTTAACAACTGCTTTGATCCTTTTCAGTCAGGATTCAGGCCCCATCACTGAGACTGCACTTATCAAAGTCACAAATGACATCCGTCTGAACACTGACGCAGGCAAAGTCTCTGTCTTATTTTTGTTGGACTTATTCAGAACGCGGCTGCTCGGGTTCTTACCAAAACCAGGAAGTACAACCACAATACGCCAGTTTTAAAATCTCTGCACTGGCTTCCTGTTGCTCAGAGAATAGACTTTAAAACAGCACTGCTGGTTTACAAGTCTCTAAATGGTTTAGCACCAGAATATATTTCTGACATGCTAGTTGCTTATGAACCTCCTCGGACTCTGAGAACATCTGGGACAGGCCTTCTGCTCGTGCCCAGAGTTAGAACTAAACAGGGTGAAGCAGCGTTTAAGTTTCATGCAGCAAAAACCTGGAACAGCCTCAACTTTAACAATGTTCAAAGGGGAGGTTAAAAACCTTCCTCTTTAGCTCCGCCTACACTACAACCTAAAGTGTTTTTTTCTTTTATCTGCACTCTTCTTTTTAAAATGTTTTTAATTTTTTCTTATGTTTCTTAATATAAATCTTGTAAATTGTCTTTTATTCCTGTAAAGCACTTTGAGTTACCCAGTGTATGAATTGTGCTATATAAATAAAATTGGCTTGCCTTGCCTGATTAATATTTATTACATAAAAATAGACAAGGTAGGCCAATTTATGTCTCAGTAGGCACTGTAGAAACTACAGCTAAAATTAGACTTGCTTTTTAATGGGCTGTAAGCTGTACTTAAAACTGCAAGCAGTGGTAAGCAGTGCATCCCTTGCAACCGCAAAGAAAAACATGCATCAGATACTTCCAGTGCATCACCAAGCATGACTCTAACCCACTTTTGTAGATTGTGATGGGACATGGTTCCCATATACTTTTTGCTCAAGACCCCATCCTGGATGTGTGTACCAAATTTAATATATCCTATCACAAACTAAATTATTACATTACTGAACCATTTTTTCACAATTTTGGGCCGTAGCCATTGTTGTCAATAGGGCATGGTTCTTATTGGCTTTTTTGTTCAACATCATGTAAAAGATATGTGTGCCAAATTTCGTCTGTCTAGAGCAAACTACATTTTTGGCCCAGTGGGAGCGCTGGAGATTCATTTTTAAAGATGGTGGTTTAATTAATATATTATTGTTTTCAGGTCATAAATGTGCAAACGCTTCAAACCAGAGCCAACAATGTTTGTGAGAGTTACAGGAGTTTTAATTACTTTTTTTAAATTGCCATGGCCACACCCTGGGACTAATAACAATCCCTTTGACAACATTTACTGCCACGTGTCTGGATGATGTGGATTGAGTTTGAAGCCTGTCAGATGAAAACTATAGGACGAGTTTGTCAAAACACGCCTTTGAACCAAAATGGCCGACTTCCTGTTTTGTTTACGGTGGGGCCATATGTAATATGTTTTTGTTCTTCACATGGTCTATAGTTGTTTCATTCTTCTACAATAAAAATGTTTTCCCCTATACCCCCGTTGACCCAACATTATCTGATTTTCTAGGGGTCACCACCAAGCCGTTTTACAATATTTGTTTATATGAACATTAATACAATTTTGCCGGGCCTCAATTTTTTTAGACATTTTTGAGTGTTTTTGTTTATATTTAATGCCTCAAACATGCAATTCAATGATTGTAAAAATATGGATGTCTTCCGCCAATTGGTCCCCCATTCACCGATATTGTTATAACGACAGGGCAATAAAATGGCGGTTACATCCGGGCTTTTCGGCTTTTACTGCAGTAAAACAATAGTTTTCAGATAGCAGAGTTGTCATGTAATAAAAACTTAGCTCTAGAGACCGGAGCCATCTTTTGTACCAGGCTGTAAACATGAGTTTTACACTTGTAAAGTCGCCATTGGGTTTCTCCTTATATTTTCGCTTTTGGAGCCTGCCCTCTGGTGGACGGTGGTATATCGCTGTATTTTGCTGTATATTGCTGTATTGTGGCGCCCTTACTCAAGGACCTTTTAAGGGGTTTCATGAGAGAGGCTTGGTATTATTCTTTAACTTTTGTCTTTTAAAAGCAAAGGATAGGGAGCGTAAATGTAGTTTATATTACCAAAAAAGCCTTTTTCATTTACAAAATTATTAACTTTGTTTACAATTTCAAGGCTACAGTTGAAACAGCAGTGCCTGTCGGCCCCGCCCCCGATACTGAGCCCACAGAGAACAAACACAAAACACAGCCGGAGAAAACTCTGTCTCAGACGCTCATTTTCTGTTAATTCTTAAATATTAACACACTGCACTGATACAAACCCCTGGTTCAACATGCATTATTGAGTTTTCTCACCTCTGGTAAAGAATAGTGTCTCCAATGAACTTGTTGGGTAATTCAAGTCAACAAACACTGTTAGGGGGCCCCCTACAGGCCACTGGGCCCTAAGCAGCCGATTAGTTTACTGCCTAACGTAAGGAACCAATGTATCTCAGGACCAGTGCTGATAAACCCTGTTCTTTACAGTAATTGTGTGATATGTGGAGTGTAACTTACTAAATTCTAATAAAACAGTGACTAATGTTGATCATTGTCTTCCGTCATTTTTTAGGATACAGTATATTAAAAAGTTTGAAAATGTATGCCTTTGATTGGGAGCAAATTAGAATTGCAGCTGAAGGCCTAGCTCTTTGTTTGTACTTAATTATTACATTACATAAATTAGAAATATGTCTTATTATTAATTAATTGATAAATGTCTCCATTTCTTGCATCAATATTGCAAAACTGTAGTCTGTAAAACACACAGACTTTCCTCAGGTCTTCAGAAAGAAAAACCCACTTTTTCAACCCAGCAATAAACTGTATGTGCCATTTTCAGCTCTTAATATATCATATGACAGGTTATTTCTGATACCTCAGGGAAGCCCTCCAGGCCCGTGTCCACACACACACTCTTCTGACTGTACATGAAAAAGTCAATTTATTATAAATGTCTTTTTCCACAGCGCAAGTTCGAAAATTGGCTGACCTAAAGACAGTCAGACAAGTCCAAGTATTGTCCTTGTGCCAATGTTAAGGCAGGCAGTCTCCACATACCATGACCTTTATGAGAAGAGTTTTGGTAGCACATACAGTATTATACAAAAACAATAGCTACGAATAGCTTTGAAAATAGTTTTAATAGCCTAGACTCACATCAATTTGGCAAAATTTATCAATATAAACTGCAGCAGACTAAAACAAAAAAAGAATCCATGTAGCTAAGTAGTGATTGCAAACTATCATTCACACTTATTCTATTAGTGTACAGTAAACAGTAAAGCAGTAGAGTGTAATGTAGACGTACCATTGACAAGTGCAAAAAAAGTCTGTAGTACTCAACAGTAATGCAAAATAATAAAGGATAGCATCTACTAACCCGAGCAAGTCCAACACAAAAGATGGTGAGCCAACCAGGAGGAGTTTGGGCTTTTATTCACAGTAAATAAAGAGGGCTATTTGAAAGATTGTGCAGAAACTTTAACTAAATGCACAGAACCATTCTTATTATCAGAGCAGCATATTGTTCAGACTAAAGAGTTCAAGTGTGCCTAGAATAAATAATCAGTACTAATGCTAAAGAGAGTCCAAAGTGCAAAAAAAGTGTAAGGTGTCAGTTGTGCAAATTGCGGTATTCATGTGCGCAAATGCATGCACACATTTTTCCTGAAAATTGAACTGATAAATTTTGTTTTAAATTAGTTTAAATTTTCAGAAAAGGAACACCTCAGACCTCTTCCCACCCTGCAGGTTGCCTAGGCTGTTCAAATGCTGTTTGTTCTTGTAGTGACTCCTATTGTCAATTCCACCATTACTGCATAACCGGCAAAGGGCACCTTACAATGCCTTTAGGTTAAATAAAACCCAAGTAGACAACTTTACTTCTTCTTTGGTTAAAATTAAACTAACTCCTTGCATTGTACCACATCCACAAAGCAACACGATTGAGCTTGCAGGCTTAAAAAAAAGTTCTTCGAATAAAACTAATGTAAAGCACGGTGCAAGTTTAGTTCTTACTGCTGTTCTTTCAGTTCATTTCTCCTCCAGCGTCGGTAATCACCTGAGATTCAACATAAGATTGAAGTAGTTTTGGAGAAAAAGCCGACAACGAAGATTCATCTCTCTTTCTGCCTTACCCACAGATGCTCCCTTTGGTTTGCTGAAATGTATTCCCTGGGTGTGTACAGCTGCTTCTAATGCGCTGACTTCAGCATCTGATCTGAGCTCCACTCTTGTGATCAGGCAGGATTCGTACTCGTCTGAATCGCCTACTGCTGCACCGCTCTTTCTTTTTAGCTCCTCTTATTTTGATTCCATTGACTTTTTTCTTTCGCTGTTACTATTTCCTTTGGTGCAGAAGCAGCTTGCATCTTTGCCATGTCTTGTTTTATTATGGCCTCTGACTTTTAGAAGATTGGCCTTTGAACTAGACATGAAGGGCCAGTATTAAGTTACAACTTTGGCCTGATGGAATATATAAATGAAAGTCAGAGGACAGCAATTCAGTGATTTCTCTGACTCTTTGTTCTCATAGCTTTCCTATGGTGTAGAGTTTTTACTGGCTTACTGTACTTCTGTAAAAAGTAATCCTTGTTTCCAGTGTGCACCTTGTGTTTTTGAAACACATGTTTTTTTAGGCCTTTTGCTTTTATTGACGACAGACAGTAGATTGACAGGAGAGAGAGAAGGGGGATGACATTGGGCAAATGAGATTAAATTTTTGGCGTATTTGCGATTGTGCTGCTCTATCCCCCCCAGCCCTAATTTTCTTTCCCTGTCAATCTGTGCAGTCCTATATATCAGATAAATTTACCAGAAGTGTTCCAGTACATTCACTGCCTGTCCTCCATCTGTCAAGTGCTTACAAGCTACTCCTTTTCAATTTAATATAAAGTCAAAAATACTGTTGATTGGTTATTGTCCCACAAATTTAAGCTAATAATTTAGCTTAAATTAATAAAAAGCTGATAATTCAATCTAGGATTAAACAGCTACTCAATTTGAAGATAACATTAGATTTATTATAATAAGGTCCACAGTTTCAATAACTGTCCGGGACATAAAAGTAAACTCTGTGTGTGTCATAACCCAGACTTAGAATACTCACAGTGGAGACTAATTCAGATTTTTAAAAAATGATGAAGGATCCATCAGAGGAGGAAGTGGAAGACGTCAGCTGGTGCGACACAGATCCTTTTAGGCATGGCAATGGCTAAGTGCTAGGACTGTCACTTCACATCAAGAAGGACTACTGTATGTGCTTGTACAGAGTTTATATATTCTGTGTGACGTTACAGTGGTCTAGTTTCACTCCAGAGATTTCTAATTCAGTGCCAACTTTATACTCTTTCATTTGGCCTTGAATTTCTAAAATAATAACTTTATAATTTAGGCAGAACAAAAACATGTCCCAAAAGAAACTACATGAATGCTTTTAAGGTAAATTTGAAAAATAAAATAAAAATCTTCTGCTCCTGTATTTTCTTATCTGTGAATATGAGCATGCAAGATTTGCAAGAGCCAATGAACACGTCTGACTCATATTTTACAGCAGCACCCTTCTGCCAAGAATAATAGGAAGATATTTTTATAAAGCCTTGAAGATTTGCAGTGGACCCAAAGGAAGCAGCAGTCAGGGTAATAGAGTCGCCCTTTTGATTCCAAGTTGTATTCTTTTATTCTATTAAGTCTGTTCAGTTAGACCTGTATTAGGAAGTTTGGAGGTCTCACTTATTTGTTCTTTTAGGTTTTATTCATTTTGAACATTGTGTAAGAATTGAACAGTTGTGAAGAAGGGCATAGGAGGACATCTTCAAACACATGTCTAATGTATTTTATAACTTAATGACTGTGGTTATTTGCTTATTGGTTTTATGGATGTATCATAAGAACTAAAGGAGACAGTGTCACCAATTCCACTATTGGCCAAAAGTGGATTTTTGGCCAATAGTAGAATTACACTGAAATTCCCATAGAGCCTAGAGCTAGAGGTTATAGTTATGTTTATTGTCTATTACATATTACAGACTTAATAGTGGCGCAGTGGTTCAGTGGTAGAGCGGTCGATACTTACCTTCCTCACAGTTCATACTGTCATTGTGTCCTTGCCTTCAGTTGTTACGGATGCACAACTTGAAACAGGCCGAAGGACTCGCAATGCAGACCCCACGAAGGCGGACAGTTCAAAAAGGGTTTATTAACACAAAAGCAACTCCCAAACGTGTAGTAAAAACAAGACTAAGGTCAAACACAAAAACACTGGATTCAAAAACACCAGTAAAACAGTAAAGTCACTTTAAACTTAATGCTACAAGACAAAGGCACTCCTCAAAACATAAGCTCCACTCCAGAGTTCAGACATGAAGGGTTCAAACATGAAGGGTTCAGACGTTACATGAGACTTGAGAACCAACTCAAGGATACCATTCAGGGACTTGAAGTACATTCAAGCAACAATCCAGCCAAGGACAAGGGAAAACACACAGCACTTATAGGAAACACAATGAGGCACAGGTGGAACACATTAGGGCGGAGCAGGTAATCACAACGGAGGGAAAAGACAAGACAGGAAATAAATCTGCCAGACAGACCGGGGAAAAGACTCTTCACAATAAAACACAGTAAACTAAATACATTACATAAACAGAATAGTTTGGGACATGACACCAGTGTCTGTGGCACTGGTGAATGAATGTCTAAGAATGTTTACTGAATGTATTTGGTGATGGTCGGAGAATCCGTAGACACGGAATGGCTGCCACGTCTCTGTCAGTCTGCCCCAGGGCAGCTGTGGCTACAGATGTAGCTTACTACCACCAGTGTGTGACTGTGGAGTGAATGAATAATTTATATGTAAAGCGTCTTTGCGTCCCCGGAAAAGCGCTATATAAAATTGATATAATAATAATAATAATGATGATTATAATAATAATAATAATAATAATAATAATAATAAGGAAAATATATACAGCAATGGACAAAAGATTCTATGACACTGGATAGCAAATTAACCTCAAGACAACTTACAAAATGACAATGCATAAATCAATTGAGAAGCCAGATGTATTTTGGCAAATATGCCAATGGGCAAGTCTTTTTGTCAATTTAAACAGGCGAGTCATTAGAAAACAGTTCTCAGTTATAATGACAAATTTGCCAAGAGGCAGCACAAACACACAAGACAGAATAAATGGCAAAGAAGAGAATCAACCTCGATCATAACCATATTTGTTAGTTAGGTCTTATTATAGGTCTAAGATATGTGCATACATAAAAACATGTTGTAAGCCAGTAGCGCATGCATAGTAAATTGAGTACACCTGCTAAACCTGACGATGATGAGTATCAGACCGTCTGAGGAACTTGCTACCACGGCTCGTCCGTGATCCAGACACAAATTAAGAACCAGCAAAGTGTATAAAGTAACATTATACAGCAAAAACTAAAAAAAGGTAAAATTGTTCTCCTAACTTGTACTTGGAACAGAATTGTTTCTTTAATGACACAGTGTGTATGAGTTCATCAATCCCGAACTTTAATAACTTGGGGCTAATCTTCCAAGACAGCCATTTTACTTATAAATCACTAGCGACTGCGTGCTACTGAATGTATTTAATGGCACACGACACATGCCAAAATAATGTCATCGTCCTCCACCCACTGCTGTCCTCATAACCAGTATTTTAACTGAAAATCCTTCATCATCTGGACACGTACCAATAGGCGCTGTATAAATGGGAGAAAGATTTTGTGTTTGCGTAGTCATTTTAGTTTTGTCAGCTTGTTTTACATAACCACTTTGCGTCGCAGCCTTGTAATGCACATCCATCGTTTGTGAAATGCTCAGTGAGTGCTCTCTCTAAGTCACCTTCACCATCAACTCCTGTTTAGTGTCTGCGGAATCATTAACAGGGAGCAGATTGGAATTTTATTTCAGCTATGTCTTCTGTCTTGTTCTGTTATTCCGTCTCTAAACTACAGAGAACACTAAATCTCCAACACAATCTTTCAAAGCACTCCTACTGCTGTTGAGGCAGTGTGTTTGGGTAGAGGTTTAACCACCAATTCATTTTAAACAAAAATAGTAGCTTGTTCTATTTAAGACAGAAAAAAATAAGTGGTTTGCTTTCAAATGCGGTTCCCTGTGGAGTTTTTCTTTCAAAAGAATACCCCGTTGTTACCCAACCCCTTTTCAGCCCTGTTGTTACTCTAATTTCATGTTAGAAAACCAGTGCAATGACATTTTGAGAGCAGCAAAGCTTTTTTAAAATTCATGTATAGTGTTTGGTATTTACACAACATTTAAGAGAAAAAAATACACAGGAAGGGGTTCATTTGAGAAACCAAAGGGTTAACCTGGAGAGAGAATGACAGATGTGTTTGCTGTTGTAGGTTAGGTAGCAAAGGTATTTTTTAAACAAGATTGGGCTAAAGGTAAAGTTACGGCGTAACAGTCAAATGACAATTAATAATTAAAAAAGAATCTTAGCATAGGTTTGTAGACAGACAGTGATCAAAATATTGTCATGAAACAACCACACCAAGCTATAAGGAAATAATAATGTTTATTGACCAAGATTAATAACCAAGATAAGTGGCACGCCCCCGAAAACGAACCTCAGTAACTTTCTGTGCTGTGGCAGGATTTCTATGTAAAAATACGATCGATGGTGACAAAACCAGTCGCCTAATTGGATCTGGGACACAAACATTTCTACTGTGAGCATTTTGAAGTTTAATGCTTTGAGGTCGCGGTTTAACCCGCAAAGGTCCAAAATCGGGCGCAGCCCCACGTCTTTTTTCAGAACTAGAAAATACCGGCTGTAGAAAAAAAAACTAATTGTCTGTCTGGTAGGGGAACACGTTCTATTGCCCCTTTGTCCAGCAGAACCTGCGGTTCCTGTGTCAAAACATGCGCTTGCTCCAGGTTTCACGAAAGTGGAGACCACGCTGCTCCACGAAACACCAGTGGAAGAAAAAACAGCAAGCTCCTGAGGATGCCAACATAGAGTCTTTATTCTTTGTTGGATTTTGGTACGCCCCACTTGGGGTGGGCACACCCCCGCGGCCCTGGGCGCGCCAGGTCTTTTCAGGTCCTCCCCTTCTTTGGAGCAGGGCAAGAATTGCCCCCCCAGTCCTTACTGGGCGGGCCATGGTGTGCAGTGCTGCACCAGCCTGGAAGGAAAGCCTTCCCCACCAGCGATGACGTGACCCGGCATGGCTTGGTTGGGAGTGTAGGCTTCCTCAGTGAGGATGACCTATGGCCCCGTGCCTCTGCGCCCACGATAGTTGAATAAATTGACGTCGAAGGCACAAAGACGAAGGACAAGTACTTACTTACTTCATGAGCATGCCAGCTCCTCATGGAGGCCACCTCACAGAAACCTGTCATCCAGTTTGGAGTGTTTAGGGGGGCCCTGCTCCTGTGGCCACTCAATATTCAGCCACGTCGAGCAGCTCCTCAAACACCACGTCAGGGCGGGAAGAGTGCTCCGAGGGTGCGGCGCCTACAGAAGCCAGAGGCGTCATCGACATGCTCACCCGAGCACATGTCCGCCTCATCTGGAGAGAGCGCGAGGGACATAGGACTCTCTGATCCAAGCGCCTCAGCCAGATCGACACATAAACCCTACAATCTGAGCGGGGAAGCGGCCTGCTCCTTTTTAAAGAAAGCGAGCCGAGCATGTAGGATCTGAACCGGCAAAAGATCGCAGTGCCAGAAAGTCCAAGGGTTGTGTGTTCTTTCCCAATGCACTCAAAACAAAACTCAGTTATATATATATATATATATATATATATATATATATATAACTCATATATATATATATATATATATATATATATATATATATATATATATATATATATATATATATATATATATATATTAGAAGTTAACGCTGCTTTTATCGCGCACTAATGAATACGCCGACAATTATTTTATCGCCGATTAGTATGGTGAAAGAAATGACTACACGTATGAGCCGCCCTCATCCAGTGCTTTGTGGGCCGCACGCACCTGTACACAGTACCGCCACTTCTCCGTGCGCCCAGAACGTGCTTTTAGCGCATCGCACGCTCATTTCGACATCTGTTTTAATAGAGGTTTTAATCCTTTGCCTGCTCTGCCGCTTTCCAGAGCGCCTTCACAATGCACGCTCCTAATTCGTCCCACCAAGAGCAGAGACTACATTACCCATACACCCTTGAGTTTGGCAAGTGAAAGGGAGAGGTGTGTGAAACGCGGGAACTGCATTCACATGCTCTGACTGTAATGAAAACACAAGAGAGACATTTATATTGTTTATATTGTTATAATGTTATGATTGAAGCTCTGGACAGAACTTGTTTTTCTATAACAAACTAAACAAAATATTAATGCCCTGTCAGTGGCAAATATTTTGGTTTTAATATTTAATTTGATTACATTAATGTTTAAGTTCAGATTTACAAGAAATGTTTTAACTGCTGTAAAAAGCACATTATTTGTTTAAAGTGTTGTTTAAAGTGCAAACCAAATGTTATTGCACTTTGTTCATATAGCAGTTCTTTCAAAATGTATGCAGTACACTCATTTTGAATTCATTATTAAATTTTGTGTATATCGCGATTAATCGCGATTAATCACAGAACATTGTGCGATTAATCGCGATTAAACATTTTAATCGTTGCCCAGCCCTAATATATATATATATATATATATAAAACTTTGTCCTTCACCCTCCGCTGGTGGTCTCTCATCCTTCGAGCTCGGGTCCTCTACCAGAGGCCTGGGAGCTTGAGGGTTCTGCGCAGTATCTTTGCTGTTCCTAGTACTGCACTTTTCTGGACCGAGATGTCTGGTGTTCTTCCAGGGATCTGCTGTAGCCACTCTTCCAGTTTGGGGTTACTGCCCTGAGTGCTCCGATGACCACAGGCACCACTGTCGCCTTCACCTTCCAAGCCTTTTCCAGCTCTTCTCTGAGGCCTTGGTATTTCTCTAGTTTCTCATGGGAAATACCAATATATATATATATATATATATATATATATATATATATATATATATACATACAGTATATGAGAACTGATTCTGTATGTATATATATATGTACTGCGTTTGTTGAGAAAGTGGTTGACTTGTACACTGGCGCAGTGGCTCAGTGGTAGAGTGGTCGTCCTTCAACCGGAAGGTAGGTGGTTCGATTCCCGCTCTCCCCACGGTTAATACTGTTGTTGTGTCCTTGTGCAAGACACTTAACCCACCTTGCCTCCAGTGGTGTTCCGGCTGTAACACTGGTGAATGGAAGCTTCATGTAACTAAATGTCAATCAGACAGCTGCCGCTGATGAAGTTATATAAGCCAATATATTATTATTATTATTATTACGTGCTTCACAACCGGTCACACAAAGAATGTTCCCCATAACATAATGCTAGTCAACATTGAGTGTAGCTAGGCCACCAGGAGTTAGAGGCTGTGGGTCAGAGGGTGCCAGAAGGTGAGGGCCAACAGGACGTGGTGATGCCAACTGGTCCGAGCTCCTTCGGTTCTGCCGATGATGCAGTGGAATGTGTGGTCCACAGGCTTGGTCCTGTTCGGCCTCAGACAGTTCTCTGTAAAGGCTGCCGATAATCTATCTCTGCCAAAGAGCCAGCAGTGCTCTTTCTCGGTCAGAAAATGGCTCTGTCTCTGAGAAGGTGCTTGTCTGTTTATCCACAGTCAAATCAGAGTTTGGCAGATGGAGAGTCCTCAGAGTTAAAATGCCAATTAGAATTTTTTTCAGAGTTCCTTGTAGGCTTTTGAAGAAAACAGCTAAATAATAGTTGATTACTTGTGGCAGCAAATGGACCAAAAATCTGTTGAAACACGTCTTTTTGCGGGCAAGGCTTAGTCCTGAACTGAAGAAAAATATCCTCACTAATAAAGATCACAAATAAAAAAAAACTTTTGTTGCCTGGAAAAACTTCAAAACAAGAGACAATGAAGACAAGACAAACTTATACTGGCAAAACTTAAAACTGAGGAAAACAATAAAATAAGTAAGTAACTGAAAGAACTGAAAAACACACTGAAAACTCTGAGGGCCAACCCCTTCAGAACTGAGTTTTACTAACTAGCTAAAAGAGTTAGTAAAACTAGTCTTTGCTTTATGGCGGGGGACTTCTTTGTCTCACTAGGAGGGGGGAGGAGAGACGATCTCACTAATACCACGTTATACATTGATAACTTATTACCATTTTCAACATTGAAAACACAATAAACAATTATTTGTACAAACACATTCAGGTACACATTGCCTTTTAATTATAAACAAAAGCAATGTTTTAAAGGTTGATAATTTAAGTGTAAGTGTTTACACACAAAGAAATAATCTTAGCAAGTTTCAGAATTCCTTCTCCATGAGGTCAAAAGGTCATACGCTAAACTGTAAGAGAATAAAAATCTATTTTGGAAAACATCTCAGGTGCCAATGATGCCCTTCCCAGATGCTTTTATATTGTTAAGGCTCTACTGTCAAGTTAGTTTGGCTTGTACTTAATATCTGTCAGGACGATTCAAGTGAGGCACAGTAAGGGTCACATTGAAGAAACCTCATTAACAGTGGTCCGACATTCTGGCTAAAAACAGCTGCCCTCTGCTTCTGGGAAAGGACTTGATGAGAGTTGTAAAAATATGTCTTCAGCATACAACAAACTGAGAATTACTCAAAGGTATATAAAAAAGGAAGAAACAAACAACAACAGCATTTCCTTATGTGCATTACTATATATATATAGTATATCTTTTGTTCATCTCATTCTTATCAGCACACTCCTATTTTAGAAAGTAGACAGGAGCAATGCCAGTAAGACTTAACCATCTACTACTGTAAATAGTAAAAGTTTATTTCAAATATTTCAAACCTCATCATTGCCTATTAAAATATGTGGTGCATAAAAATATTTCATTATATCACTGAGCCCAGAAGACAAAAAGAGTGTAAATGACCTCTGGCTGTCGATTGTAAGTAATAAGTAAACTATCTCTGAGTATCTTCATGAAAGTCTGTTAAAAACTTACATCTAACTAATATATCTAAAATATAGAAATGAATGGCGAGGCATAAAAACACTCACTCCTCTGAGGACAGGCTTCTGTACAACACACAATATGACTTTGATGTGAGCTCCTGTGGGCCCCAATGCTTTTTACAGTATGCTAACAAAATAAAGCCATATAATGAAATATAATGATGCACATATTTCATTATATTCATGCAAAAACTGGTACAGAGGCTTACACCTAATTTTGAGAGCGCTCTCTTATTGGTCGAAACCGGCTTGTGATGTGACGTTCAAGGAAGTGTTAAGGTTACCAATAAAATGTATTTTCAGCACTGAATATATCTTTTAACACAGAGAAACACCTCAAAAAAATATCAACAGAGAAAAAGGAGGCAAAGTAAAACCCAGACAAATACTGTCAACTTAATCACATAATGTTTAACGGAGAACGCGGATGTTTATGAATGACACACGACATGTGCACAGCAGAGAAATGAGGAAGTCCGTATTGTATGTGATCTACAATGGGCCAAGTCATTCTACATTGTTTATGCTACTCATTTAGCACAACTCAGTTCGACTAACGTGAGCCATAAACCTGCCACAGGAAGAGGGAGGACACAGCGGGACTGTCAGTCACAATGAACATGGACAAACCTATGAAGGAAGAAACAAAGAGTTTTAAAAGTTGATGAGGCTATGTACCTTCCTATTTATTTAAATACTCTCCTCACCAGTGAAATGGGAACTCCCACAGACACATGGGTAATAAAGACGGTCACAAAATCAACCGTACGCACGCCTTGCCTCTTTTATACAGCACTGCATCTCATTTGCAAAAATGGAAAGTGTCCCTAGACCACCTTGAAAGAAGATTGAAAGAAGGTGTGCATCAGAATGATAAATAAAGTTCACTTAATGGCTATCACTTTTTAATGTGTCGCCAGAGCCAATTTAATTCATGTAAAGAAACCACTAAAGCCATTTCCTAATTTCCTTGCTCCTTTAATTTGTGGATTAAGCTTGTACATTTAAGAAATGTAATTAATTCATTTATCCATTCCCCTAGCGTGTGTGCTGTCCTACCAGTAGGATTTCATCTGTGTGATTTACTTAACTTTGGCTATTGCCTACAGCAGTTGTTCTCTCATTTGGAGCTATCTAACAGCTAGTAAGAACCACAGATTACACACTTCTGATTAATGAAACAGAACATTTCTTACACAATGGGCTGTCCTTTGTGCTCTTTTCCAATAACCCGTGAAGACATGTTCAAAGCACAAAAGGCTGTCTGGAGGAAAGAACAAGCAGCTGTATGTTCTCCCCAATGGCTGCTCAACACAATGTGTAATAGAAGATCAGAGTGTGAGGTCTAGTGGGGGATTACGGAAACCTCTGGCTGAACTACATATGAACAAATGAGCTTTTGGCATTTGTAACAACGGAAATCTCTCTTTTTTTTTTATATCACACACAACTCATATTTGCACTGGTCTTTATTCTGTAGATGAGATGCACATAATTACAGCCTTTTCCAAACCTAATGTGACAAAGCTATCAAGCTCAGAAATCACATCAGTGATTATCATAACTGAGAATCCAACGGTGAATTTAAATTGTGTTAATTATGTTTGCCTGGTGTTTTGGAGCAACCTATTAAAAGTACATTTGAAAGTTTTGTTTAGCTTCTTGTTTCAAAGGAAAGCCAGGTGTTCTTCACATGACTTACGGAAAATTGTCTCTTTAATTGATTTTTATTAACATCTGAGTGGAGACGTATTTCTTCCTTTAATCTGTCTGGGGTTCAATGGATGCAATTAACCTTCTATTGAACACAGGCACACATCAATGACCCAAAGACGAGCACCAGTGGATCCCTTTGTGTTTGTTTTTGAACTTTAGTTAACTTTTACTTATCAGACTCTCTTATCAAGCTTGTTACAACTTATTAGAATATCTGGCAACTGAAAAATAAACTGGCTGCCACCTTTTATAATGAGAAATAGGATCGACATCTCATGGTACTTTAACTGTAACCTTAAGAAAAAAAGTTTTTTCAAGGCAACAATTATGCCTACATTACATATACCATAAACAGATGTAAGCTGGTCCTGGTCTTATCTACATTTACATTTACATTTAGTCAGCAGACGCGACTTACATTAAGCTTCTATTCACCAGTGTTACAGCTGGAACACCACTGGAGGCCAGGTGGGTTAACCAAGGTGGGTTAAGTGTCTTGCCCAAGGACACAACGACAGTATGAACTGTGGAGAGAGCGGGAATCGAACCCCCTACCTTCTGGTTGAAGGATGACCGTTCTACTCATAGACATATATAAAGGCTAGATGGCTTACCGGCGCTGAGAGCCAATGGGACCTGACGACGTCACACGGCGGCCATCTTAGGACGGGACCGCTCGTCCAGTTATAACATTAAAGTCTATTGTGCATGTAGTGCTGAAATAACTATATTTTGCTCAATTTTCAACCGATTTTCAAACGGCTTGGTGTGTCATAAACGTCAGGGATGCGGCTATTTAACTGCATACTTGTGAAAAATTATAGCCACGGAGTTTATTAAGCACAAATCATAGCCACGTTAATAAGGTTTGTAATACACCAAACCGTTTGTAAATCCGTCAAGAATTCAGCAAGTTACGAGCATTTTAGTTGGCGTATGTCACTCACCTTCCATCCACAGCAGCAGGGAGCAGCACTATGGCAGCACTGACCTAAGATGGCCGCCAAGTGATGATACAGCTGACTCCGCCTTGAGCCATCTAGCCTTTATATATGTCTATGGTTCTACTACTGAGTCACTGCGCCCCCCTCTTATCATCATTACACAACTACAAACCATGACAATGTACAATGTTGCACTGAAAGTCTTTTTTTTTTTTTTAAAGTACAGTTTGACAGAGGTTTAATGGTTTTTGTCAAACTGACAAAGTCCTAAAACAAACCATGTATGTTTTTGGTGTTATGGCCACACTTAACGGAGTCCTGTGCATTCAGTGACTAGTCACTTGTTGTTTTTAACTTGTTTTTCTGGAATGCTTGTATATGTAGAGCAGCTGTACGGGCCACTTAACTCCTGTTGCCAGCTCATGTTGTCAGGGTCTATGTCAGGGCTGTCAAACATGATGCAGAGCAGTCTTTTTTGAACTATTTGGCTTTTCAGAAGTACACAGAGAGGCAGTAAACTTTTTAATGGAGGCATTAGCATGGGTGTGTCATTGTCACGTCAGCAGAGTATTAAAAAATGAATGCATTTGGATGCACATCTACAAAGTACATGCTGTATCAATAATTTAGAGACAAATATTGTTTCTTCCTACTGTGGATTGAAGGCTGACATGATTTATGCAAAGCAACAATCATCAAGCAACGCAGAGTGCCAAATCCCGAAGCTAACGCGGATGTGACCTTTCATGCTTATTCCAGGCTATTCATAATAAAAAAAATAATAAAGCATCTTGCATCTAAACAAGACATTGTGATTTCCATATGCAACACTTAACCATTTATCATTTAATTGTGTCGGAGAATTTCTCGTTGGTGAAAATTAATACTATAGAAGCTCTCAGAAAAGCCCGGCAAAGTCAAGAGAATTCCTTTGCTTAATCAAAAATGCAAATGAGAAAGAGATGAATCTGACACCTCAGACTGACTCCCAGATTAGTGCTGGAGAACAAAAGGGTGTTTGCTGTTGTATTGTGTGGTCGTGTAGCCTATTGACGCAAGCGATGTTTGTCTTTTATGGCTGTTTGCAAATTAAATGAGCTATAAACAGACAATACATCAATCAATACTGTTAGTTTAAGCACATATGTTTTCAGTATTAGTACAATAGGCTGTTTTTAGATGTAAAATTATTCTATACTATCTATGCACAACACCAGGTGCATGGCTATCCTCTGCCATCCAGAAAAAGAAGTATGCTAAGATTAATAAAAGGGACACAAAACTATCATGAAAATGAGAAAATTCCATTAACTACAAGAAAGAAAATGGGCTAAAATAATTCAAACATTAAAAAAGACCAATCAAACCTATTACAAAAAAATATGTTAAACCCGAGCAACAAGTTGTGTTTGATTCTTTGGCTTTTTGAAAGATTGGTCCCTTTCCTTGTGCAGCAGCTGGATTTTTATACCTATATATTGTAGTTCTCCAAACAAAGTGTCTGCACTAGCACCGCTTGGTATTGCTCTGATTGGGTAAAACTGTGGTTACCCGCAGATAATTAATGCAATCACAAACCAGATATTAATTTAAAGTACCTGCCCTTTGCAAACACTTTATATGCCAACTTTGTATACATCCAACCGGCCTCACAACCGCAGACCACATGTAACCACACCAGCCCAGGACCTCCACATCCAGCATCTTCACCTCCAAGATCCTCTGAGACCAGCCACTCGGACTGTTGCTGGAATAATCGGTTTGCATAACCACAGAATTTCAGCACAAACTAAACAAGGGCTGTCACAATGACTACCTTTTGTTGTGCGATTAATTGCCAGAATTGATTGTGATAAATATTATTGTGATGTTAAAATTAATTTATGCTGCAGTGTTTCCTCTGGGCAAAGTGCCTTGGCGTGGTGGTCAAAGGTCACATGACCTGTTATAAGAGGGTTGGGAGCAGGGAGAGGTCAAATTAATAATAATTCATCTTACATATAGTCTAAAATTTCTTACAGCAGAGACTAAATGCTTTCAAAAAAACCTACAGTAAAAAAAACTACAGTAATACAACACCAGCTCATTATTGTCTGTCGGGGCAACACAGAAAAAAAGTCCTGGGTTTGATTCCAATCCAGGGCAGGGCATTTCTGTGTGGAGATCTCCCTATGTGTGCGTAGGGTTTCCTCCAGGTACTACGGTTTCCCCTACCAATAAAGACATAGAAAGACATATAAAGACCCCCCCCCACCATGGGGCCAGGTCGTCATTGTAAATTAAAATTGGGTCTCATTTGACCTACCTGGTAATAAAGAATTTTTATTTATTTTTTTAATCGAAGCTCACCTAATATAGATCATTTTAGTAAAGGCTTGTCAGGGTCCAACAAAGTCCAACAACTAACTCCAACAAACTGTTGCTTAAATACATAAAGTTAGCTTTCCTGTAGCTTGCTGCTACAACAGGCTACTTTCTGAACAACTTTCAAAACGGACCAATCACCTGAAATATATCGCTCTCTATCTTCAGCTGATCTGATCTGACTCTGTCAGTCTGCCTGCACATGAGCGTGCAGCTCTGTGTGCTCTGTGTCTGTGAGCGCGCAGCTCCATTACCACCATGGCTCTTGTCAGCTTGTCTCAGAGCAGAGTGAGAGAGAACAGTGCAATGTATGATGCTTTGTGTTCAATAAATACCAGAAGCATTTTAAATGTAGCAAACTAAAACTCATCACAAAATAAGCCTGTCAATCCATATTAGATTAATCCCCATTTTTTAGTAAAAGTGTGTAGCCTACTGTGCATCTCTGCATATAGGGGCATGGTTGCGTGAACTCATAGGGGACTTTATTGCAGTGGTGACTAAGATCCAGGTGTGGCACGCAATGTGAATTGTGGCGCCAACAACATTACGTCAATATATTGACTATCGTCACAGGCCCAGCACAAACTGTTAGAAACCGTCTTAGGTAAGCTCATCTGCATGCTCCTCTTTCTCATTAGGGTCTCGACCTGACTGCAGTTCATTGTCGGAGTGGACCAACATTCCACAGGCCGCAATCAACAACCTGATCAACTCTATGCAAAGGAAATGTGCTGCACTGTGTGACGCAAATGGTGGTCACACCAGAATCTGACAGGTTTCCCTAATACATTGAAACTGCACATTTTAGAGTGGCCTTTTATTGTGGCCAGCCTAAGGCACACCTGCGCAATAATCATGCTCTAATCAGAATCTTGATATGCCACACCTGTGAGGTGGATGGATTATCTCGGCTAAAAAGAAGTGCTCTCTAAAACAGATGTGGACAGATTTGTGAACAATATTTGAGAGAAATAGGCCTTTTTTGTACATAGAAAAAGTCTGAGATCTTTGAGTTCAGCCAATGAAAAATGGGGGCAAAAACCAAAGTGTTATTATTATTATTATTATTATTATTATTATTATTATTATTATTATTATCAAATTTATATAGCGCTTTTCAGGGTCCGCAAAGACGCTTTACATATCCATTATTCATTTAACTCCACAGTCACACACTGGTAATGGTAAGCAACAGCTGCCCTGTGGCAGCCATTCCGCGTCTACGGACCATCACCAAATACATTCACTACATTCTTACACATTCATACAACAGCGCCACAGACACTGGAGGCAAGGAGGGTTAAGTGTCTTGTCCAAAGACACAACGACAGTATGAGGAAAGCGGGAATCGAACTGCCAACCTTCTGGTTGTAGAACTACCACTCTACCACTGAGCGTGGTTAGCTGTGGTTAATGTGTCCCAAGGTAACAAAAAGTTTCACCTCAAGGAAGAAGCACCCTCAGTTTCTAAATTATAATTTTATTTTTTTTGAGTGAGAGTTCAAACTAAAATTATTTCCTGATTTTCAGCAGAAATCAACATCAGTCATTTTGCTGCTTGCTTTGTTGATGCAGGGCTTCTGTTCACATGCTCTAAAAGTGTGACACATTACACATTGAAAATGCAATATAAAATAAGCTATACTTTCAGTATTTCAGAAACCTTGACTATTTCTACTTAAAAAAAAAAAACACAGCTAAGAACTTTTGACAAAACAAGTCCTTGAAGTAATCTTTTCTCCTTGCTAAACATCAGCGCTGTATTTGCAAAAGAACACTTGACGAGGCTTAGTTCCTGCTTTGTCTTGAGTGTCTTTCTGAAGGAGTTTGAGAAGAAGAGGGAACATATTAATGCACCACATTTCACCCACGTTTATCTGTGAGTATTGCTGCGAGGAGATATTAGCAAAAACTATAATGAATGCGCTGTGACATGCACCCACCCCGCCGCAAACACATTAATGCAGAGAGGTCAAATTAATAGTCATCTAATTTGCCACGGGCCACTCTTACTCGCCTCTCTATAAGCTGTTTTCAATTCATGCCCACAGTGTTGGCAAGATCACGGCTATGATTTCCTTATCACCGTGCACAAGTTCTTTGACCTTTGAATGCACAAAACAAGCCAAATACCCAAAGAGAATAATGATGATTAACTGCAGGCATTTCTGTAATTAATGAAAATTACCAGAGAATCCATAATTAATGTAGAAGAGGGAGAAAAGTCATTGCCAACTCTTGTGTGATTAGAGTGGAGAAAGAGGCACTTATCGGTGGAAAAATGAACATATTGAGGAAATGCATCTCTGTCATGTAATGTGAGGCTTCGTTATCATTTGGTGCTTAATAATATTGAAAAAGGCTTAGTTTCAAAGGTCAATGTGACTTTCTATAAGGATTAGGAATATTAACACACCTCCATATTTATCTGTGAGAACCCAGATTTGCAGTTAAAAGGATGAATTACAGTTTGAACTGAAAAGCACGGTGTAAACAAATTGTAATATAGAAAACAGTTTGAAGCTGCAATCGGTGTCCAAGAGGCATAACAAATCCCACACTGTATTTACTCTGTTACATTTTTTAAAAATTGAGCAAGTCTTTTGTTAACAGCTCTGATACAATGCAGTCTGCCACACTGAGGGATTTTTGAAATTTTATTCAATTATTAAATGTCAGGCTGTGCAACTTGAACCAGTCTGATGCCTGCCTTGCTGCTATTAGAGAAGCTAAGTGTGTCGAAGGCTACGTGAAGTCCATCAGTAGCAGTGAGTGTTCACCTGGGTAACATTCAACCTAATGACCGTCACACTTTGTGCTTCTGGATTTCTGACTTTTTCCAAATATGAAATACTACGTTTGAGTCAATGAAATTGTGTTGTTCATTACTAAGTATTAGTTAATATGAAAAATGTCACATTTATTTGGTCATACTATATTTGCAGGAGACACAGTTTAATTGACTTCATGGCTGCCATAATGCTGTATCACCATACTACTTTCTGCACACATAATCCACTACAACAGAAACGTTGTGGGTCCTCTTTAGAGCTGAACTAAGCTCATACAAAGACTGATGCGAAAAATCATCTCACACACAGAGGCAAGGGTCAATGGGATTTCAGAGAGCCCTTGACAGAAGAAAAATGCCTTGTCTGCATGTTCCAACTCCTCCGAGCGCTGCCCAGCATTAGAATGACTTGATGGTTGTATACAGCCTGCCCCTTTCATCAGATTTGACAGTAGCCGCTGTTTACCTTTGTGCCCCTGTCGACGCAATCTGTTTCCCCTTGGCGGGCATCTGAGGCCGTCCGGAACAATCAGAGACATCACGACAGCTAAAACCTACACTGAGGTGAAAAGGCTAAGACCAGCAGCCTTTTGATTCGATTGATTTGATATTGTTTCCACTGAAAATGATCACTCAGCTGGCACAACAATGTGTCAAGCAGACGGGTTAAAAATTAGATAGATACCAGTTAAGTAAATTAAATGGATTTCCCCAGAGCAGGGAGGCCTTACAGAATGATTTTCAATAAGGAAGAGATGGATGAGTAGGACCAATTGCAAACGGCTGCTGGATCCATTTGTTTAGAATCCTTTCTGTGAAATTAAATCCTCAACTGATTATGAGAGAATGGTATTACATGGTTGAGGAGGCAGGAATAGAAAAATGAAACAATTCCAAATGTGGAGGAGCCAAGTGTTTTCTCTTACCCGTTGGAAGTAATGCTCCATGCTGATGCTGCTATCCGGGGCAGAATTGGCTCTCACCGACAGAAATCACCCAAGAAATTGAATTCATTATAGCACCTAATGTTTGTGCATAGCTGTATGTAAGGCTAAATAGAAACTGTGACATCTTTGAGACCTACATAACAGTCTGCATCTCAATACACATATTTAAATATTAATGTTTGGTTGAGCTAAGAGTCACACTGAAAATGTCTTTCTGGATATTTTAGGCAAACGTTTATTTACCACCAATATGGAACCCCGGACTGTGAACACAACGTGACAGTATTATCCAAAGTCTGCTTCTGTTTTATGGGTTTTCATAGTTTTTATAGTTATACTGAAAGTTGGCCATTAGTCTCTGTAAAGATAAGTGTCATACAAGGTGAGGCTTTCAAATAGGATTATCTACAAATAGACGGACACTGAGAATTTAATGTGTGGATCCTAATCTATGACCTTGGAGTGGCAAAGGCTGTATCTGCTTGGAAGTGCAAAAGCAAGGGGAAAAAAAATCTTGTTAGGCCTTTTGGACAGTCACTATCATGCCCCCAAGTTGTACGTATGTTTATTGTTATGTATACAGACGATGGAATCTTTGAAGTTTATAGTGCATCTAAAACCAGAAACAGCTTTCTAATAACACGCTGTGTTTTTGAAAAAAGGCAGCTTCAGTCATCCTGCAAAAAACTCAGACATTCATAAAAAGGTGTTAAAGAAGGCATCTGAGCGTAGGTTTAAAGGTGAAGACGTTTTGTCCGTCATCTAAGGGACTAAGTTCAACTGCTGAGTTTTGTATCTTAGCTTAATACCTTATGTCCTTCTTTAAATCCTACAACATGCCATACCTTATGAATCCTCAATCTCTGCACAGGAGGACAGGCTAGCCCAAATAACAGGGCCCACCGATATTTACAGTCAATGATATGCAGTTATTTGATTTCTGTGGTTCATCAAATCAAAAGAAACCCATTACTTAAGTGTTTTGGCCACCGTCAACATTACGTTTTTTTAACTTACCTGAACATACAGGTTTTTGGTCACACTTTATTTGACATTACACTTGATACATTGTATCTACCTCATTGTGTAACAAACTGTAATAACATGTAACTACATAGTACAAACACCTAACCCTACGTATTATATGTAGAGTTTGTGTATGTATGTACAATGTAGTTACATGTTATTACAGTTTGTTACACAGTGTGTTACAATGTACTTAATAAGGAAGATACAATGTGTCTGTGTACTGTGTACTGTAAAATAAAGTGTTACCAAGTTTTAACATATTGTATCTAAGGGTGCATTCATTCCAGCCCTGTTTGGTCCTCTTTATTCAAACTCTTTCTTTTCCTTTAAATGTTCAATTAGTTGGGGAGGTGTAAATGCAAAAGCAAATCTTTGGTTCACCTAAAAACATACAATAGGACTTGGTCTGGTCCAATTGAAGTGACTAGGTCCACTTTGTATTTTCACCTCTAAGTGTTATTTGCTGAAAAAAACACAAAAGAAATGAACATCTAAAGTGATAATGTGTGAATAAATGACAAACATGCGGTAAAAAGAAGATCTGTTTAATGTAACAGCTGCTATGAAAACTGCCAAAAACAACAAAAACAGAAAAAGACTTGAATTTGGCCAAAATGGCTCCTTTTAAACGTAACACTGTTTATTATTTATGAAAATCCACTGTACTATAATATAGAGATATTTGTTGGCTTAAAATTCAAAAATCAGTTGTGGACAATGCTCCAAATCTTAAAGCTGTGCATTCTAAATAGCCCTCCTTGCTTTTCTTATGCAATGATGCTGGCAGCCTCCGAGAGTCCCAAATCCTGGCCAGGAGGCTGTGTGTACATAGATGGTATTCATTGTTAATCTGATTAGAGCATAGCGATAGGGGAACCTGGACTATATGTCATCACAGTACAGCATCGGTGCTATTGATTAAGCGGGCAAACACCAAACATTTACCCACAGAAATGCACACAGCTATTCCAGGGCAGTGGCAGATGGTGGTCAGATAGACGCAGTATATGGGTTCAATTTTTACACACTGTACGTCCTGCCAAGCCCGTACAGTCTGTCCACTTTATCAACAGGCTGATGGTGATAATGCACTGGAATGAGGACAGATGCCTCTCGTCAGATAATCAACTCAACTCATAATGGAGTCAAAATGAGAACCCTAGACAACTGTAACAAGTGCTGATTATGAGTGTGAGTAATTTCCAATCCAAGATGGCTTCTAACCCTGCCAGCTTATTGGCAATAGTCATTTGAATTTTAATCAAGATTTTGGAGGCATCCTACATCCACACCTCCATCTTGACGACATTGTCCCGCTTCGTTTTCTGATTAAAACCGCTTTGTAATGAGCCTTAAACTAGTGTAGCTCTTTCAAATCTTAATTAACTCTTTATAGAAATGACAGTAAGAAAACAGATTTTTATGCAAAGGGATGATTAAAAGGAGAAATATAGAGGCAGGCAGATGAGAGGAGACCAAAAGAAGAAGAGTTTCAGGTGTGTATTGACTTCTTTTTAGTGTTTTATTGGAGCATACATCCGAGATGAGAGAGGATTAATTCAAAGAAATAAAAGTACAGTGAGAAGAAGCAATAGCTAAAAGGAATAAAACATCTTCATTACAGTATGTGAATCCACTTAAACATTAAACACTATTGTGGATGAGAATGATGAGTTGAATGAGAGCATATAATGTCCTACTTAACCTACTGTGTCGAGGTGTGGGGCAATACAGAACCAATCTTCAAACTGCAATAAAAAGGCTATAAGAGTTATTACATTCTCCACTTATAATAAGCCAACATATGTGCTGTTCTCAAAACATTCAAAATGGTATGATCTTGAAGACTTTACACTCTTAAGATTATGTTCAAAATAAAACAAGAACTTCAAAAAAAACCTCCAGAAAATATTTAGAATTAGAGAAAGTCAATAGAGCTCAGAGGAGTTGATATATTCATGAAGAAACATTTTAGAACAAACACTATGATATTCTTGTATCTTTATTAAGGAGTAGATCTCTGGAATATCAAATGAGTTGAAATTATGTACCTCTCTTGTACCTTTCTCTTTGAAAAAATCAAAATGTGACCCTTGTGAAATATTTGAACTCAAAAATTCTAATTTAAATATTAAATTCAAATTCCTAAATTTCTTACTTGTGCTATCTTTGTTTCTTTGTAAAATATATGTTCAGTATATAAGACAATGTACAAAGGTTAGGCACAATAAGCATTTTTATTTCAGCCTACACCTTTTCGGTTTGTTTGTTTTTGTTTTGGCATGACTGCATTTACGGTGGCCTGGAATGTTTGTTTGTTTTGTTGTTTGTGTAGATGACCGAAATAAACTATAAACTAGAAGAGCAGACAGAGGCTGACAGAGAGAGAACCAGACAGGTTCATTTATTACTGTTTAGGCTTATGTTTTGTACTCGTACTTTGTGCTGTATTCTGGAGCTGCATATAACTTGGTTTTGTGAAAACACAGTAACAAAAACATTTATGAATAATAATAATGATGGTTATTTGTTTTATTAATTTCTAGATTTCATATAAGTGCTGTTAAGCTTTATTTATTTATCTACATCCGTCTATCCTTATAACAGCTTCTACATTTTAGTTAATAACTGATTTATATAACATACATTATTTCTCCGTCTGGAATGGCTTGGCATTTTCTTTCGTTTATTGTTGCCCCCCACACACAACAATGATCTAAGAGTTTTTATAGGTGAATATTTAGCCTTGCGACCATTATTTAATTTTCACACCATAAAGTTTGCATCAAGAATTCACTCTGGATCCACACTACACTCTAGGTATAAAATAGTAGCATTTAAACAATGACAACAGTCTATGTCTATCACATTTTTAATCCTCACTGATATCCTTCCTTTTATTTCCGCAGAGAAAGTGTGAATAATTGCCATAAATGTTTTTACACATAATGTACAGACCGAGACTAGCCACTCTTGTCGGATCAAAGACCAGCTGCTTGACCTTAATCACAGTCTGCTGTAGCTTTCACACCTGACAATTCAGTGTTCAGTTGCAGTGGGAATATGGAAAGAGAAACTCAGGAATAAAGAATGGATGTTAAGAGTGCAAAGTGATTTGAGAATCTTCAGACTCTTTGGGGAATCCTGATCTCATGTGAGCATTTTAATCTCTTACAGAAAGGCCAAGCCCAAGTGTAATTTAAGCTAACTCCTCCAAGTCAATACTACCTCGTACAGAAACAGAGGCAGTGTTGCGCCGACAAAAATAGGCATATCAAATAAAGTTTTAAAGATTTCTTATTTTCCCAGTCCCCAAGGTGGGTGCACAGTAGATAAAAAAGCAGTAGAAAGAGCCCGAGCTGAATGGAAGAATGACTATCAGATAGAGATTCCCTGTCTCCACTAAGGGAGGAGAAGTGGCCATTAGTCAGGGAAGTAATCTAATCAATGTTGTTGTGGACAACATCGCAAGACAGCCGCAACGCATCACTGAGCACTATTATTCTTAGTCATGTTCTCATAGAAGGAGAAAACAACAACGCTCCAACTCACAAATCTTCTTCCTCACTGTGCAGGTCTAGAGAAAGATAGTTACATGCTGGGATACGCTCATTTACCAGGACATTGTTAGTGATGGTACACCTGGTCCAGCAGAGATACAGTATTGTTCTATGAATCTATCCACAAATTGGCCAAACTGGTTGAGTTAGGTTTTATGGGCAAGCTCTGAATCAGCTGTTAAATGTGTACATTTAAAAAATAGAAAATAAATAAATTCCTAAACCAAAATAACTAAATACCTTTTTTTTAACACCATCTTCCAGTTTTCACAGTACTATTGGTTGTAAGCATTTTATTGCTGCTCGTGCCTTTGTACCTCCAGCCATTGAGGTGGGGTAATGGTATATCATTTTGTTACCTGCTCCTATATAAACAGAAGAAAAGATCATCTATCTAAAAGGATAAGTGTTACGGAGTTCTTTGAATATACAGGCGTAGTCAGAAATTGTGTGTCCAGGGTGTTTATTGTGCCAGTTCCAAAGTGCAACAAAAGTCCAAAAATCCAAAAATGTGCCAATACCTCCAAAGATATATATACACAATAAGCAAGAATAGCAAAAAAAAATCCAAACTTAAAAATATAACTTAAGGCACCTTTAAATGGTCTCAGCAGGACCCACATCAGCCGTGTTACCTTCTGTGTAACTGGCTGTCAACTCCCCAAGGTCTGAAATTGGCCCTCTTTTATCCCCCATTGCCCCTCCCACTGGGCTTTAGTAATTTGTAAATACTAAATAAAGAAAGAAACCTTGATTGCCCTCTGACATATACACATAATAAATATCACAAACACAATAAGACACAAGGGAAATGTACATAGAAAGGTAATTAATGTCTCTAGTCATGTGATGAGTGCAACCGCGCGAACACAATACCATTTAACGCACCAGAAAGGTATGGCCCGGTTTGATCACGCTGCCCCCACACGAGACTCTGTGTTCTGTATGTTTGCGTGTATGGTTGGACAATGAACAAACATTTCCAAGTGTGCCCCCTTGGTCGCTTTACAACGGCAGGGAGGAGGAAAAAGAAAAGGCGTTAATTGCTACATTACTTATTACATAAATGAACCAGGGTTAACGAGCGAATGAGTGAAAGCGTGTGTATGTGTAAGCCGTCGCACTGCCCGCGATCAGAGACAGACGTGCTCCGTCACAATAAGCAATGTGACAAATGTAGCCAATAGTTTTCTAGCAATTGACTTGAATGGGTATATTTCCTTACACTGCAGGCCAAACAAACTCTGTATTGCAACAATGGGGTCACACAAGCCCTGTATCATCCGCTTAAATTGAGAGTCAGACTTAATATTCTATTAGAGTTACAGCTATGTTACGGTTTATTGTCATTTTTTATCTTGTCATTTCTATTTGTGAAAAGTGCTATATAAATAAAGTTTACTTACTTATTTAGTTCATTCCCTCGGAAAGGTTTGGTTTGTTTGAGGAGGTGTAAATGTGCAATCAGACTTTGGTGCTGACCAAAAAAGCAAACTCTTATCCGCCTGAAAACATACACTAGTTCTCGGTTCGCCTTCAAGTGAACTATGGTGCAGTTCAAATGAGATAAGAATGAAAAGTGAACCAAACAGTGAACCAAAGGCAGGAAGCTTACCACATACTACGTATTAGGGGGCAACACAATCAAAACAACGCATGTGTAAAGCAATAGTCAAAGCCAAATTTTGTGACGTGAATATATCACAGTTGACTGTCACAAAAAATATTTATTTTTCACTAATTAGGTTTGGGATTATACAGTAGAGCGTGGAATTTTAAAGGGCTTATATTGTGAATAATTCAGTAAATGTATAATTAAATACCCAGCCTCAGGCCCAAAGCTGCTGGGATAGGCTCCAATCATCTGCGACCTCTAACGGGACCAAGCGGTAGACAATGAATGAATGAATATGGTCACTCAGCCATTTTACACCAGTGCTTGGCGTATGTGTACAACAAGGCTATATCTCTCTCTATCTTTGCTATCTTTTATGTAATGTCGTCTCATTCGCTCCATGTAAAAAGCAACTGAGCCCATTATTGTAAAGTCATTTTTTTTATATTCTTGTCAAAGACAAAACAAAGAAGGCAAGATTCCTAAAGTCTGATGCTGTTCCATGTTTTATTTTATGGCAGAAAAGAAAGTAATATACTTATTGATACAGCGCCACCACAGGTGAGGGGGGTAACTGCATTATTCAGAAAGTTTGGTTTGTTTGACAGTGTAATGTGAAAGCAAATGGGACCATCTAAAAATACAACCATGAAGCAACTTTGTCCCTAATTGAACCAAAGTCATGTCTACTCTACAAGCAGTTTGCCATGTCTGCCATGTCTATCTACTAAACAAAAACTGTAATGTCCTTGTGCCCATTGCCATTGTTTTTACAAGATAATAATCTGTACAATTACATTAGGGCCTCACTCATGCAATGCTTGGAATGAATTATTTTGAATCACAACCTATATTGATATACATATGTTAGCAGTATTTCCAAAGCTATCATACTTAAGCACACTATATAGAATGCTAACTATAACCATGGCCATTTTCCACAATTTCTTTTAAAGTTGTCCAGATTTTCCAAAACTCATATTAGACCTCTGCAGACATGACAAGAGACTGGTAAGCAAAGCCACACATTCTTGGCGCATTGAAGCTGATGTGACTGTTAATAAAATCCTTGCATATAAAGCAGTCATATAAATGTCTCAGCAGGCACAGATCCACCTCGCCCTTCATTTTCCCGCTGCGTTGGTTTATGTTGGGCTGCCGCTTGCTGTGATAATGTCTGCAGCACAGATAGGTGAGAGATGAAAGAAGAGTAGAGCACTTTGATGACCAACCGCCACGAGTTCAGCCAGGGTCAGACATCATCGCACACTTCATAAACTTTCAGAGCTACACAGCCCCGGGGGAAGTCTGCGGATTAGACAATAAAGTTTAGTGGCAAAGGGTGGTGTTTAGTTCATGTGTGCGGCTGGCGCTAATGGAAAACATTATTAGCTATTGTTGTAGCCACTATTTCATTTGCCAACATTAATCTGCAGGGGCTGTCACTTTCTGGATAAAAGACATCCAGGTTCCAAAGTGCAACAGATCATTTAAGACTGAATTAACTGTATATAATTTTTATTTACTAAAAGCATTGTAAAACTGAGCATTGTCTAAAATTCAGAAATGACATGCACTGGTTTCCAAATGAATTTAAATTGGTTATATCTGGTTTGAACAAGTTTAAAGTGGGCTTAAGTTAGACATTAACCATACATTTTAACAAATTGTAACCAGATTTGAATGTGTTCTAAGTCAAGATGGACTTAAGTGTTCATAATTGGATTTGGAGAGGCTTTAGGAAGTGGTTACAACCAGGTAAGGATGGGGATTAAGTTAAACTGGTTTTATCACTGGTTGTAAGTGTTGTTACCTGGACTTTACCTGGTGTTAAATACGTTTAAAATGGCTATAACCTGATTTGGATGGGTTCTTAGTGATTTTAGTTTAACTTTCAACTGGATTTCAACAGATGTTGATGGTTTTAAGTGATTTTAGTTTAACTTTCAACTGGATTTCAACTGGTTGTAACCAGATATTTGTGGATTTTAAGTTAACACATTTTAACCCTCTGATACAAACATGTATCTATGTAATTATAATTTGTTGTAATTTTATATTCTAGGTATTCTTCAAAAAACATGTTTATTAAATTATTTCATTCAAATTTTCAACTAAGTTTTAAGTTATTAAATTATTTCATTCAAATTTTCAACTAAGTTTTAAGAAGAAATAATGTTTATATACAACTACCCCAAGATAACACATACATGGGTCTAAAATGACCCGCAGTTATTTCCAATGGGAAAATCATGTTAAACAATAAGTCTTTATCACCTGTGACCTTCAGACACATTTTAAACAGTATTACGTATAACAACTACTGTATATCTTTAAATGTCATCCCATAGCATAATCCTTGGACATTTTAAGTGGGATTGTATAGATGTATTGTATAGATTTTCTGAACCAATTGTTATTGAACAACGCAACCTTGATATACAGTATAAGCAGACATTTAACATCTATCATCTAACTGGAGTATTCGGTGATTCTTTATTTTACACTACAATTGATTCATTGTATCTACCTCCTTGTGTAACAAGCTGTAAGAACATGTATCTACATAGTACTTACATAATAAATTTATGTGTACTTAGATATTGTAGGTATGGTTAGGGTATGTATGTACTATATAGTTACATGTTATTACACAGTTTGTTACACAGTGTGTAAGGTAGATACAATGTATCAAATGTAGTGTTAAATAAAGTGTCACTGAATATTCTGAAGTAATCTGTGACAATCTATAGAACTGTGTGTGTGTGTGTGCATGTACAGTATCTGTGTGTAAAGCCCTGTGTAGTGATTCATTCATTGTGTATGTAAAATTAACTCTAGGGTTTCTTTACATTATCCAGCAAATTAAACTAAAACCAAACAGATCTGTGCATGTGTCAGTGTGTAGGTGTGTGCACATGAGTGTCTGTAACTGTTTTTGTAAAGTGAACAAAGTCTGTTTTAGTTTTTTTGTTTAAATGTAGGTTATGTGATTTATTTTGTTCCAAACATTTTACATGTAAAAAAGTAAAGAAGGTTCTGGTATTGAAACTGTGAATGTATATCATCTAAGGTGGACCAAAATAATATACCAAACTCATTCTAATATGGGTTGTTTTAGACACACGTCTCTTTCATTATGTGTAAAAAAACACAGTGTTTCCGTATCAAAGGCTTGAATGGACTTAATCTGGTTATAACCACATAAGGATGGGTTTTAAGTAGTTTTAGTTGGTCTTTAAAGTTTCTAGCAGCTAAGATCAGCTTTTTCAAACCACAGCAGAATAAGGTAGAAAACTAATGATTGAAGAGATTGGTGAAATCTACCCAAATAATCAACCTTTGTGAAAGTCCTTTAACATAAATAATAACTAATGCAGCCATCCAACAAGGCTCTCATAACCAGAATAAGTAGATCATTTCCATTGCTTTACTGACATAAAATGTATCATTATACTTTATCATGCAAATGTTGTGACAAAGACAAAAGCTTTAGTTTTGTCAAATCTATAGTTTTGATGCTATTGTGACAAGGCACAGCTTACTTGATGTAAAACTCTTCACTTATATGTTTTTAGAAACACCATGCAAAGAGTCCAATTTGTACTTCACAATTGCCCTTTCAGATCTAAGTACGCAGTTTAGTCCTCTTTAGTAAATAGAACAAGTCAGTGATTAGTGTGCTAACTTTTGTGGACAAAATTTAGGGAATTAGTTGTCTGTTATAAAACTCAATTCTCAATGCTTTGATAAATATCTGTCATGACCTACCTTCTCCTGCTTCAAACTTTATTATAATTCAAACACTCACACGCTTAAACAGACTGTACCTAATACATTTTTTTTCTAGTTGGTAAAATGGTTTAAACCCGAAATAGTATATTGTAAAAGCAATCATTAGTGAAAAAAAGGCTTTATGATGCCATCTACTATTTTTTTAGGGAATTTTATAGGTCACTTAGGAAAGGAAAAATCTGGCCAATCACATGCGAGCAAACTACTCAGAAAAGTAGCGCTCCCAGCGCAGCTCTCCTAACTGGTTTTAACAGATGAGGTATTTGCAAAGTTAACAACTAACAAGTATAAACAGTTATAAAGATGCATCTTAATAGAAAAATCCTTACATGTGCATTGTGGAGTGTCTGGTCTGCCAGTGCACACTGTATATACATACGATGGGTTATCCTTTTGTCATCAAAACAATCTCAGGGTTACAGGCTGTGTGTTTTAGGTAGAAAGTTACATAGTGTTACTTTATGTGCAGACCTAAGTCAAAAGTTAACCTTCTGAAAAAGATGGACAGAAAACTAGGGGATGCAAAAGTGTACTTTGAGCAAATGCAAAAATCTTGCTGAAAACTGAGAGACTATGAAGGAAACAGTCAAAGGTCAAAGAAGCACCTATACTGAATTAAATGACCCCAAACACAGTAGCAATTCCATTAAACCATGGCATCCTCGAGACGCATTTTCAAAACGCTAAAGGCTTAGTGGCTTAGTGGTTGAATCTTTAAAAGCACCTGACTTATTTCTGCTCTCAGTGTTTTTTGCCAAACAGCTTTATTGTGAAGTGCATTGCCTTTGACCTGAAAACATAGTTGACCTAAACAACCAAACTGTACGTGCGGAGATTAAAAGCTCCGTCTATATACTGCCAGAGATTGCTTCCCACTGAATTACATTGAAAACTTTCCACCAGAGCAGGGGTTAGAAAAGAGTACAAGCAGGTATTTCTTGTTCCCTTGAGCCCTTTAGGTCAATGTGTCATGGATTGCAGAAAGGCGATGCAGCGTGTCACTGACAAAGACATCCGAGAACATAAGCCCATCTCGCGCTGCCATTGCGAGTTTCTATTCTCGGGCTGCAGAATGAACTTAAGCTTGTGTGAAAGGGAGTGTTGTTAAGGCTTATATCCCTCACGCTGCCCAATGATGAACTTAAGCTTGTGTGAAAGGGAGTGTTGTTAAGGCTTATATCCCTCACGCTGCCCAATGAGCCAATAAGCCTGTTCCCAAAGCTGTCAGACACAAGTGATCAAATCATTCTCTTGACTAATGGCCTCTTCCCCTCCCTTAAGACAAAACAAATCTGAGGGTGATGTATGTGATGTTCCCTTCGCAAAGGGACACAACATAGATTAGATTAATTAATTTAAATAGGACAGTGTTCGGAACAATCATTAAGCTTCAGCAACAATAGCAACTGTGTGGTTCAGAAAGTGGCCTGCTCAAGTCAATCAGTAATAAATCTGTTGGTGATGAAAATTTGTGGTTGTCAATTTGTTTTGTCCTACATTTATCTAATATAGTCTTGGCCACTAATTGTAATGAAGAATTGACAATAAGTTCATCAAAGAGAACTTAAAAAATTGCCCAGAATGCAGTCAGTGAGGAAACTATGCCAGTCTTCGTACACTACATTCAAAGTCTGAGCGTGTTGACTCTCTGCTCTGGTGGGCCACTGGAGGATTCCTGAACGATCGCTTTACTGCTCACTCAGGGATTGGTATGAAGCCGTAATTACTCTTCCACTGTCTCTGGGAATTACCCTGAGTGCAGTAAAAAAAAGACTGTAAAATTGCAGTATGCCTCTAAAGGTGTGTTTATAGTGACAGCAAATATCACCTAAAATAAATTTAGTAACGGAGAAGATGATAAACAAAATGATTACTTTTTCTGTCAACTTTGAAGTCACTTTTCAAGCTTAACAGTAGAGCGCTGACTGTCTACAAGCATTATAAAGCAAAGTAAATAAACAACAAATAATTGCATAAATGAGAAGGATGCCTGCCACTTTGTGCAAAATACATATCTCAAAAAATGTATAACATGATAACAGCTACCTCAATGACCATAGCTAGATACAGTATATATGGTAGTAGCTGTGGTCATGCTATAAATGTTTTGCTTGACCAGCCATTCCATTTATCCTATTTTATACATAGAATAGTCGGGTCTGTGTCCATTTAAATTTGATTTCCAGGGGACGGCCCAAATGGACACAGATTACAGTAACTGGATACACATAACACTAATCAGAATTCAGGGGGCAGTACAAACATACAAAAAATAAACCGCCTCTGAACTGACACAATTTGAAAACACACAACCAATCAGAGTCTGACTTATTTAAATAAACAGATTCTGTTGGAAATTTGTTCGAAGGGAGGGGTTTCCAGACCAACTATTCACAATGATAGATGATATAATACCTTTTGATCATAGGTAATTAAAAGTGGTATTTATTTTTTTGTAACCAGAAGTACAACATCTTTTGTTTACCCTCTGGCTTTCAAAATTATATCCATATATGGCTAGTAATGCTAGTAAATTACACTTCACACAGTATCTCAATATACCCCCAGAACCACTAGAGGGTCATTTTTAGCCCTTTCCGCAATGTTACATCAAGTCCAAGAGAGAGGGAATCGAACCGCCAACCTGTCAATGTTTGTATTTTTTATCAGGCTAAGTTTTCCTGCTAACTGAAACCACATTTACATAAGATATTTTGCCAAAAATATTTTGGAATAATTTGTTAGGAACATGCTATTTTAAGAATTTCTATTGCTGAATAGACTCACAACCTGAATTAAGCTGAAATTATTTACCCTCATCTGCATTTTGAAGACCATTTCCCTGCCAATTATTTCTCAGGCTTTGGCAGCAAAACATTCCCTCTATTATGTAACCCTGAAACATTAATTTGGGGTATTATTTGTGACTTATCTCTCTTTAAGCAGAAATTGAATATGATTTCCCAGATTTGTGTTTTGCTGTTAAACACCTCTGAAATATCTAAAATTCTTCAGGCTTATCTGTGAAAAACCAACAGTTGAGCTTTGTTCTGCCGCAGCCTGCTTGAATTAATATCGAGATGGAAAAGAGAGCTGCCTGGAGCTCCAATAGGTCTCCCAAAATGCTGTGGTATACAGAATCATAAATAGTTTATGAGCTTTGTGTTCAGGCCTGAAGACAATCTGCAGGTAGCTAATAGCATTTCGTATATTATTTTAGCAGGTTCACTGGGTGGAAACAGGCTTCACACAGCATTTTTACAAATTGCAGGTCAGAGTATCTCATTTCCAAGTATTTTTTGTGCACGCTTGTGGTCTTGTAGTTTCTATTTGGCTTCAAGTAGAAAGCAGCAGGAAGTCAGAATCATGCTCATAATTGTTTGTGAATAAGATCTTCATAAATTTCTTTTTTTGAAATTTGCATCCATTTGCTCCCCCAATATCCTGTCTCTGTCTGACACATACAAGTCCCCTTAAACAGTTCCCTTCATTGGGCAGGTATGTATCACATTGTAATGGAGCTATTATAATGGGGTATTACTAAAAAATATCTGTATATGATCACATAGCCTGTTTCCACACTTTTTTAATGGATTTGTGGTCATTTGTCCTACCAAGAGTCCTCTTAGTGTGTGTCCCATTTCCACAGAAAGAAAGACTGAGACTAATGTGATAGAATAAAATAAAGGTTATTGTCCCCGAGGGGAAATTTGTCTAGGATACAGTGCTATCAGTTGCCACGTAAAAACTGTAAGTCAAAAAACAATCAACACATTCAACAACTATTTAGATGGCCTATAACTGGCTTCTTGAAGACTGAGCGAGCACTATTTCTGCTAAACATAACGCTAAAAGGGCTTGTATATTTTTATATACATACCAATGAAGAAAAGGTTAAAGCAAAAGCATCTAGACTCAGACTTTTTTAAGGTGAATAAATTTTTATCTCTAGAGGAGGAGTTTGACCTGAAACCAAACCTGATTGGACCAGGCTGTTCTGGTTTCATAGTTGTTAGCTCTGAAAGGGCAGTGTGACTCCTGATGTGAGAGTCGTTAAAGGCTCAGGTGAGTCGTTAAATACACTGTTCCATTCGAATGTTGTTGATCTAGAGTGAAACTCTTGTTTTAGGTTTCAGAACAGTTATAAATACTAGACAACATGAATCTGAGGCCACCTCATCTGTTCAAAGAGGGATTTTCCATTTTCACAAAAATGACTTCCTTCACCTCTCTCAAACCATCTGGCCTCTCTGGCAAAAATTCGGACATTGCTGTCATTAAAGGAATGTCCTTTCTCTTTGAGGTGGACTGCAGACTCAGGTCCTCCAGGATTGGCTCTTCTGTGCTGATACATCCTCTTGTCAAGTTGTTTTGTTTCTCCAATATAACTGTCACTGCACTTTTCGCTGAACAGCATAAACTACATTACTTTGTTACTACTGTTTGTGTGAGGGAATCTTCTCTTTGGGATGGACCAGTTTTTGACGCAGAGTATTCCCTGGTTTAAAGTGAACTGTAATGTTGTGTTTGTAATAAATCATTTTAGGTTTTTCAGATAAACCAGACACATAAGGGATAACTACACCCTTCCCTTTTGTCCCTGGTTCCTGTCTGTTTGGTTTAACCCTTACCCCTGTTTTAATTTGTTGGTTTTAATAACACCAAAAAAGGCACATGTGTGATTAGGGTTAGGGATAAAATGAAAGTGCTAAACTATTTTCTACAAATTAAAATTGGTGTTGGCGTTTTTTAATTTTTTGTCCTCATGTGCCTCATGTGTTTTTTGTATCAACTAGTCTACTACATCTAAAATTTTAGCCTCTTGTCAACAAAAGCTCACATCCAAGCTCCTAATTTCACTTTGACAATAACATCACCATCTTTCTAAATACACATAAAAGTAGTTAAATCTCTACTGCCACAGTTTTGATAAAGCCTGACAACTATTGGAGAGTAAAACCCAGTATTTCTGATCTGCCTGGCCAGACCTCGGTGAGGGCTTCTTCGGTGGGCGATAAGGAAGTGAGGAAGAGCAGATTAAAGAAAGTCAGGGTTCAGCCTGAGGGTGCAGAGGGGCTCATTGGTCACTGTCACCCACTAAGCCGTCTTTTTCCTCACCGCCTTTTATTTAGCACAACTGGCCCCGGTGGTCTCTGGAGCGGAGAGGATAATTCACAGGCGGAGAGATAAATGTGAGGCCACATGATCGCTCAGGATATCTCTCCTCAAATAGGGTTTTGGCACAGCTATTAGTAAATGGCAAACAATTAGCAGTGCAGTCGGAGAAGCCGTGTTTCACTCTACTTCTCTAAAACTGAACTTTCAAATAATACCGGCTTTCATATGTTAAATTTGTGTTGGAACTTGTGACTTGACATTACTGCAGGCCAGCTTTAAGATAATGGTAGCGAGGCATTGCATACTGTTACTAAACACGACCAGAGGCATTAACTGTGGACGCATTCAAATTGATTACATTATGTTGTATGTTGTAGTGTGAATAATTTTAATTTACATATGGCTTGAACAGCCCTTGATTGTGTCATCTAGGTCCATGCCGCTACTGATGTACTTCATCCTTAATTTTTTACATTACATACATACATATTTGATTTAAACGTTGCTAATACGACCTTGATTTAAAATCCAAAGACCTCTACTATTGAGACTAAGTAAAAGTAACGAGACCCTTAAAACAGTCTTATTTACAGCAACACTACCTGGCTGTCATATTCAAAAGTCCTGGATCAAAACAGTTACCTAAATGCAGCATATCAAATTACAAATCCTGTTTCTGTGTGATCCAGCTCAATTTAAGCCCTGTTGGGGAAAACTTTGTGGCTTTTTTGTCAAGATTATTCATCTTAATTCATCAGAAGCCCCTGAACTGACCCCACTGCTGTCATGTCCAGTCCAGCTGCATACAAAAGTATATATCAGTGCATCATTATGAGACTAAGGACCATCAGTACAGCAGACTCACTTGTTTGTCAGATTCATTGAGTTGCTTTTCCGTCAGCTTCTAAACAGTCTTTTCTCAGCATCCAGGCATGTTATTAGACACGGCCCAAAAGACTGAGGCGAAGGAAATGGCAGGGTGCTATAACTCAAATTGCCGAGTCGCGAATGCAAACCAAACGTGATCAGATAGAGGCAGGACATTACCATTTCTATTAAAGCTATTTTGCCTCAAGCCTTGCGTCCGTAAAATGGAAACAATTTTTTTCCACCAGGAAAATAAGGGTGCTTTGTCAGATTTCAAAAAAAGAGAGGAGGATACATTTATAATTCATAAAGAATGTGTGATATTGCTGAGATGTTTGTATCCGTCATTTTGCAGCTCGAGAAGGGGATCTCAGTAAGCGGTGTTATACTGTAGTGAGCAGTGAATTGGAGGTCCACCTCAAGCTTACGCTCCATTAGCAGTCAGTGTGTAATGGCACGGCTGGACATGTGTTTGCCACAGATAACAGACAAGTGGCTGAGACTGTGACAGAGTGAGACAGCCCTAACACACTGGCCCTGATGTTCCTGCTCATTGACACGGCTGGCGTTTTCCCCGTCGTTCAGCCCATCCATTTGCATCAAGAGTCTTTCTCATCAATCGATTCCTTGAACAGATTTTATTCACATTTTAAGAGTATATTTTAAAAGATTCACAATTCAGCCGATTGTGACAGGGCACCCACCCATCTTACTTCAAATATATACTGACACTGTACATTTTCAGTTAAGTTTAGAGCACTATAGTTACACTGTTCTTTATTTGCTAAAAATCCTAAAAAGTTATCCTTTGTTGCTTTGATATTCAGGTTTTCTCTCTCTGTGCATTATAACATAGCCTGACAGCAAACGTCCTGAAACATGCCCTGCAACATTACGATGACACTGCAATGTCAATAATGGGCCAGACTCAGAATAATTGATTTAACAGTCATTCAGACTCTGGCCTGATTAAACCCATTGTAGTTTCCAGGACTGTTAGATTATGCAGACTACTTCCAGGCCTTGCATCTCCTATCCTTTACCAATGCATTCATGTAGAGCCCCTGCTTCTGACTACAGGCGCACATGAACGCACTTGAATTAAAATCTTAATGGCATGATAGAGAAAAAAAAAAATTAAAGAATAAAATCATGCTAAAACTTATAATACAGATACAAAACTTAAAATACCGATACAATAATTTGTAATTCAGATGAACTTCCCTTGATTTCTTCATTAACTGTATTTATAAACCAGTTAAGATGTTTTGGTGCTGTATTAAATTTGACATTTCTTGAAAACCACCCAGAAGTTCCATGTACAGGAGGATTAAAACCATAGAAATGTATACAATATGTAATACAGTACATTCGGTCTGACACCTGGAGATGCAATAGGTGTCATAATACACATGAGATCAATAACATATAACTTGAACATCCACTTGCCTTATCTAGACATGCTCTTTATACACAGTAACCTTTTAGAGGTGGTAAAATATCAACATAATTTTTTGGCAAGAAGTTGGGTCCCATTCACAACCTCAACCAAGCCTTGTTGGACCTAATCATTCCAGTTGTAATACATGAGGATCTGTGGAAAACCCAGACAGACATACAGTATTGCTAATTAGTATGTTAACATGTTTCAATACCTGCAGAAAATAAAATTGAAATGAGAAAAATATGGTATATATTACATTCAGACATGCTGGCAGGGGGCAAGAGCTTTGAGCCGCTACAGTTTTGCCTGAACCTATTCGTCCTAGGAGTCTGTCAAATCCTGGGCTGTCAATGGCTGTCGCTTCGGCAGTGTTGCACCTTATTTTCATAAAGTTGACCTCTGTTCACTTGAAATCTACGCTGGTATTGCTGGATTTTTTTTATTGTTTTCATTGCCTTTTAATCATGAAAAAAAAAACTTTACACTGATGGTTAAAGGTTTTACAGGCTTCAGCTTCATTCTTAAAAATATTACTTTTTTTTCAATGGCTATTCTTTGTAAAAGACTTTGGTCATTACTTAACTTTACAGCGACTCATCAATAAAAAGCTCTGACCTCATTGGTTCATACACTCCATATCGGCAAACATGACTCAGTAGAGACTGCGGGTGACTCTCTAGAGGAGACAAATTGGTTCTTGTGTCACTATTTCTCTGCTGTATCTGGTAACTTTGTACTTAACATTGATCTATTCAGCCAATTAGCGCTTAACATTTGCCTTGGGCCAATTCAGAGTTGCAAGTGGCTAACCTGCTGATTGTTTTTACCTTCACAGCAAAACACATTGAATACCTTTGGGTACATTTGTATCTTTAAATCTTTTATGTGTCCCAGTATTCTTGCACACTGGCCAAAAGTACACAATGTTCCATATGTTATTACATATAAAACTGTGCATACCACAGATTGTGCGTACAGACATAGCTTACCACTACCGGTGTGTGACTGTGAAGTAAATGAATAGCCTGTAAGCGCTTTGAGTCCCTTTGTCCATTAGGAGAAAAGCGCAATAATAATCAAATCCATTATTCCATTATTATTATTATTATTATTATTATTATTATTATTATTATTATTATTAATATTATTATTATTAATAATAATAATATAATAATATTTTTTAAGAATATAAATGATAACACATCATAGTTAGTAATTGTAAAACAACTGTATTTACTCTTTTTAAATCACAATGACAATCCAAATGACCCTAATCAAAAGTTACATCCCCTTGTGTTTTTGCCCTGATTTAACATTTAACTGCTAACGTCAAGCTGCAAATACCTAACTTGTAATGTCAAATAGCTGTTACTGCTAACTGCTAATATTACCACACTCCGGGCATAAAAGGTGTAGAATGAGCTCTTTATTATCTCCAATAACTTTAGTGGACATCAAACACAGCACAGGGAGGTAACACGTTGCCATCTATAAGACCTTCAACTATACTCTGTATGTACAAAATACAATATTGTCCAACTGCTAATGTCAAAATGCTAACATCAAACTGCTAAAATATGATAAAAGCTACACATTTGAATAGAACAAGTTAGCTAGTCAATGCTAACATCAAACTGCTAAAATATGATAAAAGCTACACATTTGAATAGAACAAGTTGGTTAGCTAGTCATTTGTAAATATTGTCACTACTGTTGCTATTGCTACTTTTGAACTGATGATGTGATAGCCATAGAAATAATAAGTGTGTCAAAACTTCATAGTTCTATTCGAACCTGGCATTGTGACCCATCAACTGTCCATAACCAATACATAAGGTATCACAACGGTAAAAGCAGGGTAGTTCCTCTTTTACAAATAATGAGCTCAAATTAATTATGAAAAACCTATTGTGTGTGCATGAGGTTGGAGGTCAACTCTGTCATCTTTTTGCCAAAGCATTAATGGGTCTTGATGTGCCGTTAGCTGCTGGCATTGCTAACACAGAAGCTCTGCTGGCTTATGTTCTGGGCACAGATTGGGCATTTTTGCAGTAATTGTCAACTCTTTAAAAAGCAGCCAGCTACATCAGCTTGTTTGGCAAATTGGTAGCAAAGTGTTAAAAGGTCAAACATTGTATTTGTATTTAATCCAAGAAAAGTGTTCATTCTGGTTTGTGATTCAAAGTAAAGGCTACTATGTGCATCATGCATTTTGGCTGCAAGCACCAATCTGATGTGTCTGAACGGCACATAAAGAGGCTGGGAACAGAGCAGAGATGGACTTTCAACTAAGTCACACAAACTTTTGTACCTAATGATCACTTGACATCAGACATCATGTTTAGATCCATGGGGCATTGGTCTGTTTGTATATGTTCTGATATAAGTCTAACAGCAGACTGAGAAAACATGGCAACGTGTGCAAAGTAGACAACACATAACCTATTCTTATAAACACATTTTCAACGCACAGTAGTTTAAATCTGCATAACATAGACTTTTTTAAAAACCCAATTCAAACAGATGTGTAGACAGGCAAACTGTAAGAGCATGGATCTCACAACTCTTTGTGCTTGCCAATTGTTGTTTTGTGTAAAGACCAAGACCCCTTCAAAACAGAAGCCTTGGAGCACTTCCAGGTGAACACTGTTACAGTTCGATTCAAGTAGGAACCTCAAGCAGACCATAGACAAGCTCAAATGGGAAGAGCGTCATGAATTGCTGACAAAAACATCATGTAACATTTACTTTTCCCAAAAGTGGAAATATGAAGCACTGAGAGGGTAAAGGCAATAGTAACATGCCTTATTAGCATATGGTCTATCTGCTAATAAGACATGTTTTGGTTGTTTGAAAAAAGGTTGAGGTAAAAGCATCTGGACTCAGTTTTCAAGGTGAAGACGTTTCATCTCTAATTCCAAGAGACTTTATTAATTCTGAGAATTCACAGAAATGATAAAGTCTTTTGGAATTAGAGATGAAACATCTTCACCTTGAAAACTGAGTCCAGATGCTTTTACCTCAACCTTTTTTTCAAGATGTCCTGGAGAACCTTCACACACATTTTGGTTGTTTGGTTCACATTTAAAATGCCAGCTTGCTGGACCGGAGCTTTTTGCTGATGGACCATATAGTTTTCTGTTTTGGTGCAAACTAAATTAAGAGAACTACGAGTGTGAACACACCCTAAGGCCTGGTACGTATTCCGCAAGAACAGAGAAATGAGTTCGTTTTCATACTTCACAAAAAACTCAAGTGCAGAACTCCTGCAACAATTGTCACTTCACACAAAAGCTGGGAGAGAGAACACATTTCTTTTGATTTCCCTCCCAACCTTAAGAAACAGTTTAACCATATTGTCTGTTTTTAGTGTTGCTTATTCTTTAATACAGGTATGGCATACCACTTTTGAACATTTGCAGTGTGGATGGAGAAAACCTGTGCCAAACGCGTTGTGTGGAATGGATATTAACAAATATATAATATGCCATATTATGTAAACATAAATATATTTGGGTTTAGGCATACATGCTGGTTAGTTTTGTGCCACATATGAAACTATTATTCATATAATCTAGTAGCAATATATTTATTGTATCAGCCAACCCATACCATTACGTTTCTGAAAGAGAAACATTATTACCGTATTTTTTGGACTATAAGTCGCACCTGAGTATAAGTCGCATCAGTCCAAAAATACATCATGACGAAAAAACATATATAAGTCGCACCGACTATAAGTCGATTCATTTAGAACCAAGAGAAAACATTACCGTCTATTTACATGTGTTTATGTGTGTGTACATGTGTAAATACACACACGAATCTCTCTCCTGGCATTTTCTCAAAAGTTACGTATTTATTATTTCTTAAACATTGTCAACACATTAACTGTGCACCACACCTCATTCATTGTTTTACTGATTATATTTCTGCTAGAGGTTAATACTAGAGTTGCTGTCGTTTTGTGAACAGGGCATTTTGTTTGTGCTAGCTAGCTTACATGCTAGCGGGTTTTAGCAATTGAGTTAGTTAGCTAGCATACCTCGAGTGTTGTGCTTCATTTATTTAAAATCCAAGACCAAGAACAGATATTGGTAATCTGGCAAGTCTGGCAAGGCAAGTTATTCAGCTAATGGTACACAATAGTACACAGAACAACAGGCTGAATATGTATATTTAACACATTAACAGTTAGCTACATATTAGCATAGCACTCACTCCAAACTTTCTTTCTGCTGCTCGATTAACATGTTACCGCTGCTGCATATTTTACTATCTGCAGTTTGTAATCTGCAGAATAGGATTTTCTTTTGGTGGCATTTTGTTTGCATTCAGTCTTTCTCAGTTGTCTTTAAGTTAATATTTCAGTTAACAGTTTTCAGTGGTAGGCTACAGGCGCACTGAGCAGCATAGAGCGCCCTCTCGTGGCTGTAGACGGTAATGTTTTCTCTTGGTTCATTTCTCTCGGTTCATTTTTATCGGTTCATGTCAAATAAATTGATAAATAAGTCGCACCTGACTATAAGTCGCAGGACCAGCCAAACTATGAAAAAAAGTGCGACTTATAGTCCGGAAAATACGGTACTAGTGAATGATTTTATTTACAGTAGTTACTAATTCACCACTAGATGTTGCAAAATCATACACTGTGCATTTAATTTTTAAACCCAAAGTCAAAATACACTTGCATTTAAATCATATTATTGTTATAGTAAAATGTAAGAAGGGCACAGGGGGATTAACCCAGAATGCACCAGTGCTGAACCAGTGAATCCAGTGTAAACAGCCAAAGCATAGAAGTGTGAAGATGCTGGATGTCTTCAAAACTGGCATCAAACGAGGTGCGCTTCTGTCATCCAGATGGAAGGATTTACAAGTATGGGAAAGAAATGAAACAAAAGCAGGGCGGCAGACAGTCTTTTCAGTCTTGGGAGGAGTGTGACAGGATATGATTTCTGGACAGGAGGCACTGGCTCACATTTATGAAGAAACAGGTGTAGAGCAGATAGGACTCAAACCTAGAATTATTGTGCCGATGAATAGAAAGGTCATTTTCTTCTAGATGTAAGCTGTCACTAGGAGTTTTTCTTTTATAGGGCAAGTGGAGACTGTTAATGTGGGTTACAAAAATATCTAAGACTAACCAGCTTCATTTTATTCCTTGTGTCACAGAGCCATAAAAATAAATACATTTAAGAAGTCTGCCAGTTTTCAAAGCCTTATCATGTTTCTATATGATGACCAGAAGACACAACTTTTCCCCCACAATATATTATAGGGATAACTGATGGGAAACAACAGTAAACTGCATCATTAAATAAAAAAGTGAATATAGGTCCTGCTGCTGTGGTATTCAGTGAGACAAGGCGGAAACATCATCATAGAGACTCTTTATTGATGGCCTTTTGGCCTAAGAGAAATATCCTTCGAGGCTATCTTGAAATCTTGATTATTGCTGCCTCAACCAGCTCAGTAGTTTGTACTTCCCCACAAAAACTCCCAAAAAGCTTTATCTTTTTTTATTCTCATGCTTAATTGGTGTAAATCCTTGAGGCACTGATGCTCATCATAAATGGAGATCCACCATTATTTTTTATTGACAAGATTAAAGACAACCTTATTGTCTTTTTGTCTGGGACACATTTTGTCACTCTTCACAACTAAAGTTTTATAAACAAGAAGTGCATTTACAAAAATCGATGTGGATGATCATAAATCAATGGTATGGGGTTGGACAGAGTCTGGACAGACTGAATTATTTTTTTACATGGAAGGACTGTGTCTAATAGGTGATAAGAAGTACAAGTTGTATTAGCATGCAGCATGCTAGCTGTGCAGTCTCATCAGCTTGTCAAACAAAATTACAGGTGCAGAATACACAGTGAATCATTCCTCGCCCCACACGGTCCTTGGCACTCTCTCCAACTGCTTCCTCTTTGTTTAGGCGCCCCGCTTTATCGGAGACTGGTCCAATCAATGTAATTGCAGGTGATTGTTTGACTCAATCCAGTTCCTCCTTATAATCACCAGAGCGATCAATAGCCGTCTGCCGTCCTGCTGTCACAGTGAAGGATGATTCAGGAACATGTCAAGAGGGGAAAGTTTTTTTTCTGGAGATTTATCTGATTATTTCTGAAGGGCCCCCCCCCCCAGCACTTCCTGTCTGCGGTTTGACCACTTAAGTCATTTTTTGTCTGCCAAAAGTTCAAATACCTTTTTTGAACTTTGAACTTTTGAACACAAAAAGGCAATTTCTTGAGAACCATTTCCTGTTTCATTTATTTCCAGTGGTTTGCTACATCCCATTTTCTTAGTGAAGTGTTTAGATTTAAGATGATGTGTAACTTAAAAAAAGACTTTGTTTTAATCATGCTAGTGGTCATTAAGTAAACTGCAGCTAGTGTTTGTGACCCTGGATTTTTGATAGGTTAGTCCTTTATTTGTAATGTCTTTAAGTGGCAGAATGTGACATGTTATAATCTTGAACCTTTCACAAACCATTATTTTATTTAAAAAAAGATTTTTTGCCTTTATTGATAAATTGCCAGGAAACAGGACTATACTGTAGAGATGGGGATTACAATGAGCAAATGACCCGTCCGGGATTTGAACCAGGTCTCCAAACCAGGTTTTCCAAAACGGGAGACCTTGTATATATGACTCAGTTTTGTTAAATTTAGAGAACAAGTGGTCATGTGTTTACAACAAAAATGATTAGTTTAAGTTGTATGGAATAAAACATGTTGTGTATGATTCCAAACTTTCCTTTTTACCAAACCCTTTGAATCATGTTATATGTTAAAAATATACCATAAATGTGTCAATATTCCATAACTCTGCATTAATTTGAATTGGAGCCAAATCATGTGAGATATGTATATGTTTTATGAGCTATGTTATAACTGAGGCAAATGAATCATGGCACTTGCTCTATTAATGGTCCAGGAAGCATGGCCAAAGAAAACATGAGTATACTGTACTATTGAAAAGAAATCAAGCACTTTCCAAATCGTAAAGTTTGATATTATTTTCAGGGATCTTCTGCCTTGATCATATGCGATTAATTAGAAGTTATATTTGCAAATCCTTCATTAGATGTGTTGGTAAAGATGAACTTTGATGGCAGAGGCGGCTTTGGGGGCTCTGCTTGAGTTCTCCTTCAGTGCACAGACAGTCTGCTAATCCCCTCTTCTCATATCAGCTTCTTCTCAAATCAAGGCTTAGTTTTCATCAAGCCGGCCTGCTTGATGGTAATGAGCTTGGCATTTCCACAGATAGGGCTTGGTATTACACAGCGTTTCCCAAATATTCATTGCATAGGTTACATATTTATACAGATGTCATTTTTCTTTCTTTGTTCGGAGATAGTATCTGTCGAATGAGTTTTCTCTGTGAACTGCTAATGGAATAAATAACAAGCAGTAAAAGTTGCTGTTAATCTAAAGGGAAGGAGGTAATTGGGGCTATTTTTGGAGCATATTAAAATGTCAGAATTGAATAGGCCTGGCTGCTTGTATCGATGCTGATCTCGCTGGCTTTCCGCTTGCTGAATGCTGCACTTAGATTAATGAAAGACAGTGTGCAGCGTGTGTGTGTGTGTGTGTGTGTGTGTGCGTACGGAGGCAGGGCAGTGTATGTCAGTTTGAGCCTTGGTGCTGAGCTGTAGCCGGAGCAGTGGTGGCCTATAAGCTGCGCTGATAGATGGCTCGGCTGCAGGCTTGAAGGCGTTCCACTCGCCTCAGCTTCCACCAACACATGTAGTCCTGAGGTATGGCTCAGAATGCAACTATTAAACCACACCGCAAAGATTTCACAGGCTCATTAAAGTCCAGCGTTGCGCACGTATGAACAACACCAGGCGTCAATTCTATGCCATACTGTACACAGACATGTCTAGCCCTTGTAAACAGATCCATGAGTAAGACCAGAGCTCGAACCACTGGTGCAAACCACTACTGACAGAAAGTAGTGGCTGTACAACTTACAATAAGATTATTTTACATTGTGGTCATTTTTTTTTTGCAGAAGGATGGCCTTCTTGTTCCTTAAAGCGCACCTTCCGTGTTGTTGCCCAAAAGGTGGAGGAAAAAATTATGTAGTGAGCTGGTGGTTATTACATGCAGGGGAGATTTGTCTGTGCCTCTCTGCTCCTGTCTTTCCACCTCCATTATCTGCTCTCAGGTGCTGTGAGTGGGACCTGTTTGCCACACCCTGATTGGCTGCTGCAGGTGGTGGATAATCCAATCAGTGCCATGATCAGGATTTAACAGGAAGAACAATGAGTTGCAGACTCTCTCTGTCTCTCTTTGTTTGATTGTTCTTGTAAATGCCATGTTGTGGTTGGGAGGTTGGCAGGTGAGTGGGTACCCTGTACATACTAGCAACACGTAGTTACTTTCTGTTTAGTCCCACAAGGTTTATTGGTTGTTGCCACCCTTTTATGTTTTTTTGTAAAGACCTTTTTTAGATCAGTTAGACCAGGCCTCTTTGTTTCCTGTTTTATTTCTCAATAGTTAATCAGTTAGGCTCTGTTTTGTTATATCTGGTTCTTTGATTTGGCACAACTGTTCGGCCTTCCTCCCTCCACTTTGTTTTGATATTTTGTGTGTGTTTGGATAAAAATAAAGCCAAGCACAAAACCCAGTGACCTTGACTCCTTGATTGTCTCCCACTAAATTGTCTTTATTAAATGAGGACATAACAGTGGTAACACACAAAGTGGAACAATGGCTACAGAGAAAAGCAGATTTAAAAATCTTTCTGTATTAGGGAAATTATATATTTCCTATAGTTATAAATTACTGCTTGCTTTAAATCATCTTCTCTCCTTGTTGAGGCATGTAATAACCATGGCTAATAACACTCAACAAAGATTTTGATTAGGCTACAGGCCAGAATTTCTGAATTTGTCTTTTGGTGGAATGGAGAGAATTCTGTGCAAAATATATCTTTATAAGAGAAATCTGCAGAAAAGTCAAAGGATGTGCAAATGATTTTATTAAGTCCACAATAACTGACAAAAGACTGACTGCTCCTGCCGTCAATACTGCTCTGTCCAGAAATTAGTACCAGATCCATGTATTGTCAATGCACAAGACATAGCACTTAGTAAGTTCTGGGCTTTATTGAGAAGTGGCTTATATTTTACATAAAACTCAGGCAATATTCCAATGTGAAAGTGCTGCATAATTTAAGAGGAAGTGGCTGTGGAGCAGATTTCCTCCTCAGGCAGGATGGGGCTTTAGGACCTGAACAGGTGCACAGTCTGAGCCTGTTAATTATGTTTGCCTGCGTAAGTAGAGCTTGTAATTCTGTTTGCCTCCACCGATGGCATTCATAGCTTCTTATGGATGTGGAGAAATGGGTTTTGTCAGAGGAAGACCCATTTCTACCAGAACTTAAAAGTACTTAATCCAGGTGGTATATGCCTTGTTATCAAAGTCAGTATCAATAAAGCTTTTTACTTTATTTATAATTAGCATTCTCTAAAGTGTTCAACTATTTTTATTGATATTTTTCTATTCATTGGCTTTTGAGCACTGAAGCTCTAGGCTACACAGCATCAAGGTTTTGCAGTGTTCTCAACATCTCTAATGTGTGTTTAGGGTTAAGGAACAAAACATAGCATGAATGACTAAATGAATAAATAACATTAAAAATCTAAACTACAATTTCAGACTGAGTACCAAAGAACAAAAAAAAAGGTAAGTTGGAGCTGTTGTACGTATAGGCTGCCACAGAAGTACAGTCAACAAACAAGAGTTCATGAAAAGCTGTATAGTTCAAATTGTGTACCATAAATCCACCTTCATGGACATTTCATCTACTAATCATATTGAATAAATGATTAAATAATTTATTTGGCAACATTGTGAGGGCATTTGTTTTGTTATTTAGCAAACTGCGCTATCAATAGACCCTTTCACAAATGACGTGCTTAAAATAATTTATAAGGCAACTAAACAAGTGATTTGCATTTATGTATATGAAGTTGAAAAGTTCAGTTAAAATACTAAATTAAATAATTTAAATGGTATCCTATTTCCAGTATTACTCAATTGTCCGCTGATAGACTGGAATTATATTCTTGTGTTGGCTGCCTTTGTTGTTTAGGAGCAATAATGAGAGAGATATAGCATTCATACACAATTGGCAACAATGATCTTATTTATGAAGAGTTGTGGTGGCTAGTGTCCTTTTGCCCATAGAAAATGTTTTGTGCTCTGTTTAACGGAAGTGTGTACACATTATTGTTGCACATGTCACCCAATCAAAAAAGCATACAGTTCTCATAGGTTTATACCCTGTCATAAATTGGAACTGTTTGACCATTTTTCAAAGAATATTAATGACACAAAATAACAAACTTTTCTTTAATTCATAGTTAGTGGTTGGGTGAAGCCATTTATTGTCAGACAAGTGTGTTTACTCTTTTTAAATCATAATGACAACAGAAACTACCCAAATGACCCTGATCAAAAGTGTACATACACCAGTTCTTAATACTGCGTATTGCCACCTTTAACATCAATGACAGCTTGAAGTCTTTTGTGGTAGTTGTGGATGAGGCTCTTTATTTTCTCAGATGGTAAAGCTGACCATTCTTCTTGACAAAAAGCCTCCAGTTCCAGTAAATTCTTGGGCTGTCTTGCATGAACTGCACGTTTGAGATCTCAGAGTGGCTCAGTGATATTGCCTTGTGCGTTGGATTATCGTCATGTTAGAACGTCCAAGTACGTCCCATGCTTCCGGCCTGATGAGTGCAGATTTTTCTCCAGTATTTTCTGATAACATGCTGCAATCATCTTTTCCTGTGCCTTTGTAGCTCACACATCCCCAAAACATCAGTGATCCACCTGTGCTGTTTGGGGTATTGTAAGTGGGATGCTTTGTGGCATTTGTGTAGTAATGTCTTTCTTCTGACAACTTGACCATGCATCCCATTTTTCCTCAAGTGCCTCCTTATTGTATATTTTGTATTTCAGCTGAAGATATTTGGGGGATTTTCTTTGCATACCAAACAATTTTCCTGACAATTGTAGCTGACATTTTTGTTGGTCTACCTGACCTTTTCATTTTCCCCTTCTTTATTAGAGTTTTGAACATGCTGATTTGCATTCTCAATTCATTGGATATCTTTTTCAATCCTTTTCCTGTTTTATACAGTTCAATTACCTTTTCTACAAATCCCTTTGACAATTCTTTTGCTTTCCCCGTGACTCAGAATACAGAAACTGGATGATAGATGCAAGGGTCTGTCAGGAGTCCAGAAACTCACTGACCTTTTATAAACACACACTGATTACAAGTAAACAGATCCCAGGTGAGGATGGTTACCTTTAGTAGCCTTTTAAACCTGTTTGTGTCAACTTGTGTGAATGTTATCAGGCCACAATCACCAGGGTATGTAAACCGTTATCAGGGTCACTTGGGTAGTTTCTGTTGTCATTATGATTTAAAAAGAGTCAACATATTTGTTTGACAATAAATTGCCTCACCCAACCACTAACTATGTTAAATAAAAGTTTTTGTTATCATTCATATTCTCTGAGAAATGGCCAACAAAAACCCAGAAATTCTGCCAAGGTATGTAAACTTATGAGCACAACTGTATGCAACCAGATGGTATAACAGTACTTATTAAATAAGCGAATGCCACATATTAGGTTTGCTTAACTATAGTTCATTAGCATCTCTTTAGGTAAAACAGATGTGTGCACATTGTCTCTTCCCATATCACTTCCTTAAAAAGAATGAATGCATATGTATGAGTTTGAGCTGAGCTTCAGGAGTACATGCCCACAGCACCGAGCCACAGAGCAATTAAGGCTTTAGTGTGTTGCTCCAGGAGAGTGTGAGCGGAGCTGACACTCGGTGAGGAACAGGGGACCACCTTTAGCACAGAGTCTGTTCCAGATACTACTGAAAATAAAATCAAGACCAAGATATTGCACTGAAACTCAGTTATAAAATTGATTGTTGTTTTAATGAAGAACTCGGTGAACGTGATGCTGTAAATTAAGTTTAACTTGTACTCCAATTCAGCTTTAAGTATAAAGTAATAAAATAGCCTAAATTCTTTATCCAGTAGCCTGTAGATTCCAGTGTTCTCAGCTGAAGTGAATGAGTTCGAACCTGTTGTGGACCACAAAGCCATCTCAGATCAAAAGCTTGTTGCTGCATTGTGTGTAAAGAAACAGACCCACTGTAAAGTTGCTTACAGCCTCAAACCTGTGTAGATTATTCTCTGGCCACGCTCCAGAGTGTCACTCAGTGCTTTGTTGACTTAGCCGGCTGTAATGAGAACACTGAGCCGTGGCCGCCCTCGGAGTCCAGTTAGCCGTTTGATTTATTGAAATCCAGCACAGGGCTGTGCTGAGTCACCAGCTCCGAGCCCAGAGCCAGACTGATACTTCACACTCACTGTCGCCGCCTTCACTCTGTGCATTATCATCATATTCTCCGACAGTTTTTCTTGTCTCCCCCCACAGTCATTAATCCAGTGGATGTTCAATGGACAGGGGGCACTTAAATTGGACAAGTGATGCATACACTCTGGATGGTATTGACTCCCTAAACCCACAGCTTCTTTAGGTTCAGAGAATATATATACATCAGCAGAATGTATCCCTGCTGCTTTAGTCTGGTGTTACAGTCCAGTTGGTGATATCCTCTGACCATAAACAAGGCACTTCAGTCCAGCTTATATGAACACATTGCATCATGCAGTCTGGCTCGTAGCTTTTGATAAAGTCATTCAATGTGAATACTAGAACAAAAATACACAAAGTCGGCTTGTCTTTATTCAGAGTGCAGTTCTGACATTCTGTGATGTTTTCAGTTATGATCATTTGGTAGGTTGTAGCTGCACGGTGATGCTGCCAGTGATTTTTGCAGAAGACATAATTTCAAAACTCTGGAGGAAAAATTATGTTTTTGTTATAGACTGTTGTATCTGAAAAGTGCTACAAAGAAAAATTAAAACGGCATACACAAAGAGTTGACTGGAAATGATCAGCAGGATGTGGCCATTTATTCTCCCAAGTTGACATAAGGCTGAATATATAGTGTGAAATGCATGTCATAAAAATTATACACATAAAAAGCCAAAAAAGAAACAAATATGATCATGAAAAATGTGCTTTTGTTTTTCCAGCTTTGTCAATTCTTATAATAACAACCCTTACATTTGACTTGCATTAATGAAGTTCAAATGTTACATTCTGGTCGGGCTTTTGTGCGGAACGCCCACGGCATCTGTGATGACGTGTGCAGTGTTGCCAACTATTTTCAAAGGAAAGTAGCTAAAGCCTGGCCAAAAAGTCGCTAAATGTCGCTAGATGACATCATGCGTAAATTAGCATATTCACAACGTCATTACGTCATCACGTCATCATACTAAATTGCATACTTTCTTGCGTTCTGCCTGCCTAATGTGCTTTCTTGACAAATTCGTGCTCACATAGTCTCTTCTACTGTATTTTATTATGATATAGCCGACTGTCCCAATAAAGCTCTTCTTATTTCTCATCTCAATTAAGTGATAAGCACACGAGAAGAATGGAAATCAAATCGAATCGATCAAATCAGTAAGGAAAGTAGCTATTGGCTGTCCTATAAGTCGCTAAATGACAACATGGCCTCACTTGCATATTGACCATGTGCATTGTGATGAACGCTGTAGGAGAGAAAGGAAATAAATCGCTGAAGAGACAAAAGGTGAGTAAAAACACACGGGATCCACCAGCAGCGGCTTGCCAAGTTTCCACACATGAGCGATTCATTTGCAGTCTGGACGTGGAGGGGTGAACAACTCCTGCTCTGACTGCAGCTGGGAGGGGCTGCTGTGCGAGGACTGGGCCGACTATGAGTGCTTTGGGATGGGGGTGGGGCCCGCGGCAGCACCCGCTGCTCATTGATTAGAGTAAGAACGATGTGTGCTTTCACTTCAGAATGTCTCCAATAACTCCAGAAAAAGTCGTTAGATTTGTCGCTAGTCGCTTTTTTGAAAATGTGTCGCTAGAGGGGTCTGAATACTCACTAAATATAGCGACAAAGTTTATTCTGACAAAACTAATAATAAATACAAATTCTATGAATGTTAACCAATGAAAGTCAGACATAGCTTTTCAACCATGCTTCAACAGAATTATTTAAAAAAATAAACTCATGGAACAGGCCTAGACAAAATTGATGGTACCCCTAGAAAAGACTGTAAATAATGTGACCAAATGAACATGTTAATTCAAGGTGTGTGCACTAATTAGCATCACAGGTGTGTACTAGTGATGAGTCGTTCATGAACGATTCGTTCTTTTTGAACGAGTCTTTAATATGACTCGGGAACAACTAGTCATCTCAGAGAGCGAGTCGTTCATTTTGTGTAGACTCACGCATGCGCATTCCGCCACATCTCATACAGGAAACAGAAAGGAGTCATTCATCTCCCAAGTCGTTCGTTCGTTCGTTCACCAAGTCCCTTCCCCATAGAGAAAGAGTATGCAGTTACCGGAAACAGAAAGGAACTGTTCATCTCCCGAGTCTCTGAGTCGTTCATTCAAGTCCCCGTAGGCTGAATGCAGAAACAGAAGGATTTGTTCATTTCATGAGTCAGTCTTCTGGTCTGAGTCTGAGTCTGAGTCTGAACGACTGAGTCTGGTCTGAGTCTGAACGACTCAGAGACTCGGGAGATGAACAGTTCCTTTCTGTTTCCGGTAACTGCATACTCTTTCTCTATGGGGCTGGGACTTGGTGAACGAACAAACGACTGGGAGATGAATGAGTCCTTTCTGTTTCGGACGGACGGATGTATTAGCTACAGCTATCATGTAGCTGTAGCTAATACATCTGCTGTCACGGCCCAGACCAGACATGTTGACGGAATTAATGCTAAGCTAAATATGAAGTGACAAAGGAAAAAAACTATTTGGATTAAGAGGCGAGTTGAACTCTCTGCCTGAAGTAAGCTGCAATGAATTTATAATTTATTTTTCAAAGTTTGGCCATGAATGCATTAGCTTATAGTTATTATAGTTTTTATTCCAAAAGTACTAAATGTATTAAAAATTGTAATATGTAACATTTTAATTAGATTCTGCTGAAATGAACGAAATGAACGAAATGACTTGAAAAAAGATTCGTTCATTTTGCTGAACGAGACTTAAAGAACTGAGTCAGTAAAATGATCCGAACTTCCCATCACTAGTGTGTACAATGTTGTAATCAGTCAGTGGGCCTATTTATAGGGCTTCAGGTAGTCACTGTGTTGTCTGGTGACATGGTGTGTACCACACTCAACATGGACCAGAGGAAGTGAAGGAAAGAGTTGTCGCAGGAGAATAGAAAGAAAATTATAGACATAAGCATGATAAAGGTAAAGGCTATAAGACCATCTCCAAACAGCTAGATGTTCCTGTGACTACAGTTGCACATATTATTCAGAAATTTAAGATCCATGGGACTGTAGCCAACCTCCCTGGACGTGGCCGCAGGAGGAAAATTGATGACAAATCAAAGAGACGGATAATCCGAATGGTAACAAAAGAGCCCAGAAAGACTTCTAAAGAGATCCAAGGTGAACTCCATGCTCAAGGAACATCAGTGTCAGATCGCACCATCCGTCGTTGTTTGAGCCAAAGTGGACTACATGGGAGACGACCAAGGAGGACACCATTGTTGAAAACAAATCATAAAAAAGCTAGACTGGAATATGCCAAACTACATGTTGACAAGCCACAAAGCTTCTGGGAGAATGTCCTATGGACAGATGAGACAAAAATGGAACTTTTTGCCAAGGCACATCAGCTCTATGTTCACAGACGGAAAAATGAAGCATATCAAGAAAAAAACACTGTCCCTACTGTCAAACATGGAGGAGGCTCTGTTATGTTCTGGGGCTGCTTTGCTGCATCTGGCACAGGGTGTCTTGAATCTGTGCAGGGTACAATGAAATCTGAAGACTATCAAGGGATTCTAGAGAGAAATGTGCTGGCCAGTGTCAGACAGCTTGGTCTCAGTCGCAGGTCATGGGTCTTGCAACAGGACAATGACCCAAAACACAGCAAAAAACACCCAACCAGAATGGTTAAGAGGAAAACATTGGACTATTCTAAAGTGGCCTTCTATGAGCCCTGACCTCAATCCTATTGAGCATGTTTAGAAGGAGCTGAAACATGCCGTCTGGAAAAGACACCCTTCAAACCGGAAACAACTGGAGCAGTTTGCTCATGAGGAGTGGGCCAAAATACCTGCTGAGAGGTGCAGAAGTCTCATTGACAGTTACAGGAGTCGTCTGATTGCAGTGATAGCCTCAAAAGGTTGTGCAACAAAATATTAAGTTAGGGGTACCAACAATTTTGTCTAGGCCATGTTAAATAATTCCGTTGAAGCATGGTTGAAAAGCAATGTCTGACTTTCATTGGTTAACATTCATAGAATTTTTATTTATTATTACTTTTGTCAGAATAAAGTTTTTTCTGTGACCATTGTGAGTTTTTCTTTCATTGACCAAAGGGTACCAACAATTTTGTCCACGTGTGTACAAGTGGCAAAGCTCAGATCACCCCTGTTGTTCTCATTGCCGATAGAAACACTGGCATTAGCCATTTGGCAGAATCCAAATATTAAAGGAACAGATAGACAGATATCTGGGAACAAGGTAAACAATCTTAATGACATAAGGATAAGGATTTATCAGACTTTATTTGGGCTGGGAAGAAGCCTAAAACAGGATATTCTGCAGCTTCTAAAAGATCAAAGTGGATGGGGATTGCCTGCTAAAATTATTGCCATAAGGACATTTGAACATGATGAAATGCTGTGGCTTGAGATTGAAAAAGCACTTTGTAAACCATTCTCACCTATACATTTATTATACAGGTAAGGTAGAGAATTACCACTTATTAAAGATAATTTCCTTTTTACCAATACTCTTAAAACATGGAGCATCTTGAAGAAAATGTTTGGGAAAACGCATGTATTAAATTTTTTGACAACACATATATAGATAATCCAGAACTCGCAGCAGATGGTGCTGGTCCCGGTCTTTGGTCAAGGCAAGGTGCTGGCATCAAGAGAACGTATGGTCTATGGGACAATGGCAAATTTAAAATATTTGATGCTAGAAGAAATCAATATATCAAATAAGTATTTTCAGGTCAGGCATTATGTAAGACAAAAATGTATACACTTGAACTTTCAGATGCACATCTATTAGAAAAGAGTGGCCTGGACTGCCAGAAGTGTGGACCATTTGTTTTCAGACTTTACCCTGAATAGCAGACATTGAAGGCAGACAAATTCAAATTTAAACAGACATCTCTCCCTACAAATACAGTAAATTCAATCAAGGGGCTTCTCCAAACTGTCCTAAATGTAAACTACTCACAAGGACTAGATACCATTGTCTCTGGGGGTGTAAAGAGATGGAAGTGTTCTTGCAGATACAGTAGTCTGGTGACAGGGCAGACACTTCTCCCCAGCCCATTGCTCTGTCTGTTAGGACTTTTACCTGAAGCTTTGAAAACACGCAAAGATACTGTTCATTTCTTACTGCTGTCCAGAAAAAACATAATGTTGAAAAAGGTTTGGAAGTGATGCCCCTTCTGGCCAATTGTGGAGCTCTCTGGTGTCTGAAGTTGTAACTTTAGAGAGCTTGGAAATGAAAATGTTTGCTCTGTGCTGTGTTCTAAAATGTAATAAAAGAATAAAATAAAAGTTACATTCTGTAATAATCTACCATAAAAACAAAAACAGACGAGCAACAAATTAAACCCACTGCAGCAACAAAAGCAGCAAAAGGCCTATGTCATTTTTTTTAGGAGCGCACAAGATGAAATCCCTAAACTATACACTTTCTAACCGTTCAACAAGAACTAACAAGTTCTAACTGAGTAGATATTTTCCACTTAACATTAAGTCTTGTTGCTATTAAAAAGGTGAACACAAATTTTGTCAGGCAGAGCAAATTAACTGCTATTAATTTAAATCTGCTATGTGTCTGTATCTGTGTATAATTCTTGGTTGTCATTGTAGTGTTATTTGCCATTCTGTAGATGTCCATGACTTGTTGCCCTTAGCTGGTGTGGCCTATGCTGCTGTGAACTGCAAGGCTGAATATTAAGTCACTTGCCATTGTTCTATACCCACTTACAGACAGCACACACATAAGATCAATAAGTTGCTTTTTACCAAATTGTTTATGTGATTTCTGGTGCCCTGCGATTAGTTTACAAATTAAAAAACAGATTTCTGAGCCAAAATTTCTTATTAAACGCACCAGAAATCTTTAGTTTTGCAAATTACCTTTAGACTTTATTATATTTTAACACAAATGTAAATACTGTATGCTTGTTTTGTCTAAGCTTAATCCCTTACGGTAAGTATCTAACATGGATCTAAACATTTTCATTTACAGGGTGTAGAATTATGAGGCTTATGCTCCTCCTGTTGTTGCTCCAAGACTAAACGCGTGATTATTTCCTTGGCTTATCTCCTCTTGTCTGTTATGATTCAATTTGCAGCACAGTGTCCTGGCAAAGACTTGTTTCGAAGCCTTATCGGAGCCTGCTTTCAGCGCTACCAGGTCTTTGTAGAGAAATCTCTTCTGCACTTACCTTTTCCCACTCGCTCCATCTTTCTTTATCCACCGTCTCTGGAAAAATGGAGATAATCGTTAGCCAAAAAACATGCGCCAGCTTCCTCCCAAACTGTGGACATCCTGTTTTTTTCTTTTCCTCCAAAATGACCAGAGACATCTCATCACTGTCCCACTTTAAGTCGACAGGTTCTTTATTAATTGCCTTTGTACAAGATACTTCAAAGTCCTCTTTTGTTAACCTTCATTTGCGACGATTCCTGAAGCCGATCTTAGGTAATTAGTCATTGTTGAGGATGAAGAGATGAGTAGACTATAATCAGGCTGCACGGAGTTAAGAAACTCTTTGTGATTGATAGCGTCTTGTCATTAACAGTAAAATAATAAAGGCGCAGCGAGCCAATGGGCGAGGGAAGACAAATTAATTACACATCTTATCATTCAAGCAGTCTATCACATTGTGCCAGTATCTCCCATTATTCCTGTTTGAGTTTTGTCCTTGAGCAAGTCTCTGTTAGCATAACCATAACTTTAGACAAAATGAAATACAGTGGAGAAAGTCAAATGTCCACATTTACAAAACCGGATGTGATGTTAGTGCTAAATAATTTTGGTAGATCTGCAAATTGAACTGCTGTACAATGGGCTTATTGTAGACACTTTTACAGTTTGAAAGCAACGTGAGTAGCATGCACATTTTGGCAGACAAAGTTGAGCAGGCTGCATTCTATTCTTCATTGACAAAAAGAATAGGAGCAAATGATACAAGTCAGAAGATGCTGGACAAATTTACACCACATTTGTAAATCAAATAACACCAAAATGGAGGACTGAGGGGTTATACATGAGCTGTTCTAGGAGCTCATTGAAGAAACTTAATGAAGCTCACATCAATGTAAGATTCATGCTAGAACTAGATTTAGACAATGCCACAAATACAGTTGAAAATGAAATGGTAAATACCTGTAACTGTTGTGTCTAATGCTGTGGTGGGGGTGTTTTTTCTAGGTGGCATTGCTTGTAAAAGGGTGTATTGCACATAGCAAAGCCAATTAATTCAACTTAAGTCTTGCTAGAAAGGTCACATAAGAGCCACTCCTTAGCAATACCTGAAAGCAATGTCTGTCTGCAGTGTGGCAGCTGCTGATTCATTATTTACATTTGCAGTTATGTACTACTCTAGAAGCCTTGTTACAGACATTACTATTTTATTTCTTGTGCACCTGGGCCAGACTGCTTTCCATTTGTCAAACAGCTAAACACAGCAGGGGGCTAAGAGATGCTTCTGCTAATGGAAGCCTCTCATAATAACATTGTATGGTAATGGATGTATCAAAAATGACTCTGATTTGTAAGTATGAGAAAGATATAGGATGTTTCATACTAACTATAATTCTGTATATAACTATAGTAACTTTTAGTAGTGCCTCAGGATGAAGTCACTTTTAACATGGGACACAAGCTGACAAACATTGGCAAATGTGGTGCAAATGTTTTCACCCTGGAAGTAGTCTAGTCTTTCTGTCTATTGTTACTCATGCCACCTGTATGCCCCAGCTCGAGTGCATTATTTCTAATATTTCCTTTTTCCCCAGCTTGAACTTTGCGACCTTTTGCCACATTTCAGGCTTTAAACATAAAGATATGAAACTGTAATTTTTTGTGAAGAATCAACAACAAGTGGGACACAATCATGAAGTGGAACGAAATTTATTGGATATTTCAAACTTTTTTAACAAATAAAAAACTGAAAAATTGGGCGTGCAAAATTATTCAGTCCCCTTAACTTAATACTTAATACTAATACTGTAGCGCCACCTTTTGCTGCGATTACAGCTGTAAGTCGCTTGGGGTATGTCTCTATCAGTTTTGCACATCGAGAGACTGAAATTTTTGCCCATTCCTCCTTGCATCCAACCTCACAGCTCGAGCTCAGTGAGGTTGGATGGAGAGCATTTGTGAACAGCAGTTTTCAGTTCTTTCCACAGATTCTCGATTGGATTCAGGTCTGGACTTTGACTTGGCCATTCTAACACCTGGATATGTTTATTTGTGAACCATTCCATTGTAGATTTTGCTTTATGTTTTGGACCATTGTCTTGTTGGAAGACAACTCTCCGTCCCAGTCTCAGGTCTTTTGCAGACTCCATCAGGTTTTCTTCCAGAATGGTCCTGTATTTGGCTCCATCCATCTTCCCATCAATTTTAACCATCTTCCTGTCCCTGCTGAAGAAAAGCAGGCCCAAACCATGATGCTGCCACCACCATGTTTGACAGTGGGGATGGTGTGTTCAGGGTCATGAGCTGTGTTGCTTTTACGCCGAACATAACGTTTTGCATTGTTGCCAAAAAGTTTGATTTTGGTTTCATCTGACCAGAGCACCTTCTTCCACATGTTTGGTGTGTCTCCCAGGTGACTTTTTATGGAGATCTTTAAGAAATGGCTCCCACCTCAGCTGTAGATCTCTGCAGTTCCTCCAGAGTGATCATGGGCCTCTTGGCTGCATCTCTGATCAGTCTTCTCCTTGTATGAGCTGAAAGTTTAGAAGGACGGCCAGGTCTTGGTAGATTTGCAGTGGTCTGATACTCCTTCCATTTCAATATTATCGCTTGCACAGTGCTCCTTGGGATGTTTAATACTTGGGAAATCTTTTTTTCCAAATCCGGCTTTAAACTTCTCCACAACAGTATCTCGGACCTGCCTGGTGTGTTCCTTGTTCTTCATGATGCTCTCTGTGCTTTAAATGGACCTCTGAGACTATCACAGTGCAGGTGCATTTATACAGAGACTTGATTACACACAGGTGGATTACATTTATCATCATTAGTCATTTAGGTCAACATTGGATCATTCAGAGATCCTCACTGAACTTCTGGAGAGAGTTTGCTGCACTGAAAGTAAAGGGGGCTGAATAATTTTGCACGCCCAATTTTTCAGTTTTTTATTTGTTAAAAAAGTTTAAAATATCCAATAAATTTTGTTCCACTTTATGATTGTGTCCCACTTGTTGATTCTTCACAAAAAATTACAGTTTCATATCTTTATGTTTGAAGCCTGAAATGTGGCAAAAGGTTGCAAAGTTCATAAAGCTGGAAAGGTGGATCGCTCTCTCTCAGCCATTCATGCCACATTGTCCTTCGCACTTTAGTTATACTTTTGATTCAGAGTGTGGAGACTCATTTCCTCAGTTTGATTATTTTCTCCTGTGTTACTTGGCTCCCCATCTCTATCTTTTGTTTATTTTTGTGGGTTAACTCTCTGTTAAATAAATTATTGTTTTAAGCACTCCTGCCATTGTCCATCTTTTATGTTATGTGTCCCTCTCATCCTAGACTTTACAACAGGGAACACTATTATAATAATTTCATTTCATTTTAATTAATATAATTATATAATATCTACATAATATAATTTAATAATATAATATCTACACTGGACCATCACCAGTTAATCACAGGGCCAACACTTAAAGACAAACACATTTATTCATTAGGATTCACCAGTTCACCTGCACATGTGTGTCTTTGTACAGTGGGAGGACACTGGAGATAACTCACACAGAAAGGCCGTGGTCGGGCTACACAGAGATCAATTCCGCCCACAATAAACTATGTTTTCATAACTTTCCAGCCAAGGCTCAGTCAATAAATGAACTAAACCTAAAGAATGGGATTACTGCTTGTTTTTCTGAAAATTTTGTCTTATTTAAATGCAACACAGTTTGTTTTTCATAATTGATGCTCACAGGAAGCATCTGTCAAGGTCTGTTTTTCAGCATCCATGTTCATTTTTATCACATCTTCTTACTGATGCGTCACATTATTGCTTAAGTTAAAAACACTCAGTGTGCGTTATAACAACAATGGGCTGGGATTTGTGGAAGCAGAAAGTCTTTCATAATTTCTTGATTAATGTAGTGAATCAAGGTCCTACCTGAGATCCAGTAATGAGCTGCTGAGGCTTTAAAAAGAATTTATGTTACAGGAAAAAGTCCTGGGAAATTGCTGTGGGTTTACATTGAGTGCTTTTCATTGTAGCATGACAAACAAGGGAGCCACAGCGGGGGGTAAACCAAATAGTAATATGTACGCCAGGAGGAAACAGTGTGAGGAATATCAACCACATGAGAGAGCGCACTTCTGAAGTAAAATGTGTCCAAAGAATTCTGTTTCAATTATATTATAAAGGTCAACAGCCGTAATAAAACACACAATTAGAGCCAACATTATTAAAAAATCTGTACTTATGAACTGAATACTAAATGTGTGTCTTTAATAAGAGTCTCACCCTGGAGTTATTTCTACAGTTGGACTGGATGTGGCTCTTTGGTTAGTTACACTATGATACTGTCAAATCCTTTGACTCACAATTGCTCCAATTATCAGGACTTGACTTGACATCTCGGTCACACTACACGACTCTAACCACTGCCCTGTTACTGCCACTGGAGAAATGGGAGCAAGATTTTAGATGCTTGGTCTTTTTTGTTAAATTTTATATACATTTTGTTCCTATTTAAAATTTAAATTAACATATTAAGGCACCAAAGGTAAATTACAATGGCAAATATGTCAAGCCCTGACTTTCCCTTTGGACATACAGACACACTGGCATTAGTTAGCATGAAGCAATTTTCCCATTATGTAAACATTATAATTTTTTAATTTTGATGCAAGGCAGAGACAAAACAAAAACCTCTTGGTGGTTAATCATTAATTGATGCGTTTGACATTTTCAAAAACCAAGTTTGAAAAAGCTATTCTCAGGGAAGCAGGACCCATCACATGTACAGCTGCTGTGCAGATGAGAGCAATCAAAACTTTATAAGTTGTGTTTTACGTCATCCAATTGTAATGTTGGTCACGTAAAAAGCACAAATCCAACTTTATATTAATCTTGAATTATATCATCATCTGGCATCACTGCCATCACCAGTGTGACTGGAGTGAACGAATAATTGTGTCTTTGCGTCCCCGGAAAAGCCCTGCAGTATATAAGATTGATGTAATAATAATAATAATAATAATATTAATAATAATAATAACAATAATAGTTAGACATCATCATGCACCATAGCCTTTTTTTTTATTTTAGACGGTCTTGGTCCATTCTGAGCACTCGTATTAGGCGTCAGGTTTAGTTACTGATCTTGCATCACACTCTACTTCTGTTTTTCTTCAGTAGAAGTCTTCGTTGGTGTTTCTTCTGGCAAAAAGTTCCTTAATGGCATCAGTTTTGGAAAGTGTCAGCACATGTCAGCTCCTTAAAGGTGATTTGGTAGCTTCACTTTTTCAAAAGATCATTATCTCCAACATCATTTGAATTGTGTCTACACTTCTGAGACTTTCTATTTGTATTAGATTAACGTAACATGATGTAATGTTTTCAGGTAAAGGTAAACACAGTTTTCTTTTAGGATTAATAAGATACTAAAACAGCCTCCAACTTCTAAACAATAGTAAATATGCTTTTGGCTGAAGGGTTATGCACAAAGCTACCTAAGTTGAATCATCATTAAAAAAGCCAATATTACACTTATTGTGAGTCACATCCCATTAAAAGGTGTTAACATCCTCCCACCTCCAGTGCCACACAATGCTCTCTTCAGTCTGACGCACATTGTTCCAGCCGTGGAGTAAAATCCTGATACAGAAATAAATGGAACATACACTTTGTTCAAAATAAGAGCAGTACAATGTGACTAACCAGAATAATCCAGGTTTTTAGTATATTTTTTATTGCTAAGTGCTAAACAAGTTACCAGTAGGTGCAGTAGATTCTCAGAAAACAAACAAGACCCAGCATTTATGATATACACGTTGTGTGGCATTCAATCATTGAGGTCATCAATTTTGTGAAAATACATGTGTGAATCAGGTGGCCCCTATTTAAGGACACCAGCACTTGTTGAACATGCATTTGAAAGCCTGAGGAAAATGGATTGTTTATGACATTGTTCAGAAGAACAGCGTACTTTGATCAAAAAGTTGATTGGAGAAGGGGAAAACCTATAAAGAGGTGCAAAAAATTATATGCCTTAAAATGGAGGCAAAACCAGAGAGACATGGAAGAAAACGGAAGACAACCATCAAAATGGATCCAAGAATAACCAGAATGGCAAAGGCTCAGCCAATGATCAGCTCCAGGATGATCAAAGACAGTCTGGAGTTACCTGTAAGTACTGTGACAGTTAGAACACGTCTGTGTGAAGCTAATCTATTTTCAAGAATCTCCCGCAAAGTCCCTCTGTTTAAAAAAAGGCATGTGCAGAAGAGGTTACACTTTGCCAAAGAACACATCAACTGGCCTAAAGAGAAATGGAGGAACATTTTGTGGACTGATGAGAGTAAAATTGTTTTTTTGGGGTCCAAGGGCCACGGACAGTTTGTGAGACGACCCCCAAACTCTGAATTCAAGCCACAGTACACAGTACTCATGAAAGAGCGAGAGCGTCGTGAGAAAGAAAGGGATGAGTGGGAAAGACAGTATGGGCGACAGAGTAGCTCACCTTCTCCATCCAAATATGGTCGAGAACACAGCTCACACACATAGATACTGAGGTGAAATAGACACTGTTTACCTGACTGACTGGGTGAACCTTCAATTGACTGCTCTCTGGCCTTGTACAGTTGTACATTCAAAGAGGTAATTGAAGGTCCAGGAGAACCACAGATCACCTGGACCTTCATGATATGGGCATGTTTCTCCTACTATGATGTTGGGCCTATTTATCGCATACCAGGGATCATAGATCCGTTTGCATTTGTCAAAATGCTTGAAGAGGTCACGTTGCCTTATGCTGAAGAGGACATGCCCTTGAAATGTTTGTTTCAACAAGACAATTACCCCAAACACACTAATAAACGAGCAAAGTTAATGCAAAGTTAATAAATTAATGTTATGGAGTGGCCAGTCCAATCCCCGGACCTTAATCCAACTGAGAAGCTGTTTCTGAAGCGAGACCAAGAAAAATGTAAATGAATTGTGGAATGTTGTTAAAGAATCATGAAGTGGAATAACAGCTGAGAGGTGTCACACAGATGTGAAGCAGTTTTAAAAAACTGTGGTCATACAACTAAATATTAGTCTTTCGTATACGGCTTGACGAAGAGTTTGCAGCCGTAACACATACAACTAAATATTAATTTAGTGATTCACAGGATTACTAAATCCTAGAAACAAAAACGTTTGTACAAAATAGTTTTGAGTTTGTACAGTCAACCGCAGACACTGCTATTTTTTTTAACACACCCCTTTCAACTAATTGCCCAGTTAGTTTGAAGAGCGTGCATATCATGAATGCTGGGTTTGTTTTCTGAGAATCTACAGCACTTACTGGTAACTTGTTTGACATTTAGCAATAAAAAATATACTAAAAACCTGGATTATTCTGGTTAGTCACATTGTACTGCTCTTATTTTGAACAATACTGTATGACAATTTTAAGAAATGCATAGTAAACTAGTTTTCCTAAGCTTTTAAAACAGGACTAATTAGAAAAAAGCCATCTAGGTCTAATGAACTATTAGCTCTTTTGAAAGGCTTCCCAGCCACCACTAGACTTTTTCAGTTCTATGCTACAAGCTAATAGTCAAATGTTATGCTGGACAAGAAAAGATGCATGGTGGACCACAATAGTTTGTCAGTGTACATGCAAGGTTTATCCATCAAAAAACATAAATCCTACTTTGGTTGAGTTACCCTTGGCTGAAACCAACTACAAGATCTATGTGCTGTTAGTGGGTAGAAAATATGAGTGTATTGTATTCCATGGTGGGGTACTTAATTCTGTAATTAAGTAAATTATAGCTTGCTAAACCATACGTTTCTATCGTAATGTGCAGTCTGGTTTTGCACTATTGCATCTTGCATATCTGTCATCATCCATATAAACTAAAAACTGTAATCCCACCTGATAACCTCTTAGTTACTCATTTATTAAAGTAATGTAAGTTTGATGCCCGGTATAGGACAATAGTGACTGAATGTCTAATACTGTTTAACTGGCCATTCTCTAGGCACCAGTCACCCTTATTGATGCAATCAACTAAAAAAATTAATTAATAGATGACTTCGTAAAGAAGCCAAGTTTATTGGTAGCATTTAATGCTACAAAAAGTCTGATGTGAGCTTCTCCTTCTTTCTGTTTTAACAAAAGCTATTATTTACATAGCCACATTAATGTTGCATTAGCTTGGGTTAGAATCAATATTTTGAATCAGTCTTGTTCATGTAAACTCAGACAAAGGGACCCCCTTTGCCACAGTTATTGAGGATGCAACCCCTCTGCTTAAATGAGCCATTACACCTATAAGCATAGCTTGACCACACCACTTCATTTACGCCACTGGCTAGTCCGGTGGACGTAAATCTGTCCTGAAACGCTTTGCTCCTTGAATGACACTAGCATCTCTCAATTGGTCCCCCTCAGGGGCCAAACATGACGGATCCAGAGCTCGGGGCCGGGACACTGTCCCCTGTAACTGAGAGAGAAGGTCCACCCTGACAGCAAGTCGAGCCGTCGAGGAAAGATATTAAATCTAAAATCCATATTCTGGAGCGTCCAATGGGGCGCCACAAGTAAGAGGCGAGACCCCTGTTGACAGACCCTGGCCAGGACTCCCAAGAGCAGGGCAATCGGGAAAAGCGCAGACACGCAATCTGGCCCACACGTTTTGCCATTGGGTCCAGAAGTAGAGGGACATTGTGCTGTGTCCTGTAAAGCTAAGAGGTCCACCTCTGCTTTGTAGAATCTTTCCCAGATTTGGCTGACTGTGCCGGGTGGAAGTTTCCATTCCCCGTGTGTCACAATAAGTCTGCTCCCACATTTAAATGCTTGAGAAAATGCTCAGAAGCAATAGACGAGGTGTCCTCAACTCTCACAGGAAGCGCACCTGAAAAACCCCCAGGACCTAGGCGAGGGGGCAGTGGCTTACCTTTGACAAAAGCGAGGCAGAGCACAGAGCACTGATGGAGAGGAGATCACAGTGCTCGCATTCGTTGTTATACTTTAAGGTTTATATGTCCATTAACAGTCAATAATTTGATTGAGTAAAATTTGTGCCATTACATCTTAAAGTTTGTACAATAATTTACAGTTTTACATTTTTAAATTGTGAAGTTTGATTTAAATCAAATATGAAGTAAAAAAACAGTATATTCTTAACTGAATAAAAAGCATGTCATAGCTTAAACATTCTTGGTGGATTTTTGCTTAGAATCTTTTCCAGCTTTCCAAGTGCCCAAGGTAAGTGTTTGTATCATAATTATCATGTTATGATGAATAATTGCATTCATAATTTACCGCTGCGTTTTTAATTGCTTTACCAAATCTGCTGCCAAAAATAATTACTTTTTTAAATTACACTGTTACTAACATTTTTCTTGTTAATAAAATAGCATTCAGATAAATAAGCTGCAAGTTTCAAAACAAGAAATATGAACAAAATGCTATTAAAACATGTCACTCTGCAAATAATTGTTCTCTTCAAATATTCAACAAGCCGGCTCTTTTCAGATTGTGCAACACAGGGTCAAGCTCAATTCACTGCTGAGTGCCTTCTGGACCTTGTCAGGCTTTGTGTTCACTCCATGTGTCGACACAATGAAATAGTACATGTATAATCAATGCACTTTGAAAGAAGAAAAAGTTTCTGAGGCCAAAAGTGATTTTACATAATGTCGATGATGTTTGTTGAACATAATGCACAAGTAGAGCCACAGTACAGCTACATTCCATCACTTAAATGCTTAGCAATGTAAAGTTAAGGTTGGCATTTGGGCATAAATTTGTTTCATATTAATTTCCGACTACTTTTTTTTTGTAGCTTTGTAGGCTGGCTAAGCTTTACACAGTTTAGCGAAGGGGTCACCAACTCTTTTTGGTTGTGCTTTGGCAGGAGGTCATTGACACTTGCCAAGTAGCTCACAAAAATTACAAAATAACACATGTAAATAATCAATAATGAATGATTGCTAATGATGTCCTCTTTTTATACAATCCTTAATTTGTCTTGGGGGGCCGTTTACATGAGAACACTAGACAGGAAAACACAACAGTCGTGCTGTTGCCACAACATTATGACATGATTCGTGTTCACACAAAGCCACCCAAAACACCCAAAATGTACATATGCCAGACCAGTAGGAGGTGGGTTTTCTTTATTCTACTTCTGCTACAGACTATTCTGTGGTATTGTTGCTTGCGGTACATCCAACTGGCCTCACAACCGCATATCATGTGTAACCAAACCAGCCCAGGACCTCCACATTCAGCATCTTTCACCTCCAAGATCCTCTGAGACCAGCCAGGTCAGGACAGGTAATGCAACAATCAGTTGCATGACCAAAGAAGTTCTGCACAAACTATCAGAAATCATCTCAGCAAAGCTCATCTGCTCTTTGTCCTCCTTGGGGTCTCAACCTGACTGCAGTTCATTGTCGGCGTGGACCAACATTCCACAGACCACAATACACAACCTGATCAACTCTATGTAAAAGAGATGTGTTGCACTGCGTGAGGCAAATGGAGGTCACACCAGATACTTGACTGTTTTTGGACCCTGCTTATTTTAGAGTGGCCTTTTATTGTGGCCAGCCTAAGGCACACCTGTGCAATAATCATGCTCTCTAATCAGCATCTTGATATGCCACACCTGTGAGGTGGATGGATTATCTTGGCAAAGAAAAAGTGCTCACTAACAAAGATTTGTGAACAATATTTAAGAGAATATTTAGATCTTTGAGTTCAACTCATAAAAATTGGGGGCAAAAACACAAGAGTGGTGCGTTTGAAATATTTGTTCGGTATACATCCTGTTTACTGCACCACAGTATAGTGTACCATATCAAAAATACTGTATATATTACCCGGTGTTCTGTTTCAAACTAAGCCAGAGTTCAGATTCTTTTCCTTTCTTTAGTTGCTATGCTGTTGATGTGTAGGACCTAATCCTTCATGTCCATTATTGTTGTCTTCCTCCTTTCTCTCCCTGAGCCCCCTGGCATTTCAACACAGTGTCTTAAAAGTCTGGGTGTTGTAAATATAATATAACATCAGTACAACCTGATCCAGCTCAGAGTCTTTCTGACCTGCAGCCAAATGTGCTGGCTCTGGAGCAGCGGCTGGGAGCTAGTCTCACTTCTCACATGCCAAAGGCGCCACAAAAGCCATTAGCCACCGCTGAGACTTTCAATGGACAGGACACAATAGTGGCCACCTTCAGAGTCTTACACAGCCAGCAAATGACCAATAGCCTCCTGTAGTCTATTGTCAGCCGATGGAGAGTCTGATTCAGATAGATGTTTATGGCTTCTGTCAAGACCATGGGGAGCCATTCTGAATCACTTTCAACCCCCAACCACAATGCTCCAAGAGGTTCAAGCAGACGACAAGAAGCATTGGAGATTAGCTTGGAAGCACATTCAGGTTGCAATTGTGTTTTGGTTGGTAATGTAGTGGCCTGTGTAGTTTACAATAGCTGATAAGTAAAAATACCCGAAATGAAACTTTATCAAAAAACATTGTGGAATTTTATAGACTAGTCTTTTACCATCATCTTTGGCTGTTGATGTAATTCTTATGATCATTTGGCCCTTTAATTTGACACCTCTGACAAATACTAGTCCCTGGACAGATACAACTGATTGAGGTGACTTGCCCCTGCTTTTAAATAAATAATTGCTTTTTGTTAATTGAAGCTGTGAAAAAGGGGGCTCATATAGGCTATTACCAAAAAATATTTGATTCAAATCACTAAGACAGCAAGACTATGCAAAACCAGATGGTATTAGCTAACAAACCTATAACCTCCAGTACAACACATTTAGAGATGCTGTAAGTTATATATCTAAAGCAGCTGTGGATAATAGTATCTGCTGGTGTCTTATCAATTGATTGTGTAAAAAAAGTTGCAGATTGTAACAGGAGACAAAAGGCCACACAGCCTTTAAAACTAGTTCTCTTTAATTCTATCAACCAGAGCACGATTCCTTACTGCTGTCTTTTGCCAAGTTGATTTTTCCTTTCCAGCTGCATCGAAGCGTCAGAGGCAGCAAATCAGAGGCGACAAAGACACATGCAAAGGTCTTTAATATATCAAAATCAAACATGTCCCAGGTTCCTTTCAGACGCGCTGTCAGACGCAGAAATGGAAAACACACAGGTCTTGAATACCAAAACATTATCAGACATTTCAGAAATGGCCTTGGAAGTTTTGAGGACAAATTTGACAATCTCAGATAGTTTTTTTTCTTTCTTACCACAGTGCTGACAAATAATGACACATGCAATTATGGGAATTTACTGTGTTTTTACCTGGCAGCTGCGTTAGTGCTAATAGGCAAAGATGAAAAGCTGCATGTGGATTGTCTTGGGATAAGAAATGTGTCTATTTTTTCATCCAATTTATCTACAAAATCTGATTGCAAATATAGGTATGGATTTTTTTGTTTTTATTTAAGATGACAGTTTTTCATTGAACTGTGGGGAGAAAAAAATCTGGTTCTTTGTCATAAAATTGCAAAAGACTGATCTTTGTGCACAAGGGACAAGGCCAAACGGTCAGTATTGGATGCTCGTAATGTGTGGGCCCAAGCAGCACTGTTTTAAAAACAGACCGGATTCTGTTCTGGAAATCCCTGCATGGGATCAGGAACACCTCCAGAAGTCACTGTCTGTGTCACAGTTTGCCATCCCATTCACAGATTACAGCTGATTCATACAAAAAAGAAGCCCTATGTGAACCACCCTGTTGTTTTCTCTGCTCCAAAGCAAATTTCAATTAGGCTGAAGAAAAATGGAAAACTGTTTTATGATCAGATAATTCAATTGTGTTTGAAGTAGGTGAACAACAGACGGATGCTACACTGAACAAAATAGACCATCCCCTGCACTGGGTTTTTGAACAGCAGAGAACTGAGATCAGTGAGCTACAGGACAGAACGCCACAAGAACTCCGTCTTCCCGATTGCCATAAGACTGTACAATCAATCAGCCTATGGAAGATAAAGTATGAAGTTTATTTATTTGAAGAAACAACACTAACAATTACATTCCCCCTTGGCGATAAATCAAGTTGAATTGATTAGCTTTACCTACCTCTGCCCACTATTATACCTTATCGCAATAAAGTTTTCTTTGTTTTTATTTTAAAATCATACCAAAACTCTTTGGAAATTAGCTGTAAGGGCTTTAAAAAAAAGCTCTATACATTCATTTTTAAAAGCTTATCCTGGTTGAATGAATGAATGCACATTATGGCCTATATATACATACAGTGTAGAGTGCAAATACTGCATATATTTGAACTTGCTTTTAAAGCCTACACAATCTACCCAAGGTCACAGTGGACAGCTCCTACTGAACAAACTATTAAGTATGCTAGGAATAAGTAAGATGTTCACTTTTAGAATTCCAGCAATGATTATGTCCATGTATCTTTAGTCATACTGAGTCCTGATGCTCCATTGTACAACACGGCGCCAGTGAGGAGAAAAGGCCAAGGCGTAGGAAAGACCAGTAGCACTGCATGCCAACAGATTAGCTGTCATGTACTCGTGTTAATTAATTATCCAAAGGGCACGCAGAACACGGGTCTGTGCTGTGTCTGTCTCAATCCCACAATGCTCTTGGATGTGCGGTAGTCAGGAGTGCCCTGCTAGTCGCCGGTGAAAAGGTCAGCATGCGTCTGCTTCCGTGGGAGCTGGCAGCGGTGGCATTGAGATGGAAATGTCCCTGGTGCAATGTGACAATTAAACGCTGTTAACAAGGTAAGACAGCAGGCATGTGTTTCGAGTTTGTTTGGTTTTTTTTGTTTTTTTGTACGGTGCACTTTAAACTATGACTTGTTCACGACCCTTTTCGAAGCCAATTATTTTGTTCATCAAAATGTAACAACGTGAGTTTGTCTGCCCCTTCTCGCCAACTAGGCTGAATTAATTTAACAAGGAGGCCAATTTTTTCTTCAGGACGCTTTCTCGAAACTTAATTGGGAGCCTAAATGCATCACGCTGTCAGAAAACAGGAAACCCCATTTTTGCGTGCACTTCTGGCCTGATCCTCTGCGGTCGACGAGTGTCTAAACCTTTGACCTGTCAGTTCATTTCTCTGTTTACCTCTCTTGACAGCACATCAAATAGAGCATTACTCAGATGGGGAAGGAGAAGTAGAGTGAATACAGAATGGCTTTTAATTGGGTCTTATTTCACAGCCAGACGACTCGGTGAAGAGCGCCTGGGTTTGCATAGGAATTACAACTGTTGACTGTTATTTTGATGAGAATGACTTTGACTGTTCAACTTCGGTGCAGAGATAGCAAACAAACAGAGCTCATGAGGACATCAGTGCTAATGCAGGAGCTTGAAAGGATTTGTGCATTCAAATTTCTAGCACATTCATTTCTCAACCTTTTCTCTGGGAAATATCAGTGTTATTTGATGTGTAGGAATCACTGTTTAACTAAAAATGTGGGATAGTGATGTACACATACCATGTTTTGACTTGATGGTGATATGCTCTTTATGATTTGTAAACTTTTTCCCGATGATGCAATGATTTGGAAATTCTGGTAATGAATTTTCCAAGGATTGCATTTTATTCATTGAATAAAAAAATGTATTATTTTTTGAAATTCTTTCAACTGCGATGTCTATTTAGAGAAAAGGATCATGATAGTAATATATAATTATAAGAACTGGATGTAGGACCACACCCCCGTTCTGTCCCCAGTGGTCACTTTGAACAATTGCAGCTGACGAGCGACCTATTACGACCTAATACTAGAATTGGATTGGACTTTTTGAGTCTTCTGATGATCTCTCGAACACAACAAATGTTTGGCATATTGAAAAAAAAATGTATAATCTTATTTAGTAAAAAATGCTTAGTTACAAACATTTAGGCATTAACAGTAAAATAAATATTGATTGGGTTGCTAATGTCTTGTATATTTATTTACGGTAATGTCTGGCTAATTGTAACAAACATTAATTTAATTTACATTTATTGTCATTATAATGATTTTCTTTGAACATTTTCATATTTTGATTAAATAAAGTAATACAATATTTTTATTGACCCTTAAGTAATGGCGCATACTACAAATAAAAAAGTACAAAGAGATGAAATATACAATGAAATACAATACAGTATTTTGATTTGATATTTTTTATATTGTGCCATTATTTAAAACAAAACTAGAGAACCTGGAATAATAAGATCTTTTTTATTTGCCTCAGAAATTTGCCAAAAGATGTCATTCACACATTTGATCTGAAAGACTGGTTGAAATAATTGCACTGCTACAATGAAACAGCCCTCGCCATTCTCCACCTGTGAGAGATGTTTTATTACAACTCAGTCTTGTTTCTCAACTAAACACTCTCAGAACCTTTATTTTACCAGTTCATGCACAAAAAACTCTCAATAAGCAGTCAAACATTAACAGGCCGGCGGTTAGTATGCAGAGCTGACTGAGTACTTTGTCGACGATATCAGGACAAGGAGAGAAATCGGAGTGTGACATTATTCTTTTACAGCATTTCCACTATCTTTGTTCTTGTGTCTGACCTTCAGCGGCGGCTTATGGGATCCACGGCATATTGTCTCATGATAAAAGCAACTTATTAACCAGATCTGTGCATATTTTCCTCAATGTATACCATTATTACATTAAAACTTTGTCAAAGCTGTTTTTATTTTATTTTATGGAAGAAGTAATCAAAAGTGCAAACTCAGGTGGATACACTTTATGACAAGTGCTTCCATACAAAGCTTTATCCATTGAGTGTGACAGAAGCTTTCCAGAAGCTTTCCCCTATATATCTCTTATTGAATCCCACTAACACATACACACTCTTCACACTGTCCACCACCTCACTGCTTAACTCCATTGAGGAGATTAGTGTTAGTGTGACCACACATCCAGCTGAGAAGAGGTATGTAGCAGAATTGTGTGGTAATCATTTATGGAAATAATGTACGGTAAAACACATTCTATTGAGCATGAGAGAAGAAGAAATGCAGAAACCTAATCGGACAAAGTATGAGTCATGAGTAATTGGTGGTATAGCGGCTTGGTGGTTAGCATCTGTGGCTCACAGCTAAAAGCTAGTCGTTAATTTTTAACGACTAGCTTTTTGCTGTGAGTACTAGAAACAGAAAAAAACATAAATGGAGAAAAAGGAGGCAATGTGAAATGCAGATAAATATTGGCAGTGTATTTGCAACAAAATTATTTGAAGGAGCTAGATTTTGTAAACGTGGATTTATTTTTTGCTCATTCAAGCAAAAGGGAGGACTTGGCAATGGGCCAGATTTGTTAAAAAACTTGCATTTTGACATCCTGCATATTGAGGAGATAGAAAATCCGAACCTTTTAAACAGTTTGCTTCTGACATTAGTCTTTTGACAGTTTTATTACTCTGGCCTCATTATACTGTAATATTTGTGGCTGCAGCAACCGATGGCTCCTAAAGAACAGTTCATCTTGTCCTACATGTGTAAAGTAAAGACTCCTTATGCAGCAGGTTGTTCTGTCTTACTTGTGGATTAACATTAATCTCAGGGATATATTCTCAGTTTAAGTGTGTGTGATACGTCGAATGCCCAATTCAACATTTAGCATATTTGAATGTATCAACTGGATCTAATTGAGTTTGAACACAGTACCCTACATTCTTCTTCAGAATTTTCAAGATTCATTTTTTAAACTGGTGTCTAATGCTCGCTCAAGCCTTTTCTTATTCCCAAAGCATTATGTTACTGATCCTCGCTGTCCATCTATTGCTCTTCTGGGATTGTAGAATCTATATTCATTAACCCTTATTGCTTTAATTTTATATTAATAAAGCCTTTACTTTTTTTGACTTAAACTAACACAGTCACTTCTACTAGCCACCTTTGCTAGTGGAATTTTATACATTTACCTATTCGCGTTAATTGCAGGATTTCCGCTCCGTTTGGTGAGACCGTTTCAAAACTCCCTTTTCTCCATTTCCAGTGTGACAAACTTCTGTCTATCAGTAAAGTTTAATCAGCAGAGTATCACAGACTGCTGCTGATAACCTGATCTTGTTGCTCTTATAACAACATTAAAGATACAGAGCCTTTGGCTCAGCCAACATCATCATCATCATGTTGGCTACATTTCAGCATATTTCACTTCTGTCTGGTTTGTTCTCTTCATTGTATAGAGCCCAGTGAGAGAAGAACAATCACAAGAAAAGTTTCGAAAGAAGATTATGTTATGTATGTTCGGGTCATCGGTTGAGCATTCTTAGCTTTTGGTAATGACCTATTGCATTAATGAGGAGCCATTGGGTTTATTTATCTCAGAAACAGTCTAACGCCTTCACTCTTGGTTAACTCCAAGGATTAAAATCTTTAAAAATAAGCAATTATTACTATAAGACATTTCCAAGTAGGTTTGTGCATGTGTAAACATTTCCACACTTTATAAATCCACAACTAGTCTGATTTTTTTAAAGGTCTGGGTCAAACAGCGTAAGTATCATTGCACAAAATGTAGCGGAGTTTCCTTTATTCATTTACTTACGCTTAGTCATGTTAGGGTTCGCGGGTGAATGGAGCCTATCCCAGCAGCTTTGGGCCTGAGGCGGGGTAAACCCTGGACAGTGGCCAGTTATTTGCAGGGCTAACATTTAGAGACAAACAGTGACAGACAACCATTTACTCTCACATTCATTCACTAGGGACACTTTAGAGTTGCCAATTAACCTAAACATACATGTGTTTGGACGATGGGAGGAAGCTGGAGTACCCGGAGAGAACCCACGGTAACACGTGGAGGACATGCAGACTCCTCACAGAAAGACCGGAGTTGGCCGAGGATGTTCAGAGTTTCTTTCAATTACATGCAAAAGATTTATTTGTTTGGCCCGTGGCCCACTAATATACATTTCTGTTTTGGCCCTCCAAAACACTAGCCACACTGACCTGTGACCTGTGAGAAAAAACGTTAATGTCAAGCCCTGGTGATATATTATACAACACGGACCATCCTATTCACGATATTAAAGAGCATAATGTGTCATGAACCGTGTTCTCTCCTCTCTCCCCCTGTGTGTGTCTGTGAACTTCCGTGGGCGGAGTTTTCGGTTTCCACCTGCTGTCTGATTACTACTCACCTGCTTTCCATCTCCAATCAAGACACCCATAAAGACTCCGAGGCTGTGTCCGAATGAACACTTTAATATATAGTTCACTATATAGTGATTTCTTCAATTTGTAGTGGTTCCAAACGTCTAGTGACTGAAATGTAGTGCACTAAAAGTTTCCCACAGTGCATTAGTTTAAGTAGTGAGTAGCAATTGTTGCATCCGGGCATTTCTGCTGTTACTGCAGTAAAACAATAGTTTTCAGATAGCTCTAGAGACTGGAGCCATCTTTTGGACCAGGCTGTAAACGGCTTTTTACTCTTGTAAAGTCTCCATTGGGTTTCTCCTTATATTTCTGCTTTTGGAGCCTGCCCTCTGGTGGACGGCGGTATATTGCTGTATGGTAGCGCCCTTACTCAAGGCCCTTTTAAGAGGTTCCATGAGAGAGGCTTTGTCTCACCAAGATGCGAGAAAATAAACTTTGTTAACTTGACTCTTCTGCTTTTGGGTTGTGCTCCCAACATGATGAACTGTTTAAACTGTTTGCTAAGGCACAAGTATACAGATGCACCAACATCTGTCGTTAATTAATCTTTTAAACCAAGTACTTTGTTTTGTTTCCCTGAATCATTTCACTTTTGCTTTCCATGCACATATCTACAAGGTTTTTCTGAATTGTAAATGCAGATGGGGGCCGGAGCGCTCCATGTCCCAGTAGGCCTGAATGGGTCGGGAGACTTGGTAGCGAATCACTGAAACAAAGGCAAGAATGAGAATGAAGCTCTATAAACACATGGGAGTTGCTTTTAGACTATTATCCAAAATGCACTGCTGGACATGGTTCCATCTGACCCAATCCACACATGCACACCTCCAAACCTTGAAAATATGCAAAATCCAAAACCAAAAAACTTCTTATATTAACACACCAAATCAAGGCAAACAAGCTTTCAAGTATATTTTTATTTGGAATTATACAATATAATCCTTCTACCTCCAGCTTGAGATTTCTGAATGTAACCCCTTTATTATGACGAGCATAAAATCCCATTACACTTACACACATACTCCATTTAGTCTCAATTAAAATATCCTCAGCACTTTCTACAGACTCCTTCTCAAAACGGTAATTAATGAAAATAAATCCTGTTTTTGCTCTAATAAAAGACATTCAATTAAGATTTTAGTTTCTGTGTTGCATCCTCACAAGTCATTTTATGGCTTTGGAATTATTACCTTGCATTAAAACGATAACATGCATGAAAATCCAATCCAATCGCCTGTTCCATATACATTTGAACAAAAACCTGAAGTAGAGAGAAGGATTTATGAAGGCAGCTTTAAAACCAAGACTCCAATTCTAAAGGCCAAGCTGTGATCAGAAACAGTCACTTTATTAAAGTGCATTACTTTTAATAATGTCTGTTGTGATGACGAGCATTTTACTTTTACTAGAGTGCTTTTCCTTGTTAGTTTAACAGTCTTTGATGAGGAAGCACTGACAGGATTCCCTCCCAGATTGTGTGTTTGTTTACTGTTTGTCTCCCCCTCCCATCAGTGTTTGTCTGTCGTCTCCTCCCATCCTGTAAATTCTTGGGCTGTCTTGCATGAACTGCATGTTTGAGATCTTCCCAGAGTGGCTCAATGATACTGAGGTCAGGAGACTGAGATGGTCAGTCCAGACCATGTAAGTTGCTTTTTATCCAAAGCAACTTACATGAAGCTTCAATTCATCAGTGTTACATTTAGTGATTTTTAGCAGACACTTTTATTCAAAGCGACTTACAAGGTGGGTTAAGTGTCTTGCCCAAGTACACATCGAGTGTATGGACTGTGGGGAGAGCGGGAATTGAACCATCAACCTTCCGATTGAAGGACGACCGCTCTACCACTGAGCCACTGCGTCCCACCTCACAATCACCCCAGTCAGTTTCTTAATCTGGTCAGAATCAACTTTTTGTGCAGGTACTGTTTACCTTCACTGTAAATGTCCTGCTTAAGAAGGGCCCAAAAGTTCTCAATAGGGTTAAAGTCAGATGAAGAAGGGGTCATGTCATTAGTTTTTCATCTTTAAGGCCTTCACTGGCCAGCCACGCAGTGGACAACTTTGATGCATGTGATGGAGCGTTGTCTTGCACAAAAATCAAAGTCTTCTTGAAAGATGCAGACTTTTTCCTGTACTTCTGCTTGAAGAAAGTGTCTTCTAAAAATTGGCAGTAGGTCTGAGAGTTTTGAGTCAATTTTCAACCTGAAAAGATCCAACTAGCTCATCTTTAATACCAGTACCCCACCTCCACCTTGCTGGCATCTGAGACGAAGTGGAGCTCTGTGTCCGTTACTGATCCAACCACGGGCCCATCCATCTGGTCCGTCAAGAGTCACTCTCATCTCATCAGTCACAAAACAAATATTTCTTGGCCCATTCTTGATGTTTCAACTTATGTGTCTTGTTCAGAGCTGGTCGGGTTTCAGCCTTTCTTACCTTGGCCATGTCTCTGAGACTGAACACCTCGTACTTCTTGACACTCCAGGTAGGTTGCAGTTGTGGAATATGGCAGCACTGGAGGATAATGGGTTCCTGGTAGCTTCACGTTTGATTCTTTGCAAATCTTTGGGGGTTAATTTGAGTCTTTTCTTCTCGACACGTTTCTTGCGACCCTGTTGACTATTTGCTACAAAACGTTTGATGGTTTTGTGATCAGTCCCAAATATCTTAGATATTTCAAGAGTGCTGCATCCTTCTGAAAGACTTTTTACAATTTTTGACTTTTAAAAGTGTCAGTTAAATCTCTTTTTTGTCCCATTTTTTCTGAGGAGAATTTGCTTAATAATTATGCACACCTTGATATAGAGTGTTGAACCCAATGTATCAAAGTGTACCTGCGTTCATTTGCTATCAGCCCCAGACATTTTTTGTGGGGTAATTTTTGCATGGTTGACTTGTACACACCTTAAGCAGCATCCTAGGTACAACAGGAATCACTCTTGCCATACTGAGGTGTTTAGCATTTAATGAGTGAGAGCTTTTGGAATCTTTGATTTAAAAACAAGAAAAATAGCCACTTGGTTAAAGACAATCGCAGCAATTTTGCCCAGAACAGTTTTGCCGAATACCACAAAGTGTGCAGATGTATGTGCTTAAAAATAAAATAAAACATGTAACCATAACATGCCATTGACCATGCAAAATGAACAGCCAAATTAACTGTTAATATTTCTGTATAATATCTGGATGTAGGCATAAAGTAAAGTACAGTGAGAGGAAACTAGGCTACAGTTATAAAACTTACCAACTCCAATTGTAAGAACAGGCAAAAATAATGCAAAATAATAAGTGTAATAAAAAATGATTTATAGCATTAAAATATTTGTCTAAGAAAATCCAAATTGCAGAACAGCTACACACTAAATGCACACAACAAATCTCCATTGCAACCTATGTGTTATCAATTTATTGGTCAGTTTGCAAAGACAGTAGGTGGTGGTTGGTAACATATGTCAAGGTTAACACACAATATTTTGTAGTTCATTAATAATTTCTGTTTTGGACCAGCTCTGTTGTTTAGAACCCTACAGATATTTGAAATAGGGAAAGACTTGGGTTTACCTTTCCTTCTGTTTGCTACCTGATCCATGTTCGTCCCATTAATAATGCATTTTTAAATATTGATAAATGCACCTCAAGAGGAAAGGCTCAGGTGGTTGCGAGGGCCCAAAAGCCCACATGTTTTGAGCTATTGCCTGTGATTGGCTCTTTATGGCCAAAGGCAAAGAACGGTCCATGTGCGGCACTGCACTAATGGGAATCTCACACCGGGCAATGAATCATGATTTTATTTCATGTCTTATTGAAACTACTGTTTGAAAAAAATGAGTGAGTATTACAAGCGGACGTTGTGTTTTTGGTGCTTGTTTTTGTTTTCTGATTACACATAGATGTAAGCCATGTCAGGAAGGTGATATGATGGATATTTCCCATTTTGGTTATTCATAAAAGGCGTTACTTCAACCTTGCACTGGTTCGGCTGATAAACAGCACCTGCAGACTCACTCTGAGAGACATGAAAGCATGCATATAAATCCAGCTATAGCTCAAAAATGTAATCCATCCATGTTCACAATGTTGCACAGTTTGGAGTAAAAGAGTAAAATATAAACATTCGATTGAGAGATTTTGTATCATGTGTTTCTTTACATTTTTTGAAAGATTGTTTTGCCTCTTTGACAGTAGGTTGATAGGAAACAGGGTGAGAGAAGGGAACTACATTGGGCAAACGACCGAGCAAGGGGGCGACCCGCATATTTGTGTATTTGCATTTACTGAGCTACGGACACCCCGCCCCCCTTGTATCATGTTTTAAATACACACATTCACATGTTTACTATCTATTGTTTGAGTGATTGGAGATTTATTATTATTATTAATAATAATAATAATAATAATAATAATAATAATAATTATTATTATTATTATTATTATTATTATTATTATTATTATTATTATTATTATTATTATTATTATTGTGTTATAACAAGACAGTTTGGGCTTCATTTAAAATATGACAAAAATGATTTGCATGCTTTTTCTTTTTTGATTGGTCAATCGGATTTTGCTTATTTTCTTTGATTTAGTAAGTTAGATGTCTTTGAGTCTTTAAGACACAAAGCACAAATGGTAGGGGTAGGGTTAGACAAGAAACAGGGTGAAAGAGGGAGGACATTGCACAAATGGACCTGAGCGGAATGAATCCCGGGTCACACGAGTCTGAGGTATGTGGTCTACCAGATGAGCCACCTTCTCGTCTCTTTTTATAGCTGATGGAACTCACTCAGCCATTAATAAAAAGAGTTGGGTGTGACCTTAGCCAGAGGCTCTCATGGATGTGTTATAGGTGTGTTGTGTTTTTATATCAGTCGCTGGCCGCTATCGATGCTGAAATCACATTAGCATTTGTTTCCACATTGTCCACCCCCCATGGCAGGTTGATTAGACCAATCTCACTTGTGGTGTTTTTTATTCCATTTGATATTGTGTGAAGATTAAAAGTATTTTTTAGCAAATAAAAAAATGTATGGAAAAATCTATGATCTAAAAATTACTTTTTTTTAAATCAAGCCTTGTCACAAATTTTCTAATGTACATATTGTATTCAATTGTGTACATCCTGGATAACATTTATTCATTTTTGTCCACTTAGTCGCCGTTAGGGTTCGCGGGTGCCTGGAGCCTATCCCAGCAGCTTTGGGCCTGAGGCGGGGTACACTTAGGACAGTAAACAGTTACTGTAGTTGTGTACTCCAACCCTTGGATAACAGTGAAACAAAAGAATTGTAAGTTTTAAAATCCACAATGACTAGGTTGGAAAAATTCTGTCTACTGCAACATCAATTCTTTATTCAAGTGTAAGTCCTTAATATGCGATGGTAGGCATTAAATTGCTTTGATCTTTGAGCCAAACGACTGTCAATAACAGTTTTGTGCATTAGATCGAGTGTGATATTGGATTACAGTGAATTGCACTGCTTTTATTGCTTGATTTTCTGTGTCACCCCTCACGCATTTGGCCGTCTATCTCATCACTATCCAGATCTCAAGTCGTCCCTGGGATTCATTGACATTCACTTAGGTCATGAACACCCCGAGGCACTGATAATTACACTCTGACATGTCCTGTCCAGCAACACGCCGACCGTCAAGTCTAGTTTATTCAACAACATATCTTGGCAAATGAAGAGGAAAAAAAGAGCATGGTACATTGTGCAGTTTGTTGTCAAATGAAAATAACTGAGTCTGATGGCTAATGGACCCAAAGGACCCAAGCAAGTTCTGCAATTGGGATTAATACAATATGTAGTAAAGAAGTAGTCTTGGTGTTGTCTTGAACTCAAGCTATTTTACTTAGGCTTGTCTTGAAATCATCAGTCTTGGACTGATCAAGATCACAGGTTTACTTTATTTAAAAAATCTCTTTCTAACTCTTTGGTCCGAACATTGGTCTGCTAGACCTTTCATTCTTGCACACTTGGCTTGGACCAAACGGGAAAGTCCAAAGGTCCAGGCTAAACAGCACAATTGTACAAGGTCCTTAAGACTGGACTATTTGGATTGTTAATGTACCTACGTCAGTTGTCACAGTTGAGCAGTGTGAAGCATGTAGTTAAAGCACGGTCATAAACATGTAATAATGGTGGCACACTATAATGATGCACAGACAGTCTGGCATTTACAAGGTACATCTAATATGTCATTAATATAGCATAATGCTGCGCTGTCCTGGGACCCCTGTGGATTAAGACAGGACCACTTCACATTCCCTCATGCCTGCACAGCCTTTTAGGATGAGGTATAAGACAGCGAATATCCCACAGCAAAAAGTAAGCATTTACAGGGCTGATGTATCTTGTCACTGACAACTGAAAAAAAAAAAAAGATCTCAGAATGGAAATGGGAAGTGCTTCGTTGTGCTCCAAGCAAAGTTTGATCACCGCTCTTGGACGCCCAATGGCTTCTTCAGAGGATGTACTGTACGAAGGCTTGGATGTGATCTGAAAAGTAGATTAAATTAGACAGTGCTCAAGGTGGAAACGGTGCACAAGCAGCTTGTGATGAATGAATGGTGACAGTTGTCTCCAGTGCTTCATGTTCCATGAATTTGAACTGAAATTTGTCTGACAACTGCAGTCGGATGCTAATGCATCAATAACACATTATTACATTGCTGTCTGCTGCAATCAGCTCTAACCTACATTTCTCAGGTGTATTTATTTGAGTTTTACAGTGAACTCAAATTATGTTAAAAGTTATTACGGAGAGGGAGTTTGGAATTAATAATGAATAAATGGAGAAAATAAATATAAACAGGAAACAGTTTCATCACAATGGCTAATGCTAATGATGATGATGCAAATAATCTGTTTCAGATGGTGGTACTGATTCAGACAATACATCCTTGGCAAGGACTATTTAATATTTAACCCAGTGTATGTTTTATAGTGTAGTAAAATACACAAATACATTTGCAAAGAGAGAAGTAAATAAGAAAATGGGTCTCATCCTTGATTCCCAAGTCTATGATGAATAATTATTAATGATGAATAATAGTGGCATTTGTTTAATAGACCGTCTCATACTAATGCCACCCCACAGGACAGTTTACCCAGAATTCCTCTCTGAAAGTAGCCAAACCTCTGTTTCATTTCCACAGTTCATTCATATGAGCACTGCGTCTTCAGGCCCTGAGAATACTACATTTTGGAAACAGCCTCCTGTGTACATTCTGAAATATACCACAGAATGCTCTCTGCTGTGTCTAAATATAGACTGTGAAAACTGAACTTCTAGTGAAAACAATGACATCTCAGCCTGTTTATTAGTAATTACACGTTCAGACAGTTACACAGTCAGAATAAAAACAATGACAAAATTCAGTATTTTTGTACTTAAAAGACTCCTAATATTTCTTATATTTGTTAAGACTGCTCTAGAAAAAAATATTAAAAGTCTGTCTTGTGGGAGGCGCCCTTAGCTCACTCTGCCAAATACGCAGGGAGACCTGGGTTTGAATCCAATGTCATTCCTCTCTTTCACCCTGCTTTCTGTCAATCCACTGTTAAAAAGTCATAAAGACCAAAAGAAATCTTATTTAAAAAAAAAAAAATATATATATATATATATATATGGCTGTATAATTGTTGGTAATGTTAACTGGCTTAGCATACATACTTCATGAACAGTGTTCAGAGATTTTCCAGATTTAACCACAGTTTCTTAACATTACCACTTTCTTTTGACTTCATACATGTAAATGCTTCTAAAGCAACTTTGAGGTCAAATGTGACTTCAGTTCTGTGGCATGACCCCTGGACCTTGCTTCTATCCACCATCATAAAAGGCATAAAAATCAGAAACTGTGGTCTAATAAAACACGTCCAGTAGCATCACAAGTAGGTTGAAACTAGGGTCAATAGGCCGCCAAACAAGTATTACTAGAGGACAGAAGGGCCAGTTACCAAATAGATACTGCATTAGGAATATCAAACAAGGAAAACAAATGCAACAAACAAATGTCATGACAGTGTTGCCTGAGGTACAGGAAGTCATATCCTGGCCCCACAATGCACTTTTACAATTAAGCATAGACTGTGTTTTTGTGAGAAACCCAGCCTCTAGTTATTACAATATAGATTCCATTTTGATACACTATTCATATTGCTTACTTAAAATAGCTGTCTTAAAAATAACTCAAAGAAAGGCTTTGGTGTCAAGGAAAGGTGTTATTTAGTAATCCCAAAGATACTGAAAACAATCAGCTTCAATCAATATAAATCTATGCTCAAAATAAAAAGCTTTACTGCTGCCTGTCCAAAATTGAACATGAAAAAACACATCGCGCTACGACTAAAGAGTTGCTAATGGTAATGCAAAATGTGGATTCCATAGCACACAAAGTAAGTATATGAATATGAGGAGAATGTATGCCATATGGACATAACAGCATCTCATCTGGCTAAAACCTTTTTTACAGCAGACATTTTGACTTGTGGAAGCAGAAAACACAAGGGTGTAATTGTTGTAATTAACAACGGCTGCCTTCTATTTATAACTGCATCATTTTAGTCTTTGGAGTGCTGCATGCTGGTCCGCTGGAATGGCCTCCTGGGGCTATTAAATGTAACAGAGCCACAGTTATCAGTAACTTGTCCTTCATCTGCTTTTAGAAACAACAGAACAGAACAAATCAACCATCCCAGATTTCACCAAAACAAGTGAGGGAACACCTTTTGAAAAACAGTTTGAATCAATTTGTTATTATGACACTTTTTGCTGTTGTTGTTTTTCAAAGCATTATGAGTATTCTTTAATTAGTCACACAATGAAATAGCTAATACTACCAAAAGATAATGGGACTAACACTGTATTTATATGGGGTAGTGGCAAAAGATCATAAGGGCACTCTCCATGAAAGCAAATTTGAAGCATTTAATTTCTTATTTTGATATTGCTGTTGTAAATACAGTATGTCTCATGTTGGATAAATTAAATGTTTTGTTTTCTAATTATTTCAAGCATATATTCCAAATATTGTTTTGACTTTGACTACATCAGTCAAATGACTACATCTGAGTAGCTCAAATTTGATCTGAAAAACAGGTTTATATAAGGGGCTCCTGTCAGTAGGTACCTAGGGTCCTAATACACATTAAACTTAAAGCACATAAGTCAATTTAATAATTTGCATTTATGCATTTTAGTGTTTATAATATAACATAAGATGTATAATATTTAGCAATAAGAACACTTACTCATATGTGGTCAGCCATCTTTGAGTGCCACTTACCCTTCCACACTAGAACGCTGCCTGACTTTACAAAACACTTGCAATGCCTCTTATTTTTTGTGCATTCACTAAAATGTTTAAATATGCAACTATATATTTTTATGGAAATTTTTATTTTTTTAATTCTTTCATTTATTTTGTTTTGTTTAATTTACTTTCATTTGAAATACTGTTTTATTGCCTCCTGTGCTGTATTTTTAATAGTTTATCTTGTTTTATTTAATGGTTGTTGTAATTGTGTTGCATAAATGACCTTGCATTCTACTCTACTTTATTTGTGTTTAATAGAATTTTGTTACATTGTACAGTACTAGAGTAACTTTTTGTTATTTACTTTCAATTTACTTTTTACTGTTTTACTTGTTTTACTGTTTTTCGGCCGTGCAAGTTGTTTTAGAGCAAACTTTGCTACTTTTCATGTTCTTTGGATACTTCTCAGTTTTGTTTATTCATTAAACTGTTGTTTTAGTTTTGTTGGTTACAGCTTCCCTTTGTTGTTAGTTTGAGTCTTAGTCGTTACTTTGTTGTTGTTTTTATTATTTCCAAGCTGTCTTTTTATAAGAGCTTTCTGTGTCTCATGATATGAAAATGATATCTTCCATTTTCATGAAGCCTTTTTGCCAACTCCATTGGCCCTCATTATTTATGCTGTCCAAATGTCAAGTGAGAAGTATAATATTCAACAGACACAAACTATGCCACTGTGACCTTTCATTGCTCTGGGTGAAACATTTAGAAAACCCTTGGTATTAATGACTCTTGAGGCTGTTGAGTGAACTGCAGCTGGTTTCGTTCTAGACTCCGGCTTTTTGAATAAAACATTTGTGTGTCTGAGTTCACTCACTTGAATGATCAGTTGTGCTCAGACGTTTCTGAAAGTATATTGAACTATATTGACTGTTAAGTGTTCTTTGCTTAAAATTGTATTCTTTAGCTTTGTCATGTTGCCAATGTTTTGTCACGTTCCAGAGTGACCAGTTTTTATATGTATATCAACATACATATACATATGTATATACTGTATGTATATGGGGCGCAGTGGCTCCTTAAAAGTATACACTCAAGGGTAGAGCGGGCGTCCTTCAACCGGAAGGTAGGCGGTTCGATTCCCGCTCTCCCCACAGTTCATACTGTCGTTGTGTCCTTGGGCAAGACACTTAACCCTCCTTGCCTACAGTGGTGTTCCAGCTGTAACACTGGTGAATGGAACCTCAATGTAAGTTGCTTTGGATAAAAGCGTCAGCTAAATGACTAAATGTAAATGTAAACATGATAAGACATAGCATTAAGGTTTGTTTCCGCCAATCATATGGACAGCTGAGAAACAACCAAAAAGTCTTAGTGCAGCAGGATTCAGCAATACCTCCAACCTCTGCACCACTACACCCAGGGATTTAAGTGTCTCCATAGTTAATGGCAGTTACTGTTAAGGGAGCTGTGGTGCTATCTTGAACCAGCTGCATACTGGCATCAGAAACCAGATAAGTGCTTATCAACCTATAACACAAATGTTTGTATTGATTTTTGTAAATTTAAGCCAATTTAATGCTTTTATGTCATCTCTATTATAGCTTCCAAAACTGTCCTATTTTAGATTCTGTCTTATGGCAGTCGTAAAGAAGGAGTTCTTGTGGCGTCCTGTCCTGCAGCTCACTGATCTCAGACGTCCACTGTTGTTCAAAAGCCTAATGCAGGGAATGGTCCATGTTGTTCAGTATAGTATCCGTCCTGTTGTGCGTCTGTAGTTCCTCAGATATCACCTGATATCATGATCGAGCAAATCACAGAGGATCACTAAAAGAGACCGGACACATGCTTGCATACTGTACCTTTAAATTTCTTTATATTATATTTTGGGGGGGCGACTCAAAATACCCTGCATCTTACTGTTGGCCCATGTACTGTGTTTAATTTTATTTTTTGGCAACCCTAAAATAATCCCCTGCGTCACATTTAGTTCCCCGCAAACCAGTACCCTTGACGTCTGCTTTCAGCACCGTGGACAGCGCCGCGCTCTGCTCCCACACTCGCTCATTGTTGTTCCTAATGTTGTCCGGAACACGTGTGTCTCGACCAATCCTGTCGCCAAAGCCTCATGTAGCCGCCTGCCCCTTTTACATTCCTGACGGTTATTTTTTATTTTTATTTTTTATAAACCTCAGTCTACGCTGTGAGAGCATGCTGCGTGGATCCCCGGCAGAGGCTGGGCACTGACACCTTACGAGCTCTGCGTTTTTGGTTTTTTTCTTCTTCTTCTTTTCCTTTCCTTCCTTTTACGCAAACTAAGAAAAAAACACCCTCAGTCATAAGAGTGGGACGATAAGGACTGGCTGCGTGCACTTTTTGGAGAGAGTCGAGGCGTCCGTAGCGCAGTGAGGATCAGCTGTTCCACACTGCTCGCTCATTGCTGGAAGTCGGGGCTGCGCGAGTCACGTGACACCACTGGAGGCTGGAGAGCTCGAGAAAAAAAAAAAGCCACAGCATTTCGGCATTGCACCGCCATACTGTATTTTGAGCCATTTCACATTTTTATTGCAACCTTTTACTCCCGCTCGGTGAGTACATTTCCACTGGCTTTTTTTTTTGTAAGCATTTTTTTCCGTCTTTTGAATTGCCTCCCCTTTTTTTGTTTTTCTTCCTTTTGCTGGTGTTTGAATTTGAGCATTTGACGTGGTGGTTTGGAGCGTTTTTGCGATACATCCAGGCTTCAAGTTTTGAGCATGCAGTGATTCTGGGTAAAACGGGTGCCTTTCTCTTGATCTTGGGTCTTGACAGAGTCTTGACTTGTTTGCAGTTTTGTTCCCCCAGGCAGCTTTTGTCAGTGTTGAGATTTTTGCAACATTCTCTGGTGGTTTTGAAAACCTTTTTATCATCCCCCCTTTTTTTTCTTTTTTTTTTTCTTTTTTTTTTTTGTTTCTGTCGACTTTTGCTGTTGCCATCTGCTTTGGTTTGCATTTTGCAGTGTTGTTTGTTGCCTTGGAGTTTTGTGATTTTCATGTGTCGGTGCCAATACACCACCGATGTTGCATTTTACTTTGTTCTTCCTTTCTTTCTGAACAGAGTCCTTTTTGCGATACTTTTCTCGCAGTAGACCTCGCAGGTTGGTTTGTTTTTGTGTTCCTCTCACTCTCTTTTTTCCTTATACTTTTGCTGGTCTTGATTTTTTCTCTGACTAGATGATGCTGGGTGGTCGAGGGGAGTTTTGATTCTTGGGGGAGTTCAATGCGTTTTTGTTTTCCACGAGGATGAACAGACATTTTCCCTTTGCAGGTATAATAATCCTGATAATAATCTTCCCTTTGAGTTTGTGTGTGTGTGTCATAATAAAGCATAAGGTGATGGAAATATGCACCTGTGGCTGACGTGTTCTTTGTTAAGGCTGGCCAGATTAGCTTTAGCAGCGCAATGTGACGCGAAGGTTGCTCTGATTAAAACATGCTCGTCTCCAGAACAAGCCCCATGGGAATGACACTGTTCCCTTTTGCTATCAACTGTCTTCAAGGCGACGCAGCTGAGGAGGCAATGTAAGCAGCTCCAGGACGCACTGTGGTTATGTCTCCTGCACGTAAAGTATCCAAACTCAGGACTGGGGCTGACAGCATTCCGTGCTGCAGCCTGCAGCGTAGGCTGCCAGGTCAGTAGGTGTGCTGCATAGAGCTAAGAGCCTGTATAGCCCATTGCCAAGCCACTTTATGTGCTATTATGTCATCAGATCTGACCTCTTGTTGATCAAGCTACTGCCACGTTCTCTTACGTAATAGCTTGTTAATGACTGAGTATAAAAAATATGTGGAAGTTTAGTCATTAAAGTAATGTTTTATACAAAAACATGTCCAGAATGTTATTTACAAAGCTTGTGAACTGGCACTGGTCAGTACTTTACAGTGTTAGGTCACTGCATGTATGTATGTATTGTATGTTGATCACAATGATAGACATGTCATTATTTCACAAGAGAAAGTGCAGATTCTGAATGGAGTTTATTCATTCACCCGGCAACAGGTGTAACAACATGGTTATTGTCGAGTACAGTATTGTTGGTCTCCCATCTAAAATATATACTATAATACTGTGCAGTGTAGTCTATCAGGTCAATGGCTGCACTGCATAGAGCCAAGAGCCATTCATGCCTAGCTAATGTACATTCTACTTTGTCAAATCTGACTTTTAATTACTACTGATCTACTGGAAATATTAAGTAGAAAACAAAACCCTGCATTTCATATGAAGCAACACTGGCAGGGTATATGCAATATTAAAGCTAGAGTAGGCAAGATGTAATTATTAGTTTAAAAGTAAAATGTTTATAAAAGACAGTGTTAGTTGTAACTGCTGGTACAGGGACATACATTTAAAGTATGTTTTCAAAAACTGCCTATTTTGGTTTAAGAAAATACTTGTGGTGTGTGTCCAACAGTGTTTGGTCGTTACACAAAAATGTAGTTGCTGAACGCATGTAGGTTTATTCATTCACAAGGCAACAGGTGTAACACAGAACATACTACAGTACCACATACATCTAATAGTGAAAAAGTAAATAATACTAAACACATCTTAACCACCACAGGACTATTATACCTTTATGTCAAGCTGCTTCCACTTTAGTCTGACTTTAAACAACCATTGATCTACTGGCCAATTTCAGGAAAATGAAAACCTTTCAAGTTAATAACATGACTAAATAGGGCTTTTGCAATATTAAACTACAGTTGGAAAAAATGTATTCATTGGTTTAGTTTTCAGTTTATCTTTGAAAGATTTGGAAGAAAAACAGTGTAGTATTTGTTGTTGCTCCTAAAAAGTGATTCTGTTAATTAAAAAGCTGCTTACATTGATTAAGTCTTCTTAAGAATCGAAATTGTACAGTTTTATTGAACAATTTTTTCTCAACCTAAATTCTGTTTTCCAAATATATGCAACAGATGTAAAATACAGCTACTGTTGTCTAATACAGTAACGTGTGCCTCTGCAGCGCACAGACATAACAAAGAAGTAGTAAATAAATTTGCTTATACCAGAGTTTAATGTCTCCCATATGTTAAATATTTATACTATGGACAAAATATTAAATATTTAAACTATGAACAACGTTTTTACTGCACTGATCAGTTGATGCATTGAACAGAGCTAAGTGCTATCAAAGCCTATTGCCAAGCTTGTCAAACCTGACTTTGATTTACTGGCAAGACCTATGCTGTAACAGATCCAGAAAAGACCAAATTTAACTTATTAAAAAACTTATTTAAAATGTAACCTCTTGCAGAACACAAATTATAGCTTATATAAATGGAAATGCATCATCTTCTCATCTATATTCTGTAAAGTAGCCAATGGTTCTATTTCACTTTGCAGTATTTATCCATTCTTACATCAAATATAGTGTCATATCCATCACTATTAAACAAATATGTTGGTAAAGTATGTATATAAATGCCCTTACTTTCTATTGTCAATTAGCCTAAAAGGGGCTATATTCTGTGTGTGTGCTCCAAATTTAAATTTTGAACCCCTGACCGGCTACTGACAGGACTAAACATGGCTTATGCAGTAATAATCTTTTGGGGTTATGTTTATAAATGTACAAAGAGCAGCTGGTGGCTAATACTGTGTGTTGCACCAATACAATAGTGTGAACAAAGAAAAACTACTTCAGCTCATAATAGTACCAGCATACAATATAATGTCTGTGACAAATATTGTTACGATCCCCGCTAAACCACAAGGGAACTTAACATAAATTCAAACACACAAAGTGTAAGGCAGCACAAAACCACAATTTATTAACTAAAACAGAGGATTTGGGACAAACCAAAAAGCCATACACAACTAAAGCTCAAACTGTCTATATAACAGAATAATTAAAAGAAGAACAAAAAGGCGGTGATGGGTCGGCAAAAATGAACAAAAGAGGGAAACAAGCCGAGCCAGCCCGCCATTGGACCGTCGTACCCGACTGGCCTCCCCTGTCCCTGCCTAACCAATCCTAACCCTTAAAGTAAAATAACAAACCGTTAAAACAGGACCACCGCGCCCATCACCTAAAAGAACTAACTGAGAAAATAAACAAGGAGCAGAAACGTCTAAGCTGCCCCTGGCATCGACAGCAGCCAACAGGAGACAGAGCCCAGACAGAAACACGGAGCGTAGCAGCAGTCTCTCAACCGGCATCAACTTCCTCCTTATAAAGGGTAGCAGCCAATCAGTATCCGTGATCAGACACACCCATTCCTCCTGCAGGTGGAACACAGACATTAGTTAGTATCAGCCAATCAGGAACCAAGACCAGACACACCCCCATTCCTCAAGCCGGTAGAACACCCAGACATTTACATACAGATGTAACACCCCCACCCAAAGACACTGAATATGTTTGAAGGATGCAGAAAAAAAAACTGCTCACCTCAAACTCTTCAGTTTATCATACAGTGGCAAGTAGACGGAAAATTGGAAAAATTTACCCTGAGTCAAAGCCCCACGCCACGAGTCATTTTCAGTTTCAGTACCGGACAGCTCCTGTTTACCAGCCGCTAAACTAATTCGCGGCTCGGAGCGTTCAGCACTAGACAGGTCCCGACAAGCCCGCAAAGGACTACGGGACTCATTGTTCTCAACACCGGGCAACGCTGCAGAATCTTTAGCGTCCTCTACCCCCAAGGACGCGTCATCTCGGTCATGATACGATTTGACATAACGGGCCACATCTCTCTTTAAGCCTGGCCAAAAGAAATGTCTCAAAATGCGGTCATAGGTCTTTCTAACCCCCAAATGACCAGAAAATGGATTGTCATGGGCTAGAGACAAGATTTGTTTTCGGAAGGGCAGCGGGACAACAATTTGGGTCACACTCCGCCACTCATCTCCAGCAGAAACATGCCGTGGTAACCATTTGCGCATGAGAATATGGTCCCTCAAAAAGTAACCCCTAGACACATTTTTTATATTTTCATCACTCACGATTTGTTCAAAAAACGTTGACAAAGACTTGTCTTTCTTTTGTTCTTTAACTAAATCCAGCCGTGACATAGTGACAGGTTCAGGGTCTATAGAAGAGTTAACTGATGTAATTTTCTCTTTGCTTTCACACAACGAACCGTCATTAAAGCAGGCCCCACTCAAACATGAGTCACTTAAGTCAATATCATCATTAGTTAACTCAAGTCGGCGCTTTGAAGCAGCGCGTGTAACAGCACAAGACGTAAACCCATCCGGATAATTTTTTTCAAGTTTATCTGGACTGTGGCTGACAATAGGTACAGGTGTTAACTCTGGTGTAATCAGCACTCTACCTGCCAGATCGTTCCCCATTATAACAGAAACTCCGTTAATTGGGAAACCCGGCCGCACCCCAACGACGGCATCCCCTGACCATAGGTCTGACTGTAGAGCAATTTTATGCAAAGGAACACCAACGTCTTGCAGGTTAAAACCACGCACAGGGACCTTATAACCAATAGCGGTTTTGTTACTCAGCGGTAAAACCCCTTCCAGGATAAAAGACTGAGCGGCGGCAGTGTCCCTCAATATCTTTACAGGGATTTTACTACCATGTCCAGACAATGAAACAAAACCATCCATTAAAAAAGGCTTAAAGTCAGTGTAATCACAGGCTTCAAGCAAATGCGACTCCTTATCCTGACTGACAGTCTTAATCAAAACTACTGGTTTAACGTCCTTGTTCTTCAGTATTTGACAATTAGCGATTATATGACCCCTCTTTCTACAATAGAAACAAGTGACATCATTAGCTTTTGTTTCCACATTACCAGCCACAACGTTCGTCACATGCTCAGAGGGCAGAAACTCCTTTTTCTCACCTTCGCGCTCATTTTTTTCAAAACCAAAACCAAATGGGCGTTCCACAAAGACAGACTTGTGCGTTAAGACATATTCATCAACCAAAACAGCAGCTTTAGATACATCAGCAACTTTGTTTTCGTTTAAATATGTTGCTACTCTTTCAGAAAGACTGTTCTTAAATTCTTCCATTAAAATTAACTGTTTAAGCTGCGCAAAGTCTGTAATGCCTTGTGATGTGCACCATCTATCAAAGAGTATTTCTTTCTCTCGGACAAACTCTACATAAGTCTGATCTGATAGCTTTCTTAATTTGCGAAACTTTTGCCTGTATGCTTCAGGGACAAGCTGGAAAGCTCGAAGAATAGCAGTTTTAACTTTATCAAAATCAACACTATCTTCTGCTGACAATGAGGCATATGTTTCCTGCGCACGTCCTACCAGAACACACTGCAATAGCAATGTCCACATCTCCTTTGGCCATTTAAGTGAGCGTGCAACACGTTCAAACAATATAAAATACTTATCCACATCCTTCTCATTAAATGGGGGAACTAAACGAATGTTTTTACTTACGTCAAAGTCCACAGACTGAGACCGAGGACCAACACCAAGCTCTAATTCGCGCATGCGAATCTGTGTTTGTTGCTCCAATTTCTTTGTCTCCAACATATTAATATAATAGAGCTCCTTTTCCTTTAAAGCAAGACGCTCTAATTCAACTTCTAGCTCCTTTAATCTAACTGCTTCATCCACCGTACTACTAGAGGAAGACATTCTAGGACCTTTAGGTTTAGTTTGTATCGGTGTCAACGTCCCACGCTCTACCAAAGCATTATAAATTTGAGTCTTTACCGTAGCCTTCTTAGCTTGCTTCGTGACCACAATTTCATAATGTTCAGCAACTAGCAGGAGATCATCTTTTCTACACCGATGCAGAACCTCCAAAGTGGGAGCAGAAACAAATTCATCCAGGTTAAACTCCATGTCAAAACCCAGAATCAGGCCAGCCACAAGACACAAGGCTAACACACAAACAAAGCTACCCACACAAAATACACACCTGCAAGTCCTACCTGAATTACTCAATTAACTCACAAGGCAGAATAGTCTACTTTGACGAGCCCCCCGGACGAGCCCCCAAATATGTTACGATCCCCGCTAAACCACAAGGGAACTTAACATAAATTCAAACACACAAAGTGTAAGGCAGCACAAAACCACAATTTATTAACTAAAACAGAGGATTTGGGACAAACCAAAAAGCCATACACAACTAAAGCTCAAACTGTCTATATAACAGAATAATTAAAAGAAGAACAAAAAGGCGGTGATGGGTCGGCAAAAATGAACAAAAGAGGGAAACAAGCCGAGCCAGCCCGCCATTGGACCGTCGTACCCGACTGGCCTCCCCTGTCCCTGCCTAACCAATCCTAACCCTTAAAGTAAAATAACAAACCGTTAAAACAGGACCACCGCGCCCATCACCTAAAAGAACTAACTGAGAAAATAAACAAGGAGCAGAAACGTCTAAGCTGCCCCTGGCATCGACAGCAGCCAACAGGAGACAGAGCCCAGACAGAAACACGGAGCGTAGCAGCAGTCTCTCAACCGGCATCAACTTCCTCCTTATAAAGGGTAGCAGCCAATCAGTATCCGTGATCAGACACACCCATTCCTCCTGCAGGTGGAACACAGACATTAGTTAGTATCAGCCAATCAGGAACCAAGACCAGACACACCCCCATTCCTCAAGCCGGTAGAACACCCAGACATTTACAGCAAACAACAAATATCCAAACTGTCTGTGAATGAATGTCATTTTGACTGACCTTTGTGCTACAGACAGAGCTTAGGCAGTGTCAGTGCCCCTGCATAAAGCCTTTTACAGATTAGGTTTAAAGAGCTACAGTATATGCTAGAACAGGGCTTCATTAAAATACACCTTTTATATGACAGTGCTGTCCAAAAGAGCAGAAGTACATTGTGAATCTTGTCATTAAATCTTCTGGAGCACAACAGACAACCCAACAAATGTGACAGAGCTTTGTTCATGTGGTCTTTGGAAACTTGAAAAGGCACATGCAAGCCTGCTCAAGCCAGAAGAAGAATTCTAAAACTTTAGATAAAGTTTGGAATGTAGGCGGCTGGTAGAAATAATCCTCTTTAAGTTTATTTATACAAAATGCACCAGGTTGCAGGTTGCCACACTTCACAAATGCACAAATGTTTGTTCTATTTTTTCTTTAAGGTCTGGACTTAAGTAACTATTTAGTAGTGTATGGAATTTACAACAAACTATCAGGTATCTTACAGCTGTATTTGAATATGTATTAACATTTAGCCTTAAGATAACATAAAACAATATGTGTTAGCTATGTTAATATATAATTTCAATAACTAATTAACAAGTTTGTCTGTAAACAGCAATGTTTATAATCTTTTGAGTTGAAAGTACTAAACTACTGTTGCTAAACTTAAAGAACTTTCTAAACAGAAACTGAAACCAAAGGCAGTTATGTCCAATGAGATCACTCCTACTTGACCAATCATCACTGTTTATATGAATCACAGCAGTGTATAGAATAATAGAATTGGGATGGATGGCCAGGCTAATATTATTCATTTTACAGAACGTTATCTTTTGTCTATAGTCAGGGTAGCCCTCTGAAACACTTTGTCTCTGCCTTGTCCTAGTTACTGGCCACATAAATACAATGTTAAAGCATATAAAATCTATTATTGGGACCCAAATTTGTGTCCCAAATTCTTAACAATGCAGTGAAAACTTCCCCCAATTCAGTCCCCAAGGAGCTGATTTTAAAAGCCAAGTATTCCAACCTACCGCTGACCGACTTATCATCCTTTTTTCATTGTTACAAATGAGTCCCACTCGGGCAATAACTGTCAGGGCTCTAGATGTTTCCATCCACACATATTCACTTTTAATAGGACACAGTGTATTATTGTATAGGCCCATAAAATACACCATTAAGTCTAGACTGTTAAGTGTCAGTGTCATTAAACAAGCTGCCACACTGGACCAGAATGAGCACAGTGTAATGTGCCGAAATAGAATATTGACACAGAGGGTGAAATATATTCTAAAAAACAGCTCTGTATTGATTTCTGTGTCACGTATTAAATGTATGCAGCTCATAATGCAGATGGATAAAGAGGCGAAGTTTTTAGTCTGAATATAGTCTAAAGAATGAGGAGTCAGAATGAGGAAGATGTGTTTTTTATTGTCTGGTCAGATATCACAGCTCCCTTAGTAACAGAGCTGTTGTTAAAAAGCCAGAGAATAGCCTTGAGTTTCCCTCTGTGTCTGGCATATGGTAGCGAGGGCTCGATTATTTATTTAGATTGCTGCAAAGGTTACAGTCGTCAACAAGTCTCCGGCTATACTCAGAAGAAATATAAATGCTTTGGTTTTTCCTCCCATTTTTCATAATTTCAAGTTGAATATGTGAGACTTCTTATATGCAGTCTTTCAAAATTCTTTCAAACTCAGTGCAGTGATTTGGTGAAAGCTTCACAGAGCATTTTGAAATGATGTTCCAAGAATTTTGAAATAGTAATAGTAATTGTATAATTATCTGGCTGTGCTATATTATTTCACCCAGAATAACATTTGTGTTATTTCTCTGGTAATAAATGCCATCTCATGATATCAATAATACAGCAACAAGTCATAAATCAGTCATGAATGAGAACTGAACTTGGTCTCACACTGTGCACTGAAACACAAACAGCTTCTGCTTCATTCAAAAAGAAACGGCTGTACCTTCTGAACTTTGGGCCCTAGAGCACGTCTGTCTGAGTGAGGGGTCATTATTTCACAACAAAGTGTGACTATTAGTGTTTCATCTGTTGGTTGCTTGAAACTAATCAAGATTAAAAAAATTAAACATCAACAATGGATCTGCACTTTGAACTAGACAGGATATTGGAAAATTGCCTTGGCTTAGTTTGTAATCAAAGCACAGATAAATGTTTGAGCTGCTGAACCCAAAAAGCTGTAATACCTTCTACAATTAGAGAACTATAAAAGCGTGAAGAAACAGTACTGTCTGTGGTCAGGGACAAAAATGCACAATAGACAAAAAACAAACCCATTTTTTACCCACTTCATTATTTTAATTATTTAAGGACAGCGTACAGTGTACATTAAGTCGAAGCAGAGATGCTTGTTCCAGATTATAGCTTAACAGCTCATTTTCATAATATTCCTTTAGAAGTGGGCTACATCTGAATTTTTACAGAAATATTACTGTTATTGTGGGTACTATAGTACATTTTATGGCTGTGTTCTTCCACCTAGCAGAACCAGAGCAATGAATCCCTCTGGAATCCTCTGTGCAAGCTTCTGTATAGAGGAAGAACAGTGCAGTGGGACACTTGTACCCAACATAATAGCTGTCTGATGGTACAATAATGCACTCTAAAAGCCATATGTGAATCCCTGAAACCATTCATTTATTAGTCAGTTTGTTTTTTCTTCTTTACTCCACAGAGAAATGTTTTTTCCTCCCTTTAGAATAAACAACACTTTTTTGTTCCAGCTTTTGCACTTATCTACTTGCATTTCCTTTTTAAGAACAGAAGTGTTTTTCACAAAGAAAGAATGGAAAAATGCAGTGCCCTACTTGTGTCTGAGTTCGGCATAAAATAATCTAAATTGATACACCTCACACTTTGCAATCATGACTATGTAATTGAGTCAAATTTTTGAACTATTAACTAAACAACGGTTATAGAGTATTAATCTTTTAAAAGTGCAAAAAGCAGCAGGCTTGTGCCTTACTAATATTGTTGGTGAATTCATTCTAGTACTAACAATAAATCTGTAATAACATACACTGTACCATCATGACAACACCAGATTTAAAAAGAAAATGTCTTAGGGACTATACACAACATATGCAACCCAGGCTTAAGGCAGGGTCACAGTAAAGCCTTATAGTATTGACAGCTTCATACAAGAGTCTCAGGCCTGCTCAACCTCTCAATCCAGTCACATCCACATCACATCTGGCTCATCGACATGTGTCTTGCTCAACATCGTGATTCTATTACATCCTGCCGTGTTGTACCTGGCCCCGAGCAGGTTTTCTGTTATCTGGGCCGAGCCAGAGCTGCTGCACTGAGACCTGCCCAGAAACATCATACGTGGCCATACCAATGCTGTAGCATGAATTAAACATCACACCGCAGCGGCATGTATACGCTAAGCATGGGTGTAGCTATCCATTGTATGAGCTAATATCCACGTGTTAGACACACTCGCTGCGGATTCAGTGAGAGTGTGCTTACAACAACAGCTCAGGTTTTATTCAGTCTTCATTATCATTACTATACATTCAGTACCTGCAGAGCATCAGCACTGGATGCCTTGGATAAGTCTGTGTGTTACATTTTAATGAATCACTTTCAAAAGACTTGTACCAAGATGTTTTGCATACTTACAGCCGATTTAAAGTCTTTCCTTCACTGTCCCTTAGTGTTATTCAGATAAAATAAATGTTTCATGCTGTCTGTTGGGGAAATGTGTTATGGCAGGCCTGTCTTGCAAGCACAGAGATTAGATAAACGTGATTCATTAAACAATAGACAGATGAGACACAAGTGCATTTGCAAAAAAACAACCACACTATTGCACAATGTAGCTTTACACACTGTCAAACTGCAGTTAATATTGTCACAAGCACCTCCCACCTGCTCTGCCTGTCCCCTCTGTCACATTAGGTTGGAACTGGTCAGTAAGATAGTAGCATCTGGGGCTAGTAATAATGTTTACAACAGCAGAACACTACTCTAGTTGTATTCTCAATCTTAATTTGGGAGAGGTCTGGATTTACACATAATGTTGCCTACTGCTCTAAGCCTCCTAGTCAGGTAAAGATGTTAGCATCTGGGATTAGCAATTTAAGCTTCAACAGCAGAACTTCACTGTTGTTGTTCTCCAAAATTAAGTGCAGGAGTGATATGATATTCAGCATGATGATACCTTCTGTATACAGCGTCAATGGCACAAAATGTTAGCATTTGGGGTTAGCCATGTTATCTCAGTGCTACGTCTCTTGTTGACTTGTTGATGCTAGAGCTAAACCTAGAGAGTGTATTGAAGCTAAAACATAGGCTACAATGTGTTGAGAAAAGTTGACAAATCAGAAAATCAAGTTACAATTATGTATCAGGGTTAACACTGCAAAACTAAACTATGAACATGAGACGTGAAGGTTTTGTTTTTTTAGTACATTTATTATAACTCACTATACATTTTAGTGATATTTACTAAAGGACCTGTAATAGAGACATGTGTTTGACATTCTCAATGAGGCCATTGTCTCTCTGTGACCTTTGACATGGCTCATTCCTCTGAACTGACTGTTAAGTACTGTACTGTCCTTTTCAGAGCAGTTAATTTGATAAGTGAGAGGATCTCTTAGTTCATATTCTGGGCAATTAAATCCACATCTGAAGAATAGGGTCAGGCTCAATGTCTTAAATCTGTCTTTTTTAGGGAGTGTATAAGTTATAGTGCTGTACTTAAATGAGCCTTCACAATGACACTTGAAATTTCTCTCTTTAGAGAACACATTTTCTTTAAATGTTAAGGGGTTTTATTATTACTTGTAATTTGGTGAGACGGAAAAAATACTTACAATAAAGTGGTGACATTTACCTTTTGTACTTAGTTTAACATTTACAACTCCCTGTTTTATTTTGTAAAATAAACAGATTAAGTGTGTATACTTTGTGAATGTAATTTGTGCAGAAAACCCAGAAGAGAATTGTTGTGTTAAAATATAGAGTACCTTACATACACATGGAGTACACAGGACTGCAGGTTTCTTTTCTTTTCTAAGGAAAGGCTAAAAGTACTTGGATCATTTGAAATGAGCTGATTTGTTTGAAAGTTGATGTCAATTTGATCGCCACTATCCATGTGGATTTGTTATCATGACGAATCTGCAAATTAACGCTGATGTTCTGTTGACAATATCACCGAGGGGAGTGGACATCCAATGGGGCCACTCAGCTCATTCATGTTCTTCAATATAAGTTCAGGACAGCTCAGGTTCAGAAGAACCCATTTAAGTTAAAGAACTGTTAGTAATGATGTTTGAGAGGATTTAACAAAGCTTTTTTTGTGGAATACCTGATCCGGCCCAGCCTCACCCAGACTCTGCCTCCTGCGGCCCCCAAGTAATTTGAGTTTAAGACCCCTGGTTCAGAGCTTTGGGGAGGGTCCCCTAGCTCAATTGGTAGAGCACATGCAAATACACAGGAGACCCAGTTCGAATCTCGGGTTGTTTATACAATGTTGTTCCTCTCTCTCTCACCCTGTTTTCTGTTGACCTACTGTCTATTATTAAATAAAGGCAAAAATAAATAAAAATTAAAAAAAGTAAGCGCTTCAGCACAAGTCATGCTTCTCATTAGTACTAACAAGAAAGTGTTCAATTTAATGATCAGAAATGATGATACATGATAAATGTGTATACCAAAAGTTGCAAAATCAAAATATAGATAAAAAAAATAGCACTATGTATATACACATTGTATACATCAGTGTCTTAAAAGGACTAAAAGGACGCAGTGGCTCAGTGGTAGAGCGGTCGTCCTTCAACTGGATAAAAGCGTCTGATAAATGACAAAAATGTAAATGTAAAATGTAACACTGGTGAATGGAAGCTTCATGTAAGTCGCTTAAGATAAAAGCGTCAGCTAAATGAATAAATGTAAATGAGTATTACTACTGACCTAACAGTCTTGGTATTGATAGTTTACAAAAGACATACAAGTGTTCATTTTAATGATCAGAAATGATGATACATGATAAATGTGTATACCAAACTAGTTGGAGTGCTCAAAATATTGCAGATAATTCATTCATTTGATCCTTGGGCGCTCATAGTGTTTGAGATAGAAATAGTGCTAATGAAAACTCAAATATAACTTACAGCTAATGTATCTGTCAGGGGTTAAAAACTGTACTCACAACAATCAACCCAAGTCACTCTAATGTGAGCGACAAGTATTGGCAATCGCACATAAAAAACTGCATTTAGGCAAAGAGTTGATGTGCAATACACAAAATTAAAGGAAGCTGTATCCTTCTGGAAACAAGGAAACATTTGTTTCTTTTGAAGTCAACATGCTCAATAACACTCATCACATGGATCCAAACATCCCAATCATCTATCATCGAATGAAAATATTTAGCAATGTCCTTAGTGAACCGGCACTTTCATTGTATTCTGAGAACATATCCACATTTTCATTCAACACCAGTCTCTCCCCATTATTAAATTGTAATTTCAGAAAATAGCAAGCCGCACAGTCTTCTTTTCATCTCACTTAACTTTGTGGTGACTAATACGTGTTAGCACATCGGTCTGCTTAGGATTGTCATTAAAGTTTAACCCTGAGGCTGATGACCGCAGTGGAGATGACTTTATGTCTGCATCCTGTCTTTCCACAGAACGACACTTGCTCCATAATAAAGGCAATATATCACAGAAATACAAGAGGCTTTGTGGCAAAATGTTGTTTCTTTGGAAATGGTAATCATAAAAGATTTTTTATATGGAAGGTTTTGTGCAGCGGATAATCTTGCAACGAAACACAAAGTGACCATTGAAAAAAGATGTATTACCAAACTATAATGCTATGTGCTTGCAAATAACAGCTTCCAGCAAACTATGATGAGACTTTTTTAGACTTCACTTTGTAAGTACATTTAGAAACTAAATTTATCATATGAACTTTGAAATTCATCATCAACCTACTTCCTGATGGAGGGTCTAAGGACAGGGGATGCATTCTAGTGCAGTCTGTTAAGCCCTTTGAGGCGACTGTTGTTGTGATATTGGGCTATACAAAAATAAATGTCTTGTCTTGTCTAAAGATATAACAGTCTGAAGAATCTTAACATATTGGTTGCAGTAGACCAAAGTATTTTGATGCTGTTAGAGGCCAAAAACATGTATTCATAAAAAGTGGTAACAATTACTGTGAATGCCACTAAAATCACACTAATTATTTCAGCTAATTACCTCTAGCGTCTCTTGCCACTGCAACGATTGCTTGCATCCTGTCCTTTGAAAAGAAAAATTGCTCCATTATAGCAGATTCTGTGAAAAAACAATGATTTTCGGAATGTTAGTATTTCTCTTCAAATTGTAGCTGTACTACATTACTTACCGGTCTTATGAAGAATGTTTCCAAATTATTTTAGTTGTAAAATATATTAAAGATCTGAAGATTTCTCAATGTCAACAATGTCTGTAAGAATTTAATCTCTAAATGGTTTTGAAAGGCCATGTTAAAATATGTATTAATAAAAAGGCAACAATTAGGTTAAATGCTGCCACAAACACTAATTCCACTAACTCTAGTATTGCTAACCCATCTTTGAAAACAACAAGATAGGGAGGATAATACAACCACTTGGACTTTGGAGATGCTTTTTTTTTACCAACCACAGTTTTTATTCATTTATTTAGTATCCAAAAAGTGGGTGGCAGCTGGAATGAGAAGGCCTATTTTTGTGGGGCAACTGACAATCTAATGCTGCGGAAGATTTTCCCCTGCATGTCAGATGAGATCCGATCAAGAATTTAAGACCCAGAGTTGGTGAATTATCTGCTTTAGCTCAGAGACAGAACTGGCACAGGATCCAGAACAGTAACAGACCACCATCAAACTGATTAAACACACAATTAAATGTTAAAGGCAGTGCTAAAAATGTTATCTGCCCAAGAGATAAAACACAAAATAAAAGCAAAGCAGCCCTTGGAGTCCAGTTAAATGTTAATTGCACATAGAAAATAAAACCACACACTATATAATGTATAAAAAACAGGGTTTAGAAATGACCCAGATATGAGAGCAGGGACATTCGGCACAGAAAACATCTAATTAGAGGCATCATTTTGTTTACAACCAGATATGGGGGTGAGTATTCCTCGTGGCCATTTTGGAAGAGAAGTATAAATAAAAGGAATTTAAAAGCAAGGACACAGTTGCTTTAGAGATCCGTGCTTTTCCGGTGGCAATTAGATACGTCTAAGTGGCTGACGGAGTAAACAAACGTGCAGTGGAAAAAGAAGGGCGTAGGAGTGGCGTGAGTCCGTAGCCGAGCAGGTGGCAGGGCCGTCCAGATGCTGCGCAGAGGCAGCCGAGCACGTAATGTTCTGCCTAGATTACCTCTGGGACTACAGTGGAGCGTCCTCATCTGGGTCAGCTGTGAGCCGGTTCTGCAGGGATCAGCTGTTCTGAGTGCGTCCTGCCGGTCTCAGCTGTCTCTCACCTGCGCTGGACCAGCTCCCAGAGAACAGGATTGACACACACAAGGCCAAATACAGTGTCGAGTCATAGTAACCCTGTTTGCAAATGTGTCACAGGGAAGATCGGTGCAGTACATCTGTGTGAGGAGGTTTTTCTTTGGACGAAAAGCAGCTTTGGAACTTTTCCAATTAAGTCATGAAATTCTTAACCAGGCTATAATTAAAAAGAAGAAGAAGAACTACTGTGTATGGTTTTGTTTAGCTGAAATGTTTAACTGCAGGTACTAAAGAGGCAGCAGATGGGCTTGGATTTCTCTTTTTATTTCTTCATAGTCGTGAAAAACTGATCTAAACACAAGTAAATCCAAATCATATTTTAACTAAATGACCACATTTTCAAATCTGACAAGAGACAATCATTTTAGGAAAGAAGGTGTCAGTGACTTATATTATTTAAGCTGCATATTGTTGGCACCAGACTTTCCAGTGAGATATTTGTGTAAATGAAAAGGTCTTTGCAACCAAACAGCAGTGTAAGCTGATATATTGTTTCAGCTCTATCTAAAGGTTGAGTGTGAGGTTTTGTGGTGACATTTGGTGGTAGCTACTCAACTAACCTATACGACTTTTTAAGTTATTTGCAGATACACAGGTTGTATATGTAGTGTCTAAGTTCTAAGCTTCATATCAAGGTTAATGAAAAACTAAAAGACTGTTTGTGATTCCCGCTTCTAGTTAACACAGCATATTTAATAAAAGTTGAGTTGTAAAATGTTAGAGAAAGCATCAGAATGAAGTCCCCACACAAAAAGAAGACTTTATATTAGCATAGGCAGGGTATCATTTATATTGCGTCTGCCGCCTGAGATAAAGTTTATCCATGTCCAATTACCCGAGTAGATATTTCAAGGAGATACACCTTGAAACAGAGAAATAGAGAGATATTTCAACACACGGCCATCTTGACTCATCCTCACGAGGATCACGACCTCAATTTTCAGTGCCACTAGAAAGGCTCAGGTGCACTCAAGGAGAGACGGCTAGCTAGCTAGTTGGCTATTGAGTTTGTGTACCCCCGAGGGCAAAAACATGTCCACCGAGCAAACCTTTTATGTTTCTCTCAACAAGCAGTTCACTCAGGGGTAGCAAGGGACAGTCGGTGATGGCAAAAATGTATTCCACTCCACATTCAAACTTTGATGGAGTTTGACAGGAATCCTTAAATGACTACAGCATATGGGCCGACTCCGGGCTTTTCATGTTGGGAGAATCACATATTCAGTCCAATTTTGTCCACTGTAGAGTTAGTGGAACTTTTTTGAGGAGCATTGGACGGAACTGGAGTTTACATTTGTTTTGAAACACTTGGACCTTAAAATGTTTTGTTAGTTAAATTATTTTAGTTTGTTACTGCTAAATGCACATCTGTAAAGTGATAAAATTGTAAAGGTACATAGTGATTATTAATAATGGATTAGTTTTATATTGCTTTTCTCCCAGGGTCCAAGGTACTCTAAGCGCTTACAGGCCATCCATTATTCACTGATGATTATTTTTTCAATTAATCAATTAATAATCGGATAGTGAAGCGTGTGCAAATGCATGAGGACCTGGTGGACTAACAAAGGTCAAAGTGGTCAAAACTTGTTTTATTGTTCCTCCTTAAAACTGCTAATGATACGACAAAAAAAATCACACAGATTTTTACAAAATAATAATAATTACAATAATTAAAGCCATAAGCGGCGATAAAGGCCCTCGCCTCCCTTGAGACCGCGGAGACACATGCACTCGGAGGACTGCATTTCGTGCTTTAAAGCGTAAACTTCACGGGCCTGTGCTACTGCTAGAATCTTCTTCTGGCTGGAGCCTGCTTCATCACCTCGGACCTGTGCTACTGCTGGGGCCTGCTACACCACCTTGTAATTTAGAGTTAAAGGTCTCCACAATCCCTGGTTTTCCTGGGAGCTGTCTGAACTTTTGAAAATAATAAATTATACTTGGGCTATGGCGAGAAAAACAAAGTACTGGCTGGAGATTTGAGATGACTCAGGAATCGCTGCACCCCCCTGTTTAAAAGGAAAAATGTAAATATTACTTGTCTAAAAGTACAAGGTTACAAGTTCCAAAGGATTCTGAGGAGTTTTCCAAGACTCTAGCCTTGGCTCTGGAGGGGCCTCCTCTAAATGAAGGATCCTGGCAATTGGGAAATGGCATTTATTTCCCAAAGAAATGGCTGCCTCTTCACAGACTCATTACGACCACAGCCACAAATGTATCAAAAAACAAATTGATAACTTTTTTGGCACACGTGTCTAGATGAGACTCACCAAATTTGGAGCTGTTTAGATGAAAAGCCTTTAGCACAAGGGTTAGGTGGTCACGCATTCCACCCAACATAGTAAATTTCCTCTTGAGTTTAGGGTATGGCTGTAATAAACTTTTCTGTTTGCCCCGAGGTGTCCTATGGATGTACCAAGTTTTGTATTTCTACAAATACATACATTTTTGGCTGGCCTTAAATTTTGCGACCAATAAAAATGACTTTTCGTGCATGTTTACTGGGTCAAATTGAGGATCATTTAAAAAAAAAAAAAAAAACTCGAGCAAAAACAATAGGCCATCCCAGTCATCACCGGCTCGGGCCTAATAATGTAAAGTGCTTTGGGTGCCCTAGAAGGGTACAGAAAAGTGCTACTGTTTCCACCACACCAGATCCCCGATTGGTCAGTTGGGTGTTCGTCCTCTGACTGGAACTTACATGCTCTATAACTGGTTAGAGTCCATAATAAAGATATTTCTTAAGCTAGTAAACAAATAATACATAATTATATCATATGTTAAAGGCATTATTTCTTGTCAACCTTTAAGCTAGCTTTATGACTTTTGAACCTTACAAAAAAGGTATATAAATGGACCACAGTAACTTTCAGCAAAAACTGGATATAAATGATCCTCTTCAATGAAATTTTACAGCAAAAACCTGACTAGACTTACTGTATACATAGGCCACAAAGGTAAACTGTGTGAATGTGTTGTAAGCTGGTATAGATAATAATAATAATAATAATAATAATAATAATAATAATAATAATAATAATAATAATAATAGTTTTTTATAACGCGCCTTTCTGGACACTCAAGGTTGCCTTACAACATTAGTAAAAATACAATGGCACATAATTAAAAACAATTAAAAGCAAGATTTAAAAAACAACAATAAAAACAACAACAACTATTACATATATTGATGACAGGACGGTCAGTTATGAAGGGAGTGAGTAGGCCAGTCTGAACAGATGTGTTTTGAGTTTTGATATGAAATGTGGCAGTGTGTCTGTGTTGCGGAGGTCAGAGGGGAGAGAGTTCCAAAGCTGGGGAGTAGAGCCTTCAGCCGCTCTTGGTGACAAGACGGGCAGGAGGGACTGAGAGAGGAGGAGGAGGAGGAGCGGAGGGAGCAGGCGGGGGTGGAGATGTGGAGGAGCTCAAAGAGATATGGAGGTGCAAGGTTGTGTATGGCTTTAAATGTGAGGAGCATTATTTTATAGTTGATGCGGTATGTGATGGGAAGCCAGTAGAGCTGTTGCAGGACGGGTGTGATGTGATTGGTGGAGGGGGTACGTGTTGACCTGTTGAAGTTTATGAAGGGTTTTTTGAGGGAGACCAAACAGAAGGGAGTTGCAGTAATCCAGGCGGGAGGTGATGAGGGGGGGGGTTCAATATGGTTATTTTTGTTAGCATTGCTACCCTTTGACTGTGAACAAATGCATGTCTGTCTTTAATAGGAAGGAGCTCTGGATTTTATTTTTTATTTTTTTACCTCTGTGTGCCTGTGTTATGGCCCATTAATTACAGCCAACCTGTTCCAATATGTAATAATCCCAGTATCTATGTGCCCATGTATGTGGTTACCAGTAGCGCAGCATGCTCTCTGGATTGAGATTAAGACTGGCCTGTGTCTCTCTGATTACAGCGAGGCTAGAGCCCCACTAAGCTAAATCTGGCTTGGAGAAAAAGACAAAAACATCTGTCTGGCTAAATTGCGTCCCTATTCAACAGCGTGTTAATGGTTAAAAATAGAACTTCCAACATTTAATTCCCCACTTAGCCTCAAAAAGCAATCTTCTCCTGAAACATTAATGCCTTGTTGACATGGCGCAGAGAGCCACAGTCAGGTGGCTTGTGTAAATAAGGCTTCATTCTTTTTTATTGATTTTCTCTCTGGGTTTTGACATCAAGGAAATCAAGGAGCTCATTGCTGTGTTTTCTCGTGGATACCAGAGGCTATTACAGCTTTTACTTTGAATTTATTAACTCTTTTATGAGCCAACAATGCCATAGCAAAATCAGCTAAAACATTCAGCATCGCTCCTGTGCCCTGCAGCTTTTTTGAGAAGCATATTGATTTTCTTAATGTCTTAACGCACTTGCCGATATAGTGTGCACATTAAATACCACATATGACAGGAATGATCATGAGCTTCCAGGAAATGAATTTATTGTAATTTAATTTTGAACAATAAATGTTATATTGCAAAAGGAACATTCCATATCTCTAACATAGCCAGAGCTCCAGCCAGGTTGACCTCCTGTTCTCCAGACTGCAAAAGTAACACATACAACTTGACTTCAAAAATCACAAATGAACCATTAATATGAACAAGGTTCATTATACTTCCATCACTGTTGTGTCCATATTCTATAATAAAAAAAAAATCTTAAATGCATTTATTATTTCTACAATTGGTACTTTTGCTAAGCTTTATAGGTCCCCCATCCTAGTAATCATACAGTTGAATAATATAGTTCTTTTCATTTATTTATTTATTTATTTATTCAACAACATAATATATGTTTGACTAAGTGCATTAAAACAAAGCACTTGTGCATACTGAAAATAATACTGAAAATGCTTAGCTTGTGTTTTACAAAATTCATTTACAGGAAATAATTGTAAATAAATCAAAAATAATTTGTTGCCTTTTGCATGTCTCTGGGCTTATGATATCTCAGAAGATAATAAATGAGGAGGGAAGGTTATAATTGAAATACTTTTGAAGAAAGGCTCAAAATGATTTGATTTTTCCAGCTCATCTTTCAGAGCACTGGGACCTAAGTGCCAGGTAAAATCCATTTCTGTCGACTTGTGACAAGTGAGTGGATGACAGTGAGTACATTTGTCAGCAGTGGATAAAATGCAGGCTGAGCTGCAGGTAGAGCTGAATGAAGCAGCACATCTGCCTGCTATTACTTCACCATTCCAATCGACACCTGTCAGTGACATCATCTGGGAATACAAAAGTAATTAGGTAATCAAGCCCACACATTACATATGTAAATTGCATTAATTGCAGACACGGGTTTGAAATATTCATTCACATTAGGTGAATCGTTTAGGCAGGAATCTCATCCCAGCGAGTAATCATTGAACTAATTAGGTCAGTCAATGCAAGTGAAACAATTTAAAAAGCAATTTCACTTTCCAATTAATTCTTCTTTTAAAAGAATGAAACTAATACAGGATGCAACTGTGTGATGCCTTGCTAAGCATACAAATGTCATTAAATGAAGAAAAAATCAACAAAAACAGTATGAACCCTTAAGATCAAAACCATTTTTCAGCATCAATCTTGAACTCCCACATTTATTAGTTTTGGAAACAGGATGTGTATTTACTAAGAGGACACCTGTATGGTTTTGAGAGCATCTCAGGAGTACTCTTCAATGTTGTGGTCTGAATAGTGTCTGATAAAAGCCAAACAGTCTTTCACCTTTCTGATACAAAACAAACCATTTAGCAGAGTTCATAAGCAGCCGGAGAGGGCATAGCTCCCTCAGACGCAGAACAAATAGACCTGGTGCACTCAGCTAACAGCCAGTACTAGCACTGGGACACGCCGATGTGATGGGATATGACATTTGGGGCAACGTTCATTTTGTAACATAGAACCTTTTGAGTTTTTTTGGTCTACTTTGGGATAGAAGTAAGACATACTGTTGCTGCTGTAAGCATAGCACATTATTGTTACATCTTTTGGATTTCCATTGCTCACATATACACTTCATCAACTGTCAGTCTGTAAAAGTGTTTACTATGTTGCCCAGTCCAATAGGCACAACTTCAAAAGTGATCAAATCCACTTTGTTTAACTGTACACTTTTACACAATGCACCATTAAATAAGAATGTGAGGCAGTCCTAATATGTCCAGTTTAGGGTTTTGAAATTGTTTGCTTATATAAATTAGTGGGAAAGACTACCGTAATTGTCAAAATGTGCATGCAGACTATTTATGACACTTAGAAAAAGAGTCTATGGACGTACAATTAAATCTGCTGCCCATTTACTTGAAGCACAAATTTGGCAATTCACTTTAAGCTGTGACTATCAGAATGAATAATTTCATGCAGCAGCTATATCCATGTATTTTTGAATAAAAAATCATGACATGAATAAAGAAAACTATATATAGTTTGTGATTTAGAGTGAAATACCCCCCGTCCTTCAACCCTCTATATTTTTCTCCAGATTGCCTTCATTCAGTGTCCATCCTCCTCCTTCACTCAACCACTCACCATTCTGAGGCGTCTCAGCAGCAGAGTCCTGGGAAGACAGATGCTTTGTCCATTCATTCAATAATTACATTCCACTGGCAGCTCTTTGCAGGCTGATTATTTTGCTGTCTGTCTCTCTTTATCTTCCGGCCATCCACTCTTCTTCTGTGTTCACTCTGATTCAGGCACCGGCCCCAAGATAAGACACATCCAGTAACATCCTCCTGTCTCCTTCTACAATGAGAAAAGTCACAGTGAATGACCTGCCACATGTTGTTGGCTTGTTGTAGATTCAATTCATGGACATGTGCAACAGGAAAAACAAAAGTGAAGGGAGAGGCGGTAGAAATATGAGTAGTTGAGAACAGTATTGAAAGAATGGGAAAAAAATTATGGAAAATCAGTATAAACAGTCACAACAGAAAGGTTATAGCACATGATTTATTGGTTGTGTTCTAATCTATTTCCTGCCATATCTAAGGAAGCACAAAATAGCATACCTCTATTGAACTGTGGGTATCTTTAGTTTATTCATCTAAAGCCAGTTCAGACTACACAGTTATGAAAGTCTGTAGATCACTTTAGAGATAACACTGCCCAGCTGTATAATTAACTGATTTGATTTAGCCTGATATTTGGTAACAAGTACACAAGGTCTATCAAATACGTTGTTGTAGAGTTTATTAATGGAAATTGCTCATTGGTGATCAAATATGGTTGCAGAGTTTTTTCGGCTCAATTGTCTCATTTGAAGCTATAGCTAAAGTTCTGAAGACATGCACAACTGCATTGCAGATTGTAATTCCACACCTCAAATCACCCATTCAATTGAGTTCATAAATGTTCTAAACATTTATGCAAGACTGTGTTCAAAAAGAAAATTAAAGAGGTTTCTCCCTCCAGTAGTTTGTCTGCTCTGGGCAGTTTGTAGGAACAGGACAAAGTAGAAGTAATGGCTCCTTCCACTGGGTTCTGTGGAGCTTTCATATTTTTTTTTTTTTTTTTGCAAAGCATGTTATTTTGATGTGGTTAATGCTTAACAGCATACATACAGCATAAAACCTCGCAGCATTCAGGGCTGTTATTTGTGAGCACTTTATGGATTGCATTACTATAAACCATTTCTGTACAGTTCATGACAAAAGTGCCTATTTTTGTGTTATGTAAAAAAAAAAGGTATAAATGTTACTGCATATTTACTGTCCTGCTGTAATGATAATATTATTATGCTTGATAAAGTGCTGAAAATAGTAAGAGCAATGTTCAGTTGTAGCTGCTGTAAACTACTAAGGGCAAACTATCAAGCCATTATTTTTGTGGTAAAAATGGGAACCAATGAGTGTTGTGGAAGAGAGCTGAAACCTGTACTCACATGTGTTTGCTTTTCTCACCTCTTCTCTGCTGCTATTGGTGCTGACGAGCTGTAGGCTTTGGCTCTATTGTGTCCAAGTGCATAGAGTGGGAGAGAGTGGAGAAGGTCACCTTAACAATATTTGCACTGACCACAGCCTTTCACTGAAAACGTGCTGCAAACCTAAAAAACAGACTGGGTTGTTTCAATAAATTTCAGTGCTTTTTAGACCTGGCAACTGATGGAAGGCCATTTGTTTTGTGTTTGGGTAAGGAACTGAATGTTCGTCATGTGATGCTAAAGAATGCAGCACAGTGAGCTACTGAAGCAAAAATGTACCTGCAACAAAACACGCTCTGGTATTTTCTCAGAGGCTTTTTGATGTGAAATGTGAGATGAAGATACTGACAGGGTCCAGTGGGATCCATTTCATTGTATTCAGAATCAAAAGATGCATAGCAATACTAGCATGCCACTGCTTGCTTCTTTAGGTAAAATGTTCACAACAAACAGATTTATCCCTGAATTGGTTCTTGAAATGTAAAACTTTCTATTTAAACCATTAAGTTTAGTGTTGCCAGACGTACGGAAATTATTGTTTTTGTACTAATTATGAACTATATGTATATATATATATATATATATATTAGATTGTTAAACTGAGATCTGCCTGTTGAGACTAGAAAAAAGATTGCTAAAGCAGGACAACATCAGGTAAAGTGCACATAAACATTATCAGACATATTATTAACACTTGCTTATGGCTTTATTATTATTATTATTATTATAGTTTTATTTATATAGCACCTTTCCAGAGCTCAAGGACGCTTTACATATCAATTATTATTCACTCCACAGTCACACACTGGTGGTAGTAAGCTACATTTGTAGCCACAGCTGCCCTGGGGCAGACTGACAGAGACGTGGCAGCCATTACGCACCTACGGCCTCTCCGACCATCACCATCAACATTCTAACACATTCATACGAGGCAAGGTGGGTTAAGTGTCTTGCCCAAGGACACAACGACAGTATGAACTGTGGGGAGAGCGGGAATCGAATCCCACTACCTTCCGGTTGAAGGACGGCCGCTCTACCACTGAGCCACTGCCGCCTAAAATTAACTGACATATAATGTACATATAGCAAGTAAGTAGTATTCTTTTTTTTATTGCACAAGTAAACCACACCACATGACAATGCTGTGCAAAAATGTATTTCCCAATGCTGAAATCCAACTTTCCACATAACTCACTGTTCCTCAATGCCACCAGTGTCACAATGTGACACCAATGCCAAAATACTCTAATAGGTCTGCTGGTTGCTTAACACTATGGAGCTGCTCAAAGTGATATATCACTACTGCTGCCTCAACAGTAGAAAATACGGTTCCTTTGTTTTACTAGAATGTCATTCACTGTTTATGCCTTCATTGTGTTCCAGTGCATTAGAAGTGCACCACCAACACTCACTTAGCTAGTCCCACGCATTATTATCTTTTTTGTGTTTTCAGTTTAATGGCATAAAACAGCTAGTGCTTGGAATTAGAGTGAGCGTGCTGCATAAGTGTGCATATTAATCAGTGCAAACTGTAGTACTAAGTGTGCCATTGCCTCTTTGCCTCCCCAATTTTTTAAAAGCATGCATGGAATTATATCTCAAACTGACCAAGGATATGAGGAAAAAAGATATGACTTTGTATTGAAAATTCAAAAGACTAATTGTAAATTCTGTATAGATTATTTTTTCTTTCAGAAAAGCTACTGCAAAGCCTGGTCTCTGACGGAACATCATTGGGAATTATGTCTTGTATCTTGTCCTTTTAAATGTAAATCATACTATGTGACTGAATCCTAGTCTTCTCTTTGGTATAAACAGCTACCCACTGTAGTGGTGCATATTTTATAGTCCAAATCAGAAATGGCTATTTTGCACCCTACATTTGTGCCTGCACATTTCCCCAACAAACAGTGTGAATACGCAAGGGAGAGCGCTGAATCATCCTATCTCACAAGGGAATGCATTTCAAGAAACAGAAAAATATTAAATACAAACCTTTTTCATGTCTTCAGCATTGAATTCTTACCAGTGATTCCCTTAAGACAGAGTGATCAGATGTAAAGTTTTCTTCTTCAATACAATGTAGGGCTCTTTCCAGTGGAACTATGGTTTGGGTTGGGTCGCTTCCTATTGGAAACAGATCCAAAGGGTCCCTAAAAAGCATAACAACAACATGTAGTAAAGTACATCTAATAATATCAGTGGAACCTGCAAAGCAAATGCTGACAGTAGTATCAGTAAAGTGGAAGAAAAGGAGTGGAAAGTCAAAACTGATGCAATGTTGACTATATGGAGGACATATGAAAATACTGGGTTGTGCTCGCCACATGTCTGGACAAAAAAAGGAGACAGATTAAAATGCAAGGTGTGAGTGCAACAGTAATGTGTCACTGTCACATCCCCTTTTCACAGGGCTGTATTTTTTGCACCATCCAAGTTATTTTTAGACAGCTACAGCCCTGATTGTACTTTGAGTGATCCAGTAAGTGTGGAGAAATCTGAAGAAACTTTGGCAGTGTTTGAGACATCACCCTGGAAAGGTCAGTAGAAATTAGTGGAGTGGGAGGAAAACTTAACCTTTCCTCGGCTTGACTGACAGAGACAGAAGTGGCTTGATTGCACCCATTGTGTACTCTTGTGTTTGATGATAATTGCACATCCTGTTGTTTGTCAAGCTCCATAAATATTTCATGAGCTTCTAACGTGGATTTAGGGGAACTAAAGGCTTTTTACTATCCTGTAGCACAAATTTACTATAATATATGTGCGAGGGAGTGCTGCTTAGGTTGTTAAACAGCACTAATGACTAACTATAGTGTACGCATTTGTGCTTCCTTCCTTGACACAAGCTCATTATGGCGACCTCTGGAGCTGTTTGAGCATGCTCTCTTTTGACATTAACTTGAAAGATGAACGTTTGTTAAGTAAAAGCTAATTGGTTGTGCCTTTGAATAAGCGAAACACATTTTATTGTGAACCGTACTTACAATGGCCCATTTATTGCTTTATTCACAAATACAACACAACTCTTCTTTGGGTTTGGTACTGTTTAACTTTCTGGAGCAACAGTGAAAATCATTTTATATCAAATGTCATCAATGTAAAAAGTATAATTATCGCAATATATTTAGGTTGTTGACATTTGGAAGGTTGATAAATTGAAGTCTGTTATTCTTTGGCTAAAAGAAGCATCTAAGTAATACAATTCTGAAAACAGCTCTCTTTCTTTCTTTCTTTAGTGCAGTATGAGAATGAGATTAATGAGATTAACTCTGCCTCTTCAGTCTTTTCCAAGAATTCTTAACAAAATTAGATCAATCTGTGTCTGTTTCTGTGTTATTTAGCGTGGATGTTGGATAATCAAACTTAAAGTGAGCACAAAAATACTTCTTCAAAAATGTATTTACCTGTATAGGAGGGTGTCTCTGATAGTCCTGTTTATGTTATGTCTATTGTGTCTATGTTAGAGTCTGTCCAGTATTAAAGAGGGACACAAGCAGCGTGATAACTTCTTGAAGTAAAAAATGGCCGCTGGACCAGACACACAGAAAACAGAGCCAGTCTGTCACTTTACATTCCTTTTGACCGTATTCTTGATATTAAGTACTGTAAGCCCTGTTCATAGTGCTAACCACCAGTAGAAAGACATTATAAACTCCTTCGTAGCAGGTAAAAGACAGACTTACCACTGTTAATAATGAGCTTTAGTTTCTGTGCATCCTGACCTTGTCCAAACAAGATATAAACAGTAAAATACAGAGAGCTGATGACACACAATCACATTTTCCAGCATGTTACTGCTGATGGCAATAGTTTTCATTTCATTTTAAAGGAAATGCTACACATATAATCTCTTTCATTTAAGCACAAAGGTTTCCCATGCTTAACACTGTCTGGTGTTTTTCTTCCCTAACAAGTTACAATCCCTGGCCTCTTCTTAGCCACCTTAAAAGCTATATATTGCATTCCAAACCACATACTGTGAAGCAGCACCCATACCCCTGTATAAATATTAACTTTACAGCTTAAACACAGCACAGTCGCACTTACCAAACCAGTGAACTGCAAACTACCAGCTTTAGTTTATGTGTTGTTCAAAGAGAATTCTTGACGCCAGCAACTAGAGATTTGTGTCTACTCGATACGCTGCATAGCAAACATGACCCAGCGGCGCAAATGAGTAAACTTCAGAGCTCATATTGATTACAGACAGCGGGATAAAGAATAGAACATCTGGAGACACAGTAGGGTTTTGATGAACGCACACCCTTTGGATGCTAGCTGCTAAAATCAAGTCAACAAAAGATGCTGCTCTTTTTGTGACGCATATAGCAGCATAAATGATACATAGTCAAACCTGATGAAATAGCAAACCACTCACAGTAGTGCAGTTACAAAACATGGTGTCATTTAGCAGCAGTTTAAAGGAGGCTATAGCATTGCTATATTCTTGAAGTTGAAGCTTGAAATCTAGCTATTTGTATTAATATTCCATGCTTTAAGTAAGTAATAATTCTTGAATACTGATTTTACAAAACTTGCAGACAAACAGTTGTACACTAAATTCTCCACTGCACTCAATGTACTTGTGTAAAACAGTTGCTTTTGTTAAAATGAAAACATTCTTGGAAACTTGATGTTTAGAGTCAACAAGGTCATGTAATGTTTCTCCTGCGGACGGAGTAAGTGCTACAAGTTTGTCTGCTGCTTGTATTTCTGTTGCAAATCTACAGCCAATGCAACAAAATCAATATTCTGGCATTTTCCCAACCAGCTTCTACTTAGTCGATAAACCAGGAGCTGATCTGGAATCATTTCATCATGTGTAGGTCGACAGGTAGGTTGGGTAGGTAGTCATCATCAATATGTGCATGTCAATGCATATTAACTTGTTATAGGACTAAAAAGCACATTTAGAATGCCGTCATTTTTATTAACATCTCTGAAATATTCCATTAGGTTGAAGGAAAGTGATAGTTTAGGCTGTTGACGTGTGGCTAAATGATGGTCCACATGTAGATTGCAATTCCTTGAGACATTGCAGTAGCAACAGAATACTTTCATATTCAAATCTAATGCTGGTTTCTTGAACACGGTCTTAAAACAAAATTAATGTATCAAAGCTTTCATTGCTTTCTATTGCATTGCATTCCTTGATGTTACATGAACCTATAAACTGTGTTGGGTATCGTTACCTTTGAAACGGTACAGTGTTACCTTCTGGTTAAAATGACTGAAGCCTACCCCCGCAGCTTTGGGACTGGGGTAGGGTACACCCTGGATACTTGCCAGTTGGTCGCAGGGCTGACACTTAGACACAGACTGACGTAGACCATTCTCTGACATGCATTCACCAGGCCTAGGGGAAAAAATCGATCCACCTACACGTGCATGTCTTTGGGCAGTGGAGGAAGCCGGAGTACCCAGAGAAAATAGAAATCTATTTAGAGTCATTCATCATTCATTCATATGAATACTATTTAAAGTAAAATAAAATAAAAAAATCATTATTATATCATTATTCATTCATTCATGAATAAATGAATGAATGAATAATAATAATAATAATAATAATAATAATATGTAGACCTATTTGTTATACTAATCGTAAAAAAAAGACTCCAAATGTGACTTCAAGAAACTTGTTTGGTTATAAAATATATTTGATTGTCAGTCCAGCAGAATGAATGTCAGAATAAATAATGTTCAATTTGTAATATTCATATGGGAATAAAATTGCCTGCTGTGTAAATTATTAATAATACTCTAAGGCCGGTACTTGGAGAGCAAAATATTTTCCAATAAAATGAAAAGTTTGAGAACCACTGCACAATCATCTGTGTAGGAATATCTGAAAGTAAGACATGTTAGCACTTACGGTGCATTACGAAAGTTTCAATGGTTCAAATAAAAATATTTCTAACCCATACATACATCAGCAACTGCCTAATGTGAGAATGAGTGAATCTAAATTCACCGTGGTTGACTCTGTAAGCCTGTATAGTCAATTAATTTAGAAGTTTTCCTGATTTGCCGCCATAAGTAAACTAAGTAACGTTAGCGACAGAGTTGAAAATGAATCCTGCGAACACAGAGAAGAGACAAGTCCTACAGCGCACTCGAAACCAGCAGATTCTTCTTTGGTTGTTGTTTGTTCACCAGAGGTGGCACACTACTACAAAAACTCCAGATCTTCCGTAATGCTCCTTTAGTAGTTTGCATGGTTAATTATGTTGAGTAACTTACACGGTAAGTTATACATTAAAAACAAGAACAATGAACTTTCAGGATTCTATATAGTTTATGGGGAGCCCAGCATATTTTTGATGTTGGTGGGGGAAACCAGAGTACCAGAAGCACAGGGAGAACATGCAAACTCCCCCCAGAAAGGTCCCGTCCAGCCCGGGAGTTGAACCCTGGACCTTTTTGCTCAGAGGTAAAGCGAGAAATATATATATATATATATGTTTAATGCCATGCATATGTAGACATAGCCTTGGCATACATACATAGTCATGTAGACTGTGTTGGAAGGTATACAAAATGACCAAACTAAGCTTTATTCCCAAAAATAAAAAGTATAAATAATGTTCTTAAAATGTACTAACATCATTCTAGTCAATTTTCTAGTATTTTTCTTCATGTTCTCTTTCATCTGCAGTCTATTAGAGCCAAACCTTTGATCAATACGCTCCCAGGTGAGTCATTAGCCGGAGAATGTCATTACGTGTCTTCTGCATACTGAATAATAGAGCTGCTGCTGCTGCTGGTGGTCGTCTTTTTCATCAAAATGTTCATAACCAAGACGTGGTTTTACCTTGTGAACACAACAGGACACTTATTACACCCCGTAACATTTGAGTTTCATAACCACAACAAAAACAATGTTTCATAACCAAAACATGCACGGCAGCACAGATAATTCCACAGTTGGAAATTTCTGGATTTATTTATTTATTTATTTTTACTTTTTTTTTATCAAAGTAGTTTAAGGATACAGAATTTTCATGCAAGGTCAAAAGACACAAAGTCACAATTTACATTCTCGCCATTATCCGAGGTAAGACTGAAGAAGATTTGTAGGTCATTGTTGACAAAGTCGGATATGTACCGTCTGTCCATGCATCACGTCAGATTTGACAAAGTACTGCCCCATTGTTTTATTAGAAAGCATCATATTTATGTCATACAGCAAGACAAAAATTTGTCAGCTGCACTTCCCATGCACTGTCGCTATCTTTTGAAAAAACATACTGCTGTCAAGAGTGATAGAAGGAGAGATGTATGTCACAGAGCCAAGGATTTGTAATGACTAACGGAAGAGACAGACCACCACATAAAACATTCTAAGCCAAGCGAGTAAAAAAATTATATTTCAGATATGACTTCAATATAAAATACACCTTTAGAAGTAGGAAATAAGTAGGAAAGTGAGAGAGTGGGAAAAGAAACATCACAGTTGCTTAATATTACATTTGGTGATTCTTAGTACGCTAGGCTAGCTACTTAGCAAAAAGCTGTAGATTCAGCTAAGAGTTCAATTTAAATTGAGTGAGTTTAAGGATATAGTTTACCATTAGCTTGCTAAAAAAAAAATTATAGTTACCTGATGTAACTACAGTTCTACGAGTGTGTGCATAGCCCACCTACGGGCTTCGCTAGTGGTTACCTCTCACTGGCGCGAGCCAGACTTCTGAGAAAGATCAAAGCATTCACCGCGCCAATCATGCCAGTGTACTGGCACAGCCTCAGGGGCTATATAAACCCCCTTGCCCAACGCTCTCCTTCTTGAACCAGCTCAAAGAGGAAGAAGTCCAGCTGGGCCTGAGAGTAGGTGGGCTATGCACACACTCGTAGAGAACTGTAGTTACATCAGGTAACTATAATTTCTACGTGTGTGCTCCGCCCACCTACGGGCTTCGCTAGTGGTTACCTACCAAGGCGAAGGCCGTAGGGGATAAATGTACTCCCAGCTGGACCGGTTCACAACGATTGGCGCGGGAACAAACAACGTCCAGAGCAACGCCAGCCCGCCTCTCCAAGAGCAGCCAAGCGTGCCCCACTATAGGTCACGGCGTCAAAACAGCCTCTCCCAAGAGCATCTGTCGCCGTCCTATGTGAGCCTAATCAAGCTGTGCCCAGGACCGCCTCTCCCAAGAGCATCCTGGCACCCTGTTCAAACTTCCAACTTCAGTGTCCGTGGTCGGGGGATGGACCGCCTCTCCCAAGAGCATCCATCCTGCCCGCCGAGCCCGTGATCGCCTCTCCCAAGAGCACACGGGCCCTCATACGGCTGCACAGACAAATACATCCAAAAAGGAACCGCCAAGCTGTGGTATAAGTGTTATCAGCCGCAATAACAGTAACACCTGCAGAGTGCGTCAGCCTAGGTGACGAGGTTCTGGCCTCTATTCAACCCTGAATGAGTGACAGAGCTCGCAGACACGTCCATGAGATAGGATCGCACAAACGTGGACACAGAGGACCAAGATGCCGCCAAGCATATATCTTCCGCAGAGACACCTCTACACAGGGCCACCGACGTGGCAACCCCTGGGTAGAGTGTGCCCTGATCAAGGCTGGGGGAAGGCGGCCCTGAGCCACGTAGGCGCTCCAATACCCCACAGATCCAGTGTGCTAGGCGTTGGGCCGACAACGGTGCCCCACGCCCCTTGGCCGCGAAGCACACAAATAACTGGTCTGATGTCCGAAAGCCCGCTGTGCGCTCCACATAGCAGCGCAAAGCCCTGACTGGACACAGCATGAGTGACAGCGCATCTGCTGTCGTCCCGGCTGGGATGGGGCAGAGAGCTCTAATCCTGATCACCCTGGACCGGAAGGACGAGGTGATAACCTTCGGCTGAAAGGCTGGGTTGGGCTAAAGGTGAATTTGGTCGGGGAGAGGCCACGGGTCCGTCACCGCCCTCTGCACCAGGTCCGGGTACCATCTGGCACCCGGACTGTCCGGAGCCACCACCAGGATGTGAAGGCCCTGCAACCTCACCCTGTGAAGCAGAGGGGATAAGAGGCGTAGTGGTGGGAAGGCATAGAGGAGGCCTATGGGCCATGACTCTTGAGCCAGCGCGTCCACCCCTAGTGGTGGGTCGTCTGACGATCTGAGCGAGAACCAGAGTGGGCACTGAGCGTTCTCTGCACTGGCGAACAGGTCGGCCACAGGCTGACTGAACCTGCGCCAAGTCTGTCGTGCGACCTTCAAGCTGGGGGCAAAGTGCAGAAGCACCCTTTGCACCGCTACCATCTCCAGTACATTTATGTGGGATAGCGTTGGCTCCCAGGCCCCGCCCACTGCGAGCCGGCCTAAGGTCCCGCCCCATCCGGTGAGTGATGCGTCCGTGAACACCTCCACATAGTGTGGACGCATCCCATGCGCACTCCCAGTTGGAGACGGTCCGGGGTGAGCCAGAATTCCAGATCCTGTCGAGCCCCCAAGGACAGTGAGACCCGGGTCTGTCTGTCCTTCGTGGGATGTAACCGGAGCCGAGCAAACCAGCGTTGGAGCCTTCTCATATGAAGGAGCCCCAAGCGTACCACCGGGTGAGCTGCCGCCATCCTGCCCAGTAGGCACCGTACCAGACAGGACGGTGCAGATGGAGCTACCACCAGCCTCTGAGCCAGACTCCTGAGCGCCACCTGTCTCTCCACGGAGAGCCGCGGCGCGCATGGTCTGTGCATCCAACTCCAGTCCCAGGTACGTCACCTGTTGTGCTGGCAACAACGAGCTCTTGGCCTGGTTCACCACGAACCCCAGCTTTGAGATGTGACGCAGTACTCTGTCCGTATGCTGCACGGCTTCCTGGCGAGAGGGAGCAAGGAAGGTGTAAGCATCGTCGATGTAAGTCAGGATCCTGAGACCCTGACGGCGGCTCCAGTGCTGCCTCCACGCATTTGGAAAAGGTGCGTGGGGCGAGGGAGTAGCCGAACGGGAGACGGTTGAACTGAAAACACCGCTCCCGATGGCGAACCTGAGAAATTTCCTGTGCCCGGTAGGATGGAGCGTGAAAATAAGCATCCATCAGGTCGATTGAGGTCATCCAATCCCCCGGGCGGACACTCTCCAGGAGGTGCCTGGTAGTTAACATGCGGAACCTCCTGGTGGTCACATACTCGTTCAGGATGCGCAGGTCCAGGATTGGTCTCACTCCCCGTTTTCTTTGGGACCAAGAAATAGGGGAGTAAAACCTCTCTCCGCCCCCTCGGTCCAGTTCGAAACTGCACCGCAATGCAGGAGTGAAGAGACCTCCTCTTGGAGGGCCCTTGTCGCTGCCTGGGTTGTGAGCTGTGTGCGAAGGACACCGCGGAAGGGAGGGGTCGACGGGCAAACTGCAGGGCATAGCCCCTCCTCAGCGTCCTGTCCAGCCAGGGCGATAGAGGGCCGAGAAGGCGGGTCCACGCCTCCAAGAAGTGCGATAGAGGGCGCACCATGTCCTGAACAGGAGGATGTATCGCCCACCCGCCATCACAAACCCAACTGGAGGTTCGGGATGCGGGGGCCCCCAGTAAGGGCTGCCCTACCCTCTTGGGAGGGCACTGCTGGGGTTCTGTGGGTGACTGGGGTGGGTTGCTGTCTGAGCTAGAACCCCTAGGTCCGGGGACCTGGGGGGGGGCAGGGCCCCCAAGAATGAGTCGCCCCACTTTTACAGGTGGTGCACCTAGTAGCTGACTGTGTGGCCGGGGTAGCGAGTCCTGGTCAGCATCCCCGCCCTTGCAGCTCAACACTGGGCGCTGCCTGAATAACTGCGGGGCAAGCCCACGGCCCCAATATCTGCACACCGCCCTGGCAGTTGCAGAGTGGAATCTGGGCCGTTTACCAGCAGCCTTAGAGTTACAGGAGAGGGGAGCGCCTCTTAAGCCCCTCCCTTGGCAGCATGGAAGGCGCCTGTACTGCTGTAGGTGCGCCGGACCCACTTAAGCCAAGCACAATCCGTCTGCGTGGCGTAGTGGAAGGGGGCGGACCATAAAGAGCCGGAGGGGAAGACCCAGAAGCGTGCTCTTTTAATGAGAAGTAACGGGCCCTCGGCCTTTATTGATATGACTCTCATTAAAGGCCGGCTTGTAGGAGCGGGAGGAGCCAGCGCCCCTTTTACGTTGAAAACCTCCTCTTCTCCCGGCGTTTTCCCGCCCTGCGCTATAAGAGGCGGGGACAGGATCAGCAGCGGCAACGGTGGGGCGTGCCCTAGCTCGTTCACGGGGAGTCGCGGACACCTGGTGCCGGTCTGCACGACGGCGCCAAATGTCGTGCACGCTGGCGTCTCGGCTGGAGATGAGGAGCAAGCTGCTGGGGCGTTTTGGAGGCTGATTCTAGTCGGTCTACAAGAGACTGAATATCAGGACCAAACAGGGATGAGGTGGAGAGCGGCAGACCGAGGATGCGTCTCTGCTCCTGTTCCTTCAGGGAAGACAGGCCGAGCCACAGGTGTCTGGCGCCGAACTGAGCCGCGCTCATGGTGCGGCCTCCATCCACAGCGAATGCTTGGGACATCCTCAGGAGAGCAGCCGCTGTGGTCTGAACCTCATCTATCTCCTCGGGCGTGAGGACCGATCGCTCATGTGAGCTTGTCCAAGAGCCCGCCAGGAAAGCCATATTGCTAGCCAACGCCACCACCTGAGCGGCGTTAGCGTAGCAGCGATCCATCAGCGATGCCATCAATCTGTCCCTCTCTGATGGTAGAGCCGGCTTACCGCTCGGCCAGGGGGTAGATGACGGTAGCAGGCACATCCTCACCCCGTCCTCAACAGGTGGGACGCCGGTGATGTCGTTCCAGCCCACCACATTGCAATATCCCAGATATCCTCGGCGGGCCCTCTCGCCGAGCGGGCTCTGCCATTCTCGCTGGGCATAGTGGGCGATGGGTGTCATCAGAGGGCAGAGAGTCGCCACGCGTGGCCGAGAACGAGTCTGTGACGCTAGCCCCAGTGTGAAATCCGCCGGAGCAGTCTCAAGCTGCTGAGGCGGGAGCGGAGTCTCCATACGAGCCGCAGCGGAGGCAAATAGCTGCGGCAGATCATCCAGCGGGTACCGAGCTGGCTGGAGATCAGGGACGGATACTCCAGTACCGATGGATCCAGCGTCATCGCCACGGGCCTCCCCGTCCTCACTACTCGCTGCCCAATCAAGCTGAGGTGGGGTAGCGGCAGGAGACACCGCGATGGAATGCGGTGGCAGGTCGTGTCGAGACGGGGAGATAGGACCCATGAAAGCCGCGCGGCGCTCGGACTCCTCTCTGGAAAGGCCGAGGCAGGCGGAGCAGGCAGACCGCTCCAGCTGATGATGCCATCCGAGGCAGGTGAAGCAGCAGTCGTGGCCATCCTCGGGCAGCAGCCAGGCGCAGCAGGAGCGGCGGTGCCCGACACCGGTAGGTGGCAAATCTCGGGCACAATCCATTCTTCTAATCGAAGTATAATCTTCGCTCTTTTAATATCTCAGAAGGGCTGAGAGAGAAGAAGGGAGAGCGTTGGGCAAGGGGGTTTATATAGCCCCTGAGGCTGTGCCAGTACACTGGCATGATTGGCGCGGTGAATGCTTTGATCTTTCTCAGAAGTCTGGCTCGCGCCAGAGAGAGGTAACCACTAGCGAAGCCCGTAGGTGGGCGGAGCACACACGAAGTAGAACTAGCTTTGCACCATCTCACTTTTAATTACCGAAGGGTCACTAACTTCTTTTTTAACAGCCAAGAAAAGGTTTTATCCTTTGAAAGCTACCTTGTAAAAATGTTTGCTGATATTTTATGAATACAAACAGAGAAAGACTCCAGTTAGCTTACCTGCTATAAACCACTAGCATACAAGCAAAAAGCAGTGTCAGTTCATCGATTAGTTATGTACAAACATATTTACAATGACCTGGCAATCAAAGATTATCATTTTAACAAAGGTGAGATGATATATATTTATATATACACATATAAATTTATCTTCTCTCTTCTCTTTATTTTTTTATTGCTATCCTTCCCCAGCATTTACTGTTTGACCATTCGCCCAAAAGTTGTTTTTACGCGAGCTGAGAATACGACTGACTGAGAGAAGTAGCCTACATGGTAATGAATATGCTGGGTTTTGTAGAATGTCAAACTGTTTTAATGCTAATCAGTGCTTTTTAATTGTTTACTGACATTGTACTGATTTTCTATAAAATAATTTTTCATTTGTCAAGATGTGGTCAAATTAAAGTGTCCCGTTTAAAGGTTTGGAAATATGGTCACCCTGTACTGTATATACATTAATATTTGAGATACATTTGGTTGGCATTGTTGAGATTATTTAGTGTTTTCAAAATTTTGCATTGTATCTTAACATAAGAAAATATTGTATATGCATAATTAGTTTTGTGGACAAATATTTTGTTAGTTTTTCTTGTGTGGCTGGTCATGTAATGGCATATAATCAAAGCAAATGTATAAAAGCATCACCGTATTGAAGTTATAGCTTTCAAATTGTACAAGCATATAAAGTATAATTTTAAGTATAATGCAACACACATTCTGAATATTTCTTGTAGGGATTGCAGTAATTACTACCAAGCATTTTATAAAAAGTCTTGCATATACATTTAATGAAAGTTTGATTTGTTTTTGTCACTTTAAAAAAAAACTTTTTTGTAAACGTGTACCCCATGTTTCCACTGAGCAGTACGGTACACGCTTTGGTTCAGATAAGCCCTGCGTTTCTACTGCTCTTTACACATGCTTCAAGCTTTCACTACGTAAACAGTGCTCTACATGTTTATTTTCTATATAAAAATGGTATTTGAGGCTAAACTTTAAAAAGGTAGATATAATAATAATTGTTATATTTATATAGCGCCTTTCCAGAGCTCAAGGACGCTTTACATATCAATTATTCATTCACTCCACAGTCACACACTGGTGGTAGTAAGCTACATCTGTAGCCACAGCTGCCCTGGGGCAGACTGACAGATTATTATTATATTATTATTATTATATTATTATTATTATTATATTATTATTATTATTATTATTATTATTATATTATTATTATTATTAAACTTTAAAAAGGTAGATAGTAGTGTAGTGTGTGTGTGTGTGTGTGTGTGTTTCCATTAACAAGCATTTTTATGTCACACAACACAGTGCCTGTGTTCTTGTAACGTAAACACCTCGTGTATTTAATTAGGCCCGAGCCGGTGATGACCGGGAGGGCCTATTGTTTTTGCTCGGATTTTTTTTTTTTTTTTTTTATTATTATTTTTTATTTTTCTTTTCCACCTATGATCCTAAATTTGACCCAGTGAACATGCACGAAAAGTCATTTTATTGGTCCCAGACTTCAAGCTCGGCGAAAAATTTATGTATTTGAAGTCGCGCGAAAAAAATACGAAAAATGACTCAGTGGCGACCCCTACAAAATCAAAATACATTGGGCCTATGGAAAGTGAAAGTAACTTTTTTCCAACGTAGAAAAATGAAACTTGGTATATCCATAGGACACCTCAGGGCAAACAGAAAAGTCAATGACAGTCACACCTAAACTCAACAGGAAGTCCGCCATGTGGGGTGAAAGCGCGCCACTAAAATCGCACCTTGCGCAGAAAGATGCAAATCATTGTGTTTTAATCTAAATGGCCCCAAATTTGTTGAGTATCATCTAGACACGTGTGCCAACCAAAGTTGTGACTTTGTTGTTGATATCTTATCGGGTATGGGTGTGGCAAGCCTGTAACGAGGTGGCCATTTTTGTGAAAATAAAACGTCTCTTAACTCTCAAACGGCTTCTCGGATCGAGTTGGACCCAAAGGCGTTTGTGCACATTCATGACCTGAACACAAAAATATGTAAATAAAAGGGTTATCTTTAGAAATGGCTCTCCAGCGCCCCTACAAACTTATAATGGGACCCAAGAATTTAGTTTGTCATAGAGACATAAAATTTGGTACACACATCTCTTATGTCATGACGAGCATAAAAGCCAATGACAACCACCCCTATCTATAAATGTGTTGCCATAGCAACGTCCCAAATATTTGGAAAAAGTCAATGGGAAGTGAAAATGTTAGTTTGTCGTAGGCAAATGAAACTTGGTACACACATCCAGCATGGGCTTATGAACAAAAAGGCCAATGGGGACCACACCCTATCACACACGGGAAGGCGGCCATTTTGAATTGAAAATGTGAACCGACTTAAAATACACCTCTTTTTAAAAGAACTCAGAAAATAGCTGCTTCATTCCACAGACACCAAACTTGGGCAAAATGAGCTAAACACATGTATGTAAAATAGACAAGCGTTTTTCTAGACTTTTTGCTCGAGTTATATTTTATTTTATTATAATTTGGTATATTTTTTATTATAATTTTTCTGCAAAATGATCCTCAATTTGACCCAGTAAACGTGCAACTAAAAGTCATTTTATTGGTCCCAGACTTCAAGCTCGTGAAAAATTTATGTATTTGAAGTCGCGAAAAAATATGAAAAATGACTCAGTGGCACTACAAAAGTCAAAATACATTGGGCCTATGGAAAGTGAAAGTAACTTTTTCCAACGTAGAAAAATGAAACTTGGGACACCTCAGGCGAACAGAAAAATGTATTACAGCCATATCGTAAACTCAACAGGAAATCTACTATGTTGGGTGTATGCGTGACCACCTAAATTGCACCCCTTGTGTCTAAAGGCTTTTCATCTAAACAGCTCCAAATTTGGTGAGTATCATCTAGACATGTGTGCAAAAAAAAGTTATCAATTTGTTTTTTGATAGATTTGTGGCTGTGGTCGTAATGAGTCTGTGAAGAGGCAACTATTGGGAAATAAATGCCATTTCCCAATTGCCAGGATCCTTCTCAACAGAAAATGTTGGGTGGAATACATGACCACCTAAATCGTACACTTTGTGCTAAAGGGTTTTCATCTAAACAGCTCCAAATTTGCTTTAAAGCACGACATGCAATCCTCCGAATATATGTGTCCCCGCGGTCTCAAGGGAGGCGAGGGCCTTTATCGCCGCTTGCGGCTTTAATTTAATTTATTTTTTTACTGGAAACCCTCTAAAACTGAAACTTGCTAGGGGGTTTTGTTTTTCTAATTGCATTCTTTCTTACAAAAGACAAGAATCAGACAAGCTTAATCTAAGAAAAGTTTACCGTTTGTGTTTTGTTTTTGCTCGAGTGAGGATTCTTTACCCGCCATTATACCGACTGCAGTGTGTAGCTTAAACTTTGGACCATACAACACTGTTGCAACCAAAGCTGAGGAGTTACAAAAGTGCTGCGTTACAATACAGCTGTATAGTATGTATTTTGACAATAGAAACTTCTTTAAAAGCGTGATTTGAAATATTGAATACATGTATATCTCTGGACCTCCAAGTTAGGGTTGAGGATGTGCTTATTGATTACATAGTAGGCTATAAAAAGTGCTGCAGTGTGTTTTGGCCAAGGCGAAAGCGGGTCTGCAGTGCAGTCTGTATCGATGGTGATTTAGCATGAGAAGGAGCAGAGGTGATAGAGAGGAAAAATATCAGACCTGTCTATGCTGTACTTGGGAGCTCCTCAGAGAGATGTGAGGCAGTAAACACTAAGCCGCCTGCAGCTCTGTCATACATATTATTATTCGGTTAGCTACGAAGGGAACCTAGGCTTAATCCTCTCAACTCTGCTCGGGCAAAGCACCCGGTGATAATCACATGACACTGTTTATAGTTTTTTTAAAGCAAATCTGTGATTTTTTCAACTAGGCAAGTAAGAGCATGTGATAAGTGGGAATGAGATTGTAAGGTAATTTATTGCAGTGATTTTACAAGTACAAACCCACTTGGGATGCTTATTATTTTGCATTACTCCTTATTACTCCACTACCATGGCAAATAAACAGGATTCAGTCTTGCGTGAAAAAGCTGTTTAGTGGTGCATTTTAAAGTAGCAGGTTGGCGTGGCAATGCAAACGCCCCTCTGTCATCTTATAAGTCTTTGATCATTTATTTGACTGCATTGTGCATGTTTGTTTTGCCGCCGATGTTTATTCATCCAACATTTCACCCGACACTCTATCAACATTTGTAATGCAATCTGACAGATATTGTACAAGTATGGTGCATCACTCTAAGCAACAAACAAGTGAAGAAATGAATGATACGATAAGGCATAAGAGAGAGACGTGTGCCGGATCAAAGGTTTAGCAGTGCACTTCACCTTCAAGTTATTTTTGTATTTGACAGATATAGTTCCCTTAATCCGCTTGGATAAGATTTCACTGTCACTGTTTATAACCAACCATTTTTTCTTTTACTATTATTTGCACTTATTTTTAGGAAATGGCATTTCAAGTAATCTTTGCAGTGGGCCATGGAAATGGAAATAGATTTCAGTTCCGCTGTGAGAAATAGTTGTCAACACCAACACATGGCAGTTGTCTTACAGCTGTCGATGGTGTTTCCATTTAAAGGTGATGGCGCCTTACCTCAAAGCAACATTCCCTTCTTAGAACACGTGCCTTTTGAGTGCTGGAGTTCCTGCACTGTGACTGAGGCATTCATCCAAGACTACAATGTCATTATTTGGTTTGGCTTTGGCTCTGCACTTTGAAGCTAATGCCATCCAGACTCAGATTCTTCTGTTAAAATCCCAGCATCTTCTATGATAATTGCTAATGACTATGTTTAGGCGCATATTAATTCTTGTATTTCAAGCATCAGGCAGTCTGACCTTGGGCTAAATTGGGACATCCATTCCTGTTAAGATGGCAACTGTATGAATTATTTTTCTCACTAGAGCGCTTTATTTTATATCTGGTGTATATACTTTTGCCACATTTTTATTGCCTTCATTTCTGTTCTGTGAAATAATGTGAAATATTTTGGGGTTTGGGTTTTTAATTGATTTATGATGAGACCATTTTTTGTATATTTTAAGTTAATTTCCCACTAAAACAAAATTCAAAGAGAAGGTAATTACTTTTTCACAACTGGATTTTTTTATACTCAGATAAAAGAAACCAATACAAAGTGTGCCAAAATGGCTGTAACCACTACCCTGAATAAACAGTGGTGCTCAGTCACCTGTCTTTTGTGCACCTGACTACTGTATACTATACCAAATCTTTAGAAAAGTAATGAATGGTCTGGCTTCTTCATCAAGGCTTAGAAATATGTATTCAATATTTAATCTTCCTATGGCTGTTTCTATAAACACACTCAGAGATACATTTTAAGCTTTTCATGACACCATAGATCAGCTGCCACTTCTGAGGATTGATGACTTACTTTGAGAGAAACCCTTCAAACACTTTCAGATAATGTCACTCCCATACCATTCTTCTTTGGGTCTTTTTTTTACATGTGACTTATAACAATAACTTCCTTTACTTATGATCCATTAACCTTAAATCTGCAGTTCTTACATTCCATGTAACTACACCTGATAAATGGGACTTTGCCAGGAAGGGGAGTTAAAAAAAAATAAAACTGCTACACTTTATGAAGCATGGTGACGGCTTCATTTCCCAGGGGAGGTCTTCGAGAATTCCCTTGGGCTCCCGTTTGCAAGCGCTCCTCAACTCTGCACTTAGCAATTACTAGTGCAGTGTTTGACTAGTTGAAAATAGGTAGAATTAAAAGCAATTACAAGCTACTGCAGTATCGTTTGCATTGCATTCAAACAGTAAAAGATAGCTCCTTTGTGAACATATGGTTTGAATCATTTAGTCGTCAAGTAAAGTCGTTAGAGACTGTAGGCAAATATTGACGCACTTTAACTGTAGTTCATTGTTACAATACAAGGACTATGCAATTAAAAAGAAATGAACTGTGTGGGCATGAAGAGGAGTCTATTTACAGGCGGCCAGGGTGGCAGTCATTTTTAATAGAGACATCACATGCAGCCGGCCAATTAAATAAAACTGCCAAACATCCTTGAATCTTAAACTTGTCATTTGTGCTGCCATGCTTTCTTCACCCAGTGCTTCTGGTACAGCATTGTTCTAGATTTACACACATGACAGTCACTACTGAGGATATTGGACATGTCACAGTCAGTAGGAACATTAATGTGGTTCTTCGAAGACTTGTTTTGAGGTATTAACATTCAGACTCTTGCTAAGTCTCCTTGGATTCGGGGAAGCATGCCCTTTTCCACAAGAGGCCCTTCACAACGAGGGCTGCTTTTATATGCACATTTTAAATTGATACAAATCAATTGAAATGAACAGCCATGTCTGCTTTTTAATTTCTCTTCTTTTGTTATAAGTAGTTTACTTACACATAGTTTCAGCTGAAAATGAGGTGTATTTTTGAGTGATGTTACATGGCCTTCTGAGATTGGAAATGTATGCCAATATAGAGCATCTTCAATGGCTTTGTCTCGGTTTAACAAATGCAGTGCTTTCTTTCGCTGAAAGTGCAAGAAAGCACTTCTAGCACTGCAAGTGTATATTGCTGTCATGCAGTTTGCGAGGGTCAATATTGAGGTCTTCTTCCTTTGTTGCCACTTGAGGTTGAGGCAGAATTTGATAGGCGTCGAGAAGTAAGAATGCTCTATGAACATTGCAACTGAAGTGGTCTGAGGGATCTAGTTCAACTTGACCTAGTTTCACATCATCATAGGCAAGTTAAATTCAAAGCTTTGCCACAGCTTTAGAGCTACAGGTATGAACAACCTGACAGCTCCTACAATTTGGCCACACCATACCCAATCAACAAAAATAATGTGGTGTCTGCGAAGCATTAATGTTACACTTTTCAAGATATGCAAATGCAAAGAATGTTACTTTTAGGCAACTATAGCTACACAACTGAGAACATTGTGTTGAACTGTATAATACACTCACTAAAAAGTTACACATTTTGTGTTTTTTTCCGTCCCACTTGAACAAGAATTAGAAATAGTTGTGATGGTGTTAGCAAACAACATACATAAAAAAATACAAGAGTCAGAATTTAGATATGCATCAAAGAAAAGTATCCAGTGTAACAGACATACGTCTCTAACTTACCCTAATGTCTGGCTTCAACACATAATGGCGTATTCATGTGACTGATTGGCCGGGTGGCAGTTGTAATTACCACGTTTTTCTATCCAGGGGCTTTGTATTTCACACGGTGATGGACAGACTTTGTCTCAATTAGCTTCGGGTGTTATCTCGTCTCTCTTTCTCTACGCCTCACACCTCAGCCGCTGATGAGGATGTTTGTACCTGCTTTACACGCTCGCACTATCAGTTCAATCCGTGGCATGACTTTGAAGATTAGTCACCGAGGCATGAAGAAGCTTTTGAAGTGTTGGGTATACTTTGAAGTTTGCAATACAAGTATTTTTTTTCCTTGCCTTGCCAATGTGTTACTCAAAGTTTCCACTGGGCAGATATTAGCTTTGAACATTTAGCCTGGCAATGAGACACAGAGAAGTCACAAGTACAAACAGAACACGACAGAGTATCATCAAAGTCCATCTCTGTAGTGGTTCCGAGGAATATTCTTAGGATGTGTGCATTTTCTGATTATTAGCTTCTCTTCTGCAAGTACAACAGAAAAAACTAACTTGTGTGTTTTTTGAGTGGAGTTCAAATTATCATAAATGTGAAAAAAGATGAGTTCTGACCAAAAATATGTTCTTAGTCCCTCAATATTACATAAGGAAATATCTATAGGATCATGACAGGAACCATAGGGTTTCTATTTTGAGACAGATGTGGACTGAGATGTAGTGCACGTGTGTCAAATCAGCGGTGTCTTGTGGATAGCTATTTAAATATACAATGTCACATGATTAACCGCAAAAGCATGTAGTGATTGAGGGGTTGGGAACAAGGGGTAGCTTTGGACCAACCAGTGTCACTTTAAAATTTCTGCTAGAACCAACAACAGTCTCTTAGAAAAACTGTTTATGTATCTGTTCTGCTGAGGTTGACCCTGAATAGAAATAGTTAAGTCATTTAAGGAACCGTGAATGACTTGAATAAACTTCTTATCCATTTTGCACTTGGCAGGCAAGAGGATTATGAATGAAAATGAAATTGACATTGGAATCAGCAAAGCAGGAAAGCCGGCCCATTGAAGGCTGATGGCCACATAAATAAGAGCCACAGCCAGGTTTTCTTGGCCAGCTCTGCACGTCCACTGAGCTTGGCTGGCTGCTTACACCCATATGAATTAATGAAATTCCGGTGATTTGATTGATTGGGTTTCTTGCGGTGTAAACGTATGGTCAGAGCAGATGCACTGCACAGAAGAGAGAAGCAGTAGCAGCAGAAATATGTCCACTAGCTCCGACTCACAGAGGGCGACAGGCGAGCGTCTTCACATGAAACGCTTTTAGAGCCAGGCGCTGCTACAGGCAAGGGCAGCTGCTTCTGAGAGAGGCCTCTGCTGACACAAGGGTCATGGCAAGGCTACAGATGGCCACCCAACCCTTCTGTGCAATGCCACCAGAGGTAAGAGCACTGCCAAATATATCTCCTCAACAACCTTCCACAGTTACAATGAAAATGAGTGCCCTCTCAAATCCAATGCCTCGCCCGCGGTAACAGCAAAGTGCGTCAAATTTGTGACATTAGCATATTTTGATTTCATTATACAGATATTATTCCTGCCTTTCTGTTTCCTAATTCCACAAACGAAACTTGTGAATTTTAAGGTCATTTAAATTCCACTGAGCACTTGCCAGGCTTTGAAGCCAAAAAATTGCCTGTCATCCTCTTACAATACAGGCTATTGAGCGCAGCCAGGCTCACTGGGGCGCCCATAAATAAGAAATATCTTTTTGCAAACTGCTAATTGTAGGGAACTGAGAACAAGCTGAAATTAAATGTCCCCTACCCCGACTACCATATTGCTGTTTGGCTTCATGGCTGCTTTATATACTGGAGTCTGTGCTGCTACACTTGGTGTTTTCATTACAGTCACACACTTTTTAAGAGCAGATTAATGCAGCTAATTAAGAGTTGGGACTTTGTCTTACTGCTCCTGCAGAGATGATGTTAACAAATGCTAATTCACCCCCATTAAGAGTTTGTCCCAGCTGCAGATGCATTTTGGGAGTGCTAATGATGACATATCTTTATTTAATGAGCAAAGCCAGCGGTCAGGGCATTCACTTTAACATTACACCTTTATTTAGAGCATCCTTGGTTTATATAATGTATTTTGGTTGTTTCACATCCAAAGGTGCAGTGTGTAGCCATTTGGCAGCATATGGTGGCCCATTGAAGGACCGTTAACAAATGCAAACACTGGCCTTAAGCATAATCAAAATGATCCACACTCACACAGAGAAACTGAAACTAGCACCACGCTGACCCTGTCCCTACAGCTGGTACGTTATGGTAGTTTTTTAATCCTGGGCTTTTCAGAAGCAGTACTGAAAACCACTGAAGTAAGAATTTTATATATGCATTATTAACAATTTATTATTAGAACAGGAGTCTAAACTTCACCATTATATCTATTTGTTGTGTGTAGCCAGTAGCCAATAGCTGTTTGAGACGTTGCGCTTACATTATTGTTTTTTACTGAGAACGCTTTCTTCACAACAGAGCGGGTGCCTCAACAAAACAGAAACACATCCTCAGCCAGATTCAAAAGTTTGTGTTTTTGTGGAGTGAGAAGAATGTCCTCTTGTGAACAAATGGTCACACTGCAACAAAATCTTTATGTTTTGGGTGAAATGCATTGTCTTTTAAAGCAGCCTCTGAAATTCTTCTCATGAAGTCAGCCTTGCAGGATCCTCCTGTTGTGTAATAAAGTTACATCAGAAATTGAACTAAAACTAAAAATAAACTAAAAGCCTTCTATGTCCAGATGCATTCTCCTTAATCTTTAATTGGATTATTCCTGAGAATTGTGTACTACAGAGCTCAACATGTCTGTTTTCTAAAACAAGTTGTTCATAAACTTGTGAACACAGTTTTGACTGATGGGTTTGGTTCATCTGTATACACAGGAGTCGACATAATGAGTGTTAAATAAATACATTTCTCTTGTGTCTGGACACATTACACTAATATATTGCATCCAAAACAGTATCTACAAACAAATGCTATCTGGATTCTGCATACACACTTATTGCACATATCCAGCTTCTGTTTGTATCATAAAGGATACTATACTACTATCAATTCTCATATAGCATACCTTTGGGAGCACATAAGCTCCATAGTTTTATTACAAGATTGAAAATCTCAAATACCCTATTTAAGAAGATCTATACTGTCATATTAATATGGCTTTCAACGTTATCTCACACACACACACACACACACACACACACACACACACACACACACACACACACACACACACACACACACACATATACTGTATTAAACTCATATAAATACCATTTGCTCTAATGGATCCTGGCTCAGCTGAATGGCCATCACCGCCTACACTAGGCCTGTTTGTATCTCTGGACAGCAACTCAAGTCATAGATGTATTAACATTAAAAGCCTGACTATAACCTAACCCTGTTCAGTATGTGGCACAATGTTATGGTAATACTAATGTGGTCAAGTCAGAGCTGTTTGAACAAAGGCTGTTTATTTGATTGCTCGGTGTTAATTAACAGTGTAAGGGCTTGGCCTGCATTGTTTTTTCATTCAGCGAGTAATATGAAGATTTTTATGTAAAGAACATATTTTTTTACTCCTCACCTATCATCCTCTAGAACAATTTGGAAATAAATGTGTCTGTAAACCAACTGTGCTGCCTTAAAAAAATATTGAGATGAGATGATGAGAGATGAGCCCTGAAATAAAATCCTGGTTTATTATACCTTATTATAAATCTAACCATAGATTATATGCATACGTAATGCTTAATGGGTTAATATTATATGTCCAATGAATTTTTTTCACATATAGTTGATGTTTTTCCTATACAGTATATATACATTTTTTTTAGGTCTTTTTATTTTTTATTGCATGATTGATTAGGTTGATTTCGGCTGACACCAAAACCACACACACAAAATTCAACGTAATACACAATAAATTAGCTGTGCCTCAATGCTTAGCTGTACGCCAGATGGTAACCATCACTTCCTTTCACATTCAAAGTTGCATTGTGTAAAATCTTGCAGAAGTTAGTTGGTTAAAATAGAGCAAAGAAAATACATGTTTCCAATAATGTGTAATTGGATTTGTTTCACCTGTGAGCTAAAATCTCCAGCAGGCTCTTTAGTAGTGACAATAAGCTCTTTTATGTATGTGTTTATACCATTCAGGTGTGGCTATGTAAATTGTATTGAGTCATAAACTGGTCAGTTCCTCCTATAAATCTGTCTAGTAACAGCCATTATTAATTCTCAACACACCTTTGTAATAGCTGCTATAGTAACCATGTAAAATAGCAACCACCTCCTGACCTTGATTAGTTTTCTGCTGTTGTGTTGCTTTCTATAACAAAATGTGTAAATGGTGTTTTAATCCGGCAAAGACTGTCATGACTGATGAGCTGATTAACACTCTCAACTGTACACAACTCTGAAACAGATGGTATTTGTCAGCCAGCCCACTTTAAGGAAATATTCTATTTTACTGCAGAGGCAAAGCTTTTAAACATCCCGTTGAGTTATGTTCCACAGCAGAGAGGAAGCTATCAAAACAATCATGCAGAGTGCTTTTTATATCATATAACACCCCGCCGCTATCCTTACCAATCAAATTGGATTAAGAACAGACAGAGATGGATCTACTGTGTGCTCTGTAGTGCACTGTGTTTCACCAGATTAGTTTCAACACCTCTATTGTAGCAAGGAATCAAATCCTCTCATTGGATTTGAAGTGTTCCCAAGTTCATCACAAACAGTGGACAAACCAACCCTGGACAATCCCATATTCCAGTCATATATATTCTCTAGTCTTACCAGACACACAGGAGCTTCTCTGACCTCACATTACTCGTTTGGTCTCTGCAGGTGAAAGGGGCTGAGTGAGAAATGGCTTCATTTGCATCTTAGCTAATTGTGTTATGGCTCCAGGCTTTCAAATAGTCAATGAATTTCTGGGGAACATAGAAGCGAGGAATAAAAGATGAGGAAACTGCAAAACATAGAGGCTATTTGTACTGAAATGAGGTTTGCTGCAGGAAATGAGCACAGGTTCTGCTGAGAAAGGCCTCTGTATTTATATACGTAGAAGAAAAGATGTATGAGGCTCCATATATGGTATAGCTCTCTATTATGACTATAAATCCCAAAGCAGCAAAGCTCTCGTATGTGCAAAACTATTCCTACAAAGGACATAATTACTATGTGTGAGTGTGCCCATGTATCAAATGACTTTTAGGTGAAAGGTTTAAAATACCTATAGACATTCTTTATTTTTTTTATTTGATTTATTCATTTTTGGACCTTTAATAGTGTGATAAGAAGTTGTTTGAAAAAAAAAACTTTCTCAAAAGACATTACTTTGTGGAGCATCATTTAAAGTAGTTATAACTACAGTATGTGTTCTCTTGAAAATGTGCATTTTACTGTTACAACTGGAAAGTAATGCTGATGTTTCCATAAATAAATTATAGACCACTTTACAAGCAACCTCATCATCAAGATACAGACCCACTGTGTCAACAAAAGCAGCGGTACTCGTTATTTATGTTTAACATATGCAATTTAAAAAATGAACAGACACTTCACATGAATGTTTAACAGTAACACTTATAATTCTATATTAGATATTTTTTTGTTTTCTTTGGTGATTTTAAAATCTAAACAAACATATTTCTAAAACAACACTTAAGTCATGTAAGGCCATTTTCATGCCCAAAATGTAACATCATTTTGAATTTTGTAGTTTAAACAAGTAGGACCAAGACTAGACATGTGATCAATTATTTAAAAAAGGGAGCCCTTTAGGGTCATTTTGCTTGTGAACAAATGCTGTTGTAGGAAACTGGACATAATGACTCTCTGGAGCTTTAAACATCTGTTTTGTGTAGATTATGACAAATAGTTTATTTCGGTCACAAATAAACAAACCAGGCCTCTCCAAATGCAGTCCTGCCAAAAACAAACAAACAAACCAAAAAGGTATGGGCTGAAGCTAAAATGCTTATTGTGCCTAAACGTTGTACATTGACATATAATGAACATGTATTTTCTGTAAATACATAAAATAAAATTATAGCACAAGCAAGAATTTCAGAAATTAATCTTAATATATTAGTACTATTTAGGTTACATAAATTAGGATTTTAACCTCAGATATTTTATAAGAGTCACATTTACACATTTTACAAGAGTCACAAAAAATAATTTTTGATGAAAGAGAAAGGTACATAATTATAACCTATTTTCACAATTCTTCCAGAGATCTACTCCCTTAATAGAGACACAGGATTTCATAAATGGCCAAAGAGTCCTGAGGTAATCGTACACTCTGAAAAGCATATACTTTTTACTGATGTATTCCATTTTATTAAACTGTACCCTACAAACGTTTACATAGTGTGCCTTTTTTGTCTCCAGCACTATTTCCTCAAACGACTGCACTGTGCTACAACATGAATATTTAGTGTTGTGTATAAAAATGCATGGAAAAAGATTGTTGATAACGCTACAGTTATATGGAGCAAAGGGCATTAGAAGGTAGGAAACTGTCACGCTCTTGTTCGAAAGATGTAAAATTCAAATCAAACCGAACATGACTTCTGTTTGCCTTTGTGCGGATATTTTCAGCTTCTCTGTGAACGCTGTTTCACAAAAAAAAACACCCATGTACAGCCCGCTGCTACAAAGATACGCTCCGCAGCCTGAAAATACAAACAGACGCGTTGATTTACAAATGGAGGGAACTTTGTGCTCGGGTGTTTCCATTGCACCCACAGGCTGAGAGACACATTTTAGGACAAGATATAAATGGAAGGAATCCAGGAGGCAATTATTCCACCTCTGCAGTACATGGCAGCAACAGCAATGGGAAAGGTGTATCAGGGTATACCTTTCTGTTTCAGTGAGCAGCTTCTCCAGCCTTTCCACAACCCGTCAAGCTGCCTTGGCAACAATCAGAGCGGAGTGGCTGAGGCATGGCAGAGAGAAATGTACAGTGGCAGAGTGGTGGGGAATTACAAAAGGAATCAATTCAATGAGTTCCCTCCCTCTATGAAGAATGTCTATAAATCAGGCAAGTGGCCAGATATGAACAACAACCTTTTAAAAGCCTGTCTGCCTGCCCACAATGCATTACAAAGCCAGGTAGTGCTTGGTAATATGGTCGCTTTTGCAATAAAGCCTTTTTTCCTTATGTAGCCACATTTCCAATATACCTGCTGTCATCCTCATAACCTTGATGCTCTATCTGGTGACCTTGCTCATAATTCTTTATTACGAACATAGAATGGGGTTGCGTCTTTGTTGCAGAATCACAATTTTTTCTGACATAATTATAAAAAAATTTTGCCTCATGCCAGAACAGACAAGTGTTTTATTTCACTTTTTTCATTTGCACTTTTGAAAAACGTGTCACCTGTTCTGACACGACCACGGCGCATAAAAGAGAAAATGAAGACTCGCATATCTTCGCCTCTTTGACAAAAGGTAGTGGTGTAGAAGCTCTCATCATTTTTGAACATCAGGTCTGAATTTTCGCTCTTTGCAGGTTGCCTATACTTTTAGTTTGCAACTGGCTGTCATTCCAAGATGTCAAAGTTTGAATATTGCCGCATGTCCGTCAGTGGTAGTGGTAACAATTTGCATTCTTTGATGATCTATTGGGTTTGCAAAAGGATAGAAATAAAAGCATAATTTAAACATTTAACCCATTTAATCCAATTTTTCTAGACATTATATTATCTTAATCGAAATTACAGACCATTTAAAATTCTGATTCTGACCAATGTTCTATACATACATTTTTTTAAACATGAGAAATTACATATTTATGGTCCACATTTTTGCACAAATTAGCAGATAAACAAGCAGATAAATTAACTTTGTGTCCTTAAATGTTAAATAATTATTTTATATTTTTTAAATAATAGGTCCAAAAATGCAAAATCAGACTGAACCATTAAATTGCTTTAATTGTTTACTATTTCTAAATCTATACATGCAACAAATGTATAGAAATGATGTAGTTCTATATTTAGCATGCTAGGCATTGTTTAATACATTTACACATTACAAACTTCAGTCAAATTAACCACAGAAGTCAAATGTAAAACCGGTGTCAGCAACGCCCTGGTTAATGTCCCATCCAGTGCCCCAACCGGCCTTTTGGATTCTCAAAACAAGCAATTTTGTTGTTTGTTTTTTTCTTTGAGACATCAAATCTTGTTCTGTGATTTGTTGTCACTTTACAATGATATTATTTACCAAACTGCATGTTATACCAAAGGTTAAGGTCTATGCAACTTCAAATCTGCTCTCATTGAATACTGGATTTACTGGATTAGTGAGCTTTTGTTTTTGCTTTTTGTTTTTTCCTCTTTGTCCGGGCATGCATTGAATAATTTTAGTCGCCTATGTCACTTTTGGGTCCAAACACTGAGGTCTATCTGGTGCAACTCTAGTATGAAGTGAGTTGGGCCAATAACCAAGCAGTGGTATATTACATTGACACACAGTCTTATATAACAAAGGTCAAATTCCTAGCACAGTTATTTTGGCAATTAGATTTGTGCTGCCTATCAATTCCTGTGTTGTTTTCTCGTGTTCCTCCTCATGACAGGGCAGCTTAATGGAGGCAGTAAATAAACCAAACTGCAAGGTCAGCAGGAAAGCCACTGATGGAATAAATTAGTGCTTTAAAGAAAACACCTACATGAAATATAATAGTAAGGGGAAGCAGTTAAAGGCTTCTGTGACCGCTGCCCCCTGGTGATTTATCTGACGAGTGGGGCAATCTAATACCTCTCTGCTGATTTGTCATGTTCCCTGTGCACTGTCTACAACCATCAATAAGAGCTGCATGTCAGTTTGTGGGTTTAAACTACCGTTACTTGCTTATTGTGGAGCTCATTTGAGTTGAGCACATGGATGTGTGCATCTGTGTCTGTGTGCGCGACGGTGCCACATTAATTTTCAGTGTCTGCTGTTGATAAATGTCAAAGCCAGAGAGATGGCGTGGAGTGGTTCATTCCCGCACACACACCTACACGTACTACACAGAACTGTAAACAGAACATAGATGCGAGCAGTGAATGGTTGCCTGTAGTCGATGTTGAATAGACTATTTAAAAAAAAACACTGTTGCACTGTTGGTTGGAATTGTTTTTTCTCCTTGAGTGAGCAGCTGAATGTGTGGCAGCATAATGCAGGTAGGGTAGGGTTAGGGTATGTACAATGTAGTTACATGTTATTAGAGTTTGTTACAGTGTGTTATATTGTACTTAATGAGGTAGATACAATGTATTAAGTGTAGTGTAAAATAAAGTGCTACCAAAAATCTTATTCCCATGCCTCAGTTAATTTCTTCCACTGGTTTTTAATTTGTTCATGTGGCATTATGTGCTGAATAGAATGTAAAAAAAAAATTGTTGTTTATCTTGCTCAAAATACATAGACCAACCTTAGATAGATAGATTAGAAGTAAAGCCTTAATTACTTGACAAAAATCTAAAAAGCAATGCAGCAGATTACTTACAAATATATCATGGCCTAGACAAATACAAACAAGTAGCATAAGAGGTTAGAGATATGGAATGGGTTATATGCAGTATAGTCCAAACACAGTATGCCATATGCTCTGGTGAACCAATGACCCACTACATATTATTCCTTAAACAGTTGCAGAATGGCATTATAAAGTTAACATAAATAAGCTTCTACGAAAGTAATGATAAGTAAGAGAAGTGGAGCAGACTTTGGATTTGAAAATTGTCATGATCATTAATTCTCATTTGACTTGTGAGTCGTGGTTGGAGATATCTGGTCTACCAAACACATTCATTAATCGTGTAAACAGTACTGTTAAAAACATTTGTATGTAAGAAATATCTTACCATGTTAGAAATGTTGGATAGATGTAGAGTATCCTGCCACAGCCAATTGTTGCCTTTAGTTGAATAGTAGCTTATAACACACACACAATCTCTGTGTGACAAGTGCAACAATCACTCAGTGAGACAGGGGCTTTAGGCAAAAGGCAGTGTTCCAGTACTGTATCCTTCAACCAAAATGTAGCTGCTTGGCAATTGTTATTTTGGTTGGAGCTAAAAACAAATGTTCATCTTTATAAAGAATCAATGTTTCCATGAACTAATCCTTGCAATGTTATGATAATTTGCCTCTGTTTATGAATGGCTCGAATGTCCCATATTACTATTACATAACTATATCTATTTCCCTTTGATTATTGTCATGTAACTCCACCTGTTACCTGAACTATATCAATGGCCTCAAGTATATTCTCATGCTATATTCTCAACATAATTTGTGCTGTAATTGTATGAACCGTAATAGAATGGTCTTTTTAATAAAAGTAGATGATTTTATTATTTTTATTATTGGCACAGAGGCTACACACCTGTCACGTCTTTAGGCCCTGCTCTACGGAGCTAACCTCTTCAGATGGAAAATGGAGTTAGATAAAGCATGTGGCTGCTCTTGTGGCAGCATGTTTACATTACAGTATGTGTGTATATTTATTACCTTGGTTACTAATCCTATTTACTGAGGATTGAATTGACTATTGAGGTTCTACGTTGAGTCTCAAAGCTGAATAGTTGTTATCACCATGTGTCAGGGACAGCGGCTCAAAGGAGACAATATTGAATATGCAGTGTTTTCACCACAATATTACACAGTTACAATGTAAACTGTAATGAAAAGGGTTTCTTTGAGGAACAGCAACAACTAAGTTTAAAAGAAAAAGCATTAGAGCTAAAAGGATTATGAGACTGAAAACAGTAAACAATACTTGAATGAGTTCTTTAAATTACATATAAATACAAATCATGTATATAGAGCATCATAAAGACAGGCAGTGACTGTTTTGATTAAATGGTAAATGGCATGCATTTATATAAAGCGCTTGATGCTTCCATTCACACACACACACACTGTGGCTGAGTCTGACTGACAGAGAGATGTGACTGCCATACACACTGACCACCACCAAACTCACCACAATCACACATTCACCAGTGGCAAGGACACTTGGATGAAGTATCTAGCCCAGAGACACAACGACTATTGGACGACTGCTCCTGAGCCACTGCGCCACTGAGATGAATTTAAATATATTTCTACAACTTAGAAAGGTACTAACAATTCAACACTTGTAAAATAAGCCACCACAAAATATCCTAATTTATGTAAATCTTAAAGGCAGGTTGTGTACTGTTTTTTAGGTCTTTTTGATGACATATACATGAAGTCAAAAGTCAACACCTCACACTCACCCATTTTTGAGCTACTGTAGCACTGCAGAGACAGGCCTTTCTGTATGAACAAACCCAGTGGAAATAGGTCTATGAATGAATTCTGCTTAAAAAAAAACAATTAGAGCTTCTCTTCCAACAATGCTCAGTTTTTCCACTCAAGGAATGTGTATTGGCAAGCACCTGGTGATACAATATGTATCACAATACACATGCCACGATACCATATATTCCAATATGTCACAATACAATATATAGCAAGGTTTTTTTTAATGGAAGAATGTGAAAAACCTTATTTTGAGAAACAGTGTATGAAATAAATTGTATTTAATTATCAAAATAGTGAACACTGAAACTGTATCTCACAAAACAAAATAAGCAACAAACTTATTGTTTGTAGATTTTTATTTTATTATTTTTTTAATTTGAAAAGAATTGATTCAGACGTAATTTGAATCGATACAAGAATTCCGCAATAAAATATTGCAATATTTAATTGAAATTATATATATTTTTACACCGCTAGTGGAAACAGGAATTGAACTCCCTCTGGGTTTTATTAATCTTACGCTTTGTGTCATTTTGATAAACACTATTGAAAATTTAGAATAATGTGTTCCATTTTGTTTAACATTTTGCACAATGCACCTTGAAGTACTACCTTGCTGAAATCCTAAGATAGTAAATGCTAGCTGAAGTCCTACCAAGGCCGGGGATAACATACACTGATAACTTGACAGCAGAAATAAGTACTGAACCATAATATAACATGATGTTTTTGCCAACGGTTTGCATGATCAGTCAAATGGCACAAAAAGAAACATTACAAATGCAACAATACGGCTGTTGAGATAGCAAAGAGTTCTCTCTGACAGCTGCAGTATTGGGTTTGCACAAAGCAGAGGAAACTGCTGCCTGACTGAGTCACGTCTTCAGCACTCACTCAGCTATCAGTGCATCAGTTGTATCACTCCAGCCGAGCAAACTGTGGCTTAGTTTAACAGCCGACCAGCCGGAAAGCTTGAAGACAACTTAACATTTGATGATGATGAAACAAAATTTTTTTTTTGGTGATTCTTACTTCTAAATCTTCTAGTGCACTATGGATCAAACTACTATATACACGTTTGAACATTATTTTAGATGTTCTCCTTACACTGCATACAACAGGAGCAGATATAAAACCTGATTCACTCAAAACAATTTTCAACAACTAACCTTGTGTTTTCTCTAGGAGAAGAAATAGCTGGAGTGCAACACTTCTAAAAGCACTTTCCTACCCCTCTGTCTGTGTCCCAGGAGGGCGACCCGAGGAGAATGACTGGTAAAACCCAAACCAGCAACGTGACCAACAAGAATGACCCACGCTCCCTCAACTCCAGAGTCTTTATCGGCAACCTCAACACAGCTATCGTCAAGAAGAGCGACATAGAGGTCATCTTCGCCAAGTACGGCAAGATAGTGGGCTGCTCAGTGCACAAGGGCTACGCCTTCGTACAGTACTTGAACGAGAGGAACGCCAGAGCGGCCGTGGCAGGGGAATACGCTCGCATCATCGCTGGACAGCCTCTTGGTGAGTGAGACTTCATTCATTGACTGCGTTGATATGGACTTGAGAATTCTTGTTAAAAGGTTTATTGATTCATTTGTTTTTTTCTAGACCGTGTGAACACCTACGGTAGCCCTTCAGGTACATTCCATTGTTTGTAAACAAACCCAGTGGAAATGGGTAAAATGATGAGTTCCCCTTCAAATCTATGTTTGGTAACTAATGGTTAAAACCAGGACACAGGAAACAGGACGGGCTCTTGCAAATCAGGACATATGGTCATTCTAAGCCAGCATCACAACAGAGAAAAGAGCAACAATAGATCTACCCTTTTACAGAAGCAGACATCTGTATGGCTTCAAAATCAAATACAGTTTATTTGCGAGCTACATTTGCCTTGCTCCACCATGTTTGTCTTGTTAGGACTTGCTACATAGCAGCTGTCAAGAACTGGCAAGTGTGTTTTCCATGTAGCAAAATTGGGATTATCACTATTATTTAACATGCAAAAAAAAAAAAAACAGAAATACTCAAGTTCGTATAAACGCAGTCATTGAGTGCACTTATAAACTCAACATGGGGCACCATTTGTACCACTTAAAGCACACTTCATAAAACCTTATTCTTGCAATGCAGACTTAATTTAAAGCACTGTCACTGTGTGGAATGGTTGGCCTCCCTTGGGAACACAAAACGCCTCGAGCCCTTCTCAGACTTGTAGTTTAGATTGTCCCATGACTCCTAAAGGCATAAGTGTATGTTTGTTGTCACGCAGTTTCAGAAAGGCTCTGTGGTATAGCTAAGCGACCCACTAGTGGATGTAAGTATAGTTAAATTTTTACATACACCAGACAAGAACTTGCAAAAGTATGTCAAAGTACTTCGACTTCGACTGAGGCAAGAGAAATTAAGTGGCATGGGATACAGCAACAAAGTGCTGTGTTAGCATTGATTCTTGTTGTGTGTGGGCGCTTTGTCTCTTTTAAAGATATTTTAGCATTTATATTTGTTTTGCTTACTGCTGCAAGGCAAAAATGCTTGGGAGTTTGGAAGATGTGATTTGAAAGCCACTGTTAGAAAGTGTGTTTTTTGTGTAGGCTTTTGTGCAACACAAAAAGAGTGACAACAAAGCCATGGTGAAGTTTCAAGATCAACAAAAGCTATGTGCACTTTAGACACAACCAGCTTTATATATTTATATCAAAGGTCAAAAAATAGGTTTGGATATTTTATATCATTTATACCTATACAGTGCACCTTTGGTTTGTCGATGTAAAACTAGCTCATTTTGCACACTATTGTTTATAGATGCCCCATTCTGCATATTTATGTGATCATGATGTTATTGCAAAGCTCTACCAGAATATGATTATGTGATTAGTTTAAAAATGTCCTTGTTCTCTAATTAAAAACTGTGGGTTCTGATTTGTGAGATAACCCCTTGCTGTTAATCAATCAGCCTGGGCAACACTAATGTCGCCTTAGTGAGACCTATGCTTTTTGGGCTGCATCCCCTCAGGCCAATTGTTTTACTTATCTGCTTCTCTGCAAAATAAGAGGCCAACCCTTCAGCAGTTTCAAAATTTCAAGCAATACAATCTTGTCTGGGTCTCCAAACCTTTTCCATCTGCTTATAAACAAGTGTCTCTATCACTGAAGTAATAGAGCTCTCTTAAGAAGCATTAAGGCTAATGAAATGTATATTAAAAAGGCTGTTCAAATATGGTTACTGCAGTAATAAAAAGCTATATATAATGGTGCAGAACTGTTTGGCACCTAGACTTGGTCTGAGTACATGGCAGTGGTAGACATGCACTCCAAAGTTTCCCTTGCCAAGGTCATTGTGTGTTCATTTATTTTGTTTCCTCTGAATGTATAGTCATTTAAAATGTTTTTCATGGCAGTGTAGAATTTTGTGAATAAAATTGGGCAGGAAGAGGAAATCCATGTTGTAAAGTAGGCTGTAGGTGAACAGCTCAGAAGATTGAAGGCTTTGCATATCATTATAATTATTTGTCACTGAATGGATTTAAGTGGCGGAGTATTTGAGGCAGGAATTGTTGGTTCAGCTGTGGTCCCATGGGGATTTTAGGCAAGGCACTTGTTTTTGTCAACCTTCCTTCACCTTATAGTCGTGATAACTGCCACTGCCACTGCATTATTTCCTCAGAGCTGAGTTTGGAAATCTTTTCACAGTCCCTTTTTTCATGTTTCCATGATATATTGACATGAACTAAAACAAAAATGGAAAGTTTCTATAAACTATTATTGAATAAACTTTAAGGTAGCCAATTCATGCTATTGTTTGGTAATGCCCTTTTAAGTGCAGTGGGTAGTTTTTGGTAGTGTCTAGTCAAAAAATTATAATTAAACTCCTCACTGGCTCTTTCTATAAACCCCAACGGTAGCCCTAAAGGGACATGCTGTTGTCAATGAACAAATTCAAAGACAGGGGTCAGGAGATGTCTTTATTTTTAAACAATTTAATCAAAATCATTTTAAATGCCCAAAGCTATATGCACAATTATGTGCTCAATAAAGAAACATGAATGTGCTTCTCCTCTATCAGTGCTCAGTTTATTTCCTTCTTGGTAGTTCCTAGGCAGGAAGTAATGGAACTAATGCCTACTTTGACTAGGTTACATGGAGCTTTAAAAGTAGATTTGTCCAAAATAGGCAAATACAAAGAGTGTTAATTTTGTTTTATTTTGTTTATCTATATACCACAAACACTATGCAGCTTTAATGTCATCCTGCAACAGAGACAGGAACATACAACAGTAGAACAGAACATTGTAATTCACTGATGCTTTCCATCAAATATTGTGGTTGCATTTATGTTGTACTTAATATTTTGCCTTCTGCCTTCCCTTCCAACTTCTATTTCCACTCTAAATCTATTTAAAAGTGTCAGAAAGAAAACACATTAAGAATTCTGTTTCCCTGATGTGCCTTTGCTCTTAAACTTTTTTTCATCTGCATGATATTTGTTGTTGTGGATGTTGTAATCAGCAAATAGACTGAGAAATCCATCCGTTATTAAAAGCTATTCAACTCCAGTCAAAGCCCGAACCATCACTGCGCACTCTAGCATACCCATAATAACAGTATCTGTGATTTATCTGTGACTTCCCCACAAATCATTCGAATCGTCTCGTGTGATTGCTTGTTTTTGGTTGAGGAGGCAAACATAATGGAAAGTATCTCCATTACTTGAGTTAATTTTCAGCCCCAACCTTTGAGCGAGGCCACCCTGCCCTCATAGTTATCACTCAATCTGCGAGATATTTGGCAGCGGTATGACTCGGAGACACTGCCTTAATTGACAATTAAGGACACCCATGGTCTCATCCGCCCGAGCTGATGATTTCTATATTAACATGGCAAAGAAATGAATTATCCATGTAATGATTGGGAGTTGAGGAATGACCTCCACCGAGTATCTGTCTTAGGCTTTGAAAATGTTTCATTAAGCTCTTACTACCTGCTCCATGATTGCACCTCAATTTCATCAGCAGCAAAGTGAATATTGCTTCATTATTGGGAGGTTATATGACATCTTTTGTATTCATACATCTGACAAACGGTTAACATATAACTGTTTTTCAATTTCCCATATAAAAGTGTTGCCTGCAACTGAACATGATAATTAAATGTTCAAAATAAACGTCTTGAAAACTTGTTAGAAAGTTTTCAAAATATCAACCTGAGGTACAGCAATGCTGTTTAACTTCTTAACTGAAACGCACAATTAATTTAAAAACAGTGTAATATATTTCTATTGCATAAGTTAGTTTTTTTGTATTTTTATTTAATTTCACTTTTAACTGACAATTGTTTAATTGTTCTGTCATCCCTGACATAGGGCACATTTTATTCTCTGACAGGCCCAGAAGGTTTTATCACAACACTTCAACTGAGAATTTTTTTCCTGGGTTTTACAATGAGCGGTGATGGTAATGGAAAAACATAAAAAACTAGAAATCTTAGAATGAAGCATCTGGCTATAAGTACAGAAAAGAAAATTGTTAATTTTGTTTATGTATTGCATAGTGTTTGAGTTTGTTTGGGCATATCTACCGTCTCACAAGAATGACAGTAATGCTGCCATGGAAACTATTCATGTATATAATAGAAACGTTCAGAAGCAACATTTTGATATTCTGCAGAATGGGAAATAAAAACATGTGAATTAGTTTCCATTATTCTTCTGATTCATACCAAAAGGCTTGGTATTCATGCCTCTGAGCATTGAACATAATAATTCAAAGCACATGGAAAAAGTAGTACGTCATGAGTACTTTATGAAGTTTGGTTGTATTTTACTGCCTGTTAGCGTCACTCGGTACATCGGCTGTAGATGGCTTTTTTGGTGCTTGTTTTTTGTGCTTGTTTCTTGAAGTATGCAAGTCTCCTTTTAAGACCTTTTTTGTCGACTGACAAAAGCAAATTAAGTGCAAGTATTTAGTATTGCTGATCAAACTCTGGCACCAGAACCTCTAGTGACACTTGATATTAGTTCTTTAAACCTGACTGATTCATGGTGTAGAAGGAGATTTCAGAAGAAAGAAAAATCAACATTGATGTGAAAAATGAATGCAACATTTTGCCATGTTATGAATGTGTTCTGTGTGGAAGCAGTTTATTAAAAAGTCAATTTTGTGGGTCTAGCTTTGGTTGGATGATGGTGGATATGCAATTCTGTGTCTATTTTTATTGTCCACATTTTTAAACCATTGAGGGTTTTCTTCTGCTGAGATCACATTTTGTGTTAGGCACTGCTCAGTGATATGTTGTCTTGACTGGCTGTGTTTGCCGAGCCATGGACCACCCACATGAAGGGAACCGGAGCGTGCTGTTGTGTTGTGGAGGCCGGGTTACAGAGTGTTTGAACAACACAGCGCTCTAGTGGCAGTGGTCACCGGATAAGAGGTCAGCGAAATAATCACATCACTCTGTGGTTTGCACACAACCACTCTAGCTGCTCACGAGTAATCTCTACACTCACTGATTTCCAGGGGTCAAAGGTCCATGCGTGCTGTTGCTGTCATTGAAGACAAGCCTTTGGCTGGGTGCGACGGGGAAACAGCTGAATGCAGAGGGCTTGTCATGACACAGCTGCCAGCACCTTTCTCCAGTGCAGCACAGTGAAAAACCGGCACATCAATAGAAAGTGTTACTGGGTTCATTTGAACGCAGCAATCATAACTAAATAGCTCCTCAGAATTTGTGGTAGTGCAACTCACAAGTCACAAGTGTGCAAAAAATCTCTAAAAGCAGAGCAGAATGAGCACAGATGTTGATGCTTTTCACTTCCACAAGTCGAGAATACAAATCAGCACCATTTAAACAGTTTAAATTTAGAAATATGAATGAAGAAGACAGGCGTAAAAATTCAATTGCATGTTAAAGTACGCTTAATATGTTCCGGTAAAGCTTACAATTTACTCAGTGAAATTCTGCATAAGATCTCAATATATGAGAATCTGTTCAATGTAGTTGTGCCGTATTTTAGCCTATGCGAGGCACAAAAGCAAAATACTAATGCGTATACTTGGTACTCCCTGGTATCAGAAGCTCTTGTCCTTGACCTTGTACTAGTTTGACCTCTTCTGTTACTGTCTTTATAGTGCTGTTTGGAAATATACTGATAAAACCTTTAAAAAAATCAACATGGCTCTAAAAAAGTTTGTAAATACTGGGTTCTTAATGACAACGTTTAGCATGAACTTCTATTGTTGACACATATTTGTTACAATATATTGTACATATATATATATATATATATATATTTTTAAACTATCCATAGTTCTGCAATGTAATATACTTTACCAGGTAGAGACACTCCAGATTTTATCAAATATTTGTAACAATTGTACAATATATATATATATATATATATATATATATATATATATATTTGATGAAATCTGGAGTGTCTCACCTGGTAGAAAGTATATTGCATTTGCAGAGCAGCTATGGATGGGTTTAGGGCTCGATCAGTTATAGACACATTATCAATGATATGTCAACTTATTATAAAATTTATCTTTGTATCTTGTTTTAGAAGTTTTACACACAATACTCAATAGTTTTCAAAGATAGAAAAAGAATGAGCAATAAAAACAAATAATTTACTGCTCTTTTAATCAAGTGCATAAAGTTTGTACAATAACCTACCTCTTGCCTTGCATTTCTTTATTCTTTTTTGTGACATTTCAAAAGTTCACTTCAACTCGTGTTCACATAATATGGAAACAGAACTATTGATGCTGGAGGTTCATTAAAATCCATAGGACCAAAGTGGGTGGCATTTCCACAAAGTTGCCGGAACCCATGACTCAGAAAGCACAGACCAAGGCCATAGTAGCATTTCATTCTCAGACATATTCTGTCAGGCATCTATTAAATCCTCATTGCTACATGTGTACAAACACCACTCAGACCTGAGGTCAGTGGAGTCAGGCATATCTGGAGCAAACTTCTCCATGACTCACTCGTGTTGCTTGCGTTCCCTCCGGCTAAAAGCTGACGGGAGGAATTCCTGCTGACAGTGACATAATGATTGGTGGCATCCATGAATCTTGGATACATCCAGGCGCTCTACCTCCTCGCCCACTGAGATCTATGTGCTGTGCCTCGATGGTAGTGCTCTTTACTGGACTCAGAGGGCTGCCATGGAGACAAAGAGTAACAGATTTCTGGCCTTGAGCTTTTCCCAGCATGTACAGAGAATATTAAACTCTAAACAAAGTAAGAGCTGATAATGGTAGACGCAGCATTTATAGAAAATATTAATGAAAGAAAAATGGACTCCATTAATTCTGAAATGATCTTTGCACATAAACAGATCTCACAATACATCAAATAGTTACCTACAGTATTGAGAAATAATAGGAGTTTTGTTTCCAACTTAACTGTCTATAAAGTTGTTGTTTTTACAAAAGGATTCAATGGTTACATTGTAAAAAAAAAAGTCCTGTTTAACGCTTTTCTCTCTAAAAGCTCATTAATACCAATAATACATGAATGCAACATTGCCAACTCAGTCGTTTGATTCTCTATCATGCATGTGACAATGACAGTACTCCAGTTAAACAGCCTAATCGAGAGAGAGAGAAAAAAAAGAAGCTACAATTAATGGTTGTGACCTTGGTATAATGCTTTGTCAGCATCACCTTTACAGCGCTGATCTGTTTCTACAACTGATCATGGCACATATTTTGAGGGGAAAATTGGTCTGTAGTCATGCATCATGCATGGTTACATTTACATACTAATTGGGCTTCAAATCCAATTAGACTGTGTGGAAATGAACTGTGGCATGAACTGCTGTATATGTATGGGCACAGCCTCAGGACAGTCATATAACCCATCCACTTTGATAATAAAATATGTTCAGTCTTTTTTCTATGTTGAAATTCACGTGTCTGAATCTTGTCTGATGTGTGTAAAGAGAGAGCAGCAAACAGAAAGTGTATTACTTTGTACCTGTTGATGGGAATTGATAGCTACAGCAGTGCTCATTATAGTTCAAACAGGAGCTTTGTCATAGGATCTTTTTGAACATCCTGCTAACATTTATTATAATAGTATTTAAATAAAGGGTGCTGAAATGTGGGGTTGATCCTTTGGAGATATACATTCTTGTAGCTCTACCTTAATACTGTAAATATATTGTCTTATTAATGTCAAAGCTACTGTAGTCTTGTGAGATCTTCTGATTGCAAAGGTTAGCTTTGATTTATCTGCTCCCAATGTTTTGTGAATCATACCACGGCTTCCCTTTTTGTTAGAAAGCTAACAAGTAGAGGGATTAAATGTGTCCTGCCATGACACCGATAGCTTTTATGTCTCGAGGCGGCACATGTGTAATTGGCAGGTGGTGGTGACTAAAGCCCTGATGGGAAAAGACAATGAAAGACACACATCCCGTATCTTTAAGAGAGGAAATGTATAAAAGTACACGCACACACATAACATAAGAGCAAGCTGACAACATCTCACGAGAGTCGGCGAGAACACCTGATAATCTCCCTCCTTCTCAGAACAACCAACCCCCACGTGAGATCAGCTTTACCATCCACCTGAAGGTCCATCCTATTACAATATTAATGACCACACTGAGGGATAATGTGTGATGGATCACCAATCATACTGCCTCCAAATGGCACCGGCAAGAGTTGGCCACATAAATAATAAAGTGATTTAGATGCAAAATCCATCGTAAGCGGATTACAAAGGCAGTGGCACCGCAATCAATCGTCATTTTGGTCCAAACACGAGGCATAGCAAGCAGCGCAAGACCCCCAAAATGAACTGTAGCGGGAAGAGAAGAAGTGGTTGGACGGGAAGTGTACCAAATGTTACAAGCTCTAGAGTGAATGTATCCTTAAGTATTGGGACAGATTAATGGTCAAAATCAGTGTCTTGACCTTAAATAAATATATAATACATTGGATATAACGATATAACGGAAGGGATGGTTCAACATTTATTTATGTTATAGCATATAATAATATGGAAATCCTTTCCTTTATTGTCAGTCATCCATTTAACCAAATATCAACATAATATTCTTTTGAAAGGGTCAAGACATTGTCATAAACATGAGCACATCACACCTGTCCTGTACTCTCTGCACTGGCTCCCTGTCCAGTTCAGAAGCTCTTTTAAAATCTTAATGCAATTGTTTTTAATGCAATCAGTGGCCTTGCAATTATTCATTCACTCCACAGTCACACACTGGTGGTTGAAAGCTACATCTGTTGCCACAGCTGCTCTGGGGCAGCCCTTTTGCACCTACGGATTCTCCGACCATCACCAAACATTCTCACACGTTCACACACCAGTGCCTCAGCCACTGGAGGCAAGGTGGGTTAAGTGTCTCGCCCAAGGACACAACGACAGTATGAACTGTGGGGAGAGCAGGAATCGAACCACCAATCTTTGGGTTAAAGGATGACCGCCCTATCACTGAGCCACTGCGCCCCATAAAATTATATGACACTGGTCTGTTTTTATTGTGGTGATGTGTTTTCATATTTATTTGTAATAATGTTTATAAAATTGTCATGTTGTACAGCACTTTGGTCAATCTGTGGTTGTTGTAAGGTGCTATATAAATAAATAAATAAATAAATAAATAAATTGATAAACCAGTCTAATAAGGCTGTACATTTGGTATTTTTTGGCTGCTTGCCCTGTTATTGCAAATTTTCATAGAGGAACATAGCTATATAAATAACATCTGAATTCTTCTTTAACCTCTGTACATCACTTCACTGCACCATGTAGCAGCCATGGTTCCACTAAATGTTCAAAAGTGTCTCTTTCTCTTTTGCATGTCCTTGTTACTGCTCTTTCATAGATGCCATGATTTTCACAAAACTTTAGCATCCCATGAAACCAGAAAAGACCTTAGTGCCCTCAATAAAGCACTTCTACAACAATACAATGGTTTCGAAAGGCCACTTCATAATCCTAGGCAAGTTTTTGAATAAAAAAAAAGACTTGTGCGTGTTTATCCAGCAGAGTACATATGAGATTATTATGATCAGAAATGTAATGTAGATTAGAAGCAAGGGATCAGACCAACCAGGTCCATAGATGGTAGAATGGTTAGCCTTCCTTCTTCATAGCAGCTCATGTAATTGATTTCCACAACATTTTTTGCATGTTTTCCCAAATGGGCTACCATACATCTGGTACTATCTGTCTCCAATGACTAAGTATATGCATTACAAAGTGGATATTAAAGTGTGAGTGCAAATGGTATTCTATCTAGTCTGACTTTTAAAATGAATGCCATCTTCGGCTGAAATAGCATGTGCTTTGAGGATCATGCACTTTTTGAATTTGGTAATTGTTTTTCCAACTTTGAAGTGTTCATGGGCTTTTACACCATTGTTAGCCACAAAATAATTTAGATCTTAAAGTGGTTTATTAGCATCTTACAAGTAAGTCATGTTTCATGTTTGTTTTCTGAATGTTAAAAAAATATCAAGACTACATGAATGCATCCTGAGCGGAGCATTGCCGACTCAGTAGTTCGATTTCCTCTTGTGCATCTGAACTCTGACAGTGACAGTAGGGCTTTACTAAGCAGTGCATGTAAATCTAGTCAATGTCTGTCTCTAAGTGTCAGCTTACCGATTAACTGGGGATTGTCTAAAGCCAGCTGGGATAATGCCCAGCACATCATTGACTGTAAAGATTCTTCAAACCTTTGCTGTGCTGCTTCACTTTAGCCTACCGACTAAATGTGGCACAAAAGGAAAAGTAGAACCTCTGGCACTTCTGGGACAGTCTAGTGGAGTTGAAAGTTCAATGGCTTAGAGCTGGTTTGGGGCAAAAGATGGACTTTTACCAATTGGTCATAGTGTATACAGCTTATCATAATTTCACATCTGGTGGTACCTATACTGTTTAATTAAGAAAGAAATAACAACATCACAAAGCAAAATAAAAGTTAAAGCTGTAGAAAAAACTTCCATCAAGAAAACTTCTTACAAAATACATGCTGCTACTTAACCGCTGTGAATATTACAGGCTTAACATTAGAAGTGAGCATCCAAGAGAGGATTTTCCCTTTAATGTCTATCCAAACCAATCCTCATGTATCTTCTCCTCCTGCCTGCTGTAATTCTTTCCATCATTCACTATTAGTATTCCATGGCTGGCTTCGATGGCAGAATTTGCATAGATAATTCTAACTATGTCTACAGTAACGGCACGGCTCAGTAACTTTATTTTGAGAGCCAGGTTTGGCGTTGTGAACAGTCGTGAGTGAGAGCCCTTTGGGGGTGTTGCAGGAATGAGACGGGCCAAGTCTTCTTGATGTAGAGGACTGAGCTTTGCCAAAGAGAGCCCCATAAGACCCCCTCTGTGTCTTTCATGTCTTTGGGTTTGCATGTGTGTGGTGGACAAGCACATGCAGATTTGAAATCAAGATCCAATCTGAATTTTTAAAAGAGGGAAGCTGCTGGAATTATAATGTCATGCTGTTGTTTTTATTTTGCCGTGTTTCGTCCTGGACATGTGTCTTCCTGTCTTTGTGCGTGATTAGGATGCACCGTGGTTGTCCGTCTTCATGCTCATTAATCACGCTCTGAGACACTCCAGACTCGGGTGTTGAATGCACAGTTGGCCTGACCTAGGACTCCACAAAAACATTCTTATACAGACTTATAATAGCATCCAAGGCATTTGATGATATACTGATTTATGATTTATTGTACATTAAGGACTGGGACAATATATCAAAATGAAAATAGATTGAATTGTCAGTACTTTTTGGGATATAGAGATTGGCTGTATGTAAAATGGAGCCACTATAAATGGATTGCACTTTGCATTTTGACTTTTCCAACTGATTATTATGTAACAGCATGCGTTGTAGTTTTAAAACACACTAACACTAACTCAAGTTACCAACTAAAGAAAGTATACAAAACAACTTTTCAGGTATTTAGAAAATGGAACATGATGGTCAAACTCCGGAAGAAAATTGGAACCCCATCAATAACAGTGATATACTGTAAGTGATACAAAATTCACAAAACTATGGACAACTACAAAATGAAGCTTCAAAGTTAATAGCCCTCACTATGACTTATTATAACAGCTTATGAAGGGTTGCTTTGTTTTGTCTGATAATTGAATCCATTTCAGACCAGAAGAGAAAAAAAAGGAAATGCCCAGATCAATCAAAGCACTTTACTGTGCATCCATTTTATCTTTTTTAGGTGTTTGCTACACCTCTGTATGATTCACATCAAAAAACTATTCCGACAGAGAAATAAAAACCTTATATTTTGTATATAAAACTCTGCTTTTTTTGTGCTGTGAATGCTTTGATAAACTCAGCGAGAATAGCTGACATTTCCCTGTCTGTCTTCTCCGGTGTCTGTTCCCAGTCGCGCTCTCGTTCATGTATACTGACAAATGCTTTAGCAGGGCCTGAGCCACAGTGTGGACAAAGTGAGATGGATTACTGAGTGGGTTTTGGCAGGAGTCACCACAGCTAATTCTCTGATTAGAAACCTGGGTTCACAAGCCACAGAAACACTGAGCTGTGAGTCAGAACAGTGTTCAGTGGGATCCAGCATTGTCTGACAGAAATGAATGGAAGTTGATGTAATGTGAGCTAAATATAGTATGTCTGGTCCAGATACGCTTTTACGTACACTTTAAATGATCCACTTGTAAAAGGGAAAAGTTTACGGTCACTTTAGACTTATATAGACCAAAGATATAAAATGGCACAAATAAAATAGCAGTACTATTGGTTAGTTTTAATAAAAATGGAAGATTGAAAAGTACAGAAGACTTGGCACCACATTGAGGCCTGGTGACTGATGTTTGTTTGGGATTGTTCTGTTCTGATGTTATTGTTGAAAAAGACAGAATGCACAATATGGCATCTTGAATAAACAATGCTTTTAAAACTTACATTCATCACATATTTGTTTACCCAATTTTCCTCTATAAATCACATTTTCCCCTTAAAGATTTATAAACCAGAAAGTCAAGTAAAAGCCCATTTCAGTGGGAAGCTTTAGACAATATGTTGTTGCATGCATTACTGTATACGTTGTAACATAGAGAAATATAATGGTAGCCTGGCGTATCCATACCCACTTCCTTTCTGAGCGAAGGAAAGTGGGTATGGGCACGCTCCGTAAGCCCGTCCCTTCTCTCGGCAGAGCCGGACTAATCACAGGTGTGCGGTGGGCAATGTCACACTCTCTATGCTGCGGAGCTATTCCAACCACAGAAGATGGCGCCCGCAACATAGGAAAGGTTTGCTGCGGCACTTTAAGTGATCTGACATGTCTTTCAATCCGCTTTCAAATTAACTTTTCTTCTGAAAAAGGAATTTATTTGCTGTATTCCCAACTGTACTAGACTATTCTCTGTATAGAATAGACTAAGAATAGTCTTGTATCCAGGCTACTATAATGGAGTGAACATGGATTGATTTGCAATGAAACGGTACATCTGACTTGGAAGGTAAGAGTTTAAATAGAGGTTTCCACTTATTTTGCTCTAAATAGAGCTCAGTTACCTAGAATTATTACTAATTATAGTGGCATGAAAAATACGTAAACCGTTTGGAATTTGATGGTTTTCTGAATAAATCAGTCAAGTATTGACAAACATAATGTATCTAAAAATAATTACACAAAAGAATTCTGATCTTTTATGACTTTATTGAGGACAACCAAAAAAAACTCATAGTGCTTGTGTAAAAAATTTGTGAACCCTTGAGTCAATGACTTCAAAAAAGCTAATTGGAGTCAGGTTTTAGCACACCTGGAGTCTCGTTAAGAGAATCCGTTTGGAGGTGTGCACTACAGCTACTTTGACTGATAAAAACCCCTCAAACTTTTAGAGTTTGCGCTGCTCAAGAAGAACATGCTTATGTGAGCCTCGCCAAAAAGTATTCTACCAAGAAATGGGCGCCCAGTCAAAATGACACCAAGAGCACAACTAATACTCATCAATGAGGTAAAGACACAACCCTGAATGACAGCCAAAGATTTGAAGGCATCATTGGAACTTGCTAACATCTCTGTCCATGAGTCATCAATACGTCGAACACTGAACAAGCAGGGTATTTGCAGCAGGACACCACGAAAGAAGCCACTGCTTACTATAAAAACACTGCTGCACGCCTGAAGTTTGCAAAAGAGCACATTGACACTCCACAGCAATATTGGCAAAATGTTTTGTGGACTGGTTAAAAACTAAGATTGAACTATTTGGAAAAAACACAGCGCTACATCTGGCGTAGAAAGGGCACGGCATATCATCATGAAAACTACAACATTTTGTGAATGATTTACATTGTCTATTCTTACAGTACATGTCCAACACATTTAGTATTTGGGCTATTTATATATTTGATGATATCTATTTATGTAATATTTGAAAGGGTGAAATAGTTACATCAGAAGTCAGAGATTTGTGGTCATGTTTTTTAATTATTGGATATTTGGGTACACATCTTCTTAGTGCATTAGCCACACAACATACCTATGCATATTCCAAACAGTTTTTGATATAGAGCATTGATTTTTTTTTCACGTATCAATGTTCAATGGTTCACAGAGACATAGGGAGCATAAGCTGCCTTTTTACTTGTAAAATAGTATTATTGTATCACTATTCACTGAACATGGTGCATTGTTCTACACAGCAACTCAAAAATAAAAGCCTACTTTGATCTTACTGGAACTGTTTGATTTCAAGATGGTAATTTTAAACTTTGCTAATATTAATTATGTAAGCATAAAATAAAAAAGGGCAGCAAAACAGAGAGTCTTGTGTAATCCCACACAGATGAAAGGCTGCTAATTAGAAACACAATTGTAACTGTTTTTAGAAGCAATGTATTACTTTATATTTCACAACTTGAGCTGTTCTTTTGATATGAATTCTTCTGGAAAATCCAATAATTGAATGCGTGCCAGTGAGCTTTTGACATGGATTGAAGGCTACTGTTGTGCTGATGTTGGCATGAGTCAGTGGGAAGTGGTCACATTTATCTTTATTCACAGCCGTATATCTTCCAGCTGACCACCCAGTATCCGCAGGCGATGCTTTCCTTTCCTACTTGAGCTGACTGATGGAGGCCAACTCAACGACAAACCATAGGGACAGCGAGAAACAGGATTAGACTGAAGCGCTAACAAGCATCTTGGCTAAGATTTGTTCATTAATATAAAATCATCTACAGAGGCATTGCAAGGGAAAGTAGCCATTGAAGGAGAACAGAGTTGGATAATTGTCCACCATGCATAATCAAAGATGCCCATTTGCTATGGAGACTTTGGGTTCATATTTAGGGCATGTGGATGCAGACGGGATGGGATTGTGCATAATAAAGGACTGAAACTTCTCACTTTGATTTGATGCAAATAATAATACAGTGTGAACCAGACATTTGTGGATATTCAATAGTAACCCAATTATATGGAGTGCTGTTTTATAAGCTTGCAGTTTGTTTTTAGGGCTTATTTATTACTAACAAGTGACTAAAAAGAACTGGGAACATGTGAAGTGTGATCCTAAGCAGCACTACTGTCAGATTTAGGCCAAATGTAGAATTGCCATGTATACACTTAATTGTATTTGTGAGTTTGAAGAATGTTAGCTGACATACCCAGCAAATGCTATTAAATGTTAACATTTGAACTGTTGGTATAGCCTGGATACTCCAAAATATATTTATCCAAGCCTAGATTTGCAAATGCCAAATTAATGCCAGAGTTTACTCTTATTAGTTTTTATGTCCAACTCATGTTATCATCTTTCCTTTTTGTTGCATTTTAATACCTACCTATATCCCTGGATGCAAATAGGCTAACTTTAGGCCACATATACAGATTTTAAAAATCTAATGATACTCACTTAGGTCCGGTTTGGTTGTTACAAAATAAAAGTTATTTGAAAACACTTTTCTCTTTGTTGCCTCTCCACTCAAGACAAGACATTTATTTTTGTATAGCCCAATATCACAACAACAGCCGCCTCAAAGGGCTTAACAGACTGCACTAGACAACATCCCCTGTCCTTAGACCCTCCATCAGGGTAAGGAAAAACAAAAAAAAACCCAGCCGGGAAAAAAGAGAAGGAGGGATTCACTCCCAGGACAGAGAGGCCCTGCAGGAATATGTCCAGGACAGTTGAAAAATACATAGAAATTCACAAAAAAGAAACTATATATATATATATATATATATCAGGCAGTGTCTAGTGTCCACTCTGTGTGTGTGTGTGGATGGGACCGCAGCCAACAACAAGGTAGATGACAGATGGGCTGGGGGTCCTCATACTCCATGGAGGGGGGGGTACACATCACCCAGCAGATCAGAAGTTTGCGTCCACCCTAGGAGGAGGTAGAAAAGAAAAGAAATTGCTAAATACTACTGCAAAAATGGGCAGGTGTAATAATAGTATGAGAGGTTAAGTGTGTACCTACAGCTACAACCAGTGTGAGTGTGTACCTACAGCTACAACCAGTGTGAGTGTGTACCTACAGCTACAACCAGTGTGAGTGTGTACCTACAGCTACGGCCAGTGTGAGTGTGTACCTACAGCTACGGCCAGTGTGAGTGTGTACCTACAGCTACAACCAGTGTGAGTGTGTACCTACAGCTACGGCCAGTGTGAGCGTGTACCTACAGCTACAACCAGTGTGAGTGTGTACCTACAGCTACAACCAGTGTGAGCGTGTACCTACAGCTACAGCCAGTGTGAGCGTGTACCTACAGCTACAACCAGTGTGAGCGTGTACCTACAGCTACAGCCAGTGTGAGCGTGTACCTACAGCTACAACCAGTGTGAGCGTGTACCTACAGCTACGCCCAGTGTGAGCGTGTACCTACAGCTACAGCCAGTGTGAGCGTGTACCTACAGCTACAACCAGTGTGAGCGTGTACCTACAGCTACGCCCAGTGTGAGCGTGTACCTACAGCTACAACCAGTGTGAGCGTGTACCTACAGCTACAGCCAGTGTGGCGTGTACCTACAGCTACAACCAGTGTGAGCGTGTACCTACAGCTACGCCCAGTGTGGCGTGTACCTACAGCTACAACCAGTGTGAGTGTGTACCTACAGCTACAACCAGTGTGAGCGTGTACCTACAGCTACGCCCAGTGTGAGCGTGTACCTACAGCTACAACCAGTGTGAGTGTGTACCTACAGCTACAGCCAGTGTGAGCGTGTACCTACAGCTACAACCAGTGTGAGCGTGTACCTACAGCTACAACCAGTGTGAGCGTGTACCTACAGCTACAGCCAGTGTGAGCGTGTACCTACAGCTACAGCCAGTGTGAGCGTGTACCTATGATCAATCAGTCTCCATACGTTTGGTGAAATAAGTATGTTTTGAATTTGCTTTTGAAAACCTCGACATAGTCAGCTCGCCGCACTTCCATCGGAACCCATTCCATAAAAATGGGGCTCTATAAGAAAAGGCTTTGTAGCCAGCAGACTTTTTCTTAATTCTTTATTGACATATTCCTCAAGTGAAAAAAGCCCAGTTTAGTGACCTCACTAATGTGCTGCTGCAGAGATAGTGTGGGGTCAAAAATTACACCAAGGTTCCTCACAGTGTTGGCGTGCTCTAACACACAATTGTTGATCGAGACAGTAAGTTTGTTGAACTTGTGCCGATGACTGGCAGGACCAATTAACAAGAGCTCTGTTTTATCCGAGTTTAGATGGAGGAAGTTTTGAGACATCCATGTTTTAATTGAAACAAGGCAGGCCTCTAGACGCATGATGTCAGTAGTATTCGCTTTTATTGGTAGATACAGCTGTGTATCATTGGCATAACAGTGGAAGTTTACTCCATAACGTCTGATGATTTGTGCCAATGGTGTAACATATAGTGAAAAAAGGGTATGGGACCAAGCACAGACCCTTGTGACACACCGAATTTCACTGGTGACACTACGCATTTGTCGGAATTTGAGGGAAATGTATGACTTATCTCAAATTCCACCAGTGAGTGATCTGAAACAGCAGATGAAATAGAGGAGACGAAGAGATGGGAAACATCTATTCCACGAGCCAAATTAAGATCAAGATAGTTTCCACTAATGTGTGTGGGCTCATGAACAAACTGGTTGAAAGACAGCAGTGATTGAAATGCTCTGGCCAGAGGATCACACTCCTTATTTAGATGAATATTAAAGTCACCAAAAGGAAAGCTCCAAACTCATCCAAGAAAGAACCGTAGGGACCCGGAGGGCGATAGAGTACAGCAGTAAATGACTTCCTTCCGTTTATTTGAGAAGGAATTTCGGCTATGATGATGTACCTCTAATGCTGCATAATGCTGCCATTCATAAAGCTGCAAAATGCAGCTTTATGAATGGCTGCAGCACCACCACCTTGTTTCGACGTGCAAGCAACCTGTGCTCTCAAGAGGCTTCATTTAGTGGCAGAAAAATATTAGGCCTAAGCCAAGTTTCACAAAGACAAAGTAAATCCAAGCTATGAGAAGTAATAAGATCATTAATTAAGAGTGCTTTGGAGGATAGAGACCGCACATTCAGGACCGATCTTCAGTCTTGATATAGGGCCTGCATTTGAGGGCTGGTCCAGTGGAGCGATAGTGACAGAAACAAGCTGTCAAGCTCTTACAGTTCTGCTGGGTTTAAAAGATTGCCTCTGAGTTATAATAACATGAGGACAGGATGCTTTTGAGTCACTGACTCTGTGAGTTTTCAGATGTGTTTGTGGACTAAATAAATTCACCATATCTAATAGATTTAGGCAGTAGACATCGGGATGACACGGCCTAACCAGACAATTAAAAGCTGCTACATTATCCAGTTCCACACCCACACTATCATGACTAGCAGGTTCTCTAATTCCTGTGACCTGCTGAGATTCCTTGTGTCAAATGCACCGAATGCACCTGTCTGTATTACTAGACAAAATGGCAGCACCATGTCCAGTAGGATGCAGGCCATCTGCCCTCAGCAGGCCTGGGCGGCCCCAGAAAGAAGACCATTTATCCACAAAACCATAACCTTTCTGACTATAATGCCGGGCCAGCCACCGGTTCATGGAAACTAATCTGCTATACTGTTCATCACTACACCTTACGGGGAGGGGGCCAGAGACAATTAATCGATGCCAACTCATCTTGTTCCCTAGTTCAAAAGTCCTGGCTAGGCTATCTTTGGTTACCTCAGGCTGCCTCATTCTCACAATATTGGTGCCGACATGAATAACTATCTGCTTGTATGTAGTGCGAGTATGTGTCCTGGGAAACTCTCCCTTCCTGTGTGATGTCAGCACCCTAAGGTTAGCCTCTATGTCGGAAGCCCTGGCCCCGGTAAACAGTGGACATTGGCTGGCGTCTCAAGTCTAACATTGCGGGTAATGGAGTCCCCTATCACCAGAGTACGATGCTCGCTCCGGTTTGTAGGCGCAGAGGAAACAGGCCGGTGATCAGCGCAAACAAGTGGACTTGAAAGCCCCGAAAACCAGTTTGCGGTCAGAGGGGATGACCGTGGACAAGAACAGACAACCGGGGCTTGCCCTTGCCCGGCACGCTCGCGCCGCCAGACCGGGACCAACGTAGCACTGTTTACAACAACTGCTGAAGCAGCTGAGCCGCAACTGGAGCTATCGCTAGCTGGACTGCAATCAGACCTGCATCTGATCAGGAAACCCTTACACATCTAAAGTAACCAAACCCTGTCTATGCAGATCTAGCTGCTCTAACTCACAAACACGTCTGTCTAATAGAGACAATCTGTCTAGTAATACTGAACAAGAATGGAACCACAAGTTAAACAGAAACTCTGTACACACAACAAAACTAACCACCAGTAAGACAACAATGGTAACAAACACGACAAACAAGGTATGCTCAGCACTAATTAAAATGCTAAAAACCCGCTAGCATGTTAGCTAGCACAAACAGAAGTGCCCTGTTCACAAAACGACAGCAAATCTAGTACTAAACTCTTGCAGAAATATAACCAGTATAACAATGAATGAGGTGTGGTGCACAGTTAAAGTGTTGACAATGTTTAGAAATAATAAATAATTAACTTTAGATCAATGCCAGGTGCCAGGAGAGATACACTCGCCTGATTGTTAGCGTCACTGGGATGCGTCCTCCATCCACCAGGTGAAAAATCAAAGTGACATCAAGTTTGGGTCTAATCTCAGAGAACCTGGATTACAATATAACCTTTCTTTAATATGGTCAATCAGATTTATAGTATTCTCAGTTGGAGCAACACTTCTAGGCATATTTGACACAATTCATTTTTCCATTTATTTATTACTGCTTATCCTAATTTATGGGATCATGGGAGGCATTGGGTGATAAGATTAAATCCCATCAATATCTTGGTTTTACTTTATCAGTGTTTGTATAAAAAATATGAGGAAGGCTTGCTCCTTGAATAAATACTGACAAAACCATCACTAACACAGATTAGCAATAACCAAGCCAACACTTTACTGCCAATTCTGGACTGTAGACATGTATCCTCTGGGCTCCTTAATTGTTTGGCCCCAGAGCAGCTGCACTGGCTAATGATACACCACTGATGGGATGGTGTTAGAGACACACTGACAGAGACAGAGACAATTAACCCAACTGCATGTCTTTGACCAATGGAATTAGGAGAATATGGAGAAAACACAGACCGGGGGGTACCCTATGATCTTGATTTTGTGAAGTAGTAATGCTAATCCCTGCGGTGACAATACTTACAAATATCTCACTTTAGTCAGTCGACATTTTACGCTGAACATGACCACATCTAGGAAAAGGTGTGAGAGACAAACAAGCTGTGAGTCTGGCAAGTGGCAACAAGTGACATTTCCACTTCATTCTATTAAAGATTTTTCACCAAGATGTAAGCTTGTTTATGTAGGCCATCTATTGTGATGCACAAACATTTGTAGCAAGTCTCAAATCATGATGGACTGCTGTTAAAATTACACAATACATAATTAGACATATTTGCCATGACTACTATGGTCTTCACCTGTTCTAACTGAATGAGTAATCGCTAACTATTTGTGTAGAGATTCTCTAAATTCTCTGTATATTGCAAGATTAAGAAGCTCTGTTTGTGTCATGTCTGTTGCCTTGCAGTGACACAGACTCCCACAGTGTGACCTTTTCATTGAGCATCAGCTAAACAGACTGACCTTCAAAAGAACATAGCCCTGATGATGAAGAACATGCCCTTCAACAGTTCATTACAATTGATCCTCATGTTGGTTTCTTAATTCATGCTGTAATAGTCGATATTTGCTTTGGTGCTGTGACCTGGGATTTTACATCCAGTGATAAATACAGCATGCTTGGTTCACATTAAATGCAGCAACCCTTTGTGATTTCCTGCCTGGGAGTTCGGCATCTCAATGAAGTCAATATAAACAAAATGACATTAAAAAACAGCCTAGAACCTCACCCCAGGCAATGGTTTGGTCTTTCATGCCTCACTACATCTCCCTTTATTTTTGCATGTCTCATGCAGTTTCCTCCTCAGTGTCTAGATTACTAGAAAAATATATATATTTTTTGTTTGCTCGACTAAACTTTAATGTTTAAACTACACAGAAATTCTTGGTCCAGCTGAAGTTATACAAAGGCCAATTGATGTCACTATAAGATCTACTGTATATACTATACAACATTGAGCTCAACATCAAAATGTAGAGAATAACACTTTACTGTAGTTGAGGATCATTTTAACATTCTTTATTGTGGTCTTCCAAACTTTTACAAGTTAAAACTATTGACGCAAACACTTCATTTCCAAACAATGAGACTATCATTGCATATCAACAATCATAGCTAGCTTGTAAATGGTGCATTTTTCTTCCAACTGGGCCAAACCCTAGAAAGTGTGCCATGTTTTAGCACAATTCAAAGCACCCACACCAGTCAAACATGCTGCACTTGAGGTGTGCAATGAATCACCAATATGAGTGCACCTTAAATCGTCATGCTCAAAGACACACCTACACATCTTGATAGTAGAGATTGGAGTCATGCCTCAACATGTTTGCAATACAAATTTGCCATATCACTTGACCACTAGCTAAAAATAGGTCAGCTACTAATCTGGAAACAACACTTACCGCCAAGTGTCTCACATACTTCAATTGAAAAATTGATTGACTGAAGTTGCTCAAGATTTTGCAATATGTCACACTTTTCATCTGCATTGGGATTACAAAACTTTTCTTTTTCATTAACTTCTACAACGAAATGTGCAAAACACTTGGAACTTTGTACAATTTATTTTGGAACATTAAAGCTCAGTGAAACCCAGCAGATACAGTAACATTAAACTGAGAAGTTGCAGAAATCTGTTTGAATATTTGGCACAGAAGAAATACCTACAAGCGCTACATAGAGACTGACAAATGATTTATCCTGTCCTTATGGCCTTGTTGAGCTGTAACCCTTCTTTCACTTAAATGCTTCCCAGAAACATGCTGAATAAAGATGGTCAGTAAACAAAACAACATTACAAACAGCCCAGAACCTTGCCCCGGGCAGTGTCTCACTCTCTCAAGTCTCATGGCACTTTCTTTTTTTATGTCCACATTTCCTTGAAGTAGTTCGTGCCCCTTCGCCCTCTTACTCACAAGGCCTCAATGCCAATTATAAAGCAGGACTTATGAATGACAGCAGTGATGCGGTAGTTAAATGTGGAATCCTGACTCACAGCAAAAGGACAGGACCCAGCCTTGGGCCCAAGCGTTGACTAAAGGTCGAGCAGAGCATGATTGCAGTTAACTACCACAAGTTTATTGCAGTCAACATTTTGCATCAGCCACAGCTCACAGTGACCTCCCTGACACCGTCCAGACACAGTTTATTGTTGGGCCATAACCATCACAAAGCTCTTGCAGCGATGTTCAGGGCACTGGTGCATGACAAAACAGGCCACTTGGCCTTCCTACACCTCAAGCTCCGGCTATTTTGGGAAAGCAGTGTAGAGCAGAGGGAAATAGGATTATCCCCTAAAAGAAAGGACACACGTTTGTTCTTGACAGAGGTCCCATGTGCCGGCAAAACAAACAAAGATACCAGTGTTCTAAATACATAATTACTGTTTATATCAGTTTCAACAAGCAATAGCATATATAGATGTAGTACTAAGTACTAGTGACTATAATTATTGTACTTTTTTTTTTTCTTATCTTCTCATGCAAATACCTATACACTTCTCAAAAATAAAAAAACTTGAAGTGAGTGTAGAATCCATTCCCTTCACCAATTCCCTTTGACCATTTTCTACTCTGATCTCATTTCGGACAAGCTTTGTTTCAGTGATTGATGAATGGTATGTCCATCCAGCCCAGAGGCAGTTTATTCAGTGTCATTTGGTCCTGCCCCCCAGAAATCCAACTCAAATCCACAGAGACCAGACTAATTCTTTTTCTAGAATGAAAAAACAAAAAGGATGGCTAGTCAGGCTAACCTGCTTGTATTTGATGATTGCTATTCTGTTAAAGCTTTCCGTTGTGATGAAAAGAAATCTGTGGGGGGTTTATTGGTCTGCAAACATGCTGTATGGCTGTTGTGTTTTCAAAGAAAAAATGAGAGACAGATTTCTTTTTGTACAGAGAGAGTTTGAAAAGCATTCTATCTCCTTGACCTTGACTAATCCTCGTGGCATCACCATTAGCCTGTAGCCTTGGTGTAAAAGTGTTAACAAGTTAACAAGGAATGATTACACACAAAGAGGATGAGTGGTTGTATAAATGGCTGGTTCTTTTCAGAATGTACAAATGAAAGAAGTAGTTAGCAAGTACACACAGTGAAGTGATGCAGGGATAGATAATAGCTGAAGTTTTTATTTCTTTTGCAACATAATTTAAAATGTAGACAAGAGTACATATAATGCTCTTTGCCTTTTCTGACATTTAGATTTTGTCTTTTAAACATGCCGTGTATTGTTTTTGTTTGGGTCTGGTTTAAGATTCCAATGTTACACCTTACAACCTTCCTTTCCACATCCTGTGAGCATCAACAGTAGACCTGCAGGGACATGCTGGTGTCTATGAACAAACAAAGTAAAAATGGGTCAAATGATGATCTAAAAATGAATACAAATGGAAAATATAGAAAAAAAAAATATTTAAAAAACAACAAAAAAATTCTCCTTTATTAGTGTTCAATTTGTCTGCTCTGTGCAGGTGCAGGACAAGAAGATCTATCAAACTATTACATCATAAACAATGTTTGTTGTTGGCGGTCTTTCTAAATTATTACACATCATATCATGTCATCATATTGTATCGTACAGTATATGTCTTATGTATTAAAAAGAACGTAACCATTTGCTTTTAAGTTTCATAACAATCTTTTTTTGTAGCTACAGCAGGCCAAACTAAGTTCAACATTTCAGATGCTAAATTAGTACAAGGTATCTCTTCAAATACTTGTACATTAAAGAAAAGCAGAAGCTCATTTACTTCAAGCACACAAGAAAATCAAACAACAACATGGCCTGTCCAGCTTAATTAACATATGACTTTGACATAGTAAATTACACCTCACCTGTTGCTACCTTTTTCCTGGTCTGCCATTGTTAGAATCCTTGTGAACGCATAGACAGCCTTTTTAAGTTCTCACTCTGATAACTGATTACACCTGGATGCCTGAAAATGGATTCTTCATTTGTTGCAAAACCGACAATCTAAGACAGCCGTGTTACTGACTAAACACTCTTTACAGTAAGGTCTGTTTAAATATAGCGCTATTTGATCCTATTGTATAAAGTAAGACTAAAGTAGGTAGATTATCAATGTTTCATCCATATTTGAGCATATTACAAAAAATAAAATATAAATATTACATCTCTTCTCCCAGCTACATAGACTACATAGTTACATTACATCATGTCAGGGACAACACAATTGTTTAATAAACAAACAGACTTTTAATATGTGTCTTGCTGTCACTTTAAGAGTAGAGGCGTATTTGCACATTTTAACTTTAGTAAAGGCTCTAAATAGTTCATCTTATACTCTGCAAGGGTGGAACACACCCTTTTTGCTTGTGCAGCTGATAAGTCCTGCGTCTTGGAGTGCTTTGGTTGTAAAGTGTGTCACCATTCCTCTGTAGCCTACCTGTGTGACAGTGTTATTAATGAGCCATGTCTGTATTTATGCAGCTCATCTAACAGGAGAAGACGGTCTGCCTTCATTATTTTGGCGTTCTGAATGGACACAGAGACAAGCACTTCGTATCACAGCCAGGAAAATTTATTGAGTGTTCATTTTATTTGAAATGATGGGTCAAAGACAGTTTCACCATCATGAATCTAGATCATAATAGCAGGCCTGTGTCTGGACATACGTTTTCACAGTGTGGTCAGTGAGCTCCACACTGTGGCTTTCTTCAGCTATTACCACTGCAACTGTGGCCCCCATACTAATGCCCACTGGCAAATATTCTTTTTTTTTTTTGTACGCTGTGTCTTCCAATAGTGCAATCTAACTGATTACTTCAACAATTGGTTAAAATTTATCACAGTCATTAGACAATGCATGTGTACATTTTAAATTTAGAGTTTTGTATTCTCGAAACTGTGGCCAAAGCTAGTTTTAGTGCAATTAGTTTTGGAATACAGTAGATCAAAGCACTGGTGCCAAATGGATTTTACATTTTGATCAAAGAGTTATTTAGTATTCCATTTGCATTTATGTGTTTATGTGCTGACATCAACAGTCTGCCACTGAACCGCCAGATCAAAGTTCATTTTATAAACATGAACGCAGAGGTTTTATGCATTGTATTTTTGAACTAGTTGTTGTATGCATTATTTAGGAAAGTTAAATATGGGTCACATTGAAGTGTACTTTTTATATGAGTTTGGAGAAAGTCACAATTAAGTCTTTGGGTCAAAAATGTCAGTAAGATAAGGTAGGGGGCTTTTGTTTAATTATTTGAAATGCATAGACTTTTACAACAGGCAGTTATAACAATTTGGTAACACTTTATTTGACACTACACTTGATACATTGTATCTACCTCATTAAGGACAATGTAACACACTGTGTAACAAACTGTAATAACATGTAACTACATACTACATACATACCCTAACCCTACCCTACCTACAATATGTAAGTACACATTTATGTATTTACTATGTAGTCACATGTTATTACAGTTTGTTACACAATACAGTGTATCAGGTGTAGTGTAAAATAATGTGTCACCAACAATTCATATTGAATATGGAAAAATACTGTGCAAGAGGCTCAAAAATAAGATTCTGTTGTGTTTTGGCCGTTAGTTTAAATGAGGACATTTATTCAGTCAACAGAACTGTAACCTTTAGAATGAGAACAAGGAGGTGTAAACTGTAAAGTGAACACAATAATGGCATGGACTTTATATAGCGCTTTTCCATCTAGGCACTCAAAGCACTTTACATCAAGCTTCCATTCACACACACATTCATACACCAGTGCCACAGACACTGGAGGCAAGGACACAATAACAGTATGAACCAGGGAGAGCGGGAATCGAACCACTAACCTTATAGGACAACCGCTCTACCACTGAGCCACTGCGTTCTGTGTACAGTTTGTAGATCTATTCTGGGGTTTCATCGATTAATAGCACTGCTTCAGAAAAAGACTGAGCTACAAAGCTGCCTGTTTTTTTAAAGTTTACCGTCACTATTATTTATTTAAGGTGGTCAGTGCCTGGTACTTGGGCTTAACAAAGCAATAAAAGTAAACTAAAAACTTCATATACTTTTTGGGAGTTTGGTGTTAAAATATCTCTCGTTCATAGTTTAGATTTATGCTTATTACTGTTCAGTGCATTGACTTTTGGAGTTTTCTCAAACTGTCAAAGGAAATGTATTTAAAACCTTGTGCACTGCTAATTCTAGATCCACAATGATTAATAGTTATTTTGTCTCAAGCCTATGATTGCCTGGCATTGCTCACGCTCTTTGCAGCTGCAATAGACTAGAACCTTGACTTTCAATTTCTCTGTTTGCAGAATAAATTTATTATAGCTGATTGTACACTAGGACCCATAACAGCTCTCAATCGTTCTGTACAATGGTGACCCCTAAGGGACAGACCTGGTCATGTCAGCCGGATGCATTCGTACCATTTACTACTAAGGCTTTTTATTTTCTTCTAAATTATTGTTCTAATTTTTTTTAAATAAGAGATTTTAAGGCAAAATATGTTTAGCGGCACAATGCATTTACTGTAATATATATATATATATATATATATATATATATATATATATATATATATATATATATATATATATATATATATATATATATAGGCTTTGAAAAAAGTTCAAACCATTTGCAAACATTTGATTGTTTCCTTGTTAATTCCTTTTTATAAAAAAAAGGTAACTTGTCAATTCCTGCTAAATCAACCCCTCCTTGTTCACCTGACACCAGTGCATAGAATGAAATGTGACTTTAAATCCATTGGCCCTGCTTTCCTCTCTTTAGATTGCTTTTAGCTTATTCCCAGGCAGTGGCCCTATCGTTTGTGCTTCCATTATATCTGGAGCGGGACATTAGTGTGTGTGTGTCGGGTTTGTCTTACCCCGCCAGCCGTGCGGTTTGTTTTATCTGTGAGGCGAGGTGAATGGCTGTGGCACCGATAGCCTCTGAGCGAATGAGATTTGGCAGCCTTTATTGCCCGTATGAATAGCAATCGGGCTCCGCTCAACATTTGAATAGTTGTTAATGTGATTCTCTGCACTGTGCTGACCCTGACAGATGGATGAAAAAGAAGACAGAGAAGAAAGGACGCAGGGAAGTAGATTAGGAGTTATATAAATAATAATAAAGGTTTTCTTATGAGGGTAGGGTGATGCATAAATATAATATATAGACTTTAGGATTAAATGGGGATTATACTGGAAAGGTAATCAGCTTAGAAATAGGTGCATTATTAAAACTTTGCAGAGACCAGTTGCAGTGGGTTGTCTTCAAATAGGTCAAGGATTTATTTGTTAAATTAATTTAGCCTCAGATGTCAAGTTTTCTTTAAGTATCAACTTCCGTTAAATTAAGCCCTGTCCTTTAGAGTTAAGCTAAGTCTATGCCTTTAAACGTGGATAGTATGCAGAATACATTTATACCAATTATTAATATCACAACAATGGAAGTGTCTTTTGTTGTTATGCTTTTGGATCTCCACTAGAGTGTGCACTTCGTCTTTTAAGGATTAGGCAACAGTCAGTGCTACTCTAATGAGCTTCCTTTTACAACCTGCAGTCAAGGGTCTTTCAGTTTTCAGCCCTAGATAAGATTATTTTGTATTGTACATAAGGAAGTTATTTTGTTGTTGTTGTTGTTGTTTTTTTTTACATATTTAGCTTATTGTTTATCTCTAAAACTTTCTAAACTAAATGTATTCAATTATTCATTCATTCATTTTCTACCGCTTTGTCCCGTTAGGGGTCACGGGTGACTGGAGCCTATCCCAGCTGCTTTGGGCCTGAGGCGGGGTACACCCTGGACAGTGGCCAGTTAGTCACAGGGCTGACATTTAGACATAGACAGACATTCACTCTCACATTCATTCACTCGGGACATTTTAGATTTGCCAATTAACCTGTACATGCATGTCTTTGGACGGTGGGAGGAAGCTGGAGTACCCGGAGAGAACCCACGGTAACACGTGGAGGACATGCAGACTCCTCACAGAAAGACCGGTGTCAGCTGAGAATGTTTGTGTCGGCCTGGTTTTGAACTCACGACAGGTGGGATTATAATGTGAAACTACATCTAGACCTTGCTCAGTAACTTTGCAATGCACTGAAATGTATATCTTGACTTCACATCAAAATGTTTTTAGTATTGTAAATGTCATGTTAGGCTGCTAAACACAGCCATTGCAAACCATTTTAGTCCAAAATATGTTTCCTTCCATAACAATGTCTGTGCTTAAACCCAATCAAATAAAGAATATTATAGATCAATCTGATAGTATATTATATTATATATATTATAATATTATATATTATAGATAAATGTTGTAGCAGGGGTCTTTTGGTTATGACCTATTTTGTTATGCATGTATCATTATCTGTATGTGTCAGAAGGTACGTCTGAGGTTTATGTTTCCTCTTGGTTCCTTATATTCGCCTTGTAAAAGAAAAGACGTGAATATAATTAATGGAAAAAGTTTACAGTAGTATACTGTAGAAGTAGTAGTAAATAGAAACTTAGTATATACACTTAGTGTGCTTGCAATCCTCGTAAAATCCTCGTAGCCAGAGGCAGTTCATTCTATCTATTCAGCACTTCAGTTATTTCTTACACCTTGCACTTCCCACTGGTCTGAACTGGACTCCAAACAGATGAGGCGTTCATGCTTGTGTGAGACAGAGGAGAGGGGGGTGCGCTGTCACACACCGCTAAACAGGGGGGCGCTTGACACACCAGATATGTTTGCAATTACTCAGCGCCAGAAGCAGTGGCTGTCTAATGAGCTCAAAGAGGATGTAAGTCATAGGCCAATGAGATGTGATGGCTGCGGCAGATTTATATCCATCATGTAGAAAATCCCCCCCCTGGGCATCCGCCACATCCTTCTATCTCCCTGAAACGAGAGCCATTTGTTAGCAGAGAAATGATGGGAGAGTGTGGGAGAATGCAGATCCCTTTAGTTGAACGTGGTGCTCATCTATCTTCAAGGTGCATCACAAAAGATAATGATGCGCTTAAACGCCTTAAGTCTTTATGAGCTTCTTAAGCACATGGTGTGTTCTGCCTCCTTTGGAATCAGAACAATCATCAACACTGACAAATCTCCCCCACACACTGGGGACTTTAAAATCACAGAAAATAATGACTTCTGTATTTGTAACTGCAAAACAAGAGCACTTCCCTGTGACTATCTGGCCACGATTGTCCAAAGTGTGCTGTAGGTTTCCCCAGTATGAATCAGATTGTGCCTTTAAGTCAAGATAAGATGCTTGACTGTTTTTAAAATAATTTCCTTCAAATTCATTTTGGGATAAAAACCCAGGTAAATCAGATGATAAGGCACATTTAGTCTACTGTGGAGATTTGATTACAGCTCTAAATGTTCAAATGGTTTTGGTTAAGAATCATGTTGTTTATCCTTAATATGAATAGTGCACGAATTACAACCTTTGTGTTACATAAAAAAGTTATGTGAGAGTCTCCAACAAAGCTGGCCTTGTATCAAGCACTGTTTAAACTAAACTAAATAATGTGCATCATTGGAGAAGTACCATATAATTCTATTCGGTTTAAACTGCCAAACTGTTTCTGGTGCCAGCAATAAAAGAGCTCAAAATATAACTTAACATCTTTGAGTTATGTATTTACCAACAATAGCCTTGTGTTAAGTACTGCTAAAATAATAAAACCCTGAATAAATCACATCACAAAAAGGTCTTGTATAATTATGGTTAATTATGAATTTCTTCCCTTTTTCTGGAGCCAGCAGGTTGTAATAACGCATTTCGAACAGCAGATGTCTCTACTTTACTTTGAAACTCACATCTTCCTCTGTACATTTGGCTGGTAATAACTTAATTTTCTTTTTACTTTTTATTCAAATAACAGAACAAAGAGTCACTGGATCAAACGATCTGCCCCTAAACCATGTGCATCACGCATTCTCAAAAAATATTTTAGTTGGGTTTTCACTTTTAAGGAATTCAATTGTGCAAAATTTCAAAGGTGTAAAAAAACCTATTATTCACATTGGCACACGTGGGAGCCACTGTAGTTTAGTTTAGTAGATCTAATAAAAATCTAATAAAATCTAATAAAATCTAATAAGATCTAATAAAAATGTAAATGTAATAAAAGATGAATTAAACAGAATCACCACCCTGGTTGCTTCCTTTCGTTGTCTCCGTAGCAACACAGCCCCCTTTTGCAAGTGAGATGAGACACTTCTTATTTTAATGTGCCCGGAGGTTGAGGAGGTGTGCAATTATTATTTTTGATGCTGGTGGTACCTGTAGGCTGCTGTGGAGTAGAGTAATAATCATGCAACACAGTGAGAGGCCGCTCTGCCTGGGTTTAAATACAGCCTAAATCTATAACCGTTTATGCCGGATAGATGGCACCTTGAAATAGACAATGACTTGAAATACATATTTATTTTCCCATCTCAATCTCAAGTCTTGGAGGGCTGTGGCATAGTCTATTATAAGTACAGGGACTTGGCATGTGCTGTACATACACGGACCTTTTCTGCTTTTCTTTCATCAAAAAGGGTAAAACTAGGCTAAAATTTTCACTGCAAAATACCAATACATTACACAAATCTGAAGTTTAGAGCTTACCTTAAACTTCTAGCTCTGAGTTCAGTGTCAGAACAATGCAATCCTGCACTTATCCCTGCCTTGTTAAACATTGCATGAATGCATTGCCAATATCTATCTGTGTTTCACTTTGCTTCCCTTTCCAGCATGGAATTAACACTTTTCTCCACTTTTTCAGTAGATGTCACTTCCTGTTGAAAAGCAGTGGAGACAAAGTGGAGCACCCTTTTCCCAAGAGCGAGTGTATTGATTGGCCAAAGACTATGCACACGTATGTGCTGTACATACATTACCATTGACCAATTAGGACCACTAAAATGGATTTGGGCTTTGAAAACAGCGCTGTGCAAAGAATAAAATTACAAGCCTCAGTTAATTGTTTTCCAAAATGGCGTTCGTATGTTTTGGCAAATGAGCTCTTCAAACACACACATCTATAAAAAGCCTTGATTTTAAAGCCTAGCTGATGTCTAAAGGTCAGATTTTTTTATTTTTGCTATGAAGTGCTCAGTTTTTCTTGCATCTTTCCTTATTCTCCATTTAATGTCTGATGCTAGATGTGTTTGATAAAAGTTTGAAGTGTACAGACAGAAAAATGCTTTACAAAGTGCAAACGGTCGCACCAGCAGGTCATTGAAGGGCCACCATAAATAACCATCAGCACAATATACAGTACCTTAGCCAATATACATCTTGTGATTAGAGACAAATTCCAAAATGCTAAATCTCCCATTTACATGCTCTGTATGGCACTACATCCATTCAATCATAATCATTTAGTATCCAAACTGTCCCTCTGATTATATTATAGATCCCATTTATTATATTAATGTATGCATTCTTCAAGCCATTATCAATGCATAATGCAAGTCATAAAGCGAACACACCAGGGGAAAGCAATTATTTAAAGAAAAATTGCATATGATGATGAAGATGAAATACGTGGTTTTGCATAAAGCCTTTAGGAGAACAATTACCAGTGGTTGTTGAAAGTTAGGGTAAGCCATTTCCGATGTCACCGCCTTTATTAAAAATAAATGAGTAGCCCACTTTTTCCAATATAATATTTTGACTTTGAGTAAGCAAAAAATGTAGGAGATAACATTCAACCGACAAACCATAATGGGCTTTTCAAAAACAAATATGAAAATGATAATATTCCCAAAGCATGAAGAGAATGTATAAAGTTATGACCGTCTATTACTTACTGTGCACAATTGTAACGACCACTGTACTATAGGATGAGAGGCCATTACCTCCCCCCTCTCTGTCGCTTAGCTTGGTATGATCCTCTCTCCAGAAGTGGCTCCACTTCTCGATGTAAAGCCCCGTTTCAATCCATTCCCAAACTCTCCCAGGCTGCAGCTCAGGTCGTGCCTCCGAGTCTCATTCTCCACTGCTCGACAGAAGACCGGACCAAGCGCAAAGCTGGACCCGTACATGATGACCATGTACAAGGGGAAGCGTCGCAACCATCGATGTAAGTTTGCACCGCGTCGTTTTCGCTTTGCGCTTCGACATTTTTTTTTTCCTTTGTGCGCGCCGCTCGCCTCAAGTTCCTCCACTCCTGTAGCGGCTCATTACATTGTTTCGAAGCTTTTGAACCTCTTCGTATGTTGCAATGTTGTTGACACAGGTGCAGATAAAAGTCCTGGCGCGCCACAGTCCTGTTTATTCATTGAGTCAAAGTGATTGGTTCTGGTGCTGTTGTTTGGAAAAAGCCTCCTTGCACCTGGTCTGTTGTTTCAGGAATCACTTGGCTACTTAAACTCAAAGTCATTTACGGTTCAGACCAGGCCATGTAGATTTGATTGAGGGGAAGAAATGAAAAAAGCTCTTTGAACAACATAAAAAACGAGGAAGTGTTTTTGAAACGTGAATATTATCTCAAGCAAAGGCAATGCAGTTACAACTAAACCAGTAAAGTCAAAGAATTCTTTTGTCTGCATTAATAAAAGTCTGAGCAAGTGGAAAAATGGGCTTGCTGCAAAAAAATAATGTTATAATAATGTTCCCATCAAACAGGCTGTATTCATTTCAGGAAAGCATTTACCATAATTAGAATTGCTGAAGTGTTTTTCTGTTGCTTTGTGGCTACACACCTGGATATTTTTGGTAATAACGTAATACTAATAGTGGTGTAATGTAATAGTATTGTTGGCAGTGCTGTGGAGCCTCTTGTTTAATGAAAGTGCGTGTAAGGACCAAAGGTCATTGTTGTTCTATTTAGAGCATCCTTGACATTTAAAGCCAACTCCCTTAACATGAAAGTTGGATACAGAGGCTCGGCTGTATCTAAATGAGTTTTCCATTTAAAAAAATAAATAAAAATGAAGATGCAACATATCTGTGTGTAAAAGTATCAAAAGCAGTTAACTCATGTTTTTCCAATCTGCTTAGCTATTCAGTTGCTGATCTTTATCTTAAGACATTAAGACACATTGCAATACAACCATGAGTCATACTCTAAGCTGTTAGTCTTGTGTGTATTGTAAATGTTGGTTATTTCATTAGCAGTGTGTCTGTGCAATGAAACGGCGGTGTTTAAGTCTTCCTCCACAATTCAAAGCAAAAGAGTCTGGAGGATTGGATGTGTGGGCCCAGATTAGTGAAGATGGGGAGCTCGTTAAAGATTGTGCTGTGAACTTTAGCCGATAGAAAAGGAAGAAATGGGATCTATCATAACTGAAGCGGAATTAATGCCGGACACTCTACTTTCTTGGATTGTGCTTCAAAAAGAGTTCATAATTGCTCCAGTTTCTGAAAACCAATTCCATTCTTAATACATGCTGTCAGCACCTTGGTCAGTTCCCCTTTGTCTCCTAATGCACTGAAACTAGGACACTGTGAGTCATGGCATCAGCTCAAATAGGCTTGTTTTTTTCTAACAAGGGAGTGGGTAGTTGATCGTTTTTGTCTTTGTCTAGATTAACTTGGATTTGACAATTTCTGATTTCTTTCCTCTCTTTTTCTGTTAACTACTGGTGGGCAGATCGATTCAAAATATCCATAGTATTGATACCAACGTTGGTATCTGTATTGATAGATACTTGCGTGATCGATACTTAAGGTTTAGTTTCTCTTCTCTACGTTCAGTACAAAAACTCATGTTGTTTGTGTCCAATCTTCTCACTTAAATGTATCTAAATGAATAATTTTACTTTTAATGTAAACCGCAAACCTGAAATATGAATATACTAACCCTTTTTGTTAACTGTCAAAGGAACATTAGCATTCACATATTTAGGCTAAATTCAGATTATTATTATAGACTTAATTATTATTACACCTGGTGATTCCCCAAGAGCTATGGTTATCCAAATTTTGTAAAGACTACACAAAGTAGATGAAGTGCTTTTCTGAGTAGAAAGTATTAGTATTGATATAGGTGTCAGCAATACTGGCTCTGTTACTTGGTATTGGATCAATACCAAATTTGGCATTCTCACACACCACTACAGACTTTTTATACTTATTTTATATTTTAAGTAATATATGTCCAGGACATTTCCATTTTTTTTTCATCACACAGGGTTTGTGTATCGCCAACTCCTGGAGTTATAATTTTACTATTCCTCACTGCTGTGATTTAAAGTACACTCCCCATACTACAGTGGCCTCAGAGGGTCAAACACAAACCTAAAATTCCAATGGGTAAAAAGAAGGGCAAGACACAGGAAATTGCCTAGTTTATACATGTCTGTTCGGTCTAGAATAAAATACATCTTGAAAAAGGCTCAAATACATTCTTTTATTATACTTGTTTACAGAAGGTTGAGGAGAAAAGAAAGACTTGCTATATTGTTGTGTATGCAGCACAGTGACTAAAGAATAACCATTCTTTTTTTTAGATTATTTTATATTCTTTAATGTTAGATCCATAAATATTGTTAGATAGATTTTGCAGCTCAGGAATCTCTTGGGCTCAAAAAAAACATTCTGATCTAATACAACAGGATTAGTTTTCATTGCATGTGTGATGGTTGTTTACTCTTTGTGATTGTGAGACATTTATATTGAAATTGAGCAGACAACACATTTTCCTGCAGTGTTTTTTATGCTTCTCTTTTTCTTTTTTCTTTTTTGCAATTTATGTTGAGATGGAAAGTCTGTGGTGCACGACAAATAAATGGTGTGTGTGCCTCGAGTGTTTGTATGTGGAGAGAGCGTGTGGGGTAATTTTGGGGAAGGAAGACAGTTACGTCTTGTGTCAGATGTCTTTGTGTCTTAAACCATGTGTCAAGGGCAATACTGATTCTGTGAGTGCGTTACTATGAGGACGGTCTGTGCTAGAGAGGGTTTTTCTGCCTCCCAGCCTACACTTCTGTTCAGCTTAGCCCCAAATTTTCACTTTGCACGTCCAGGGGTTGGAATTCAAATCATGCGGAACGCAAATCCCTTGGTGGAGATGTTTGAGCAGTGCTTCTCTTGAATAAATCAGAAGCAATTACAGAGAAAATCCGTTCCAGATACTTTAGTTTGCACCTGATCTGCTGTTGCTAAATAGATAACAGTCAACTCTGGAGGGCTGGACTTGGGAATTATAGCTACATTTATTTCTGCCCATATTGATCACTTGAATTTTTACAATTACAACCAGGGTCAAAAATAGGCAACCTGCAATTATTATTGTAGTCAACCAAAAGGAAACTCCTTGGTTGTGATTAATGTGTTATTGTAGCACAATAAGTCACATTTGTTCTGTGTGACCAAGCAGAAAGCTGCACTGCAAAGGAAATGCAGTTGTATAGTCTGGTGTTTGATGACACTAGTCTCCAGTGCTAAGTGCTCCCAAATGAAAATAATGTGCAATCATTTTATTCTTTTTCTGCCAATTTCTTACCCTGGGAAAAGTAGATCTGCTTTAATATATGACTATTATTGTAATTTTTTTTTTTTACTTTAAGATTTCTTTTGTCCCAGTGTGTTAGGGGGTGGAACCCAGTATAATGACCTTTCCAGCGTTTTAATTTATTTTAAAAAGGTTAGACTGAATCCATTTCCCCACCACAAAATAATACACACTAATACATTACATTAAAATCAAAGTTTAGTACTTACTGTTGGAGAAATCTAGATTTAATATCTTTAACTATATGTCCTTAGCCTCAACATTAGGTCAGCGCACACTGTGAGAGATAATAGAGCCTTCCTTCAGCACCAAGGCTGCAGCCTGTTTAGTCTAGACACTAATAAACACCATGACATGGTGTGATCGTTGACGCAGGACAAGGCTATATTGTCTTATGTACTCCAGAAACATGCAGACTAGTTCTTCAATGCTACACTGTGTTTTGTGTTCTGTCTCCAGGTCCTGTACTGATGGTCAATAAACTTCTTCAGTCGAAGACATCTCAAGCCTGTCTTTTCTCTTATGTGACTCTTTGCAGCTCTGAGGGCAACTTAAATATTCTCCAACACTTACTTTGTACTTAACTCTGAGGCCAGCACCAGAACGATGCAATCCTTCAATTATCTGTTCCTTATTAAACATTAAATATTGAACATTGAGAGTCATTAGGTTCTTGTGGTCCAATATGTTTAAAATATGTGGTGCAGAAACTTTTTTTTACTTTACTTTTTATGTTATGAAATTCAGTGCGCCTGGCTTTGCATGTCAAAATAATTGGCCTGTCAGTGGAAGTGAAAGTAAGTCTTGGGTTCTGTATATAAGCTATTTTAATTAAATTCATAACATTTCTTCATTTAAGTGGTTATTCAATTTTTTCAGTCAAACTGTCATTACAATATTCAATTAAACTTACTCATATCACATCTTTCCCTAATGCTATGCAGCCCCAAACAAGTGCTTATCAGTAAATTAAAGTCAAAAACAGGTTTACTCTGACTTTTTGATGAACATGTGTCATATGTAAAAATGCTGTGTTTTCTTCTGTGAGCTGCAAAAGTAAAATGGTGGAATACAGGCAGAGGGCAAATAAATAAATAAATTGCCATCACTTGTTCCCAAGAACCAGATGTGTGGAATAAAATGGTTTCACACTGTCTGAGTATTACTACAGATTTTCAAGAAAGGTCTGCATCTTATCAAGTTTAAATTAATTAATGTGGACTAAGCTGCCTATTTTAGGATAAGCTCCCAGACTGGTTGTTGTGTTGCTAGCTCATGCATGGAGAAAGGTATCACCACTGAAGAGAAAAGCATGTAACCAAGAATTTTCCATCTGTTTGTACTGGCTTATTACTTGTAGTACACTGCATTATCAGGAATGTTTTTTTTTTGTTTTCGTTTTTGTTAATTAAACAAAGACAGGGTGCACGTGGCAGAGTGGTTAGCACTCCTGCCTCACTGCAAGAAGGTCGTGAGTTCAAAACCCGGCCGACACAAACATTCTCGGCCGACTCCTTTCTGTGAGGAGTCTGCATGTCCTCCATGTGTTACCGTTGGTTCTCTCCGGGTACTCCAGCTTCCTCCCATCGTCCAAAGACATGCATGTACAGGTTAATTGGCAACTCTAAAGTGTCCCTAGTGAATGAATGTGAGAGTGAATGGTTGTCTGTCACTGTCTGTCCAGAGTGTGCCCCGCCTCAGGCCCAAAGCTACTGGCATAGTCACCTGTGACCCCTAATGGGACAAAGTGGTAGAAAATGAATGAATGAATGAATGAATAATTAAACAAAGAATATAGAGTTATTATTCATACAACAAAACTATGTGTTGGGTTTGGGTTAATATCTATTTATTGAAACTATTGAACAATTTTTGGATTTGGAATTTCTCAACACTAAACACAAAACCAGGCCACAACATCAAATGAAGAGTAATTGTCAAATGAGTAAAACTACAGTAGTTACAGAGCAATGACCCTAAACTAGTCCTGAGAGCCACTTCAGCAGCTGCCACTTGAAAGTATACGCACTGCCAGCTGCAAATTAGCAAGCGAATAATTGGCCCCCCAAAAATTGCATAACCATTAACCATGTGCTGTTTGTGGAGTTTAAAGAGTCCCATTCATTTTTTATTTTTTTGTCCTATGCCTAAATAGAGCACAGTTTTTATTGCAGGGCAGTTACCTCAGAGTTTTGGTCTGGGGTGAGCAGTAGCATCCCTTTGTACCGTGTCCTGGAAAGGATCTGTGAAAGGAGCTAATGAGTCTCCTGAATCCATGATGAAATAATTTGACAGACACTGCCGCCCAGAGTCATTGCCATCTCTCCCACCGGCAAACCTTCACTGTTACGCACATCTGCACCATACACTCGGACAACACCTGCACTTAACTTATACTTCCATTAGTCACTGTCTGTGTGAATTAAGAACTAGGAGGAAACTGTTTCTGTTCCTATTGGGATGAAGCAGAATATTTAGAACAGCAGACTATGACGTGAATGAATAGTGGTTCTAATGTGCACAGCCAACAGATATGACAGCAACTTGTGCAATGGGAGAATGGTAAATTGTGTTGTAGAATTGTACAGAGATAATTACAGAACTTGTAAGGTCTCAATTGCTCAATTGTCAGAAACACCTATATCATAAATAGGTGTTTGCCATTCTTTTTCTAAACATAATTTTCCAGGACATTAGAACTGATCTGCCAGGTGTGACAGACAGAAAATGATCTGAAATAATTAAATGTCAACTAATTTATTTGAGACAGGAAGAAGGAGTAGTCTGATGGTAACTTACAAATATAGCTTAAAAGCACCTTTATTACATTTTGATTCATATTCATAGGAGTTCTTTCTCTGAGTCATTCTTTTTAACTTCAGATTCTATTGTTCCACTCTGAAGTGTCAAAAAGCGCTTATTTTAGCAGTGATGAAATTGGCAGCAGTAACTTGATTAGCTGTGGTTGTCTGTGACTGCTCCCAGTGAACACTTGTCCCAAATGCCTAGGGCTTGCGTCCCAGGGTTGGCATCACTCCAGCTGGGACCCCCTCCTCCAGTTGCGTTCATGTGTCCAGACCTGTCCATTTCGTAAACTGCATTCGGTGTTGAGCCCGTGTGAGGGCTCGCTTCGTTTGACAGGTCACACCCAGAGCTGTGAACTCAAACCAATGCCAGTTATCACTTCACTGGACGCCTGAAGGGGCCACGGATTAAGAGCTGATCCCCTCTGACTTTTTGGTCCATGTAGCCTCAAGAAAGCGCCGAGACAGGACGGTCACACTTCAAATTTTTACAAAGAAACACTGTGGGAGTTGACATTTTCTTATGTTAGAGTTCAATATATCCACATTTAAATAGTTTTTGGTTACAAATAAATTAATGATTTTTGGCTTTTAACCTGCATTTCTCTCTTTTGTTATCGCTGTTTAGAGCCAGGCCATAACAAAGTGGGGACTCGTCAAGGATTTGAACCCAAGACCTATAGTAGGTGTTGGACCTAGTATGAAACATGATTTAAATACAATGTGTAAATGTGACCAGTTTGTTGAATGATGAAATGACACTTTATATTACTTGCTATATTTTGAATTTTATATATTTATAATTCCCAAGATTTATTTACACATGTACTCATTTGGTCAAACAGCAAAAACGTGCTACTGTAGCATAACATGAGAATCACTGATGACTGTCAAATTAAATCCCATAACAAGAATGCACCTGCTGTCATTTACACATTTGTTCATAAACACCTGCTAAACACCCACAAAGAACTTGCACAGTGCTAAAGATTGCATGTAATTCAGCACACGCTTTTAGGGATCTTTGTAAATCAGCGTCTTTGTGCTCACAGTAAAAATAGTTGACCCAAAAATTGCAACAATATCTGTCATCTGATTTCTTTTATAGCACTTCTAGATCAAACCTGTTAAAAGTACTGGTGAGACTTTCCAAGGAAAGAAGAAACAGCCTATGATTGGTTTCTTGCATGAACACACCAATGAAAAATTTACAAGTTTAGCCTTTTTGCACCATGTCCAGCCTCTTTACACTGTGCATCAGCTTTTGGATACACCCTAAAAGTTAATGCACTTGACTTTGCATTTTAGGCCCTGGCTACACCTACACATATATTTTCTTGGTTTGTCATATTTTATATTTTTGAAATGTTTATGTATGCCATATTTTATGTTTTTAATGCACTTTAAAAATAAAGTTTGATTGATTGATATTTTTTAAGGAGACAATTTCTCCTTCAGTTTTTAAAAATGATCTCTTCACACTAGAGCAAAATATCTCACCATTACCTCTGAAAACACTCAAATTGTGTTTTCCAGACTGGAAAGGTTAATCTGACTACAATCCAGGAGAAACAGGAGGTGCGCAGGAGCCCAAACGTAAAGGAAAAAGTGTGTTTATAAAAATATCCATTCAATTGCAGCTAGGGCTTTATTAACCAGACTCCTTGCTGTATCAGCAAGAAGTCTAGTAAAGCTCAATGCCAGCTCGTTTTCCTCAAGGCGGGGCCTGGCGGGGACAGCGGAATTGCAACGGACATGACGTTAGCAAGACAACAATCTACGAAGAAGTAAACAAACATGGCGTGCAAAAACATCTTCTTTAAAAAGGAATGCTCTTAGCGTCGTCTGCTGTTGACGTTTTAAACAAGGTAAAAGCAGGGCTGTCTTGACTTTTTAAAAGTGAATTGAAGAACAAGAACAAACTCTCGGCAGTCCCACACACCATCTTGACTGTTTGACCAAGGGACTTAGGTCGTCTAAGTGTGACGCAAGGCAACACTCAGCATTCAAATGTGATTTGTCAGTACTAAACATATCTGAGGAACTGACTGGCTTACGGAGATTTGCCAGATTGAGTTCCTGTTTATAGAAAATACAGAGAGCTCACAACAGGCTGAGCCAGGCTAGGACTTTATACCATCATGTTTTTTTGTTTTGTCTTCTCTTGAAATGCTCCTACTCAGAACTCTGATGATACAGCACTAATAAACTAGAGGATATGAAATACATTTAGTCCTAAAATGCTCAATAATACAAACTAACTGGAAGCAGCAGGATATTCTGTGTAACACATGACTGTAGAAAAGCAGGAACAACTCACATTGGTTTTCTTGAATAGCTGCTGTTTGATCTTCATAAGGTGCTGGGAACGGCACCTTTGATATGCAGATCTTTCCCCATTAGGTTCCCCCCACACCCCGCTCACTCGCTGCGTTGTTTTTCAGTGCAATTAGCCACCGTCCACCAAGCTTTCCCACTGCCACTCTCGCCTTGTTGAGTGCTGCCAGTAAACAGCATTTTTTTTCACAGGCGCTACAAATGCCCCGGTGTTAATAGAGGAAATTTCAACATCTCTGGCCTTGACTGAAAGTGCGACGGGTGCAGGAAAGTAAAAGCAGGGCGAATACCTGAGAGTGGAGGGAATGAAATGTGAAGGCGGTTCATTACTGAAAAGAATGGGCTTTGTGAAAATCAAAACCTGCTAAGGCACAGTTTATGTCCACTATAAGTGGCATTTTTTATATTTGAATGCTTTTGGAAATTTGACAGATATGGCAATTAAGTAGTTGACGTTAGCATTAGCATAAGTTAAATTGTTTGTTCAATTCTAACTGATTTTCTGATTTGCAAATTATTTGTGATATATATAATGGCTCATAGACATAAGTGTTTGTAAAAACTACACCACAACCAACTACATTAGGCAATGATATATTCTTTGTTGGGTAAATATTTTTTGTCCTATAACATTTTTACCCTCTGAAACCTGAAAAAAATCAGATTATTTTTTCAAGATAAAATTGAAGTACTTTTACAAGAGTACATTTGCAAAAACAGATAAACGCCATTTTGGAAAATAATTAACTGAGCCTTCTAATTTATTCTTTGCATAGCGCTGTTTTTAAAACTTCCTGTTTATGTTCCTACGACCACCCAAAGCAAACATTCAGAGCACTGCAAGAGAATTCATGTTTCTATTATGAACACATAATGTTGCATGTAGTATAATGACTCATCATCTGACCTGTTCCACTGGGTTTGTTCACAGAAAGGACATGTCCCTGCAGGGCTACCATAGGTGCTCACTGGCCATTGAAAGGAGATTGTGAGGAGTACTGTATAATTGCAACGTACAATTTCAGTATTGTCTCATGAATTTGGTTGGTTTTATTGTTTATTTTCCCGAGAGAACTTTTGTTGGCACTATATGAATTTACGTGAAAACAAATCGCAACATGGGATTTGACATATCTTCAAATTTAAGTAGTATTTTTGTGCCAGAAATGTCATTATTCCACATGTGCGGGGGTGTTGCAGGAACATTAAACGTCAAACAAACGTCAGCTCTTTGCGAACAGATTTAAGGCATGTGTGAGGTTTGAGGGCCTTGTTCGTGACATACGGTGTTGGCGCTTCATCTCAAACCTGCTGCTTTCTTCACAAACCTCTCCAGCTTCACAAATCAGTTGAAAGTCACTGCAAAACCAACAGTAAACATGGGCCACAGATGAAATTCCCATATGTCTGTCTCTCACGCACATCCCTCACCTGCGCAGCTAGATCCAACGCTCCTAATCTGTGCTGCGTTTTTCCAAAAGACAATTTACATGACTACTTAATTTGTTCAATTACTTAAGACATCAGGAGGATTGGCTGCAGTGATTGTAGTTTCTCGTTCCGTGAGGACATGATTGGCAGCTCCCTCCGTGTCCTTCTGTCTCTGTCAACCCTCTTTATTCTCCCGTCTTTTTAATGTTTATCTTATTGAGTATAGTTTGGCGGGGCGAGAAGAACGAAGGGAAAAGAGTGGAAGGGAAAATGACAAATGCTTTGCCGAGACATGAGCTTTGGTCTTTGGGGAATTTTTGGGCAAAGGAAAGGACACATTGCTTGTTTCTTGAAAGCTCTCGCTGATGCGTCTAAGGAGTTGATTGTATTGTGTCACCTGGTTTGTGCTGAGTGTTTGTGAAATGACTCATAAGGCAGGCTTTTAGTGCAGGCAGAAAAAGATTTGTGCATCAAGGTGGCAGCTCTGTAGTTGTGAAGGAAAAGGTAATCCAGGTGGCAGGCCTTGAAGTCATTCAATTCCATGTTTTCTTTTGCTTTAATCATCTTTAGCAATTTCGAACACCACAATACCTCGTTTATCACAATCATCTGTGCGTTATTAGACCTTTAAAATCAAGCCTTAGTTTCTGCGAAACGGTCAGAACGCCCAATTTTCACTTTTAACAGATTTGGCCTTGATACTGCATAAATGTATTTTGTGGTTTGGTAGAATGGGGACTAAGTTTTTGTGACTGAGTTTTGAAGTAGACACACTTGGGTAAAAAAATGCTTTGTCCACACTAGAGGTGGGTCAATATATTATATATGTATTGTTTTTCTCTTGTCGTGCATTATCATAATTCAGATTGTGATGTTTGTTAAAACAGAGCAAAAACTAAAAGCATGTGATACACATTGGTTAATTTCAGACAAAGAATATTAAAATGTGCAAATTATGCACAAAATCGAGTCAGTCTAGGGCTATCACACACAGGTAGGATTTATTGTAGGTTAATAGCTGCAGGATCACTGTACCATGATTTAGTTTTTGATTGTACAGGAAACTTTACACAAGTTTATACCTTATTGTTGTCATCAGTTATTAAAATATTACAAAACAGTAAAACACAATTTACTGTGTTCACATAGCACGAGAGAAAATCTTTGTTCAACGCATTGTTTAGATGTCCTATAGCCTGAATCACAGTAATTAAAATTTCCCTTTGTTAAGTTAATATATCTGTGCAATAAAACATAGTCAGCCTCAGTCCATACAATTAGCAGGTCACAAAAACTGTTGGACTCAAGAGCAGTCATGACAGACATATTTTGTAATGCTCTGAAAAAAATGTCTGTTTTTTGTGGACATACCATGGGGTTTGCAGTTACAATAGCTATACACATCTGTCTGCTTTTCAGTATTGTAAAAACAAAATGACATATGACATTTATTCACCAACATTGCACAAAAATAGGTTTTGACAATGCATTTAAAATCAGAAATTCCATGACCTTCTAAAGCCAGACTTCATACTTCTGTTAATTCTGCAAAAAGAACAGTATGGTCTTGTAGTTGTTGTTTCCCAAACATCCCTCCTGAAATATAGTCTCATTAAAAAATCTACCTTGTGCAAAATAAACACAAGCCAGCCCTGCTACGACACCGAGCTGTAAATCTCACTGTTGTTGTTTGTGTCCTGAATCCCAGCTGGCTTGTTTTACCACTCAGTTTGAGGCCTAGGCATATTAACTGTGATAACTGACTCACATCAATTGTGCTTGTGTCAATTACCGGCTCTGTGCTGCGGCACTGCAGGTGTCCCCACAGGTCATCTGAGGCGGCTGGGACACAAACAAAAGCAGCTGTGTTGTGGTTGCCAAGAACCTTCATGTTGGAGGAGCTTGATTATAAACTGTTGTGTAATGTGCAGTGTAGGAGCCTCATGACTTGGCCTGTATTCCAACATGAAGTCATTTTTATAGAGTTGTGCAGACTGAATGGCTCCCATGGACTATATAATGATAGATGATCAGCATGATCTGGTGTCTGCTTGTTGTATAGGTCAGACTTGGCCATTTTAACTTTCCTAAAGGTTGTTGATTGGCACAAAGGTTTGACTTCTATGTTTAAATGCATGGCCCTCATCACTGACCAAGATTTACAGGCCTTTTAGTTTTTGACATGGTCTGGGCCTCGTGTATACGGATGCATTTGAATCTGTGTGGAGGTGTGAATAAGTATGAAACCTCATATATCAAGGACATTGTGTTTTATTTGGAAAATACTGTCCTAGAAACAGCACAGCATCGTATTTTAGGCTCTTACTATGTCAGAATTCATTATGTTTCCATGCAACATGCAATCCTTAATGAAGGGTTTCACATCAGAGAGAGTCATCATACATATACACTAATATAAATATAGAAGTAAATGTTCAGAAAAGCTGTAAAACAAATCTTATGGGGACTCAGGAGGATGCCAAGCATGAATAAAACATGTCTCGCTGGCCACATGTGCCCAGATAGAGAGAAGAAAATGTTTAAATCAAGGTGTGAAGGTGGCCCAAGTAAAACTCGCACAAACAATGTGAGGGACAATTGTTGACTTTAATTCTGGGGTCTGCAGCAAATAAAGAATGCTTACTTTGTACCTGCAACGTTTCAATCTGTGGACTCAAAAGAATGACCATTATACTTCTAGTACAACTATTTTGGAAGTTCTTTAGGCGCTTTTATAGATGTTTCTTCACACATATATTATCTATACATATTTATGAGCATTTTTAGTATCATCCATTAGACGCTGGATTTAAAGAGCATAACCAAAACAACATTGCAAATCTAATAAACATTGGCTGTGTCAGAGCTGCTGTAGAATTGTCACATCCATGAGTGAGTCAATGGTTAATTCTTATTAATGTCTGAGTCTGGCTATGAGTCAGTGTGACTTTTGACGGTAGATTTAGTGGAAAATGAACTGTTGGAGTGTCATTATTTCTGTCATTGCTGTGAATGATGAAGACCTTATCCTCCAGAGGCTTTAGATTTCTCCACGTTCATCCACACAAAGACAGGCTTCAGCTTATCAAGACATCTTGACTGCATTTCTTTTTGCTGTCTTTCTGGGTTTGACCTTGCAATGACCCTAACAATCCAAACCTCAGGCTATTAGGCACTTCACTCACTTCCAGTTGGAAGCACAGAAGAGGAAACAGCAGACATTTTCTGGATGGAACACCGAGGCGGACGGCCACAGCTGATAAATGAAAGATTGCAGGAGCAGGAGGTTGTGTGACTGCTTGACTAATTCATCATATTCCTGGAAAGAGAACGAAGCTGTCTCCTCGGTCCCTTGCCTTCTTGGAACAGTCATCCTCTCCTTATGTTTTCTGGTTCCTGTTGTTTTTCGCGGGAGTACTTACTCATCCTGGTGATTCCACTCCAATATGTTGCCATATGGTCTGGCTTATAGGCTTGATTTATTCAAAGCCACCACTCGTAACAGCGCCATGTTATTCATCCCTCGCTAATGACGGAGGGGACCAATAAGACTCGGGGAAAGCTTCCTCGGCGGCAAAGGTGTCAAATGGAAAGGCCTGGCAGGTGATGCTCGCCGCCGAAATGTCTCGTAATGAGCTTCTGAGACTCGTGGAGCAGGAAGTATGGGACGCCAGGACGAGTGACTGATGGAGGCGTGGGGTTAGATATCGTCAACAGAGAAGGATCGACGGAGAGAAAGCTAGAGTGACGGATAGGATGAGGTCCAGGGCGCAACGGGAAACACAAAGCAGAGATGTGCGGGAACAAATGAGCTCAATAAAACACATGGGCAGCTTCCTTCGGGGAGTCACGGCTCCTTGTTTTTTCTTGACAGAGGGACGCCGCTGTGTCTTCAGTGATTACTCATGCTCCGTGCCTCTGTCTTTCCAGTGCAATTTACCCCCTTCAGACAATAACACCTCAAATACTTGTTTTCAATGGACAGCCACCTTCCAAATATACAGTATCATGTTTGATTTTCAAACTGGAATCCAAATAATTGTATAATTATTATATCCTTTAGTTAACCAGGTGATATCCTTATTTTCCAAGAGTGACCTGGCCAATACAACAGCATTACTCACAGTTTCTGACAAATACAAGACATTATCAAAAACACAAATAACAATATTTACAATAGTTACAAAATAATCAGTTTGTGCAAGTTTAAAAACAGTTATATTTACCAAGCTCATTGATTTTACGCTTCTTTAAATTCTATTGAAATGCTGCCTTACCCAAGTCTGTTCTGACTCTGGGAACCACCATCAGTATGTTCTTTTGAGAACGCAGAGCATACTGTTGTTGTTTTTTACGCATGTATGTGCAGAGGTAAGATGGGAAATCAATCCACATAAAAATAAATAAATAAATAACTCTTCATCGTCATTCTTTTTTTTTTTTTACATTTTTTAGTGTCAGTGTTCGATTTCGATCACTCTTACAAATGTTGTGTTAAAATATCTGTCTCCATTATCCAATCCAGTGACAGTTACTGTTTATAGTTGTTAGGAAATTCAATCACCTACTTTTCACAAATTAATCTTTTTAATAATGGAGTAATAATGTTAAATGGAGTGTATTATTTTGGTGACAACCTAAGGCAGCCCTGCAGGGACATGTTGTTGTCTATGAACAAACCCACTAGAAATAGGTCATGATGATGAGTTCATGTTAAAAATCTTCATAAATGTCCTAGGACTTCACACAAGACTGAGTGTTCAAATAAGAAAACTTAATGCACTTCTCTTGCAGTGTTAAACAAACATGCTGAAACATATCTATAAATAATTTGCAGGCAATACTATTAGAATTGCATCATTTTGCACCCATTTTGTTTGTGTTTGCTGCCCAACGATTGGAGCTGAACAATGCAGCCGCCCAAGCCTTTGGAAGCCCAGCCTAGTCCCTCACAAAACAAACCCCACAAAAAAAAAAAAAAAACACATTGGTGAGGAGAATAACTGACACTCACTGAATAAACCACATTTTTTATCCTTGACCTTATATACCACCACATTCATACCAGAATAGTAGGCCTCATTGCAGCACAGTGTTTTTTTCATAAGCTGCAGTTGGCGCTTTTCATTAAGCCTCAAAATGAGAGTGGATGTATGGAAATCAGATTTAATGAGAAAATAGCATTTGTTTGTGAAGCCACTCTGTGCAGTACATTCAGATGTAAAAGTTTGTATGATTTAAAAGTTGGCGAGGAATTGTCTTGTCAGTAGACTCTAATTATCTGTGAATGCAGCTGGCACTTATGGAGGCGTTGTTTTGACATAAAATTAGCCTGATTGTCATTCTATGTGAAACTTTCTTTATTTCACACAGCTAATTATGTTACTATATGTGCCTAAGGAATTACAGGACCTTTAATTAAACAGCATTCAAAATAATATAATTTAAAAAGCTGAGATACATGTTGGAGATGATTCATTTTAGGTCATTTATTTAAAAACAAAAATGTAGTGGTGTACATATTAATCACAGTGCGTGGAAGAAATGATCATTAAGATTGTGTAATATATGCAAGATTTAGTTGTTATGGGAATGAGTAATGTGATTTTAAAACACATTTTTCTTTTATGCCTGGCGGCTATTGCACATTAAAGCAACAAAGGAAAAAAGACTGTTAGTTTGACAAAACTTGGCATTTGACTGTATTTATAAAGTGCAACTAAGCGTCTATTACTTTTGTTTTTGGTTTAGTGGAGTTTGATCACAACCAAGTTCATAGTTAATAAAGTCTAAATAATATACATAATAATGTGGAATAAGTAATGGTTAAGAATTTTCTCGTACTGTAGTGGTACTGAGCAAAGGTCCTTAAACTTCTTGTAATGAGTGTAATCTAAGTAACTACTTGGCTGTCTAAGCACTGCCTACAGGTCTATATTCTATCACTGGTCATATACAGTGAGTATATAAGTGTTGCTCTACTATACTAAATATATACAGTAGTTTAAACAGGGCCATTTTTACAATTTATTATTCGCAAGAAAATATATCTATATCTACAGGAAAAGAACATCTTTATTGAAATACTGACTATATTACCAACTGTGCTGCATTTTAATGGCTTAAAGAAAGACTAAACCTATTGTTAAACAAGGACCATAGGCAGAGGCAGACTTTATTAATTACTAATTAATATTTATTGAAGGCTAAGATAATGGTAAAAAAAAAAAAATAGATATTTTTTTGTTGTATACAGTATCTAAAAGACACAAATTCTGAGACCACTGAGAGTACCACAGTGGTCTCAGTGAACCACTTTTATAGAGCATGTGGTGCCATGTGAAATATATTATCAACATTCTCTGAATGGAGGAAATATCCTCCTGTAGCCATTCAATTATTTTTTCTAGTCTATAAAAAATTAGTCTTGCCTCTCTCAAATCGAGTTGGATTGCGAGCGGATGGAACAAATAGACACAGATTAAATTACTTCTAAATGTATCTGGACATAGAACCATACAACCAATCGGAATTCAAGAGGCAGTACCATAGCACAAAATTAGCTGTTGCTAGCTAGTGATGCTAACAGCACATAAAGAACCTCTGGTCTCTATAAGGCATTATTAGAACACACTGTATATGTTCTTGTGTTTTAAAAAGAAAGCCAATCAGCGCTATTGGCAGTTTTATTGACAGAGTTTGTGGGTTACTCGTCTCAAAATCTTTTTTACAGATGGCCCTTGTGAATGCTGTTTAAAAGGGCAATAAAACCGGAATGCTATTGTTTTTTGGAGGGAAAAACCCTAGTGTATTTCCATGCTGAGAAAACCTGCAGGGCATTGTCTCAATAAAATGTACAAACAATAGAGTGAAACCCTCTCGGCAGGCATATTGCACATTGCAGTTTTTAGCCTATTGCGTTGGTGTGTTCATTTTATCACTGGATGAGCTAAAAGATAGACAGCAGTGGCAGAGTTGGTGCTATAATACGTCTGTTGGTAGTGGCAGGCTGTCTTCTGGCAGAGCTTTAACCTGAATCCAAAACCCAATGGAGAGAGTATGTGTATGGACAGAACATAATATGGAAAATACACTGCATGTTTCAGATGTTGTCTTTGTTGGCGGTCCAGAAAATAGACCTGTCTCCGATTTCAAAAATGTTCTGGATTTACATGCCAATTAATCTGGTTTGATGTTGTGGGCTCATTAAATGCTCAGTCTTCAACTAAGCCTCAGGTTAATGAGCAGGATCCTAATTATCTCCAAGTCAGCATCATCCCAACATACCGTCAAGTGCACTTGTTTGAACATGCCGCTCCTCGTTGAAAGCGGTGTTTTTGCATGTCTAAGTTACTAGAGTGTACAAACAGAACAAGGTTTAATGGGATTTCTCATGAGAGCTGCCACTAGGAGAAGGTTCCCGGCCAGAAGCTTATATACACCCCAGAGCAATTCCTTTTGGAGCGACAGGGAGCACTCTTAGATTCAGGAGCGAGGGCAGGGAGGACAAATGAATTATTTAGGCAAATGTGTAGCGCCGGAAGGGGCCGTGTGACAGCGAGAACATGGATGCATGCGAAAATAACAATTTGGGTGTTTAAAGTGAGCCGGTAAAATATGACACGCTTCAGCTCCACAGCAGAGTGGAGTGGGGTTTCAGTTTAAAAGCAGCCATTTGATTAAGTGTGGGACAAAGCACTCATATACAAATACTTTTATACATTATCAGCAGAATTATACCAGATTGCTACTCTTACAGATGAATTTCTCCATTACCAGCGGAAGTGGGATAAATAGTCCAGATTTTAATTTTAAAAGTAGTTCTTGAGTACTTTTTGATTTTCTGCACAAATAAGTTGAACCAAAATAACCATGTTAAAATGACATTATTAACCCTGTCAGCTCACTTGTATTGTAGGTGATGCCAAAGACTGACATTTAAAGTTCAAGAACCCAAGCTCCCAAATTTTCAGGGTTTATGCTCAACTAATAAAAAGTGCAATTGAGAAAAAAAACGACTTATTCATCTGGTGAAATTATTTTATAAATCATAGACTTGGCATAATGGAACTACACCACTTGGAGCGCTGCAGAAATACAAAATGCAAAATTAATAACTTTCATGAATATTTATGACTGATATTTTAAAAATAAGCATATATTAAACAGGAATAAGAAAAAAATAAGAATTTGACTTTTTTGTGAATATTTTTGAATCACTTTCAACACTTTGACAATATTATTTATCTCCATTCCTGTGGAGTGTATATTTAATGACATGACCGCAATTTGGATAACTTTTGAAGAATAGAAATTAAATGCTGTCATATTTTAATAAAATGAAAAGAAAATGTACTTTAGTAAAAAAAAAAAGTGTGTTCCATGAAATCTACTCAAGCAGAAGATCAAAAAGTTATTGAGTAAATGTGACAGACTGAACACCCCACTTACCACTCTACTTCACTTTCTTCACTTCTTCATTAGTCATTATACCCTCATTTATGCTTTCTTCTTGAGGCGCTGATTAAGTTTGAAGTATAAAATGAAGTCATATACTTTTCCGTGGCAAAACTGTTATTTATTGTCTGTTTTGAAAAGGCTGCCGTTTTTCCTCTTTGAAGTAAGTTTTCTATAGTTCTTTTGTTTTGAGTGGTTATTTATCGCTTATATCCTACCTAAGTGCTCAGGATGACAGTTTAATTTCTATTGTGCCATTCTCATGCGCAGCAGCCAACTTTAGCAGCCCCAGCTTTGTTCCCCTCATCCATAAACTTTACGGACTGTTTTGCTTCTGAGTGCTTCACTTTTGGCCCAAGTGCGTGTTTTGACCCTTTGGCTCTAATCCCAGAAGCCACTCAGACTCAAAAAAATACACAAGGACCTTGAGCCACCCTTGGCAACTCGCAGATAGCAATTTCAAAATCCTCTCCGCTGACTGGCTGGCTCCGACAAACCTTGCCTCTGATTGTGCCATTTTTTTTCACACCAACAATAAAACAGCTGCTATAAATCAAAGCAACTGCAACTCTTCCTTTTGTTGCTTTTGATATTCATACTGTTTTTTATGTTTTTTTTTTTATCCTCACAACAAGAATTGGATTTTGTAATCTTTTCTTTTGTGGGCGAGCAAGGTCTCGCCTCTTCCTATTTGCTGTTACAATGCACCGCAGCATTAGTATAAGCATCAATACCAGAGCTTCGTGCACTGCTTTTTTAAATGTTGCATGAAAAGTTCATAGAAATCGCTTCCAGAAGCTTGAATTGATAGTTCACTGTCTTTATCACAAAGTAAAGCTCTTTGTGCTCCTTTGTTGCTCAGGCAAAGCTTTGAGCAAGGTATGAGGTTCCATCACATCATCGTAAGATGCCGCTTCGTGTGAGAGGGTTAGAAGAAGGGAAGTGTTGTGCTCTTATTCACACAGCTTTTAAATTAGGTTATGCTGCTGAGAAACAACTTTGGTTTCAGACGGAGTGAATGCATTGCAGTAATGCAAAAGCTGGAGGATAACGCTCCGTGGGGCTATTTATTAGGCAACTTTTCATTTGAAACATGCACTATGATATGACATAATACAAGGAGGAAGTGATTTGTTTAGTAAGTCTCAAGGATTATTTAATTATACCTGGAACTGGATGAGTGAGGTATACTAGCAGTTAAGCCATTCCTTAGCGCTTGCGTTACAAAGCATACTTGGTGATATACATCCATGCCCAAAGCCAGTTACAATCAAAACAAAAACTTTTGTCCGAAAGGGAAATTTGTCTTGGGCAAAGGGCTTAGCAACAGTAAATCAATACATACAGTACATGCGTACATACTTTTATTACCTCGACGACAGACACCAGGATGTTTGGGGGGGGCAGAGTACCCGGAGGAAGCACGTGCCTCAGTGCCGTCACTGCTTAAATGTACAGTTACACACATACAGTAGCATTACTGTAACCAGCAAATTAAAATAAAATCTTCCTCAAGAGGCCATGGCGTGAATATCGCCTAAAGGTAAACACTGAAGTACTATTTCCAGGTCTCTCATGTGAAAAAAATCCCAATATTTTCTGACTTTACTTATTTAAAGTAATGTATAATTACACACTATCAGCCTTTCTTTTTGGAACAAATGAATATGCTCTCATCTTGTCGTATTTGGTCACATGAGGAGCCCCACAGGACAACTGTGGTCCTAGCCGTGATATGCATATTGCACCACACACCACACATTTCGCATTAATCAGTGCAGCCCTGAACCATGAACATGTCAAAACTATGCACTGACATGCAGGTGATGTCATGTGGTTGTCACATGCTCTCAAATTGTATGTTTCTGGTTTTACACTAGGGCTGCAACAACTAATCGATTCAATAATTAAAATCAGTCTAAAAATTGGCGCTAGTAATACATGTATTATTCATGGTATTAACTGTTCACATACGGATTATGTGCTGTTACAACGTCTGTCAACAAGGGGCAGTAATGAGCCACTACATGTTTGTGATCCACCAGTATAGTACAAGACGCAGCATCCAGCCAATGATGCGCTTTATTTCGGTCACGTGACAGAAATTTACACACGTACAAGAGCGTATTTCAAAACACGGCAGTGGCTAAAGCTCGAGCTGCTCGACTGCGAAGGTAACGGACAATTAAGAGTTATATTTATGTCGTGAAAGGTATGGAAACATTTTAGATAAAGCCACAGGTCATTGTAAATGTGCTGTGTTTGACTCAGGAGCACTTACGCGCTCCGTGAGCACTTAAAATATAAGCATGATTTATTTGGAGCAGGCGACAGAACGGGACCTCTGCGTCGGACCTTATTCTGCGCATTAGTTTATGTCGCTTGCATTACTTGCATCACATTACAACATACTTAACCACCAGCTGAGAAAACACCGACACAAACTGTCCCGTTACACTTCTAAATGTCTAATAAATCTAGCTCAGGAATATGAATAGTCCACAAACGTCGCACGCTTTGGTGTATTCCTCAAAACTGTAAAGTCTGTAAAGATGGATTTAAGTGTTTTTGAGGGTGAGAAATGTTTATATGCTCTGTATTCATTATTATTATTATTACTATTATTATTATTAATGATGTCAGCCCTGCAACTAACTGGCCACTGTCCAGGGTGTACCCCGCCTCAGACCCAAAGCTGCTGGGATAGGCTCCAGTCACCCGCGACCCCTAATGGGACTAAGCCGTAGAAAATGAATGAATTATGAATAATATTTGTTAAGACATTGAAACTTATATGTTTCAAATTCATGAATACAATCAAATAGAATTTATTTCCACATTCAATGGTATATTTTTTGAATTTAGTTGCTATACTACACTTATCCAAAAATCATGTGTGGCACACTTCTAGGTACACATTTGTGTTTCTACTTATGGAAATTTAATTCACTTTACTGTAGTCTAGTTAAGACTGTGTTGAAGTGGTGCAAATGCTGTACATTACTTGATTTGTGATTTGTTTTTGTCTGATGGAAAAGATATGAAAACAAAAGATATGATTTATGTATTGTAAAAGAAACCTGACTGACTGAGTTTTATCTCTGTTTGTTTGCAGACATAAACATGGCAGGCGAGCCCAAGCCGTACAGGCCTAAAGCTGGCTCCAAGCGGCCACTATCAGCTGTTTACAGGTAACATTTGCACCACACACCGCTTTCTCCTTTCATACAAATTCATCATCTTTTACATCCTGCAGCTCTTTCTGATAAAAACACGAGACTAATACTTCAGACAGATTTTTTTTTTGTGTTGTTTTTGAGTTGGAACCTTGAATTTGTAATTGGGTTTGCATTGCATTCACCCAGCCTTGACTAGAGCCAGTTTGGCACAGGCTTAAAAAGCTCAAAGGAGAGGCTGTTGTATAAGCTTCATTAGGCATGACCCTTATTTTCTGGCCCATACACATCTCCTGGTCACAGGCAGATCAAAGCACTTGTTGTTTACTGCAGTCTGATGTGATGGAGAGGCTTGTCTGTTTACCCCTCATGGGACACTTGATATATTGGTACTTTTTTAACTCTCGCCATTGCAGTGAATTGTTAGTTTTCTTGCATTACACGTCTTACTAATTGATTAGATTGTTCATTTGTATCATTAGCATTTTATAGCAAGGTTGTAGTATAGTAATTGTCAGGCACATGAGAAGCAAAAGCCAGCACAACACAAGTCTAAATTGAAATAGCGATACATTAATCCTAATAAGAATTCCACAGGGAATAGCAATTTTCATAGAACTTCTTTCTTACTCTGAATCCCAAATTAACTGCCTTCCGGCGCATGTACTTAACATTGATTTTTCTCCCTCTCTTCAGGGTTTGGAAAAGAGTTTTCCTTTTCTTTAGCCTATTTCCTCTTTGAAAGTTTGTTTGTAATTTTTTTTGGCTCACTTTTGGATGCATGCCACTGGAGCTCGCTGCCCGACCTGCACTGAGCTCGAGGCATAAACTGTAGCGTGTCGATTCGATCAGCTTACTTTTGACAGATCCAAAATGGCTCCTTGTAAGGCATCCTTTTCACTGTAACTCTTGTCTCCTCATCTCTCTCACAGCGGTTACGAGTTTGACTATGAATACTACAGGGATGACTTCTACACCAGGTATGGCTCATTTTGGTTAACAGTTGTTTAACATAAATGTGATGAAATTTCCAAATTCTATGAATCTATTTTCAAATTTAACATAGTAATAGTGGTTTTTTCTAGGGTTATAGCAAAATGACTTGGTTACGGTTCGGAAAGATATGGCTTTTTGAAATTATGTTTAGTCTTTGTTGCATTGCATAAAACTCACCCCGGTTTAGATAATGTTCAAATTTTAGGATTGGGCAGATAGGATTAAGCTCAGTTGTAAAGTCTGTATCAATGGGAGGAGTTCCAGACCCACTTCACTTTGCTTAGAAAGTGAATGGGTTTGGCTGGCATGAATATAATACTACAGTAATTATGGTTTTAGCAGGTTATGACAATGTATTAACCATTATCAACTCAAGTGATAATTACATGTAGTTTAGTTTAGTTTATTGCATATACTTATTGTATTAAAAAATGGTAATGTTTACCTATTATTTCACTATTACCGTCAGCCAGGACCTTTCTGTGTGTAGTTTGCATGTCTTCCCCGTGTCTGCTTAGCTTTCCTCCAGGGGCTCCAGTTTCCCCTACCCTATGGGGCCAGGAAAGAGGTTTGTAATCTCAGTGGGACTTTCCTGGATAATAATAATAATGATAAAAATAATACCAAACTGTAATATAAATGCAGCCCATAGATTGGGTTCTAGGTAACATCTATACATTCTATTGTCAGAAAGCTGTTGCAGTCTTGCTGTCTTTGGTTGTTGTATTTTGCCATGTTTGATAAATGGTTTGTTACTTACGGGTCAGTTTTCAGTTAAGACCTAACTGACCATCACAGGAGTCAAAAGTCAACAGTTTTAGGGCTTTAATGAAAAAATCTTGGTAAAGTTGTGTACAAATAAATCAATTCTGCTTAAAAGTCAGGGAATCTGATGTCACAAATTATGTTCCACATATTTTAGCTATCACCCAATTACTGTGAATAATTTTGGAAAGGGAAACTGCTTGTCATGGGAAATAAGAATGTAAACAAGATGTATATTCATGTTAATGCACTCTGAGATCTCTTTGAAAAGTATCCCACTTGTTTGAAGTGCTGAGCGGACCATGCATGAAATGTTGCTAATGACAGAAATCCCACTTGTTTTTGCCTCCACCGGCGATCGCAGCACTTATCTGCCGAGGCATTTTCTAAATGTCAAACTTCTCTTCGAGAGCCGTGACAGACGTACACTGTCGCTGGGAACAGTCAAAGCTGACACTTTCATTTGACATTTAGCGCCCCCTTTCACTGAATTCTTTTCACTATTAAATGATACATGGAAAGATCACTGGGATAGATTTTGTCTCTTTAGTTTTATGTGCACAGTTTGAAGATGAGAATGGCTCTGAAATAAAATAGTCAGGGAAGATAAGGGGCTTTACAGTCAGCTGAGGGTTGAACCTGGAGGCTATACGGCATACACCATACATGAGCCGCACTAGTCAAAAAGTCACATCAACAGCCAAAGTCTCAAATTAAAATGTATATTATTTTCATAGAGTCTTATCACAAACCATTTATTCCCCATAATTCAACAAATGTGTAATTATTAGCACAATAAAAACTGCTACTCATCTGCACTGACTATCTTTTCCCTTGATTTTATTGATCTGTGTGGCTTTGTTACATTGAGTTTGACACTACCGCTAAACTTTAAATGCTATAATAAGTGCAATATGATTTGCATTTGAATAATATGATTCTATTTCAAGGCTGTTCGACTACCATGGGCGAGTGGCACCCCCGCCCCGAGCCGTGATTCCGCTGAAGCGCTCCCGGGTCCTGGCCCCTCGTCCCGTCGTGGAAAAACCTCCTTCCCTATCAAAGCTTCGTCCTCTTCCTCTTCTTCATCCTCCAGACCCCCCACATCGTCCTCTGGGCTCAAACGTAAGTGCAACAATCTCCCCTGTAAACACAATTTAAATTAAAAATCATCAAGGTTTTATGTACAATTTTATTTTACAAGGTTTATAGTTGCACTTTCAATAAACAATTTTTTAGTTTTTACGGCTTAAACGGGAACTGAACAAACTCATGCAACAAATGTCTACTAATACTGTAGCTGTTATACTTCTAAGCACACAGCTAATAGAATTACTGTAATATAATATTACACCAGGCTACATACAAATTGTAAATTTAGATTAATTGAGACCAATGGGTAAAAATAAAGATGTTTGGTATGATTAAAATCGCTATTGAGTGTTTGTACACTCAATGGCTTCTAAAAAAAAGTCGGTGAGATAAGCCAAAGTCCTGCTTAGTGTAAACTCTGATAAAAATAGTTGTGGTAGTAAGGCTGTGCTTTTGAAAAAAATCTATACAGCAGCCAGTGAATAGTAAAAGAGCATTTCCTAATTACACTAATGCCATTCTGCCTTTTTCAAAGCCTTAGTGCAAATCTTGGAGAAAAGAAACGGCGCTCTGATTCAGCTGCAAGTATAAAAAGCTCCTAAATTCACAGCTTACAACGTGACGCTGCAGTATGGAGCAAAACATGAAAATTCAAACATAATCCTTATTTTTTTTCTATTTTTGCTATTCCTGTCAACCCAATCCGTCTAAATCTCTCTGCATGGTGTGATTAAGGGGTGGTGCATTACAGCGGCCTAAATGTAATTAATGTGAGATTGGGGCCATCTCAGTGGAACTGCGGTCAGCTGTGTTTTGCTAAATGTTTCGTCTCTGTTTGTAGCTGGTGTAATTGGCTGCGGTGTTTGTCTCATTGTCGTTTGTCTGGGGCCAGTGTTATCAGCACCAGCAGCTTGGTGAGGTCTGTCAGGAGAACCTGTCGCAGTTTGTATTATAGAGGATGAAAAAAAAAAAAAAAGAAAAATAAAGCTCCATCTCCTATCCAGGTTTTGGACAGAGTCAATGAATTCTCTGTTCTAAGCAGAGCTGCGGCTGTATGTTAGGAAGACTAATTTGGCCCCTGCCAGTGCGGTGAAAAATCACTTTTTGTATTGACTTTGGCCCGAATAGATTGGCCAGAAAAATAAGGTTAGCTTGTTCAAACAACACTGGGGCTGAGGTGGTCTGATGCAGACAGTTGGAGCCAAATGGGCAATAGAAGCATTAATTCACTCGAGGGAAATTGGAAAACAACCATTAGATGCATCACAGGGGTAAGTCATTTTAATCAAGTGTGTTGGCTGTCATTTTGCTCTCAATTGTGTAAAAAATAATGATCATGTTGTATTTTGTGTGATTTAGTTGCTAATCTCAATGCACATCATTAAATTTACATCAGTAACATTAGTGCTTATTACAAGTGGGACAATATATTGTATGTTATGGGATCGGATTATTGTGTTGCACATACAGATATTGTGAAGGCTTGTTGGAGTTTTGCAAAAACAAAGCACGTGTGAGGCATTCATTTCACACGACTCAATGCAGTCAGTAAAAAAGAATGAATGGACAAATTCTTGTTTCTGTTTTTAATCAACTTTCTGTCCATTACATTTTATAGATATTATTTAAAATCATATTGTATTGTGAAGTACCATGCTATACTGGAGGCAAGGAACATTACAACATTATAAAACACTTATTTACATTTACATTTACATTTATTCATTTAGCAGACGCTTTTATCCAAAGCGACTTACATTACATTACATTACCAGTGTTACAGTCACTGGAGGCAAGGTGGGTTAAGTGTCTTGCCCAAGGACACAACGACAGTATGAACTGTGGGGCGAGCGGGAATCGATCCTACTACCTTCCGATTGAAGGACGGCCGCTCTACCACTGAGCTACTGCCACTTATAAAACACTTATCAGGGGTTACAGTTTGGTAAAGGAGACAACAGTCTTTCTTGAATGTCTCCAGTGCGTGTTTTTTCCCTAAGATTTGCTTTAAATCTGCAGCCCCGTCTCCAACTCCCTTTTTGTCCAGTTTAATCTTAATCTTTAATCTTAGGCCAATGATTCAGTAGCTCCTCAGTAACCCCTGGATACAGTTTCTATGGTTCATCTCGGGTTTCTAAAATTAGCATCATTACTCATTCCCTAAACCGTTCTTAATGTTGATTAAACAACAATGGCGGCGTTCCCTCTGCCTTCAGCCTGATCGAGTTATGGTGAGATGAGACGATGCCGGGATTAGGACGGGTATGTTTTCTCTGCGCAGCTTAGTTTGTGACTGATAATGCAAAAGGAAAAGAAAGCCGGAAGGCGTCGATAAATTAGAAACCGTTCAACACTTTCTTATCATCACAAGGACGACTAGTGAGCAGCCCAAAGCGAGTGCAGATAATGCTGCATCTGAAAAGTGAGTTTTAACGGCAGTGTGTGTCAACTCACATGTGCACTGAAGGATGTTATTTTACACATATGGAATTAGGTGAAACTGTGGAGAAGATAGAGGCACTTTAATATGTTCCAGCATCTAGATATCATATAGCTTTGGTTTGCTCTTTTTCCTCTTTTACGAAAGGTCAATTTTCTGCCTCACCGTTGCTGCAAGGTTGATGGATACTTTACAAAACATGAGACTCTTTTTCTGATTTCCCCATAGATATTACCCACACGCTATAGTGCCTTTTCTGTGGAAATATATATCCCTGTGCAATGCAATCACAACTCTGTTGAGATAGATAAAAGAAAAAAACATGCTAAAACTCTGTAGAAAGACAAAGCATCATAGATTTGACCAGTTTGCTTAAATAGCTGCACAACACCTGCAGAAAATCCATTGTAAATTAGCTAACTAATCGTCAAAAATGAATTCAATGTAGATGCTTATGTATTGTATCAGGGTTGGAAATCTTCTGTCCGTACAAAAACAGAAATATAGAAGTACAGATTCTGCTGTTTTAGCTGCTCGTTAACACAAAGAGGATGTTCTCACTCTATGAAACCCCAAACTTTTTAAGGTGTTAAGTTTCATGCCACCAACAGCTGCATGTTTCATATATTGCATTGTAACTTCGAATATAGTGTCCTCGCAAACTTTTTTGCTTTTATTTGACAGTAGGTCGACTGGAAACAGGGTGAGAGACATAGGGAACCGGGTCACCCACGTATTCGCATGTGCTCTGATGAGCAGACCCAAATGTATGCAAACTAAGAAAATGATTGTAAACACAATCAAGAAAAAAAAAAAATCAAGGTTCATCAAATCAAGGTTTTATGTACAATTTTATTTTACAAGGTTTATAGTTGCACTTTCAATTAACTATTGTGGGCTAAATATTCATCATAATAATCATAATAAAATCTATATAATATATATATAACCCATGGGATGTCTTCAGGTCCTTTTTTTTCTCGACAGATAATTACAAAATGCTTTTTAGGTGGTAAAAATATCCTTAGATAAAAAACCAATCTGGGTTTACCTCGCACCTTTAGCTTTAATCTATGACTAAATTAATTCCCAAATATCTGTCCTATTACCACATCCAATTAAAAAGGTACACAAGTATTGCAGTGTAAGCTATCTCATAACAAATCCATCCAGCAAAACACACATTATCATTACAGTTAAATAATTTCTAATAACTGAACCTAATTCCTTTTTTCTTCAACTGGATTTTTAAAATGTCTTATGTTTTTGCAAATACAAACAACAGTATGTGCAGTCCAGTTAAAGGGGAGCTTTATACCTAAAAGGTTTGAATTAATAGACACATTAGATTAAAAAAATGTTGACAGTTATTTGAGATGTGATTTTTATTTTGTGCTATTATAAGTCGGTACACAAAGTGAAGCGCTTCCCGTTGCATTTTCATCTCAGTCTGCCAGCACAGTCATTTGTTTGTTCTCAGTATGGATTCTAGTGAAAGATTAAAATGCCCTTGTGGGAAATAGAGTTTACAAAAAGCTAATATGTCAGACGGAGTTATTAGACAATGACATTTTTCTCTGGGGAGAGTTTTTTTATTTATTTTTACATGGTTTATGGAGCAGCTCACAAACTGTGTGGTGGGTGTAAATATACAGCAGAGAAACTTTAACATAAAGCTGGAGAAGGCAGTTTTGTGTAAGGGTTGAGCTCAAACTAAAAATAAAACATATCTCAATTGAAGCCTTTTTATAATCATTGAGATGACCTTGAGAATGATTAAAATATCCAAATGTCCTGGAAATAATGAAAATTGTTCTTGTATTTTTTTCCAAATTCCATCTATAAATATCAGTTTTGATTCAACTTTGACTAGCTGTTAGATAAACAATGTAACATTCCTTGTAAGTCTAATAGAAATCTAAATGTATTTTGACCCTCGGAGGACGCTGTTGTTTGAGTTTGACAGTCAGGGGTGATTATTTTTATTGGTCAGTGAATCATTAAAAGCACTTTGTGGCAAAATATTTTCTAGCCTATGTATTTGATTGGAAAAATGTTTTGTAGTGTTGCTTAAGTAAGTTACCCACTGTAATTTTAAAGGCTTCGAGACAAGGGGTGGTTTGATTTAGATCATGTCTCTTGTGGGTTTGTTTACCAAGTGCTCATCCTTACTCTTTGACAAAATCTTTTATAAATAGACAAAATCTGATACATGTCAAAGAGAATTTTCCTTCTTAACTACTTCTGTCAATTTAGCCTTATTTCCCCCAGACTGATGACACATTTCAGCTGCTGAGCATGAAAAAATAAGATTAACTTATTACTTTGTGGTCTAAATTTTTTAAGCCGCTAAAAAAGACACCCTCATGGTGGCAACCGTGAGACTGAATTAACAGTGACATCCCTTAAATATACCACAACATAAATACATGTTTTTATTTGCATATGACAAAACAATGTTCAAACTTTGACATGATGCTGTTACGCACCATTTTGCCCAAAGCCCACATATGTTTGATAGAGGAGCAGCAGAGTTGAAGAGCGAACAGGAAAAAATGAGCAATTATTCATGAGGCAGTAAACAGAAGCGGTAGGAGGCCGGACAGAGCGCCCTGTTTCTCATGCACTACTGTTTCTGCAGCGATTATCAGGACCAGCCGCAGTGAGCCTGTGAAATTTAAACGCACAATCAAAAACATCACACTGGTTTGTTAGTACGGATTATTTTGATCTACCTGCGCTAATTTAATAATCTATTTGGTTTAAGGGCATATAGAACCTGTGCTTCCTCATCAAAGACTGTTGAACTGAGATCCACCAGACAAGATGAGTATATGCATTGCCAAAGCCTACATTAAGGTAAAATGCACTGAGCCATTTTAGATATAGACATTAAACAAACACATACATGCAAGTAACAAACACTTAAGGCTTGAGGGCTTTGCAAAAATACATACACGCTATACATTCTTAGCTTTTTTGCTTCATCTGCTCACACTGCCCATTCAACTCTTCAACAATAGTGAAACCAGAGTAATTCTTTCATCAGCCTTGTCCAATCACAGTAGTTTCAGCTCAAACCCGTCTTTCAGGGATGTAAAACTCTCCTATCAGTTGAAGTCAGAATTGACAATCATCTCTTGGCTGAGGCACAAAACATCTTCACCGTCAACCATTCGTCCAGGTGCCTTTTTTTTTAAACCTTTTCTTGAATATGTCTTGGATGACTGAGAACCTCCACAGACATCTGCTTATGGTAAATAACGCAGCAGCCAACATACTTGAGTAGAACTGAAGTCCACCACGTTGACATGTTTGTGCTTCCTCCAAAGTGTTTAATTTTGTTTTTGAACCTGTATGCTTATTTAAAGGAATTGGAAATACTTCTGCTTTTGTTATTGCAGTGGGTGTATCTCTATTCTTTATTTTTTTTTAATTTTTAATTTTTCCTTTTAAATGTTAATGCACTGTAACAAAACATTTTTTGTCTGCAACTTTTCTGGCCAACTTGTTGTCTGGAATATCCAAGACCTTCTGAGGGTTACATTTTAAAGAAATCAAAGAATGTTATTTTTTTATGTACCTCTTTTCTCTTCCACTGCATAACAGCACTAATCGTTTCCACCACTTAATGAGGTTTAGGTATTAAGAATTTAGGTAAGGTTTAGAGTTAAGTTGTCTGTGAAAGGATTTGGATTGTTTAATACAGAGTCGGTGTCATATCTTTTGCATCATTGTGCAAGGAACAGTTTTGAGATTTGCACTAGCAGGGGGAAACAATATATGTGTGTGACAACATTATATTTAGGCCATAAGTGAGGGCAAACACAAGTAGTTTTTTTTACATAAATATTAAGAAACCTCTATGTAGCATACATCTAAGCAGATGCACAGTTGTTCAAAAAGTCTTGATAAAAATGGGCTTTTTCCATAACACTATAAACTGCTCATATACAGCAGGTTCTACGTGTTTAGACCAACAAAATACACATACTGTATACAACCCCACGTAAAAAACACCCTGGAATAAATGTTGAGTTTTTGAACCAAATTTGTACTTTTTCCCTTGTGTCAATAGTGTACACTTAGTGAGACAGATATTAGTGCATGAAATCCCTGAGCTTTACAAACATGTCTGGCAGCTTAAAGATACCACTCGGATATTGGCAGTATCGAACCAAACCTAAGCAGCAGTGCACAGCGTGGTGGGCGTAAGCTGTGCACTAATCTTCAAATTGAAAACAGCAGGTCCAGATTTGCGGCCGGGTAAGTTTGCAGTTGTCCAGATTAAGATGTGAGCGACGTGTGACTCAGAGCTGATGGAATCTGGGAGTATTAGTGCAAGACGCCAGGAGGCCTGTGATAACACTGGTGGTTAAAGTGACATGGAAGTATGAGATGCTAACGCCAATGTTTAAGAGTTACATCAGCGGAGAGTACCAATTTTTCAGAGACATTGACATCTCTGACTCATGACATTCAACTGATACTACATACTGGTATCCTAGTTCATTGTATATGGAAATGTAAATATTGTGAAAAGAGATGTTCCTGTATATACTAAAAGGCACTGATATTCTTGTGAAAGCAGAAGTGTGTATAATGCATGGGAATATATATGTCATAAATTGACATAGATACAAAGAAACAGAATCTTGAGATGGCAAACCTAATAGCAGTACAGTAAATTAGGAAGGAAATGCCAAGCCATTTCAAAATTCCAAAACAGTAAATGGTAGTTGGAAATGTTGCCCAAAGTTGGACCGTTTTCTTTTCAGAAACATGTCAATTTGGCCTTCCACTGGTGTTAAACTGTATTATTATCAAAAAAGGGCAAAATTCACATTTCATCTTCTATTGGGAAAATATTTTGACTTTTTGCCACAATAGAATTTGCAACTCAGAAAAGAAAACTTTTTGCAATGTAACTGTAAAATGAACACTAGGATCAGCGTTTTAAGAGTCAGTAAATTAATATCCATTCAGAAATTTCCAACAGACCGTGGCTTTTTATTAACAAAATGCATCTAAGAAATAACAGCATAACGGAATCAAAAAACTGTTGATGCACAACATTGACTTTGACTTACAGAATTTGTGATTTTTATTTAAAAAAATTGTAATTTTTAACACAAATTTTTTTCTTTACTTATAGTTAGTGGTTGCGTGAAGCCATTTATTGTCAAACAATTGTGCACAGAGACAAGCCTCAAAACTTCTGGAACACAAAGTCATTTGGAGTGATGAAAACAAAATTTAACTTTTTGGCCACAATCATAAACGTTACATTTGGAGAGGAGTCAACAAGTCCTATGATAAAGGTACACCATTCTTACTGTGAAACATGGAGGTGGATCACTAATGTTTTGGGGATTTGTGAGCTACAAAGGCACAGGAAAAGATGAATGCAGCATGTTATCAGAAAATACTGGAGGAAAATTTGCACTCATCAGCCCGAAAGCTGCACAATGGAACGTACACTGTAAGAACAATTATTAAGGAAGTTGTATTTTTGAGGATTAATTTTGTTATTGTACAACTACAGTTCTCTTGGTCAATCCAAAATGTTTAGTAGTGAAAGTAAAGTTTTGGCTTTCTTAAGAGAATACTTACATGTACACCATTATTAGGCAACTATTAGTGTGCAGACTTATCATGCAACTAAATGAAAAACTAAGATTTTCCCATCTCACTTGTTTAGGGGCGGCAGTGGCTCAGTGGTAGAGCGGTTGTCCTTCAACCGGAAGGTAGTAGGTTCGATTCCCGCTCTCCCCACAGTTCATACTGTCGTTGTGTCCTTGGGCAAGACGCATAACCCACCTTGCCTCCAGTGATGTTCCAGCTGTAACACTGGTGAATGGAACCTTAATGTAAGTCGCTTTGGATAAAAGCGTCTGCTAAATGACTAAATGTAAATGTTATTTTCACCTGTTAAAGTGAGAATAATAAACAAACTCAACATTTACAAATAAACATTTCTGAAATAAAAAAAAAAATAAAAACTCAGGGACCAATTTAGCCATCCTTCTTTTTAAAAACAGTCCCAAGCCTTCCATTTACGGAGTCAGTCAGTTTCTTGATCTGGTCAGAGACAACTTTTTGTGCAGCCGCAACCACAGCCTCCCAGACACTGTTCAGAGAGGTGTACTGTTTACCTTCACTGTAAATGTCCTGCTTAAGAAGGGCCCAAAAGTTCTCATTAGGGTTTAAGTCAGATGAAGAAGGGGTCATGTCATTAGTTTTTCATCTTTAAGGCCTTTACTGGCCAGCCACGAAGTGGACAACTTTGATGCATGTGATGGAGCGTTGTCTTGCACAAAAATCAAAGTCTTCTTGAAAGATGCAGACTTTTTCCTGAACCACTGCTTGAAGAAAGTGTCTTCTAAAAATTGGCAGTAGGTCTGAGAGTTGAGTCCATTTTCAACCCTGAAAGGGTCCAACAAGCTCATCTTTAATAATACCTGCCCATACCAGTACCCCACCTCCACCTTGCTGGCGTCTGAGTCAAAGTGGAGCTCTGTGTCCGTTACTGATCCAACCACGGGCTCATCCATCTGGTCCGTCAAGAGTCACTCTCATCTCATCAGTCACAAAACCTTTGAAAAATCTGTATTGGCCCATTCTTGACGTTTCAACTTATGTGTCTTGTTCAGAGCTGGTCGGGTTTCAGCCTTTCTTACCTTGGCCATGTCTCTGAGACTGAACACCTCGTACTTCTTGACACTCCAGGTAGGTTGCAGTTGTGGAATATGGCAGCACTGGAGGAAAATGGGTTCCTGGTAGCTTCACGTTTGATTCTTTGCACATCTTTGGGGGTTAATTTGCGTCTTTTCTTCTCAACGCCTTTCTTGCAACCCTGTTGACTATTTGCTACAAAAAGTTTGATGTTTTTGTGATTACACCCCGATATCTTAGATATTTCAAGAGTGCTGCATCCCTATGAAAGACTTTTTACAATTTTTGACTTTTCAGAATCAGTTAATTCTCTTTTTTGGTCCATTTTTCCTGAGAAGAATCTGCCTAATAATTATGCACACCTTGATATAGGGTGATCTTCTTAGGCCACACCCTCCCTCGTTACACAAATACACTTCACCTGATATGCATTAACTCCAATAAGGATTCAAGTTTATACAGCTTGGAGTTGGAAATTATGGATAAAATGATGATGTGGTCAAAATAAGCACTTGCCTAATAATTGTGCGCACAATGTACATTCCAGCATGATTCCAAATGATCCAAAGCACAAGGCCAAGTCGACCTGTCATTGGCTACAGCAGCATAAAGTGAAGGTTCTGGACTGACCATCTCAGTCTCCTGACCTCAATATCATTGAGCCACTCTGAGAGATCTCAAACATGCAGTTCATGCAAGACTTTACAGAAACTGGAGGCTTTTTGCCAAGAAGAATGGGCAACTTTACCATCTGAGAAAATAAAGAGCCTCATCCTGAACTACCACAAAAGACAAGCTGTCATTGATGGTAAAGGTGGCAATACACAATGTTAAGAACTGGGGTATGTAAACTTTTGATCAGGGTCATTTGGGTAGTTTCTGTTGTCATTATGATTTTAAAAGAGTAAACGCAATTATTTAATAATAAATGGCTTCACCCAACCACTAACTATAAGTTAAAGAAAAAGTGTTTTGTGTTATTATTCATATTCTCTGAAAAATGGCCCAAAAAAAAAAGAATTACAAATTCTGCCAGGGTATGCAAACGTATGAGCACAACTGTATGTAGTTGGAGGTAATGTTATATAAAATATGGGAATGTCAGAAGAAATCGCATCCACACCTTCTCTTGACAAGGCTGTTCATAAATGCATATTATCAGTCAGGAGAACACTTTATACATGCATGGAGATTGTCTGGGTGGTTTTAAATACATTTTTGTAAACTGCCTGAAAAGTTAAAGTGTACTGAAAACTGTTCAGAGCTTTTACAGAATGGATTTTCATTTTTTTCATGTTGTGTGTGTGTCTCAGCAGTGAAGTCTGACCAGCTCCAGACGATTAAACGCGAGCTGACTCAGATCAAGATGAAGATCGACTCTTTGCTGGGACGACTGGAGAAGATTGAGAAGCAACAGAGGGCAGAGACTGGTAAGGGAAATGCAGAAATGGGAGGGAAATGAAGAGCTGCCCATAAGTCTCAGTGACAAGGCAAGAGATAAGAGCAGCAGGCCACTCCGTCATCGTGGAAGACAGGTGTCAACGCCGCCTCACTTCATATCAGAGGTCTTTATAGATGCCCTACAACGCATAACAGGCTCTCACCCAAGGTCAGGCAGACTTCTGTGCACAAAGCGGCCATTACCATTTTATCAAGCGTTCACTGTGTTATTCAAGGACTATGTTCACTCTTACAGCTCCACGCCAAGTAAATCACACCGAGTCTTGATCCTCCTCCAGGCAAACTGGTGTGGGGTTTGTTAGCACAGAGTCAAAACTGAAGCTGATTTTTAAGCTGAGAAGTAAGACGCATGTTAAAGCCATGTGTGAAGCCGTTACAATCTGTATATAAATACACCTCGCTGAGAATACTCATTTCACCATTTCTGAAGTCTGTACCATCTTCCAAACTTTCATTCCCGAGGATGCTCCGACTAGTGGGTGTCTAAAAACTCACATATCCACAGTCTTGACATGTGGACACTGTTCAACTGGGAAGTAGCTGAACAGCCTGAAATAGAAGCGTGGAAAGTCATACAGTGTCAGTAGCAGAAAGAGCCCAGACAGATGGCAGCGCTGGACACTTGGAGGCTTGTTAAGGTCGAGCCCCTTGTGTCTGTGGAGTGTCAGCTATTGCCCAGAGGGGGACATGTGTTTTAAATGACCCTCAGTGATATGCCCCTCATGAGAAAAGGTCATTATTTTTCCAGGACAAAAACGTGGATGAATAAGCCTGGATATTTCTGGATAATGCAAAAACCTAAGTTGTATTATCAAGACATGTAAATAGTAATAAGGAAAAGGGAAACCTGGTCATTCTTATACAGAGTGGAAATGCAATTATTATTAGAAATAGCTATGGTAATGGAAATACACCTTTGGAATCTTCTCTTACTTGCAAATAAATGTACACAGGTTATTTCATAACATGGCATCCAGATTAAACAAATGTTTTAGGAATTCAAAAACGGCTATCTTTTTGAAAATGCTTTTTTTTAGTTTGAAAACTGGAGGATGGACAATGACACAGGGATGTTGGTGTTGGTTGCCTGCTCGCCTTCTCTGATTGGCTGTAGGAGCAAAACGGCACGCTTTTCTTGACAAACTACTTGCAATTTAACCTTATTAGAATGTACTGGATTTGCTACAAATCTCAACAAGATTATATTTGTCTTCACATAATGCCTTAATTGGTACAAAAATAACAGTCATTTATTCAAAGTCCTTAGATTTAGGAAAGACATGAGCTTGAAGTGTCAGATTGTTCAAATATTTAATTAGTTTGACTAAATTACCAACTGTCGCAGAATAAACAACCTCAGGATGCAGTTTTTGTTGAAATTCTGGTAAAGAGAAGGGATAATAAACATTGATGGCTACAGGTTAATGTAATTTATTTGAAGTTGTCTGTTTAAGCAAAGAAATTATATTAAAGTTTAAAACTCTAACTGTCAAATTATTTTGATAACTCAAGCGTTATGATGCCGATTGTTATAACTGACAGTAATTCAAAGCTTAATTGTGTACAGAATGTTCACTTACTAAATAGGATGAACATTTATTGTTTTCATTACTGAAAACCCCTGATTGTATGTCCTGTGTTTTCTCGCAGAGGCTCAGCGGAAGTACGAGGACAACTGTGACTCGCTGCATGAGGAGTCCGTGTCTGAAACGGCAGAGAACTCTGGAGAGGAGGCCGGGGAGGTGGTGCTGGACGGAGAGGCCGGCGAGATGACTGATGGAGGAGAGGATGACTACGACGAGGAGGGCTCCCACCATCTGGTACGAGACAGCACATGGCTTGACAGGCCCTGACAGAGAAAAAGAGCGGTACTTTAGGAGATCTCAAGAGGCTCGACAGTCTTCACCTTCTCAAAGTTAATACTCCAGATTTATTCATGGCCGCCGATCTGAGAGAGCAGGGGGGCTGCACATGAGTGAGCGGTGAGGGCACGCAGACTGACAGTTTTTCCCTGACGACTCGGACTCAAACACCAGCCCACACACATGTATACCTTATACTTACATCCTATAATTAAAGCAGGAAATGCATAGACGGTTATTTTACGTCGGCGCAGATGAAAAGGTAGCGGCACTAAAGCACGACAAGAGGTCTGCAGAGATCTAATCATTAAAGCTAATCCGCAGAGGAGATCCAATTATTTTTATTGTCATTTATTCATTTGACGGACTAAATTATTCATACCTTTTAATGACTTGGTTTATAAAGTTGTGAGAAACTGATCTAGCACTTTACTGAGGTTCAAGGTGAGACAGCTTCAGCTCTACGTCTGCATCTGAATTTACAGCACAGATAGAAAGAAAGAAAGAGAAACAGGCAACAAGTTTATTATGAAAAGCTTTTATACGAAATAAAAATCATTAAAAAAAGACATGACGCTATTCTAACTTCCTCTTCTTTTCACACTTGTGCCACTATTTTGTTCTGTTGGCGCCACTAGTTGCAGTTTCATAAATGAATCTAATTTGCACACAGAAACAAATTCCATACACATATTTGTATTGGATGATGAGAAGGATTTTCTTCTCATGAGTCATAGATACAATTGCAAAATGTGTCTTGTAAACAGAGATGTATGGGTCCTACCACCGTGATATGGATTCCTGGTAATGCTTCAGTTTCTTAATACGTACTCAGTGGTATCTCAATGGGAGTGAGTCCATTAATGACAATATGACAACAAATATCAGTGGCTAATATCAGTAAATAAGTGGCTATGCATACATTTAATTACAACATAACATTAGAGCATCAGTAGATAGGTTTAGAAAGACAAGTGCAAAGTAAGTAGAGTAATCCCAAAAAAGGCAAATACTATGATTTATTTTGGCAAAGTATTACTGACTGCATTAGCAGCAAAAGGCGTTGTGGTAACGGCTTCATTAACAGTATACATAAACTTAGAGCTGCTGTATCATTGCCCGCAGACATCTTTGGACTTAAATGGCACATTATAAAAATATGGTATATTAGAATGGAATAAAACTATGAACAATTAAATTGACCCTTTAAATTATACTGCTGACGTTTTTATTTACTTTAAATAGACAGTCCAGTGCATTTTTCAACACAATTTCCTTAATTTATAATTTTTATTTATAATTATCAATTACTTATCCTGTACAGTACACAGGGGACCTCAGCCTTTGCCTGAGTACACCCACAGCAATAACAAGTGCATGTCTTTGGCTGGTGGGAGGCAGCTGGAGTATACCTATGTACCTATGATATAGTGTAGTATAATAAATGGTACATAATGGTGATAATAGTGTTGTATTCAAGACCGAGACCAAGTTATGTCCGACACCAGAGGGTATCATCGTCAAGAGTTTTTAGGCATTGAGACAAGGCCAAGACTATGTCAGGCCGAGACAATATCAAGACCAGTGCATGGTACATTAGAAAAGATACACTTTAGGACCATTTTTTAAACAAAACAATGATCCTACTGCGATAACACTAGTACATAATATCATTTTCTTTTTGTTAATGTTTTTTTTACACATTCCACAAAACATTTTTTTTTTACATAGACCTTTATGGGTCACGGGTATCCATAATAAGATTAAATTAATCATTAGATTCATCTCTGGATTGAGTAGGTAGTCTCTCTCAGGTATGTCTGGCTTTTTAACTTGTGCAATAGAGTTCTTGTTTAATTAAAGGTTACATACCGCATGCTGTGGGCTTAAAACACCCACTGAGCTTCACATTAACCAGCCACTATAACATTTTTCAAAATTTTCTCTAAGAATCATTAAAACTGTGTGATCTCTTTATTTGATTTCACACCTGGTCGTATTTCACAACCAAGCTGCGACACCAAAGCAATTACCCCGGGCTTCATGCGGGTTCAGCCCATGCTTTTGACCATGCTTTCTCTATTAAGCCATATTTATTAGCCATTTACCAGCTAAGCGCCGCTATGGCCATCCTTGATGAAAGCCCGGCGCCCTCACTAATGGAGGAGATTATTTTTCAGAGGCGCGTTAGGAGAGATTTATTTGTTTCCTGAAGGTCACATTGATCACAGATTGTGATAATGTACAACAAACAGTGTTCTGCTCGGTGCCGTGGCTGCTCTTGTTCAGCATATATCAGCAGTGACCTTTGGGAGAGATTAAATACAACCTGTGTGCTCGCAGTCAAAAGTGCTGGCTCATAGCTGCAAGCCTTAACCTCGACTCTGTCCTCTGTTTTTCAGATAGAAAACCACGTATCGGACATTGACAACTGAAATCAGGTAAGGACTGAGGATGTGTTTTGGATTCTTTAGAGCCGTCAAAGTGAATTTTAATGAGGGTTGCACTGTAAAGTCCAAGATACTGCATACTGACAAACTTTTAATTTAAAATATACCAGTATAAACAATACTAAAAACCCTAGTATTCAGTCCAGTTTAATGACATATTGCATCAAGTGAAGACATCATAACCTAATGTCTTACATTATCTAATGAGTTGTATTAGCATCAGAAATTCTACATTGTGGTAAACATACACACAAAACATGCTGGGCGCCCCCTTCTGGCAGCTGCCGGCAGTAAATTTCCCCAAGGGAATAATAAAATAAAATACTCTCCAAATAACACCCGACTTTTTATGAAAAACTTTATTCATAAAACAGATTTATAGAAACCTTAGATAAATTGTTTTTCTTTTGCAATTGACATTTTTATAGTTTTTTTTTTTTAACATGTCCAAAATGTGCAAGTTAAATACAAAAAGCAAAGTTGATATAGTGACAAATACATTAAAAGAAATAGAAAATATTTATAGTAATTAATAAGACTGAAGCAAAACAAAAAATCCCAGGCACTGTATCAGTAGGCCCTCCTTAATAATCACCCTACATGTAAATAGAAATACACATTTCTCCAGATGTTCCAGAAATCATCAGGTCTCTTATTTAGTTCATTCATTATTTTCTTTAATCGAAATAAGGCAAGATATCAAAGTCAACATTTTAAAGAGAACACATTTTTTATGCTTAAAAAAATAAAAATAAAATCATCAACATAGTAGCATTATTAAAGATATTGACAGAGGAGAAGTTATACAGATGTAGTGATGGAATCTGAAATCTTTTTCCAGTGATCTCCTGAATTACAGTATGAATCTTTGGCTATCTCAAGAACATGTACAGAAACATACCTGTATGTCTCTTGCATTTAAACAGAGGTTGGAGTTGCTGAGAAACTGGCAAACTGGGGTTTAAAATAATCTATGGACAAATGTCAAATTTTGTTCATGAATTATATCAGTTCATGAACAAAATTTGACATTTGTCCATATATTATTTTAAATACACCTTGGAAACTGCTATTAAAATAAATATTATTACACTTTCAACCAAGTTTTTCAACCAGAATTCAGATTTGTACATAACCAAGATAAGACATTTATTTTTGTATAGCCCAATATCACAACAACAGTCGCCTCAAAGGGCTTAACAGACTGTACTAGACAACATCCCCTGTCCTTAGACCCTCCATCAGGGTAAGGAAAAACTCAAGGAAAACTCAAGGAAAAAGAGAAACCTCAGGGAGAACCACAGAAGGAGGCATCCACTCCCAGGACGGACAGGCCGTGCAGGAATGTGTCCAGGACAGTTGCAGTTGAAAAATACATAGAAATACACAAACATTCACAAATAAAAACATTTATATTGGCAGTGTCCAGTGTCCAATCTTGTGTGTGTGTGTGTAATGGTGGATGGGGCCGCAGCCAACATCAAGGTAGATGACAGATGGGCTGGGGGTCCTCACCAACCAACCTTATGTTTAGTGGCATCTCAGTCGTGCTTGTAGCAACAGACAACAGTTTTATGAGGTCCCTGATTTCACTCAGGAAGAATTTCTCGTCAGTTCCTTTACAAAAAGCCAAAATCTCTTTTCTTCAAACAAGCCTCATCTCACACATATAACTAACACTTCTTACTGTGATTTTACACTTGTCTCATCTCTGTTCTGTTTATCTCAGATGGTACACACTTCTACAAATTCACACATTTGATTGGCTACTTAATAACATGACAAAACAAAAAACATTAAAACTTCAACGAGTTTCAGGGGTTGTTAAAGCAGTATTGTAAAGCCAGTAATAGCACACCTTACATTTCAGAGAATATTTCCAAAGTGAATACTATACTAATAGGCTATACTCAAAATTTGCCTAACTTTATTTGCAGGATGAAAATATGCAAAGAAATAAATTAGTTTGATTTTGTATTTTGGAGGTGCTCACCCAAGATCCAAAAATGTCACACAGCGCCTTAAATCTGCTTCCTATTAAAGCTGTAACCATTGAACTTTACAACGGCAAACATTCGTTAATCATCTCCGAAGCCATAAGCTCTATGACATTTGGAAGAGCTGCTTCAGCGAGGGGCAGCTAATGCCCCATCTGACAAAGGGAGCCATAATGGTTTTCCAATGGGCCAGAACTGCCCATAAACAACATTCATCTAATTGAAGCGCTGCGGACGAGGGGCCTAAGGTAAAGAGTTCCCTGCCAGTCGCTGTTTGGGGCGGGGGTAATGATGCAGCCACAGCATCAGTTAGCACCAACTCCCTCAGTGGGGCTTAGCAGCAGTTATGAATTACACTCATGATGTAACGCTGAGTTAAGATCTGGACAGTTCGCTTTGTGAGAAAAATCGGCATGTCCTTCAGTTTCCAAGTCTGTGTTTTATCAGTTGTTTTTTTTTTTTTGGGGTTTGCTTGTGTAGATGAAAACTTAATTAAAAGTGTATAATTTTAAACTTGAAACTAGAAGCTACATAAAGTGTATCATGTGCAACGTATCATCCAGCTTTATAAAAGCTAAAATACTCATATTGCATATAATGCTGCCATTGTATCACTTTTTTACACATACTAAATTGTTTTGGTGGCTCCGTGTGATTATGAATCGTGTTGTAACATCAATGCAAATCGGCAACAGCGTTACTGTTGCATTTTCTTGACCATTCCGTGGCCCCTGAGACCGCAAGTAAGCTAAGCGGTCTTCACCTTATCAGACCCTATTAACACACACAATGCCTACCACTAAACAGACTTCCTAATTAAATGCTGCTGTAAATAGCTCTCCAACATTAGCTTAAGCACATTTCTTCTCCTTAGACAACATCAAGATGAAGCGGACTCTATTGACAACCTTCCTGTACTCATTCCTTTTAATAATCAATGCACTGTATATAAACGTTAGCTCAGTGTAGTGTGCTGAAGATCAGTCTTGTCATGGTCTGTTCCAAAACCACTTTTTAAAGTTCTTGTCCTTATTTTGAGGTCAAACACATTATTTACTGTGCCATGGTCATGGGCAGTGGGCACGTTAATAAAAAGCTTTTGCATTGTTATATTCATACAGTGTCAAATCATTACTGTACTTAGTTATTATTTCTGAAACCTTAAACCAGTGCATAAATTGTTTAAACAAATTGTTGAAAAGCTATATTCATTTTCTTCAGGCTATTAAAAATGTAAACCTTAATTAATATGTTATGGGGTTAAGTGACTGTGGTTGTAGTGTTTTTTTTTTTTTTTTTTTAGATCATATTTTTCTCATCTACTACAGCTCTGGAAAACCACTGCAAAATTATCAGTTTCTCTGGTTTTTACTATTTATAGGTATGTTTATGTTTTATTCTATAAACTACTGACAACATTTTCCCCAAATTCCAAATAAAAATATTGTAATTTAGAGCATTTATTTGCAAGAGGATAGTGACCACAGAAGTGTTTGTGTGTGCCTGTGTTGGGATTCAACAAACATTGGAATGGAATGGTTTCTATACTTGTAGAGATGCTGATTGCTAGCAAAAATTGCAGTGGTCTCTTAATTTTTTCCAGAGCTGTATTGTAGAAATAACTTCATGACTAATAAAGACATTTTAGTCATGAAGTGTGGGATCTTTGTCCCATTTATTTAAAATTTGCAAAGGTAGTAAAATGCATTTAGTGTCAAATAGATGTTTCTATGTAAAAACACACGCTGGTGGATAGTGCGAAAAGATGCCGCAAAGGGATCATGATCAACGTGACCATGTGTAAGCATCTGAGGTTATATTTTTCCACAGAAGCAGAATAAGCGCACAGCTGATTTTTTGCTCTGTTACCCCACTGAAAAGTCTCTAGGGTGTGCAAAATCTCATACACGAGGCCAAGAAAATGCAACAAAATTCATATAGCGGGCACTACCTGATTTATTAAGGGTGTCGGAGCTAAAATTGTGTGTACATTTAGTACTGTGAAGAGGTACTTCTAAACCACTAACGGGAGGAAAGACTGCTGTTGTTTGTGCAAGGAAAAGACAGGAAATTAATTTGTAACGACACAATTATCAGCCAATTTTAAACTGGCTCTACACACAAGAATTTATCTTGCTATTTTATCTTCACCTTGAAAACTTATATTCAGCTCATATTCAGCCAAATGCTTCAGAACTCATTGGATGGCACTTCATAGTGCAGATGTTACAATGACCCAAAGCATTCTGCAAAAGCAACCAAAGAGTTTTTTAAAGGAAAGAAGTGGAATGTTATGCAATGGCCAAGTCAACCTGACCTGAATCTGATTGAGCATGCATTTTACTGAAGACAAGACTGAAGGGAAAATGCCCCAAGAACAAGCAGGAACTGAAGACAGTTGCAGTAGAGGCCTGGCAGAGCATCACCAGGGATGAAACCCAGCGTCTGGTGATGTCTATGTGTTCCAGACTTCAGACTGTCATTGACTGCAAAGGATTTGCAACCAAGTATTAAAAAGTGAAAGTTTGATTTATGATTGTTAATGTGTCCCATTACTTTTGGTCCCTTAAAAAGTGGGAGGCACATATAAAAACTGTTGTAATTCCTACACCGTTTACCTGATTTGGATGTAAATACCCTCAAATTAAAGCTAAAAGTCTGCAGTTAAAGCACATCTTGTTTCATCTTGTTTTTGTTTCATTTCAAATCCATTATGGTGGTGTATAGAGGCAAAAAGATTAGAATTGTGTCGATGTCCCAATATTTTTGGACCTGACTGTAGTTTTACCAAGTGTATCTGCCAAAAAACAGGATCCAGAGGAGGATATTAAAATAGAATGAGGAAAAGGGGCTGTAGATTCCCACTTCCTGCAATAACTCTGTCAAATGTATGCTCCCTGCAGATCAAAGTTACAGAGCTCTCCTCGCTTTTGACGTTTGAAACGGACTATTGTAAAAACAGTTTATTCTGCTTCAAGGAGACGCGATGACAGAAGAATCAGCGGATATTAAGAGACCCGGCAAAAAACACGAATGTCTATCGGGGGCGGGCTCTGTATGGCAGTCAACTCAAAATGGGCTGTTAACTTCATCGTAAGAGAGTTGGAGTGTAGTACACATCACAAAATCATGACTGTCGTTCAGACCGCACTACCTACCACGGGAATTCATACCGATTACAGTGGTGCTGGTATATGTCCCTGGTCCAGACTTACTATACACGGCACATCCTCCTGTCCTCTCTCAATACAGGGGTGCCACAGGCCTCAGTGCTTGGGCCGCTACTCTTTTCCATATACATGACATCCCTTGGCTCTGTCATTTAGAAGAATGGCTTTTCTTATCACTGCTATGTGGATGACACTCAACTCCACCAGTCATGTCAACCGAACAATCCGACGGTCTCTGCTCTCATCTCAGCATGGCTGAGTGACATCTCATTTTGGATGAAGGACCATCACCTGCAGCTGAACCTTGAAAAAACAGAACTGCTTGTGATTCCGGCCAATCCAAAGACCCACCACAACCTCTTCATTCAACTAGGCCCATCAACCATTAGATTAGATTCATCCTCTACAACATTAGATAAATTAGATCTTTCCTATCGGAACACTCTACACAAATCCTAGTCCAGGCTCTTGTCTTGTCAAAACTGGATTATTGCAATGCTCTACTGGCTGGACTCCCTGCCTGCACAACCAAACCTCTGCAGATGATCCAGAATGCAGCGGCAAGAGTGATCTTTAATGAACCAAAGAGAGCACGCGTAACTCCTCCTCACACTGGCTCCCGGTTGACCCCGCATTAAGTTCAAAGCTATTCTCTTGGTCTACAAGACCACCACTGGTTCTGCACCCTCATATCTTCACTCACTAATACAGACCTATGTTCCTACATACATGAACAACGTCTGGTGGTACCATCCCAATGGTGGAATGATCTACCTGCTGCTACAAGATCAGCAGATTCTGTAGCCATCTTAAAAAAAAACGCCAGAAAACACATCTCTTCCATCAACATCCAACTGACACTGAATTCTACTTCCTTTCTATCAATTCCTTTTCTTCTTCTTCAAAAAAAATATATATATATATTATAAATTGAGGCGGCAGTAGCTCAGTGGGTAAAGCAGTCGTCTTTCAACCGGAAGGTAGGCGGTTCGATTCCCGCTCTCCCCACAGTTCATACTGTCGTTGTGTACTTGGGCAAGACACTTAACCCACCTTGCCTCCAGTGACTGTAACACTGGTAATGTAATGTAATGTAATGTAAGTCGCTTTGGATAAAAGCGTCTGCTAAATGAATAAATGTAAATGTAAATTCCCTCTTATCCTTAGCTTTGTATACTGTGCTGGGTTTAAACTGACTAGTTTTTTGTGCACTTATGCTTTTTGTTCCTTGTGTTGTTAAAATTGCTTCCATTGTTTTCCTCACTTGTAAGTCGCTTTGGATAAAAACGTCTGCTAAATGACTAAATGTAAATGTAAAATCTAGGACGTTCAAGATCTTTCAGGGCCTCCAGGACATTTTATCAAACAGTCTACAAATCCATTATTGAACCAGTCATCTACAATATCACAATCTGGTTCACTTTCACATTTGTTAAAAAAAATAAAATAAATAAAGAATTATCAACCGAGCAAACAAAATAACAGGAAAAACCCAGAGCACCTTGTCACAACTCCACAGTCAGGCAGCTGAAAGGAGAGCCACAGCCTCACATCTGACTCTCCTCCACCACAACACCCCCACTGAACAAGAGCTTTGAGCGCCTTCCATCAGGATGACTTTACAAGATTCCCAGGGCCAGGAAAAATATTTATAAAAACTCTTTTGTCCCCACTGCTATAAATTTAATGAATAAGAGGTGATTTTTTTAACTACAATAAGGTTGTTTTCTTTAAAATGAGCTTTCAGAAGTATGGCAATGTTGTGAGAAAAGGCTGTTTTTAATGTTGTTTACTATGGAATGTTTGTTGTGTAAGGAGCATGTCAAAGGAAACGTTCTGTTTTTCTATAAACAGCCAATAAAGCTTTTTGAATACTTTGAATTTGTTTCTTCATATTGAGTCTATTTACACAACATTTGTCTAATAATGAGTCTGGAACATTTCAGCATTTCAATAATCTCCGAACCACCCAAACCAAAATACATGGATCCAAATGAACAGGCAAGCAGCAGGCAACAGTAAACTTAAACCAACACATTTAAACGGAGCTGCTCATCCTTAAAAAAAAGAATATCGGCTTAGTTAAGATTTGCAGCATCACACACTACACCACGTCTGTCAGTTATTACCAGACCGGCCTGCTGGTTTGAGTTCTGTTTAAATCTGAGTTGAGCAGACGCAGTCTTGGGGTAGTCTAATGAATCATGCAGAATGATCCGGCCCATACCAAACCTCTACATCCAAAGTCTTTACTCCTGGCATTTAACATCGGCAGGATCTTGTTAGTTTTCATAAACAGAAATAAACAGAAATGTTTCATTTATATTCACTGCAACTTCTCTCTCTCACCAGTCTCAGCTCTAGTTTGCTCAGGTTTTTACATATATGTTTTATATTCAGCAGCCAACCCTCAAAACGACATCTATTTAAAAACCTGAAAATCCCTCTTGAGAATATATGGCTGTTTGGGTTGGAGGCCTGAGGATAGAAAGTCACGGTGAAGGATTACAGAAGCTACCAGCGAATGTCTGTACTTCCAAGATATTTCTGGGGCCATTGAAAACGGACATACCCGGACTAATCCTCATCAGATTTAGTCGTATAAATAGTTTGGAAAAGGAAGGAAAGCATATGGTGCAATGTATTTTCAACATTTTGTCCTGTCTCTCTGCAGGGCGACGGAGACGGAACTCCAGGCTGAGGCATTTAAATCATCATCACCTTCAAGAGACAAAAAAAAAGTGTACGGATAAAGTTGAGAGATGCTCAAATCACATTGAGATGCCCATCTGCGCAGCACAAAGCCATTGTGATGTACTCTCCAGAAATTGGACTCCTATTTTAATGCATTGGCCTAAGTTTACCTCTTATTTTTCTGTGCAGTCTACATTTCACTGCAGCCAACATGCAGCATTAGGCATATGTTTCGGCAAGAGGCAGAAAACTGAGTGTAATGAACTGAAAGAATGTGACAAAACATTACCATGCTTTTAAAATAAAATAAATTCTAATGAATTCATAAAAAAGCAATTTGTGACAACAGTATGAGGTTCAGGAAGTGATTAAGGCCGAGTTAATAAGTAATCATATTTTTGTAAACCAACATGTTTCAAATCTGAATCTCCTGTCCACACATCAAATTTGGTATAGAGCAGAGGCTTAACAGGTCATTTTCCTTTACACAGCTGTGTATAACAATCTGCGGTGGAATCAAATTTTCAGTCAAATTATGATCAAATAGAGCTCACAGTTGTTATCACATTGTATTGTAAGATGGAAGGCAATAATACAATTGTGCTCCTTTCTGTAATGTTGGTGAGAATTCTTTCCATAAATACCCCATGTCACTCAACCCTGTGCACCATTTATGCTTCACTAGTGACAAAACAAAAAGAAGAGTCCCTGTTTTCATGACGTTCCTTTAAAAAAAAAAATCCACCAGCATACACTTTTACACAACACAAAAGTAAAAACAAACTCAGAATATTACAGACACACTTTTTTACTTTAGTGCACACTTAAGTCCTTAATGGCTTCCTGTAACTATGAGCCATTCTATTTATGCTTGAACTGTCCAGATCTGTCTCGCTACTGTGATGCTTTGTTATTACATTCTGTTTTGTGGGTTAAAGATGAGACCACTTCACATCCCACATGCACTTTTTAGACAGGAACATTCTGCAAAGAATTGTGCGCACAAACAGGCTTGCTAATCAGCCTTATTCTTTGTGAAAACAAAATCAGTCACTTGTATGAATCAGAATGTTCTCTTCTGAATTTGAAGAATTTGTCACTGTAGACTCACTAACTAAAGGAGGTTAGAGGATTTATATTGTGTTGTGTAGAGACTTTTGGTCAAACACCAGAGTAAATATCTGTTTATGAAGATATCTGTGTACATGTAAACCTGGCCTTAAACACAATTAAGTCTGCTAGAACTGAACTCACACATAACGTATGCAGCTTCAGTGAGCATAACTCTCCCCAGCTTTATCCATTTATCACACAAATGCCCTGTGGGGCTGTTCCATCATATATTCTAACTCCTGCCAACTTTCTGAAACAGAAAGGGCTTTCTGTGGTAGCGAGCCAGCCAGCGCTGCTACAGGCTTCCTGCCAGGGACCGCTGCCCTAATGTCTCAATGCTCCCCTATCAATCAGCGCATCCCAACATGCACTTCTGCTTTCAGCCGTCAACACCCTTTTGGCTCCTACTTTACCATTTGCATGAAGTAGCATATATTACCTCCCATTCATACATGAATAACAAGGTGGTAGTACGATACAAAATGTGGCATTGGTTGAGCAAAGAATAATTAACTTTGCTTAAAGTAAATATTTCCTCCAAGTAAATTCTATCAGTTGGCTTGTTCTCAGTTAATTATTCACATTAGGTTGTTTTCAACACTCACTAGGGTGTTTTCATTTAGCAGTGCTTCAGAAAGAGGCAGAGCTGTTTTTCCACAGCTTTGATACGATGTACACCAGGTGTGTACACTGGGAATGAAAGGATTGATAGACAATGCCAATTGAAATAACAATAAGAGAAGACAAACTATTTAAATGATATAGTCAACTGAAACCTTTATCAGCAACCACCCTCAGCATTATATATTTATATTTGTTTTTCATTGCATATCAATAAGGCCACATTGGTCCAGAAATGTCTGGTAACTGCTTTTTTTGAATGGCACATTACATTGAATGATTGGATATTTGCAATGCATAATTGCAATAGACACAGCCACAGCAAAGAAGCCACACAAACTGCCCTCTGTAAGAAAAAGTGAAACTAAACACCTGCTGATAAATTAGGACTTCTATTTTTACACAGCGTTAAAGCAAATCACTGTTGTAATTAGTATTTAAAATCTGTTTCAGCAGCAGACTTTTATAAACAAAAAATTACATTTGTGATGCATGCATTATAGTTTCTGTAACTATTGGACACATTTTTCTTATTGTTCCAATGCAAGTTAGTATGCATATAATATGGCAAATACCATGTTACCATGGTTACATCCAATTACAAGCAGCAACTGTTGCAATTAACCACTTTCAAGCAAAGTAGCTTTTTGAAAAAAGACCTGCCAGAAGATGTTTTATTGTATTTAATTTGAGGAGCCTGAATGATTTAAAATTGTACATATAAATGCATATGTGGCAATACATTTATCCATGAGGAATAAAGAACTTAATTTGTGTGGAGCATCTTCCATAATAAGCAGAAGTGCAGGTGTGGACACGCACCAGTCGAGTGGAAGTGGATAGGGAAAAGGGAGCCACTTTGTTATGGCCTGGTCTCTATAGAGTCATAAGGAAGGGATTCCAGACCTGTTTTACTGACAGTAATTGTGCAAAGTAATACATTCCTTTTTTCATTAGGAACATTTCTACCTCTTCCTGTTGGCTCCTTTAAACTAAAAGCCAGAAACAAAATTCTAAAAATGCTTTCAGTTTTGTTTGACAGAAATAACATTAAACCCAACAGACTTTCATTTTCCAAGGTGGTTCTGTTACCATGGCAACGCCAAGACCACTGGAGAACAAGTGAGTGTAAAGGCGTAGGAAATAATATTTGACCCGTTTTTTAAAACAATATCCCAACAACTGGTATCACAATCATCACAGCACAATTTACATTTACCCATAACAAAGAAGGGACTAATGCATCAAAATGATGGAGTAAACCTAATCAAACTGTAGAAAACGTCAGCAGTGGTGGGTGTGCTGCAACAGAAATGCATCAAATAAATTCTCAAAAATTGAAGGAAAAAAAATCTCTGGTGAATGATAATATTTAGCACTATTTTTGTATCCAGACCAAAAAAAAACATCTTTAAAAGGAGATGCTTTGCTCCATGTCTATCTTTTTGCTGGTAGCCTGTTATTTGAACAGTTTGGTGATGTGTGCGATATTTAGCAAAAAAAATCTAATAAAATAAAACCTAACAAAAAACCTAATAAAAAATAACCTCATTGCTTTTAACTGTTGTCATTTATCTGGAACATGTTTACATCCACTAACTTTTCTTTTTCCTTGTAAATAGTCTCCACAATGATTATTTCCAAAACCAGCTAGAATAGAAAAAATTTAGTAAAAAAAAAAGACAAAATGACAGTTTGTTGGAAGCCATTTTGACGATTTCCGTTAGGGCTTGTAGAGATGTGTCACTGACAACTGTTGTATAGAAATGTACATTCTTTGTAAAGATATTTTTATCAAAAGGCATGTTTACTGTAACTTTGTATTTTACGTTCATGTATACAAACGGTAGGTTCTGATCCGATGGCTGTGCGGCTAGAAAACTCATCCTCATTGTATATACGTTGTGTTCTTCTGAGTCAATACAATGTTTGTGTCATATTTAACAATTCAAACGTTTCCACAATCACTTTATTTTGCAAATAAATATGAACTGAAGGATGAAACCATCTCTGTTTTGCTGATTAAAGCTTCCACTTAAATTATAACCATGCATTATTTTTCAAAGCGTTTGTTCATAAATTATTGCAAATGTGCCACACGTCCCGTCAAAGTGACAAGCGTTTGCGGGGAGAGTTTGAATATACACTTTGTCAAATTAGCGTCACTCTGTGAAAGCAGCGGCCAGTCAGCTCGCGTCCTGTCATCATTAATGGAACAGCCACAATGGCAGCTCAGTGTGAAGCTGTGGAGAGTCAAAACAACATTAATTAGGGATTTGAAGTCGGCTGGTTTGTAAATGGAAGTGTGTAAACAGGCTGATCCACAGTATATCCCTGCATTTGCACTGCATGAAAAATCAGTAATACTAATGTAATATTGTAAATGGTGGATTATAATGTATCTCAGTTCCAGATGTTCACTAAACTGACACTGGACTATTACAATAACTGAAGATTACCAGGAGAGGATGGAGAATGTAGTTGCTCATGCCTTGGGTTGCACTTACAGCTGTATTTACAGTGTACATTTTTTTTACTGGCTTTATATTGTTTTTCAAGATATTTTTTGGCCTTTATTTGATAGGATAGTAGACAGGAAACAGCGTGAGAGAGAGGGGAATGACATCAGGCAAATGACCCGAGCGGGAATCAAACCCGGGTCTTCCAAGTGTATGTTACGCACTCTACCGTACGACTGTACAGTAACAGTTGTCATGTTACTAACAGACTATCTGGCAAGGCAAGGCAATTTTATTTGTATAGCACAATTCATACACTGGGTAACTCAAAGTGCTTTACAAAAATAAAAGACAATTTACAAGATTTAGATTAAGAAACATAAGAAAAATTTAAAACATTTTAAAAGAAGAGTGCAGATAAAAAACACTTTAAGTTGTAGTGTAGGCGGAGCTAAAGAGTAAAGTTTTTAACCTCCCCTTGAACATTGTTAAAGTTGAGGCTTGTTTTACTTCATCTGGGAGGCTGTTCCAGGTTTTTGCTGCAAGAAACTTAAACGCTGCTTCACCATGTTTAGTTCTAACTCTGGGCACGAGCAGAAGGCCTGTCCCAGATGTTCTCAGAGTCCGAGGAGGTTCATAAGTAACTAGCATGTCAGAGATATATTCTGGTGCTAAACCATTAATAGACTTGTAAACCAGCAGTGCTGTTTTAAAGTATATTCTCAACAGGAAGCCAGTGCAGAGATTTTAAAACTGGCGTGATGTGGTTGTACTTCCTGGTTTTGGTGAGAACCCGAGCAGCCGCGTTCTGAATAAGCTGCAGCTGTCTTAACCCTCGTTTTGAGAGAACAGTGAGCAGGCCGTTACAGTAATCTAACCTGCTCGAGATAAAAGCATGGATAAGTCTCTCTAAGTCTGGTTGAGACATCATCCCTTTAACTCTGGAAATGTTTTTAAGGTGATAAAATGCAGATGATGTAATTGACTTAATGTGACTGTGGAAATTCAAGTCTGAGTCCATGATTAACCCTAGATTTCTAACCTGATTGACACTGAGTGACACAGTGAATGGATTGGTCCAAATTCACCTGCTGTGAACAACCTGAGTGAAATGTATAATTATGGTATGATACGCCACAGCTGTGTATTAACTGGCCTAAAGGAAGCATGTAGAGATTGAATAATAGGGGTCCCAAGATAGACCCCTGTGGAACCCCTCATGTCAGGGCCATTTGGTCTGATACACAGTTACCAACTGAAACAAAGTACTTCCTGTCTTCAAGATAGGACTGAAACCATTTAAGGGCAGTTCCAGTGATACCTATTCCTCTAATCTTTGTGACAGGATTCCATGGTCCACTGTATCAAACGCAGCACTCAAGTCCAACAGAACTAAGACAGAGACTTTGCCTGCGTCAGTGCTCAGACGGATGTCATTTGTGACTTTGATAAGTGCTCAAGTCTCAAGGCCGGTACACACCGGGACGAATATTGGCGTGCGTTATTCGCCAGCGTTTTTCAACGCGTTTTTTGTGTTCACACCCAAGCGATTTTTGCTGACGATGAGCCGAGTGAACATGCAAATTCATTCCCTGACATTAGATGGCGCTCAATGTAAAACAGAAATACCCCCATTTGCTGTGCAATACTACTCCATAATAGTTCTCTTTTATCAAGATTTTTGTAATCGCTGTCGCGTTTGTCATATAGTTCTTTGTGTTCCGACACCAACGAGACCAGCAGCTCTACATTCATCTTGCCTTGCAAGACGCTACTTGGCGTATATCTTCTTCGCCGTTACGTATGTGTGCTCGGCAAGACCGTATTGTGTTTGAGCCCCCAAGTTGTGTTTTACTGTACATTTACATTTACATTTATTCATTTAGCAGACGCTTTTATCCAAAGCGACTTACATTACATTACCAGTGTTACAGTCACTGGAGGCAAGGTGGGTTAAGTGTCTTGCCCAAGGACACAACGACAGTATGAACTGTGGGGAGAGCGGGAATCGAACCACCTACCTTCCGGTTGAAAGACGACCGCTCTACCCACCGCTCTACCCACTGAGCTACTGCCGCCCCACTGTAACTTCAGAAGCTCCAGACACGTGAGCAAAAGCGTCAATCTCATTGGTCGTATAGTTTTTAACGTGGCGCGTCAAACCAAAAAAACGAACCCGAGGCGTTTTTAAATAATGACGCTTTTACGCGTGGCGTTTTTCGCGTTGGTGTGCACACTCACATTGGCGCCCTTTGTTTAGTCATGAGGCGTTAAACGTCGGCAAATATTGCGCGCAAAATTCATCCCGGTGTGAAGGGGCCTTCAGTCTGTGTTGGGGCCTGAATCCTGACTGAAAAGGATCAAAGCAGTTGTTAAGTAATAGAAAGTCATTAAGTTGTTGATATACAATCTTTTCGATGACTTTCCCTAAAAATGGCAGGTTTGATATGGGCCGATAGTTGTTGAGCACTGTAGCATCAAGACTGCTCTTCTTTAGGAGAGGCTTAATGACAGCAGTTTTTAAGGCCCTTGGAAATGTTCCAGACTGTAAGGAATTATTGACTATATCAGTGAGTGGTAACAAACTGCTTAGTACTGATTTTAGAAATCTAGTGGTAATCATCGAGGCAGCAGGTGGATGAACTCAGGCTGGAGACAGTTTTTTCAATTGTTCTGTTATTAATGGGTGTAAAATGTGTTGTTGTATGCCCTTTGGACTGTATCGCATGTTTAATGCCTTGAACCTTGTCGTTGAAAAACATTGCAAACTCATTGCATTTAGAGATGGAAACTAATTCTGGAGGAACTGGAGCTGGAGGGTTTGTTAAGCTGTTCACTGTAGCAAACAGGACACGGAGGTTGTTACTGCTGTTGTTGATGATCTCTGAGAAGAATATTTCTCTTGCTTTTTGCAAAGTTTGATTGAAAACATGCAAATTTTCTTTGTATACCTCATAATGAATTAAGAGTTTCAATTTACGCCATTTTCTTTCAGCTTTTCGGCATTCCCTTTTCTGTGCCCTGACAGAGTGAGCATTGCTCCATGAAGCCTTCTGCCTCGTCCTGATCACTTTAACCTTAACAGGAGCAATGGTGTCCATAACATTTAAAACACCTGAAGTATAACAATTCAACAAATCATCAACTTGACCTAATGAGGCATTTTCAAACCTGATTGCCTCCATAAACTTTGTCCTGGTGTTATTGTTAATGTATCTCTTTTTTACAACAGTAGGTCCAACAGAAACTTTTGGAATTATGGACAGATGAAAAAAGACACATGAATGATCAGATAGAGCAACATCAATCACAGTGACATCTGAAATATGAACACCTTTAGTAATGACCAGGTCCAGAGTGTGACCTCTGTTATGGGTCGGCTCATTAACATGCTGACAAAGACCAAAAGTATCAAGAATAGTAGAAAGTTCTTTGGCATTTCTGTCACAAACATTATCCACATGCACATTAAAATCACCAGATATGACTATTTGTTCAAATTCTGTGCAAATAACCGAAAGCATTTCAGTAACTCATCAATAAAATCATGACATTGTTGGGGTGGTTTGTAAAGAACTACATATAAAATAGATGGAGAAAACCTCAACTCCATTTTGAATGACACATACTCAAATGATGAAAACTCTCCAAGTGATAGTTTCTGGATAAGAATATTATCTCTAAAAAAGGCACATACACCACCACCCTTTTAGTTTTCCCGTATTTTGGATAAAAATGTGAAATTCGATGGGGTGGATTCAATAAGGACCGCATTTCCAGTCTGCTGTCTAACCATGTTTCTGTTAAAAACATAAAATCAAGCTTATTTGAAGTTATAAAATCATTAAATAAAAAAGATTTGTTTCCCAAAGACCTGACATTAAACACTGCAAGTTTCAAGTTTGTTTGAGCAGGACCTGACTTTATCTGTTTGCAGGAGATTTGAATCAGATTTGTCTGATTAGAAAATCTAACTGTTATTCTCTTCTTTAATCTGCGACTTCTGGATCGGGTCTGGGAGGAGGTGGAGGGGGTCTGACAGGGGCATTGACTCTAGGTAGTGGCCGAGGTGAAGCAGTGGTACTCCTGGGTGGTATTGGGGGTGATGTTTTTAGTGATGATGATAGAACCCGTGACCTGGCCAAGTTAGGTGTAAGGGGTATCATCTTAATTCCAGATTTAACTAAAATTTCCAGGTGATCTGGAAATCCCATTGGTGAATCCGGGGATGGGACAGAGATGGTGAGGTCTGCAGAAGGTGTTGCTGTTACTGGGGGGGTCTATTGTCCTATTGGGGGGATCTGCTCATACCTTTCACGAGCAAAGCCACAAGACTTTATTAAGCCACAAAGTAAGTTACTTTGTGCTTGCTTTTGGAGCATCATTGTGATCATTTTACAGGCTGCTTGTTAGTGTTTTTGTGTAACTAGACCAAAAGTACAGTTTACCACAAAGCTGCTCTGCTCCATGTTGTAGACGTTAACGCTATGAAGCCTGATCGTCATGTAATTCAAGGTTTATTCATCCACCTGATCCTGGGTTGGACTAGCACGTGAATGCTTCCAATCTCTATATTTGACTGGTTATTAATAAAACATGAACATGTCCTAAAAGTGAACTCAAAATTGTGCTCAACACAATTCCACTTATGCTTTAAAATCTGACCCCAAACACAGATTGTTCAAAGAATGCTGGATGGACATCACAGTACTCTTCTAGCATTTAGCATTACTAGCTAACTTAACCATCACACTTTGCATTTCCCAAACTCTAACCCTATTCCAAAGATGGTAACTTCTGGCTGCATAAACAGATTTCCTCTCATATTTTCTGCCAATAGGTTTATGTTCATGAAAATGCAACATGCCTACAAAATACGTATGTAAAAATATAAGGATATAACAGTGTGGTTGCAAAATAAAAACTTGCATCTCTGCTTATACATATGTTTTCTTCTATAGCATTGAAGCACTGCCACTGAGCCCAAATACAAATGTATCTGAAAGCTGTTTCCTCTGAACAAACCGTCCATGTAATTGTGCAAGGAAACTCCCAGCATGCTTCACTGGCTGATTGCGTCCCTGATGAGGCTTTGGTTTTTTTTAAGTGAGGCGAAAGTGTGCACTTAGAGGTGCCAAGAACCACGGCTGGGTGACAGACTGTCAGCTGACATGAGCGTTCCTCTAGAATCCGAACTGTGAGATATTACAAGAAGAGTTTAAATAAAACGTTGATATATGTTTTCCTCATTTGAGTCGGTAAACAGCATCGACCACTGAAATCTGTTTGGAAAAGATTTTAATCTGCGAGTCAGTTTGGCGTGGCGGTCTTTTTCACAGTTGGATTGGATTTAGGGTCCACATGGACATCTCGGCTTTGATTGCGTACAAATGAAAAAGAGAACATTTCCACTAGTTTTCCTGCAGCCTTTAACTGAAATCAGACAAAAGACTGCAACTCTCCCAAGGACAAATGCTCTTCAAGTTTTTGAAGTTATTTTGAAGGAAAATTTTAAGCTTAAACTTCTGCTGCAATAAAAACTGTCTGGTTACTTCGTAAATGTTTGATATGGTTCAGTAACAACTATATTTTTAGCTAAAATGCAAGACAACTCAGTGGTTCAACCTGCATTGTCTTGAACTAAACCGAGATAGAAGAAACTGATCCAGCCTCAGCAGAGCTTCTTCCCTTATTAGCGTCGCACTCACGCCCTTGAAAGGTGTCAGTGTGTCACTTCCACTCTGGTACACAGTCTGTAAAGTTATTCTTGCAGCAACAGATGGCCCGCACCAAACCCCACATCCATCGCAGTTAAAGGTAAAGCAGTAAAGGTTAATGAAGGCCAGCTCCAATGCCACACACAATTAACCCACTGTACCAAATCCTCACCGGCAGTGCCTGGCACCACTGAGCACAGCTGTTCCAGTTTAACCTACGCATTAAAGACTGCGGACACCCACTTAATGCACTGTACTTGATGCGTTTGTGCAGAGGAGACTGAGCATGAAGCTAACGGAGGAAAAGTCAGCCATAACAGTGCCCAGTAAAATGGAGTTCACAACAGTTTTAGAAGCACTGGAGGATTCCACTGCTGCATAATTGTTTCAAATAGAGCTCTATTTGTGGTCGTACGGTAATGACTGTTTATAAAAGAAGTGGACCAAGAGATCAGTCACTGAAGTGTTGGCTCCAGGAAACATTAACATTAATCATCGCCTTATTTGTATTTATATATTTTTATGTTTTGTTTTTCAATAGTTGTATTAGAATTGTGTTTGTTGTTGTTGTTTTTTTAACTTTTAATTTTTTTAACTTTTTTTAACTCTTTATAATTATCATTTATCATTTATTTTAAATTGAATAAAACAAGTGGGGTTTATTTAAAATTCCTACAACAGAATGATACATTTATTGAATTTAATGGGATGTGTTGATCCTTCACAGTAAATAATATGTATTTGTGACCTTTACTTAAAAGTAAATTGAGTTTAATAAATTTTAAAGCTTGCAAAAAAGTATCCTAAAGAAATTAAGTAATTTCAACATGTGTATTAACTTAAATGTTGTAAATAGATTTACATAACATTGATATAACTGATGAAACTATAATGTAATATTCACAATCACTTTTCCAGTGTAGCAAGCACGCTGAAGCTAGCCTGGGTACCAGACTATTCTCAGTCTATTCTATACAAAGAATAGTCTGTTAATACAATCGCAGCTTCCTCCTTCACAGGGTCAGGATCATGTCATGACAAACAAATAAACCAATCACACAGAGCGGACGTGACAACAGCAAGTTAATATATTTTTCCTAATCCAGTTGGGACTATGGCAAAAACGTTCTTTTTCAGAAGAAAAGTTGTTAGAGTGTTGTGTTGTTGCAGTTTTAATGACATGTCGAGGTCACTTTGAAACAGACAGTTGCGGGCGCCATCTTCTTTGTTTTGGAATAGCTCCGCAGAGAGTGTGACGTTGCCCACCCAACGGCTGTGATTGGTCTGGCTCTGCTTTAGCAGAGAGAAGGGACAGGCCTAAGCGTGCTCATACCCACTTTCTATGCCAGCCTACGCTGAAGCTACTTTATTTGGTAAGCCCTCTAGCATGTGAACCCCACCACATTATTTTATAAATACAACTGATAGGCTTCTGTATCTTGCTCTTGTTGACTAATAATGTTCAGTTGCATTTCACTGCTCATTCATTTAAGTAAATAGATGAATATATACTATATATATACCTCACCTTCATAACCTGTTGGCCATGACCAAAAGGGCATGTCTCAGATACAATGAGTGGAAATGAGTTTCCTCCTCAAGGTGGCTGGGTGCTCCATTAGAGCTAAGAATCTTTTCCAGATGCCTCCTTGATGTTTCCTGGGGGTTGACCAACTGTACAAAGGACCTGAGGCTTAACCAAGGACAAACTGCACTCATCAGGTTCTGTTTGGTGCAGTACCCTCTTGGAAAGCCTCGCTTGTATGACATATTATATTTCAGTGTCTTTGAACTTGCATCATCAAAAACATACAAGGGAAGAATAGCCAGACTGGTCAGTGTGATACACTGTGTCTAAAATTGATGGTAAATAAACTTCTCCTACCTCAGACATCCAGAGTGTCTCCAGACTATCTCTCTATTCCCTCGATTGCTCAAATACAGCACAAACATTCCCAACAATGAGCTGACTGAGGAAAAGATAAAACCATATAAATATTAAAATGGTCATCACTTCTAGTTCCACAAACTCCACTGACTTAGGAGGCCTCTTAAAAACAGTGAGAGATTGAAATGGTTTTTCAATTTGGAAATTGACCATTTAATCAATACATTATGTGAACATCATTTAAATCTCTGACCAATTTTATTTACCCAAAGCATTTTGTAATTAACTGGTGCTCTCAGTAAGTCTATATTCTAATTGAAATTGAAATTCACTAAACATGACAAGAGAGATGAATCCATATGCATACATCGCATATCACATTTCTAAAACTGAGCATATTTGCTTTATTCCAAATTTTCATTTCCCTGACTCACTGCACAAATCTTAATTACCATTTATATTATATTAGCTCTGGGCGGCATGATGAGCATATTGTTGAGGCTTGATTTGAAAAATATTTAAATGACTCTGCGTGTGTTGCCAAAAATCCTGAATACGAAGCAGAATGTAGAGTAGCGCACCTCGTCTGTGCAATGGTCTTTAATAATTCAACGCAGCAGACAACGATGAGTCACTGAAGCACTGGGGTTAGCATTTGCTATTAGCTCATCAGTGGAAAGATTATTAAATAAATGTGAATAATATATTTTGGATAGGTTTAAATTTTATAATAGTTGTATGTATTAACAAAAATCCCATTAATTGACACCAGGTGGAGTAATGGGCAAGAAATTGTATGCTGTAAATTTTAAAAGTATATTCATTTATATTATAGTTTGTATAGCACAGCATGTTTCATAAGCTTTTATACAATATATAAAAGTAATTTAAATGAATTTAGAGGCAACAAAACAGTGCTTTATGGTATAGCACAAAGCTAGCCAACAATTACTGTATGTACACAGACTCTCTATGGTACACTAAATGATACCTTTCAAGGTAAAAATGTTTGGATTGTCACTATGTCTTAAAATAATAAAACATATTCTAAAGAATTTTTTTGCAGTGTGTTGCCTGTAAGCAACAATGTACCATAATGGTGTATCTATGAAAAAATATATATTCTCTTTCAATTTTAAGATTATTTATTTGCCAAACCTTTGTAAATTATTTCATATATTCATGCGCTCACAATAAAAACAATTTAAAATGTAGGAGAAACATAAAAGTAATTATTTAAGTAATGCCTTTAGGCAACAATGTACTGTGGAACAGTTATTTGAAATGAATGAATGAATTAATGTTTTGTAAACAGACTTTACACAAACATATAATAATTTATAAACAAGAAACTAATAAGAAATCATAATAATAAGAATTTCATTTCGGAGATAGGACAGGTCAAAAAAGTTGACTGTTGCCTGAGTTACCAAAGAGGGTTTAAAAAAATGCTTCCAATACGACAGAAACACAAGTTCCATAGTTCGTTTTTTTGTTTATGTCAGAGGTGCCCAAACTTTTCCATTTGGAGGGGCAAAGGTAGGATGACCTTATTTTCAGGATTGCAAACTGAGACACTTTCCTGGGACACCTTTTTTTCACAAAAGAAGGGTGCTCCGGGGGAACCCATTTGCTTTTTTCTTGTTGGACTTATGATAGAAGGGGTCCTGCTCATTGGTCTGGGGACTGCCTTAAACTATCGGAAAATTTGTAAGACAGCTGCCTTTAAATGTACCCAGCCGCTCTTTTCTGAAATTAAACAGTGCTTGTGACCATGGACCATGTGCTTACAGTGGTAACAGTGACCATGGATTTGGAAACATCAAGGTTACTCCACAAAATGGACGCACACGCACAACTAACGCTGAGGACCAGAACTGATTGATCACGATTTGGACAAATTACCGAAGATCAAAATATATAAATTACAAATTTCTGCTGTGTCCCCCCCCCTTTGGAAGTCTAGCCTGCAGCTGGGTCTTATCTTATCCGCTTGAGACTCCCCGTTCCCAGCAAGGCCAAGGCCACTGATTCTCAATCCAACAGACTGCCTATTCATCGCCCCCACATAAGGCCTTGGACTCCTATCCTAACACCAGCCCAAACCAACAGTCTGCCATTTTTACATCTGTCTGACCCTGTACTCTAATGCTACCCCCTCGTCCCCCCCTCTCCCTCATTGTAATCCACTGAAAAATTCCATCACGTGACCTCGTGTGCTGTCATCTCCATCCTAACTGCTTGTTGGAACTGCTACTGTTGTTTATGTTGTAACTGCTACTGTTGTTATAACTACCTGTCTGTTAGGTCTGCACATTTTGATGTCTGCTATGTTTGTACAATGCCTTCTTTCATTTTCCGGAAGATCATTGGAGCGCCGTCGACATGGCTGCACCGGTGTGGTCTGCAACCATTGTGTGTCTATCTATGTATAAATGTAATATGTTGCACCACCAAAGCAATCACGTTGCAGTGTACTTGTACAATTGTAATGACAAATAAAGCATTCATTCAGTCCTCAAACCCACTGCATAATGATAAACTGATCAGTCGCAAATGTGTGGTTTATCTAAAACAATGGCAATTCTATTGTTCAAGCAACATTAAACATAAAACAAGAACTGAATTGGTGAATATGAAGTTACTAAGTAATTAAAAAAGCTTTTTAATGATTTTACAGATATTTTGGGACAGTGAGTGTAAAAGTGAGATTGGTCTCATTTAATAGGGACACATGGTGACTCTAGGCAAAATGAAAATGTACTAGTGGGCCACGGGCCAAAGGACAATATGTTTTGCTTGACATAAAAATAAATACTATCCCTCCCAGTTTTGTTTAAAATGCCTTTTGTCTGTGTGCCAATGACTATGCTGCTACATTTTGTTCTGATGAGGTAGCTCATGGGGCGCAGTGGCTCAATGGTAGAGCGGTACCGGAAGGTAGGCGGTTCAATTTCCGCTCTCCCCACAGTTCATACTTTCGTTGTGTTCCTTGGGCAAGACACTTAACCCCCCTTGCCTCCAGTGGTGTTCCAGCTGTAACACTGGTGAATGGAACCATAATGTAAGTCGCTTTGAATGAAAGTGTCAACTAAAAATGTAAATGTAACACTGGTGAATGGAAGCCACTTGTAAGTCGCTTTGGATAAAAGTGTCTGCTAAATGACTAAATGTAAATGTAATGTAAATGTAGCTCCTACAGGAAGCCTGCAAACTTAAGCTGTTTGACCGGAACTTATGCTATTTAACTCTGACTTTTCAAAAATCCATCAAAATAGTTGTGGACTTATAAAGTGCGCAACTGTGCAAAATGTTAGTATAGTATCATGTCTATATAGAATCTATAGATTAGCTCACCACTCCATCTAGTGGAACAAAGTGAAATAACAGGCCACCCTTTAAACCATCATAATGGCATTTGGCAAATTGTCAACAATGTAAACCACAATATACCCCCTGAATTTTGCTCCAGATTAATAAAGTATCTATACTTTATCCAATCTAATCTGTGAGCTTTTAAAATAATGTGGCAGAGTGGTTAGCACCTCCTCACAGCAAGAAGGTCGTGAGTTCTAAACCCGGCCGACTCAAACATTCTCGGCTGACTCCAGTCTTTCTGTGAGGAGTCTGCATGTCCTCCATGTGTTACTGTGGGTTCTCTCCGGGTACTCCGGCTTCCTCCCATCGTCCAAACACATGCATGTTTAGGTTAATCTGCAAATCTAAAGTGTGAGAGTGAATGGTCGTCTGTGACTGTCTGTCTCTAAATGTTAGCCCTGCGACTAACTGGCCACTGTCCAGGGTGTAACCCTGCCTCAGGCCCAAAGCTGCTGGGATAGGCTTCCAGTCACCTGCGACCCCTAACGGGACTAAGCAGAAAAAATGAATGAATGAATGAACATCATGAGGGATTCCATCATTCCAATCTGCAGATTTTTTTTACTGTTATAAGAAATACATTGTATTGTAGTTGAAGGGATGTTGGACTAAATATCTAAAGCTTTTTTATATATTTGAATAAAGCATTTGTATCATCGATCTTAGTCAGATGAGTTTAAATTCTTTCGGCCTACAACTCAATGAAAGATATGATCAGTATGACTCTATAATATGTGGCACTACAAAGTGAACTGATTTGAATGATACAGTACATTTTCGGTAATTGTTTTATTGGTGCAATCTTTTGCCTAATGGGTGATATTGCATTGATTTAGCATCAGACAAGAACAGTCAGTCTATAAGGTCCACACTGCGAGGGCATCAGGTTCATCACAGAGCAGTTTCAGATTAGAAACATGTCGCTTTGATGCACAGGAATAGGTAAACCTGGGAAAAAAGCTGCAGTGGAAAGGTTAATCCTTTTAAAGCCTGGGCTGAAACAGACAGACATTCAGAGAGCAGACACGGTAGGTATAAGGTTGGCAGAAATGAAATGTCAAGCAAGGACTAAAAATAAAAAAGGACAAGATGAGGAGCGGAGTGTTTATTGATCTTGATGAAGAAAGCAAAACACAACCATAGTCGTTTCTCTGTTTTACATTGTATTGCACCAGATGTCGGTTGTAGAAGACTCTCAATGAAACATTTTATTTTGTAGGGGAGAGAAAAAAGGCCTCCCACCAAATTTTTTAAACTTCTTCAATGCTTTTATTTTTAAAAGACAAATATATCAACAAGGTTCACTTACATTTAGACTCTATGAACATGTGCGTAGGTTGGGTAATGGGAACGTATGTGCTATGCAGAAATAAATAAATAAAACATAATGTCAGCAGCTTATGTTATTTTTAGCGCAATTAAGTTTGAGAGAACATTCATCAGAGGATTAAAAGTACTGGTTTCCAGCAGCACTATAACAAGCAACACTCATGTGACTAGAGACATTTATTTCTGAAACAAATAACATAGAAATTCTTGAGTTAAAATTATTACGTATTACATGTTGTCTGAGCTTATTAGTTAACATCAGTGCAAAACACATGTATTTAACTGTACATGTTAGTGCAGTGATCCGCAAACACCAGGCCATAAACCATTTATATTGAACGGCGCAGAAAGAATAAACCATAAAGAATAAAAATGTTTCTGATAAGCCAGAGATAACAATGGCTTTGGAAGTGGAATATGTGAATGAACCACTGCAGCAGGAACCAGAGGAGATACATTTCTCAAAGCCAAAGGTAGGCTTCCAACACCTATATATTAATTCATTTCTCTTTAGCTGTTAAAGACCAGTTTAGCATTGTTATAAATGTTCAAAATGTGCATTTCAATTCATTTTTCTTTCACCCGCTTCTTTAACCTGCCCAAGGAACTGGGGCTTGTGAACTGGGAAGCTTCTTTTTAATTATTTTTAAACATACTTTTACGGATAAAAACGTTTTATATTTGTATGTCAGACTTTTAATAACTGTACTCCATCTTTGGATCTTACTGCACTTACAAGATGTATCAGTGTAATATTTGTGTATCACTTTGGTTTTCTTTGTGGATGTTTGAATGTGTGAATTATGATTATGAGATCATGTGAAGCACTTCAAAACCCTTTGAAATGTGTTAATGTAAATGAAGTTATATTATTATTAAATAAATAAGTTTTTATTTTTATGTACTGACCATAGTTGAATGCAGTGTAAATGGCACACCCCAGGGAACCATATTTGGTACACTTTAGTTAGAAAAACCAATAGACAAATTTACAGCTGAAAAAAACCCAAAAACAACAAGATTACTCTTATTTTGTTCTAATTTTCATGATAAATTTTGGCTACAAAAAAATTAATTCCAGAGAGCACAGAAACATCAGTTTATTGTCATTATGCATACATATAACAAAATTTCATTTGGGAGCTCTAAGCATAAAATTTTAAGGCATAAACATAAACAGCCTATAAATAAAACAAATGTGAGTAGAGAATAAAGATACAAGACAGAATACAACAGCAGCATAAAAACTCAAGTGTAGGTCATGAAGTTCAACTGGGTTCCTCTCGGGAGTTGCTGTTGATTAAAGACAAGAAAGAAAGCCATCTTTTGTTATCACTGATAGGACAATCAGGTCAGCCATGAGAACTTGCAAGCAATGTAAGATCTCATAAGTACCATTTTTTCTACTTTATGATCAAAACTACAAGCCACATAATGAAGCTGATGTGTAAATTCAGGGTGGAAGACTCTTCCCCTCACCTGCCTGACGCAGCTCCCCTGCAGTCTAAGCCATGCGCTGCAAAGCAACCCTCATTTAAAGCACCCTCTTAACTACCTCATTCAGTTTTCAGCTCGTGCCGCAACCCTAGCTAATTTGAGGAAAAACTGAAAAAGACAAAATTTCTGTTGGTGCATCAACGCCAAAAGATAAAGCATGTGTGTCTTTAGTTAAAGAGACTACTACTTCAGGAAGAAAGACTTCCGTATTCCTTCTGAAGCTGTTTGGGCCGAGTTCTCTGTTTTAGTTCAGCATTAATTTCTCGACAACAATAAAACTTTGTTCCCCAAAGTAAAAGTTTTTTGACACATCCAGCTCACAGTGACCTTGAGAGGTCTTTGTGTACAACAATGCAGATGAAAGAAATGTTTTCAGGCTAATGAATGTAGATTCTGTGACTTATGAGATTGCCGACTTGCCAAGGTGAGACTGGCAGTCACAGACCACAAAGATAAAGGCGTAGGAAGTGTCTGGAGCGATCTCTTTTGATGCTGTCAAGTTTTGCTACATGCCCCGAGGTGTCACTCCATAATTGAATCCCCCTTCCTTTGTACAGCGGAGGCTTCTCGAGAATAGCCCAAGGATGGAAACGTCAGCACCTGCGGGGTCCATAGGCCGATGCATTTCCGGCTGATAAAAACTGTATCGCCATCTGACAACACATCCAAAGAGACAGGCGCCTAATGGAAAGAGTCATTATGCATCTCAACAGGGACATTATTACATAGTAGCGAGCGCTGTCACATTATAATTAGAAGCGGTGAATGGAAAGAAAAAGAACCCTTCAGGTTTTTGTGACTGAGTCGGTTCCAGGGCCAATTATGCTTTCGAGAGGCCGCTGTCCATTCATACGCACACGCAAATTATTGCCATTTATTTCCCCCACTGTCATAATTATCGCTCACATTGTGACAAAACTTTCAACTGCGGGCAAGTATGATGGCCCTATATTATTTGTTAAAACGAAGGATAATTAGAGAGTTAGCACGTAAATGTATTATATGAAACAAGAGACGGAAACTGGCATGTCTTTTTAAAATTAATATTTATATATATATATATATATATATATATACGTCTGTGTTTTTTGTGTGTGTGTACGAACATTGTGGGTTAATCAAATGTTCAAAATAAACTAAACTAAAAAAAAATTTGTTTAATGCAAGCTATTATTGTGGCTTTCAACGGTAGAGGGGTATGTAAATCTATTCAGCGTTTCTGTAAAAAGCTAATTTAAAGAGCGCATCCTTTACAGCACTAGTACTGTGGACAGCTTAGTGCTTTATGTGGTCTTTGGAAACCTCTGAATTGACAAATGCACATTGAATGTCTGCTAAAGTCGGAAAAAGAACTAAGAAACTCACTACATAACAGTGAGCCAGAATAAAATATTACAACTCAGAACACATGAATGTTGTAAGTGTAGTGTAAAAATGTATCAGTATTATTAATCGCAGGCCATGAACATTAACTCCATTCACCCCACATTAAAAAGAATTCAAACCACAAATGCAAAATCTTGGAAAAATTGATAGTGAGTTTAAAAAAGTTTATTCAACAAAAAGAAAATTCCGAAGTACGACATTAACAGCATTCTACATCCACCACATCAAATAGAACAGTCTTCAACTCTTCATCTCACTAAGAGGTCTGATATTACTTTGATAATGTGCCATCACATGGAACAGGCCCATATCTGCCTCATCCCTTCCACTGCAATAGTCAATAGAACATTAGTATCATTATTGCTATGGTCGCTGCATAATATAAAGATACAAAGAAAAATTGAATGTTGTATATGAACATAACGTCACAACAGGACACTGCAGCATTGCACAAGTTCTGCTCCAAGGCTCAAAAAAATGTAAAGTTGGAGCAAAGTTCTTGTGGAATTCAAAAACACCATGAGAAAAAGTCATCTCATTTTCATGTCCACCATGTCAGGTAGAGTAAAAGTAGCCTTGTCTCTATGTCTTGTGTGACAGCTCACTCCAGATACTGTCATTGATGCTGAACACTACCAATTGCTTATCAATGTCTAAGCACTGCTATTCTGTCTCCTTCTCTGAGCTCCCATGGAAACACCAGGTCTGATAAAAGAACCTAGTATCAGATCAACCTAAAGCCATTAAAGAACGGCATTTTAGTACTGTTAAAAGCTCATTCATCTCGAGGCACACCTATTTGCAGTAACTTGCACATTTATCATTATATAACTACTGTATATGTTGCTATATTTATGCAAAAGCACTATTACCATAGTTAAGCACCGGCTTATTGTTTATCTTAAGAAGCATTTAGAATAGACCTGGTGAAACATTGAAACACTATCATTCTCACCCTTCTTACCCATATCCCAGCGCTTCTTCTCTACCAGTGCTCCTTTTGTCCACTCTGGGCAGCTGTAGGAACAGGAAAACTACATTACCTACAAGTGACACTAACAGCAGATTATACTTAATGGCTTTCGACAACCTTGTCCATTCATATAAAAAGCAGAGAAGTTGAACAATACTGCGTTTGTAATGCCTCATATGTTGCATGGTCTTCTCAGCAAATAGCTAGAAGACAGATGATAAAGTAAAGATACAGTTATCTGCACTGCCAAGGTGAACCATTAAAAGGCCTACACAGAAATGATTCACTCCTTCACTGTACTCACACTGAATCTTCATCATATTTTTCCCTGTCGTCTCCGGGCTTAGAAGCAGAGAATAAAATAAATTTTCCTTGATCCATTCTAGCCTCATTCCGAGACCAAATTGGCTATTGATCTCCGTCTCTTTGTCTATTAAGGGAGAGCCTTGCATGCCAAAATTGGTCAGCCCCGTGACCGCTGCCCATATCTCAACGCTGATTGATTGTGTGGCAGTGCGGGCCAAACCAAGGTTGATGGGAGAAGGGACAGGAATGATTGTGTGAGGTCGCACATGAGTGGTCGAGCAGGAATCCGCATGGGCCACATCGCTTTGGCTGGGTCTCACCAACTCCCCCTGTGTTTCAGCAGTTAAAATAGGAAATGGAGAGGGTAGAAAGAGGCTTTTTTTTTCATTCGTGGCTTTGGAGGGATTGCAATCAATACTTGCAGTGGATTGATGGAGCAGCAGACGAAGACTTCAGCCACGGAATTGTATAAGGAAGAAAGGATCCCCTCCCGCTGCGACCAACAAGGAGAATAACGCTGAGTTGATTGCTCTTTTCTCCGAAACAGATTTTACTCAACCCGTGACTTTGACTAGTTTCGATGAGGCACAATTGCTTTTCCGAAAAATCCCCTCTAAACTTTTGGAATTGGAAGTCTAGAGGTTTTCCAAAAACTTGTGTGATTGCAAAAACTTGTTGTAGGTACATTTACACAAGGCTGCATCCCTAGGAGTGTTCTTAGATACACTGAATGTTGAAGAAATACATTGTTGTTGTCTTATTAAACACCATGAAATGGAATTGGCTGATAGTGCTGATAATGATTTTACAAAGCAACATGAAATTTGAACGTTATCTCACTGGTAAAATGTAATTTGTTTTTTATGTGTCTGCTTAATGTGCCATTTCACAGTTCTGATAGCTTTAGAGGCAATTTTCAAAAAATATTATATACAAGACTGATTTGTGAAAGCATTTTTGATTTGAAGCCAACATCTGTGACATTCAGGCAATACATTTATGTTCCCAGAAACTTCTAACAATATAAAGTGTAAGGTTGTATGTAAGTTGCATGTAAGGTTAATTAGAAAGACCATGGCCCTGTTTTTGTGACATCTAGTGGTTAAAGTGCTGATTCCAGACCTCACCTAAATCTTCTGCACAAGTTTAACTATTCATACTTCACTCTGGGATGAACTCATTCTCCATCACTCATGATATTAGTCTCATAAAATAACAATGACGTGGCATCCCATGTACCTTTAAGGTGAAGTGTGTTGGGGAAGTCTGATTGTTTTATTGTTTCATTGTTTTGACACCTCACACACCTTTTTAGAGCATGTGAACAGCTATTGTAGCCATGCAAGGTCTGATGGGGATTTTGTTATAAGAACATTTCAAAACAAAGTTAATTTAGTTCCTAATTTAGTTGCATTTAACCTGGATGAAAAATGCTGTGCTCAAAAAAAAAAAAACTTGAGTGTGCTTTTCCTTTAGCTGTGCTCTGTTTGTCACTCGTGAACCTAGAATGCTCCTTTCCCTGAGTTCTCTGGAATTGAACATGCTATATTTCCAACATAGTTGAATGCAAAGAATTATATTATTCTACACACAATAACAGTTTACACAATGGATCTTCAACAGACATTACCAGATTTTATTTTGCATCTGAGGGACATGATCACCTAATAGCATACTGTAATAGGATTAACTGTTAGAAAATTTGTATTGGGTCATCGACTACTAGTTTTGTGCTCAAAGTCATTCTGAAAAAACTTGTCATCTAAATGTAAGATTTTGTTTTCTATTGTCATTATCAAAAAATATTTTTAATATTTATCTGGCACCACTTGGACAGTTGTTGCGATCGCTTGGCCTCCATTATCACTTTTATGCTGATGATACGCAGATTTATATACACTCAAAATCTGGTGAACATCTTGATGTTGATTTTCTGTCCGGCTGTGTTTCTGAGATAAAGAAATGGATGAGTACAATTTTTTTGTGTCTGAATAGTGGTAAAACTGAAGTTATGCTTATTGGTTCCCGTCATCAAATTTCAAAAGCGGGTTCATTATCTCTGACTATTGATGGCTCTGTCTTGGCTACTCAAGTTAAAGTGAGGAATCTTGGAGTTATTTTTGATACCAGGCTTTCATTTGATTCTTTTGTCCAGAGTACAGTTAAATCCTCCTTTTTTCACCTCAGAAATATAGCTAGACTACATCCTATGCTAAACTTCTCAGTAGCTGAAAAGCTGATGAATTCCTTTGTCATCTCTAGGATAGATTACTGTAACGCCCTTCTAGCCGGAGTCTCTAAATCCACACTTAACAAACTACAATATGTACAAAATTCGGCCGCCAGGATACTGACTGGGTCCAGGGTTTGCAATCACATCACTCCAGTTTTGGAGTCTTTACACTGGCTCCCAGTCCGATTCAGAGTAGATTTTAAAATTATGATGCTGACATATAAAGCAGTGCATGGCTTGGCCCCTTATTATTTATCTGAGTTGTTAATTTCCTATACCCCGACTCGGAGACTGCGTTCTTCACAATCCAACTTGTTGGCTGTTCCTCAAACACGCCTACGATCTATGGGTGACAGGGCCTTTTCTTCATATGCTCCTGTTCTTTGGAATTCTCTGCCACCTGATCTTAGGGAAGCACAGGGCTATGACATTTTTAATGGTAGACTTAAGACTTTTTTTTTTAATTAGCATTTGATAGTTGATGTTACTTTTATTGTTTGAACTTTGTATTGCTTGTTTTTGTACAGCGCTTTGAGAAGTTGCCTTTAAAGGCGCTTTATAAAATAAAGTTTATTATTACATTATTATTATTATTATTATTATTATTCAACAAGGAACTACAGTATTAGTAACAAGTAACTTTCTGTCATTTTATTGAAACAGTTTGGATATATTTGTTGTTGAAAGACTCTAAGTGCTATAAACATGCAGTTTGTTCTAAAACTAGTTAAATATTTTTAGCAGCTTTGAAACAAATTTTTGCCTTTTTTGCAGGATACATTCAGCCTTCCTCTGCAGGTGAATGAATAAATTATGTTCAAGACTTTTAAAAAGGTGCTCATTCCCTCTTACATTGGCAATTTGCAATTTGCAATTTGCACTAGAAGCATCTGTAACAGGCCGTCTTTGAAAAATGTTTTTTACTTTTAAAGTGTGTGTTTGTTATTATACACCATTGCTCTGTTCATTAAAGACTTTAAATGAATCTGCCAAGGACAGGACATTTTATTTTTGTTTTTTTGAAGAACCATGTGTCATCCGAATTGGCCAAAGCAAACGATCTGCTTCTGAAATGTCAAGTGGAACAGTGCAACCTTTCCAAAGGTTAACCCTAACAAGCTGAAGGACCACAGTAAAAAGTCTGCAGCCTGACAAGCAGTGTGTCCCCTCCAAAATGACGGGAACCAGATGAAGACGTCAAAGAAAGGAATTGGGACCATTCGCAAACGGAGCCAGACAAGTCTTAATCATAACGACAATATTAATGTCTCCTCCACAGAATCAATAAATCATGAGTAACACTGAGGGGAGCTCCTGAATTTCAATGCGATCTGTGCATAATTAGATTTTGCCAAACATCTGCTGAGAGTAACATGAGGGACTTTACGGGGAAAGTGATGGAGTGAGTTCTGAAGAGGGATCTGTAAAAGAGACAGCCGCTAGCTCAGGAACGTCTACAGTACATGTCGGATTTAATGACTTTTTTAATTAAAGGATGCCCTGTGATCGATCCGAGGCTGTCGACTTGAGAAGTGGCGGCTTGTTGTGATGGGAACGAGGATGTTTTAAATGAAGTGGGGATTTAGCTGGATTTGTTGAACACTGCGGGTCAAATAGTCACATTAGCCTTCCCATCGGAAAACAAACACACCTGGAATTGCTGGGCAGTGTTTCTTACCGTAATGAGTTTTTTTTTTTTAGCTTCTGACGTGTGGAGCTATGTTTGCAAATTGTGCTTCGGAGAAATCTATTCCTAAAGCTTAAATTCACTGCTTCAAATGCACTTCTCTAAAGGCGAGACTCATTTCTCAATCACTTGCTTTGAGCTTGGCTAATCAATGTCTTCATGAGCATCGGCTCAAATCATTATGTTGTTGTTGTCAAGAGTTGCTGCTTGTGACTGATGTGCAGAAAATTAACATCCAGTCCTGCAGTTTCTCTCAGTTTGACAACTTTTACGCCAAATTAGTTCTGGCTCTGGAAGTAGTTCTTGGAGTCCTGGGAGTTGGGACATTTTGCAAAGCCATATCTGTGTGTAGAGCCCCAAATGAAGGATTATTATGAGCAAAATGGACACATTATTACTATGAGGTATTATTGTGTAGTTTTATTTTTTACATATATTTACATATTTTTTCATACATATTCTTCCGTTGGTCCAATGCTTTGGAAAAACAGACCAAAGTCCGTTCGTAGAGAATAAACTATTTATAAATAAACTATGTATGCTTTGTATTCAATTTTTTTTCCCAGCATTGATGCATCCTACTGCTTCATCACAAGGCCTCAGCTCAAAGTTTAATGAATAAGAGAAAAATTAATCTGTTTTAGAAAATACAGTAATGTTAAGTAAAACAAATGAAAGACACTCTCTAAAAAGAAAACCAAAAGCATGAACAGGCTTCTTTGTGTTAAGTGAATAGGCAGTGACTGAACAAGGATCTTTAAAAACAGTTAACAGTTAGTTAAAAGGTTGACTGCTGCACTACCACAGCTGCAAAGAAATACAGTTGCCTTTTTATTATTATCAATGTTTTTCATATCAACTTCCACATGACCTTTGGCTTGACTTTTGTGTAGCAGAACAAAAGTCTGACTTGACCAAGTACAGGGCAGATGAACTTTACATGGATATCCTAAATATAGACACAGGCTTGTTGCTGTGCTTAAAAATCTTGTTTTTCTAAAGTCATGGCAAGGTTATACAAGGAATTGATTTTCTGCCAACATTAAAGATAGAGCTGAACTGTACCGACCCAGTTGAATATAGTGGGCATAACAAATCAAAATAAAGCGGTCAACTGTGGGTCACGACTATAAACAGAGATCTATGCTCTTTATAAACTTAGACATCTATGTAGTCTGGGAGACTGTTCCAGGTTTTTGCTGCATGAAACTTAAACGCTGCTTCACTCTGTTTAGTTCTAACTCTGGACACGAGCAAAAGGCCTGTCCCAGATGTTCTCAGAGTCTGAGGAGGTTCATAAGTAACTAGCATGTCAGAGATATATTCTGGTGCTAAACCATTAAGAGACTTGTAAACCAGCAGTGCTGTTTTAAAGTCTATTCTCTGAGCAACAGGAAGCCAGTGCAGAGATTTTAAAACTGGCGTAATGTGGTTGTACTTCCTGGTTTTGGTTAGAACCCGAGCAGCAGCGTTCTGAATAAGCTGCAGCTGTCTTAACCCTCGTTTTGAGAGACCAGTGAGCAGGCCGTTACAGTAATCTAACCTGCTGGAGATAAAAGCATGGATAAGTTTCTCTAAGGCTGGTTCCTCAACCAGACCTAGAGAAACTTATTCTTTGACTTTGGGAATGTTTTTAAAAGTTGCAAACCCCATGTAGTACACCCCCACCTCATTCAGAAAGCAGACGGGCAGACATCTGTGGTTGGTGGCTTTCTTGCTGCTTTTCACTTTAAGAAGATGGAATTGTGTTCTCAGCTAAACACATAATTTGAGTCTTTTTGAAACTACTAGTAGTATTATTTTATGTATTTTGCATGAAAACATCCAGTCTGTTAACGTTGCCTGTTACTGAAATGTTCTGATTGTTATACCCGCCTCATGATTACTGCTTGAATAAATGAATAGTTTTAATAGTGTTTGTTATATTCAGTGAGTGGGTAAAACTACTTCTCAGTAGTTGGACGTTTTTATTTCATGTTTGTGCATAAAAGCATTGTTAAGTCTGTTAAAAAGGCTAAAGTTACTGAAGTTTTATGTTTGTTGTACAGCCTAATGATCAATGGCTTGTTACGTGCTTCTGATTGAATATTATTAATACACTGATGCATTGTTATCACTGCTACAGTTACAATAATATTCTTAAAACCTTGTGTCTTTTGAGTTAAAATTGAATATTTCTCTCTCTAGGATCACATACTGATCCTTTTGGTTTATCATTAAAGTTGGTTTTTTTGTGTTCATTTGGCATATAGTAATATTCTGCATTTCCTCAGGTTTAAACTGTACAGTTTTTTCATTAAATGAATTTGAGAAGTTGAAAATGTTCCTCGATTTGGGCGGCTCGTGGGGGGGAGAGTGTTCCAATGCCAGACCAGTCGAGAAGCACTGTTCTTAACAATACTGCACTACTTTGAAACCCCTTGGCTTGCTGTAAATTGGAGGACAGAGAATCCTTAATTAGTCAAAAAGGGAATTACTTTGCACAGTAGCTGAATTCTTGCAAAATCTGAGAGTTCCCAAACTGACTAAAATCTTTTTTGAACTGCTTCGGGCAACTTGATTTCTTCCAACCTGAGCAGATGTCGCTCTCCTCCTTACATCAGAATAAAAACACAAGCTTTTTTCCAAACCCAACCCTACAACTCCTATCCTTTCTAGGATTTCCTATCGTCTTCATTTGATAATAATTCCATAAACATGATAGATAATACTTATTTTATTGAGCATTTTGCCAAGTGTATCCTATAGACACAACTTTACCCCAAATGTATGCAGCTATTAGCACTATGGCATTCAAAGTCCCCATTTTATAGTCTTATATTGTGCAGAAAAATGGCCTTTAAATCTCTTTTTATGAGTATTTGTTTTTTCCCTTCATCTCAAATACAATCTAGAGATTACCCATATCGACGTGTTGTGTGAAAAGATGCTCTGGCAGAAATCAACATTGCATAAGAATGTCTCTCTGTGATCATTAATGGCATTGCAAAAAAACAGTGCCAAATTGCAAATGGAACACAGATGGGTTTTTGCACAGTTCATTACTTAAATGGCCTTCAGAGAAAAGGGATGTGGAAATACAGTGAGGGTGCATTCATGAGTAATGTACTGTATGGGCAATAACAATAGACCCTGGTGTTTCTAAAGACCAGATGGACCGTCCTAGAGAGAAACAGCACAGGTCTGAGTCCCTGGGAAAAGGGCTAAAACTGTCTAATGTTGGGTCTGTCTATTATTATTCCATACTTTCACTAACATTTCTACCATTGATGTTGAATAATGCGCAAAAGGTGTCAGCTGTAGGTTTTCGACGGTTTTATATTGGTTTTAGGGGAAGGATGGTTTTATATTGGCTGTAGGTCAATGACAGTTTAATATCGGCTGTTTTTTTATTATATTATATTATATAACTGTATGGACAGTTGTATAGCTATTGTAGATGAACTAAGGATTTATATTGGTTGTAAATGAATGTTGGTCAACCCCAATTGGAAAAAAAATTCAGACTTTACTCAAAAGCATTTGAATTTTTACATACTGTAATTCTCCTCAGTATTGTGTAAACCTTTTGACTTTAACTGGCAATAATTCTAATTCTATTGAATCGATTAAGAAAGACTTCATGTCACAACTGATAACTTATAAAGCTTAAAGACACTAACATTTTAATTACCCTCTATCAATCTGATGTTAGGAATTATTCTAGTCATGTAGTATGACTATTATAATGTAAATTCCAATACGGACAGTGTGTACTGCCGATAAATGGCATGTTCTTTATTATTATTGTGAACATGCTCTGGTAGTAAAAATAGAAAATAAATCAAATGTATTAAATTGCTAATGGCTAAAAAGCTTTTTTTTTTTTTTGTAAAATAAATAAGAAATAATTTAAAATATTCTCTAAATAATTTGGGCTTGTATCCTGAAACATTACTAACAAATGACTCATCACTTGACATTTTTTTGTTTTTTTAAAACCACACTTTATAGAAGCACAAAAGCACTGGTTTGCTTTAAACCGCTCATGGCTAAAAAAAATATATACGCGTTATGATTGCGAAGAAAGAGTAAAAATGTTGCTTAAACAAGGAGAAAGCAGGGCTTTAGAAGCAGAACACAACTCACCAGGGACGCAGCTGATAAGGAGCTTGGCTCTGTGGTTTGGAGCATCATGAAAATACAGTCCCGAACTCATCAGTGCTCTCTGCCTGGGCCTGGACCAAGTCCTGACAGGTGTGACACCAGAAACTCCAGCACTGAAACAATCTGGCAGTGGACTGGGTCTGTATGATGTGTAGCACAATAGGCATCAAAGACACGCCATCTGCATGGCATAGGCTCTCCTAGTAGAAGGAGACCTAGCACTCAAAATAGTCTCTACAACAGGGGCTGGGAGCCCGACGTCTCTTAAGTGGTCGCCCTCAGGGGCCAGACGCAAAGGTTCCAGAGCTCGGGCCGGGGATGAAACACTGTCCCCCGTGCCTGAGAAAGGAGATCCCTCCTGGTCGGAATCGCCCATGGCGAGCCGTCGAGGAGAGATATTAGGTCTGAGAACCACACTCTGGTTGGCCAACGGGGCGCTACTAGTGAGAGGCGTGACCCCCGTTGACGGACCTTCGCCAGGACTCCCAGGAGCAGAGCCACCGGGGGAAATGCATAAAGGCGCAGTCTGGGCCACACATGGGCCATTGCGTCCAGACCCAGGGGAGCTGGAGGAGTCAGAGAGAAGTAGAGGGGACATTGTGCTGTCTGCTGTGAAGCAAAGAGGTCCACCTCTGCTTCGTAAAATCTTTCCCAGATTTGGCTCACTACCTCGGGGTGGAGTTTCCACTCCCCATGTGTCACAGCCTGTCTGGACAATAAATCTGCTCACACATTCATGCGCCCGGGGATATAAATCGCCCTGAGAGACAGGAACCTGTCCTGAGCCCAAAGCAGCACCTTGTTCAAGCGGCACGAACGCAGTCCGCCCTGACGATTTATGTAAGAGACCACCGCTGTGCTGTCTACTTGTACTAGGACATGGTAGCCCCTTAGCTGCTGGAGGAAGTATTTCAGGGCCAGAAATACAGCCTTCATCTCGAGGCAATTGATGTGCCATGCGAGAAGATGGCCTCTCCATATCCCTTGGGCTGGGCGCCATCTAAGACCGCCCCAGCCCGTGAGGATGCATCTGTCATTAGCATCATGCGGCGACAACATGGACCTAGGGTGGGACCCAAAGTGAGAAACTGGGGTCTGAACCACATAGATAAGTGAAGCCCTCGGCGTAACCCTTATTTGCTTCAGGGGGTTGGCCCTTGGATGAAACCCCCTGGCTCTGAGCCACAGCTGAATCATCTGTTGTTGTTACTGTTAACTTGTTGTTGTTGTTGTTGTTACTTGTAGGCACCTAGGGTTAGAGAGTCACAGAATTTCAAATCTCTGTATGTACTGTATATATAGTAGAATTGACAATAAAGCTGACTTTGACTTGACTTGACTTGAAACGGTCTCATGTGCAGAAGGCCCAAAGGAATTACCGTGGATGCAGATGCCATGAGACCCAATATTCTTTGAAAGAAGTGCACAGTCACTTCCTGGCCTAGCCTGATAGCTTTCAGGGTAATTAGAATGGACCCGACACGTGCAGGATACAGATGTGCCTGCATCTCGGTTGAGTCCCAAACAACCCCTAGATATGTTGTCCTCTGGGCGGCCGAGAGAACGCTCTTCTCGGCGTTGAGTCTCAAGCCTAGAGAGTCGAGATGAGCTAGGACGACATCCCGATGTCGAAGCACTAGCTCCTGAGACTGAGCTAATATCAGCCAGTCGTCTAAGTAATTCAAAATGCGGATGCCCTGGAGTCGCAAAGGAGCCAAGGCTGCATCCATGCATTGTGTATATGTACGGGGTGACAAGGCCAGGCCGAACGAAAGAACCCGATACTGGTACGCTTTGCTCCCGAAACCCGAACCTCAGGAACTTTCTGTGCTGTGGCAGGATTTCTATGTGAAAATACGCGTCCTTTTGATCGATGGTGACAAACCAGTCGCCTAATCGGATCTGTGACACATAATCATTTTTATTGTGAGCATTTTGAATTTTAATGCTTTGAGGTAGCGGTTTAACCCGCGAAGGTCTAAAATCAGCGCAGTCCCCCATATTTTTTCAGAACTAGAAAATATCGGCTGTAAAACCCGGATTGTCTGTCTGGTGGGGGAACACGTTCTATGGCCCCTTTGTCCAGCAGAACCTGCAGTTCCCGTGTCAATACATGGGCTCGTTCCGGTTTCACGGAAGTGGAGACCACGGCGTTGAAACGCGGAGGACGCTTGGCGAACTGAAGTCTGTAGCCTTTGGCCACAGTCCTTATTACCCACGGGGAGATATTTGGCAGTAGCATCCATGCTGCCAGTTTCTCCGAAAGGGGCAGTAGTTTTGGCACGTCGGTTTTTGGGGGGGATGTAAGACACCCGCCGTCCTGGACCAAGGCAGGAGACGGCCGGACACTTATAATTGCGCTGGTGACTGCTGCTACCCGAAACGCCAGTGGCGGCGGAGAAAAAAACAGCGGACTCCTGAGGGTGTCGACATGGAGTCTTTAGATTTTGTTGCGCCCCACCCGGTGGCAGCACACTCCCGCGCCAGTTTCAGGGCCTCTGCTTCTTGGCGGAGATAACATTCCACAGGTCCGTTCTCTTTTGAGCAGTGCGAGAATCCGCTCCCCAGTCCTTACGAGGGGGGGCACGATTCGCCACACTCTCCTTCTGGGCAGCCCGCTTTTCTCTGGAAGGACCCATAGCCCCGCACCTGTGCGCCCACAATAGTCGAATAGATTGACGTCGAAGGCACAAAAACACGGGACGAATAGGGCTTATTCCATGAGCGTGCCAGCTCCTCATGGAGGTCCCCAAAGAAGGGGAGAGACACTCAATATTCAGCCTCGCCACTGCTCTTGTAACCACCTCGAGCAGCTCCTCAAACGCCGCGTCAGAGCGGGAAGAGCGCTCCGAGGCTGCGGCGCCCCCAGAAGCCAGGGATGAGGCTTCATCGGCGTGCTCACGGAAGCGCCGAGCGCGCCGCCCGAGCACAGAGCCGGTGTCTGCCTCATCTGATGAGAGCGCGAGGGACATAGGACTATCTGATCCCTGCGCCTCAGCCAGATCAACATGCGAACCCCACGACCGGAGTGGGGAGGCGGCTCGCTCCTCTGCAAAGAAAGCGAGCCGGGCACGTAGGATCTTAGCAGGCAAAAGATCACAGTGCTCACACTCCCCAGAAAGTCCGAAGTTCTTCCCCCATACACTCAAAACAAAATTCATGCTGATCATCGTCAGCAATGTGCCTCTGGCAAGGAGGAACACATTTCTTCCTGAACCCATCCATGATAATTCTGTATTTATTATATATTTTCGTACTGGCACAGAGAGTAGGTTTGCTCACACTTCACACAAGTGAAGACAAAGAAACCTGAAGACGCTCCCGCGTCATGTGATCTTATACCCTCTGTTCAGGTGCGCGCAATCACACAGCTGCCGCTGATGAGCTGCGTCACCAACCGAGGTATTATAAGCCAATTCTTGGCGTGTTTGACACACGTGCTTCACAACCGGTCACACAAAGAATGTTCCCCATAGCGTAATGCTACGCAGCATCGAGTGTAGCTTTTGATAGGGAACCTTTCCTTCTCCAGACTCTTCTCTTTCCATCACTCTGGTACAAGTTGATCTTGGTCTCATCGGTTCATAGGATGTTGTTTTACTGTGAAGGCTTTTTTAGATGTTGTTTGGCAAACTCTAATCTGGCCTTCCTGTTTTTGAGGCTCACCAATGGTTTACATCTTGTGGTGAACCCTCTGTATTCACTCTGGTGAAGTCTTCTTTTGATTGTTGACTTTGACACACATACACCTACCTCCTGGAGAGTGTTCTTGATCTGGGCAACTGTTGTGAAGGGTGTTTTCTTCACCAGGGAAAGAATTCTTCATTCATCCACCACAGTTGTTTTCCGTGGTCTTCCGGGTCTTTTGGTGTTGCTGAGCTCACCAGTGCGTTCTTTCTTTTTAAGGATGTTCCAAACAGTTGATTTGGCCACACCTAAAGTTTTTCCTATCTCTCTGATGGGTTTGTTTTGTTTTTTCAGCCTAATGATGGCTTACTTCACTGATAGTGACACCTCTTTGGATCTCATATTGAGAGTTGACAGCAACAGTTTCCAAATGTAAATAGCACACTTGAAATGAACTGAACCTTTTATCTGCTCTTTGTAAATGGAATAATGAGGGAATGACACCTGGCCAGTTGAGCAGCCAATTGTCCCTTAAAAAGCACATAAGCAAACTGTTGTAATTCCTACACCGTTCATCTGGTTTGGATGTAAATACCCTCAAATTAAAGCTAAAAGTCTGCAGTTAAAGTACATCTTGTTCGTTTCATTTCAAATCCATTGTGGTGGTGTATAGAGCCAAAAAGATTAGAATTGTGTCGATGTCCCAATATTTTTTAACCTGATTGTATAAATGCACACCAATTACCATATAAAAAGACCTAAAAGGCTACATTATTTAAAATTGTGAAAAAGATCAAAAACTGGATATTGAATCTTTTGTGTTAAACCACTGTCTCCATGTGCTGCATCTCTACCTGCTGAGCTCCTCATTTCCTCAGTCTGACTTCCATTTTGTTTTGGATGTTTACCTGTGTGCTCCTGTTTTCCTTCATTTCACTTTCCTCTGGGCTCATATCTGTGCTGCTGAGATGCTGGTGTGGGCTCCTCAGGTCCCAGGGTTGAGAAAAACCCAGCTGTTCATCTTCTGTCTCTTCCTCTCTGCAGCTTTTTCTCAGGAGAAATTGCACACACTTTAATCACATCCTCCTTGGCAACATACTACAAACATATAATAAATATGCCTAACCCACACAGAAAGAAAACTTCAGGAATATATGGGTCTGAAGACACAAGGGAAGAGCTCCAAAACAGGGATTAATGGCGGCTAATGATTACAGCCTCATGTCCCTCCTGGGTCAACGAAGATAAGAAAGTATCTTTTGAAGTAATTTAAATTTAGACATGGCGCTTCAATGTACTCATACCCACGTGGACAAAATTGATGGTACCCCTAGAAAAGACTGTAAATAATGTGACCAAAAGGACATGTTAATTCAAGGTGTGTGCACTAATTAGCATCACAGGTGTGTACAATCTTGTAATCAGTCAGTGGGCCTATTTATAGGGCTTCAGGTAGTCACTGTGTTGTCTGGTGACATGGTGTGTACCACACTCAACATGGACCAGAGGAAGCGAAGGAAAGAGTTGTCGCAGGAGAATAGAAAGAAAATTATAGACAAGCATGATAAAGGTAAAGGCTATAAGACCATCTCCAAGCAGCTAGATGTTCCTGTGACTACAGTTGCACATATTATTCAGAAATTTAAGATCCATGGGACTGTAGCCAACCTCCCTGGACGTGGCCGCAGGAGGAAATTTGATGACAAATCAAAGAGACGGATAATCCGAATGGTAACAAAAGAGCCCAGAAAGACTTCTAAAGAGATCCAAGGTGAACTCCATGCTCAAGGAACATCAGTGTCAGATCGCACCATCCGTCGTTGTTTGAGCCAAAGTGGACTACATGGGAGACGACCAAGGAGGACACCATTGTTGAAAACAAATCATAAAAAAGCTAGACTGGAATATGCCAAACTACATGTTGACAAGCCACACAGTTTCTGGGAGAATGTCCTATGGACAGATGAGACAAAAATGGAACTTTTTGCCAAGGCACATCAGCTCTATGTTCACAGACGGAAAAATGAAGCATATCAAGAAAAGAACACTGTCCCTACTGTCAAACATGGAGGAGGCTCTTTTATGTTCTGGGGCTGCTTTGCTGCATCTGGCACAGGGTGTCTTGAATCTGTGCAGGGTACAATGAAATCTGAAGACTATCAAGGGATTCTAGAGAGAAATGTGCTGGCCAGTGTCAGACAGCTTGGTCTCAGTCGCAGGTCATGGGTCTTGCAACAGGACAATGACCCAAAACACAGCAAAAACACCCAAGAATGGTTAAGAGGAAAACATTGGACTATTCTAAAGTGGCCTTCTTTGAGCCCTGACCTCAATCCTATTGAGCATCTTTGGAAGGAGCTGAAACATGCTGTCTGGAAAAGACACCCTTCAAACCGGAAACAACTGGAGCAGTTTGCTCATGAGGAGTGAGCCAAAATATCTGCTGAGAGGTGCAGAAGTCTCATTGACAGTTACAGGAATCGTCTGATTGCAGTGATAGCCTCAAAAGGTTGTGCAACAAAATATTAAGTTAGGGGTACCAACAATTTTGTCCAGGCCTGTTCCATGAGTTTTTTTTTTTTTTTTAAATAATTCCCTTGAAGCATGGTTGAAAAGCAATGTCTGACTTTCATTGGTTAACATTCATAGAATTTTTATTTATTATTACTTTTGTCAGAATAAAGTTTTTTCTGTGACCATTGTGAGTTTTTCTTTCATTGACCGAAGGGTACCAACAATTTTGTCCACGTGTGTAGTCATGTAATCATGCAAGTAGGGAATTCGAAGAAGGCACAGTTGGTGGGAATTTTTTTTTTTTTTTACAGCTTCAATCATCCATAAGTTGCTGCTAATCAGAGACATAGCCCTGGACATTTGTTACATGAGAGTCACAAGTGAGTCGCTGGTTATTAGAGTTAAACTGAAGAGAAATTTCCAACAAAGCCATCAGATATTTCCGGCTGTGATTTGTTGTTTGTTTTTTAAACATAAAACTTTATTTGAAACTATTTTAATTACTTTAAGTGTGTACTATAAAAGTACATATAATTAAGTAATGCAATACTGAATATGGGTTAAATGAGGACTAGAAATAAAGTTGTAAGCATAGCACAATTTGAAAACCACTGGACTAAAGAAAAATTGTTTTTCATTTTTAATTAAATTGAACTCTGCCCTGCATTCTTTGAGTTTGTTTTTAGATGACAACATGTCCCTCTAAGGCTACCGTAGGTGCTCACAGGCTGTAGAAAAGGGGATGTGTCACCAAAAGTATACACTCCATCTTTACATTTGGAATACCTGCCACTTTTGAATGACGCAGAAGCAAACATACAAAATCTTTAATCCTATTAGCATCACGTTGAACAGAATTCAAGAAATAAACACAGGCTTAACTAAACTCTATACTTTTACTGTTGTAGTGTTTGTTACTGTATTTATTCTATAGTTCCAGCATTCAGAATTGCACAAGATTGACTACTTAAACAAAAAAGATTACATAGCAGAATAAATTAGTTTTAAGGCTTGCAGTCTAAACATAGCCGCATATCACCTCAAGCGCTTTCCGTCCTCTGCAGAATCTTCCTGGCCACTTGCTCACCTGTATATCCCCTCATTCCACTCACCTAACCTGTCCAGACACTGAAGTCCACTTTTTCCACCACTGAGACCTGAACAGATTAACAAACCAGCCCACGTCTGTCCCTTCCTCTGCTTCGATTGAACCACACAGGTCTCACTGCATAAAACCTCATCTGATGAAAATGTTCTCGGCCTGTCACAAAGATCTATGAATTACTACACGTCTATGCATTAGGGGCTGTTAATTTGTGAATTTCTCAGGTGCACATTGTACTGATACAAAGAACAGCTTATTTAATGGTAATTCCTACAAAGAACATTCTATAAAGTATATATTTGGTCCTGCAAATTGAGAAAGAGCTTTTGTGTAGTATCTTGGGGATGGTGATAATAAGAAGCTTTTTATTAAAATGGGTTTTGCTGAGTTTGCTGCACCAGTGCCATAAACATCTATCACTGGTTGTTGTACAATATTCAACGGTTCCTATAGGAAAAATTGTTTATATGTTTCAAGAGAATTTATCACTGTAACGACTATGTAAACAGAAGTTGCACCAAAGCGTAGCTCGGACTACAACATTTCCATAAGCTGACAGACAAAGTGGAAGATCTATGAAGCAAAATTCAGCGGAAAAAACACTGCGGCCGACTTTAAAATTCAAATGAACTTTCTTTGCTCTCTGACATAAACATGAAAAAAAAAAGCTTGATAAAAACATTTCAGTATGTCTCCAGTTATTTAGATGCTCAAATCTTATTTTTGCACAGCCAACAAGGGCACTTGTTATTATGTGTATCTATAATTAACACAGACGTATTTCGAAGAAAGGTATGACCCAAGGACAACAACAAGAACATTTCTTTTCACAGTGTATGAGCGCTGAATGAAAGCATGTACTCTCAGAAAGTATTTCCTACTCAAGTACCTTAAGTACAATATTTCCTGTATTTCTATTATAGGGTTAGTTCAATTTACCACTGTAAAAAAAATAAATCTGTTTTTATGAATGATTAACAATGAACAAAAGACCATTGCCCAAACTCTTGTGTTTTTATCTTTTTATTTAACCAACAATACAACCAACTATACGTTAAGTGCACCATGACCTACATTTACATTTACATTAAGTCATTTAGCAGACGCTTTTATCCAAAGCGACTTACATTAAGGTTCCATTCACCAGTGTTACAGCTGGAACACCACTGGAGGCAAGGTGTCTTGCCCAAGGACACAACGACAGTATGATAATCGAACCCCCTACCTTCCGGTTGAAGGACAACCGCTCTTCCACTGAGCCACTGCCGCCCCGACCTAAATTGATACCTATATATTGGATGTGGTGCAGCTTTCTAATTTTAAAGTCCAGGGATTAAGGAACAAAGCAACCAGTCTTCTACTGTTCTAATGCTAGCCTGGCCAGCCAAACTAATTATTTTTCTGGAATTGACCAGATCCAATTGGATAGAAATACAACCAATCTGAGAACAGAGGGCAGTACCAACGGACGCACAATAAACTGCCTCTGGGCAACTAGAGATAAACAACCAATCAGAGAAACCAAGCATTGCCCCATTTTAGATAAAGTTACAGTTGGTCCCATAAGAGTTCTTCTTGGCAAAATGCTTAGCTGGGATTTATTATCATATTAATTTGTGGATGCTAGTGTAAAAACAGTGGAAGCAGACAAATAAGAATGCAGTGTTTTTAGGCAGTGACAACTAACAAACGAGGAGGGGATGAACAGATGTACATTGTTCTCACGTCTGACAGGTTGTAGCACAGAGCTCTTTTCTCCTCTCTCTTCACTTCCCTGACAAGTCTCTCCTCAGATCTCCCCTGAGCCGTACACCTCCCTCACCTGTCCTCGGGCCGTATCCAGTCTCGACTACAGCTGTAGGTGGAACCTTGGCGGCCACTCCAGTGACCAGCACCCAGATCCCATTTTTAAAAAAGCAACTCTGTGTGCTGTGTTCCCTCAAGTGTAAAGTCTATTTCATTCCCAAACAGCTTGCAGTCACTTGACGGTTGGATGGTTTGTTGCAGATGGAAAACAGTGCTCTGGTTTGTTTGTTTTGGCATTTGGTTTAGATCCAGATACAGTTTGTAGCAAGGGGCTTCAGGGCTTCTTGACTTATACTGCACATTTTTGAGAATATTTTAACATTTTGTGGTCAGTGTTAGTTTTGGTTAATCCAAAACATGGACAATCATTTGATAGATGCACATTAAAAGCTTTACTTCTAAGTGTTTTGTTACAACCTTTGGATTAAGCTTAAGCAACTACAATCTATTTCTGTGTTGCTATAGAGCGTGCTAATGCCAGTGTCCAGTACTACTCTCTAGTACTCATCCCCTAAATATATATTTACGCACTTCTGGGGTCAGCAGTCAACAGTTTGATAAATTACGCTACATTTTTATTCTTTCGCCATTAATCACAAGATGCTGGTGTATATGTAACCAAACAACCACTAGTCCCAGCTAAAAATCAATATTATCCACTACAATAAACATCCTCATGCATTGAATTAGTAAACTATTGCACACTCTCATCTATACGACTCTGTTCTCTGACAATTTACACAAAACATTTTTTTCTGACTGTCTAGTGCCAATTGCAGTTCACAACCTTTCCCAATGCATCGTGAGAAACCACTACAACATGCCTAAATAACTAAATAGTTACTAGAGAGAGGTTTCGGTAACATCCAGTGCTAAAGTTGTTTAATACTGATCAAAAGCTATTTAGTTTTACACAATACTGCAACAGGCGATGGGCTGAAGAGAGACAGTAGCCACTAAGTAATATTTGTAAAAGTAATTGGTCGCACTAATAGCCTTGTGTCCCACTTAGGTTAACTGAGCGAGACAGCAAATAAAACAATGCCAGCCACTGGAATAGTTTATAATGCATGTCAGTATTCAAACTACACAAGGTTTAAACATAGGGGCAAAAGTAATAAGAGAGAAATGTGAAGGTAATAGTAGTAAGGTAATAATAAAGGAATCACAGAGGCAAGACAAAACAAGACGACTTCCTGTTACTACCTTCCCTCAGGATTAATGTAGGACAACTTCCACCACATGCCATAATGGACTCTTTGAGGTGTAGTTGAGGCATAAGAATAACAAGCCACTTCTAAACTCTCTGAAGAGATTCTCAAGTGGGAAGTACGTAAACTTTATTTCTATAGCACCTTTCACAGATAAAATCACAAAGTGCTGCACAGAAATACAATAAATACAAGAAGATACAATGAATAAGTGGTGTAGCTATTAATTGTACTTTTCTTCATTCCATCAATAGTTCATAAAAATCCATTAACATGCTGCTATTTGTAAACAAAGGCAGTCCACACATAAAAACCAATGCGCAATAAAAACAAAAAAATGTAGTAATAGTTTTTGGATATGTCTGATATTCCCCTTAGCAATTTCGGATTTCTACAATTTTACTTTTAAACATTTGTTTGCCTTAACCTTCAGACAAAGTGGAATTCTTTATTATTTCATGGAGCAAGATTTTATAACCGCGACATCCGTCTTTCTAATTCTTGAGAAAGACATTAAGAGAATAATGACAAATTTAAATTTGGCAGCTCTTGAAAACAGTGAGGAAGCCACTTAATCACGACATTGAACTTGCATTGTGGCCCCACGCAGGTGAAAATTCGAATGAAATATGAACAAGTTCAATCATCGCTGTAATTTTACACAGCAAGACCTTGTTGAAGAAGAAGAGGAACACTTTTCCACAAGGACTGAAAGGTGAACTTTCTCATTTTGAACAATATGGCACAGGGATTGCTTTTATTGTTTGGGGTGAATGTACTGCAGGCACAGGTTTAATCTTAGTTTAGAAGTTCCAGATCCTCAATCATCAAACAGGCCATCACACGAGGGCACAGTAGTAGCAAGAAATCCCTCACTCTCACAACAAGTTTGAGGTAAAACACACAAATTCACTCGAGGACAATTCATGATATCTGTGAAAAAAAGTAAATGAAGATTGAGTCTCAAGACCAACCTTTAAGAAAAAGGTTCTTTTTGGAGTCAATTATAGATGAGCTTCTAAATTCAAAATGAGAAAACGGTTATAAAAAGGGTAAATGTCACAGTTAGTGAGCCAGTAAAGAAATGGAATGGATGTTTACAATCTGTCTAGACTGCAGAAGTAACATTTTGAATTCATTATGTAGTTATTTCTTTTATTAGTTATTTTAGAGAGGCTGCAAAAATGAACTTATTGAATCAACCTAGCCCACAACAGAACTCTAAATTACAATCCATTCATTCACTGAGGCCTTAACCAGAAATCTGGGAATACTTGTCCTGTCACAAGATGTTCTGTCAAGATGTTCTAACAGAACTCAATGCTACCATAGCTCATGGCACCACCTACTGTTAAAGAAATGATAAAACAGGCCTTCTGGGACAAGTTCTTCTAGAATACATTTGGAATACAGAAGTGACTATTTCTAAAGACTATTACTAACACTACAATATTTGCAATTTATAAAAGTTTAATCGTTTTTATTCAACACAATCTTTTTTAGGTTATGGACCTGAGCAGCTGATTTGGGGGAAAGGTGTGGAACACCCTGGACAATACCTAGATGTTTTTGCACAAGTCCACACCAAGAACTCAAGAGCCTATCACGGTGGAGCTGAGTCTGCTGTGTGGTGTAATATTTTTGATGCAATATGTTTTATTTTGTATACTTATTTATGCATAATAAGTTTATGTTATGTGTCTTATGGTTTATACTTATGCATGGTTTAGTAAGGGATGTTATATTAATACATCTAGGAACATATAAATAGAAAAGAGAAAACATATTGTATGAGTGTATGGTTTTATGAAAACAATAAAGACTCTATGGCATTGAAATATTTGTGAGTTATTCCATACAATCGTGCGACTGAAGGCTGAGCGGTCAGTTTCAGTTTGTTTGTGTGAATTTGATACGACAGCAGTCCACCTCCATTTAAAAGAAAAAGGGCATTTCTTTGAGGACAGCAATGTCCAAATTTCAATTTCATTTTCTCTTTTTCATTTTCTACCGCTTAGTCCCGTTAGAGGTCGCGGGTGACTGGAGCCTATCCCAGCAGCTTTGGGCCTGAGGCGGGGTACACCCTGGACAGTGGCCAGTTAGTCGCAGGGCTAACATTTAGAGACAGACAGTGACAGACAACCATTCACTCTCACATTTTTTCACTAGGGACACTTTAGAGTTGCCAATTAACCTGTACATGCATGTGTTTGGACGATGGGAGGAAGCTGGAGTACCCGGAGAGAACCCACGGTAACACGTGGAGGACATGCAGACTCCTCACAGAAAGACCAGATTCGGCCGAGAATGTTTTGAGTCGTCCGGGTTTTGAACTCACAATCTTCTTGCTGTGAGGCAGGAGTGCTAACCACTCTGACACCTGCACCCTTTTCAATCCTACATATGTTGGCCAAATAAAATACAATAGCAAAAAATGACAGGTAAACTTACCTTTGCCTTCATATAGTGCTTAAACCAGGTGTGTGCACACCTGGTGGCTGTGTTTAACCAGTTGGTTCATGGGTGTGTTCATTTTGAAAGCCTTATAAACTGCAAGGAAATAACATCATGATAGATTTCTGTGTCAAATGCATACAAGTGTGTGTTTAGTGTTTTGCAAATCACTGTGTGTAATGTTTAGCAAAAAGTGTGAAGCGAACAATGTGCTTACAGTTGTGCAAATCTAGGCCGGTATTTTGTTTCTTGAGCGTAAGGTGTTGCTAATTGTGGGAGTTTTCATTTTAATTAAAAAAACTGTAAAAGCATTTTTAAACCACTCTGATTTCCTCTGCCCTTTTAGGTCCCCATTTTTACTTCTTCATTTGTTTAATTGTCCATGACTTTGTGTATTTGGTCTGAAAGTCGAGACCATTTCTATTTGTCTACTGGAGCTTTGACGCTTGCAAATTAGTTCAGTCGTAACATACCCGACATTTACAAATATATATATATATAGCTGATGTGTCATAATGCATTTTGTGGGAGCAATAACATAATATCAGAGAACTAACTCACTCTCACACCTCAGAATCTGATGTTTTTGTTGATACACCGATGACTGCTGTGATACCCAAATCTGCATAGGCAAACACATGAGCACCCGCACACTCCCAAAAAATAAAATAAACACAGCTATTCTTATTTCTGTCACAGTGCGTAGCTCAAGTGCTGCTTTTTGCAGCAAGTCCTGTCAGTGCAAAAAAGCCAGTTGTGCAGCGGGAATGACATACTGCCAATAGTCCTTCAGCATCTTATTGGCATTCTGCGGAGGCCTACACTCCTCTTTCTCTGTGTCCCCTGCACTTAAACATCCCCGCTGAGAGAGATCCAGGTCCCTGCCTGTCAGCTTGCATGTTGATAAGCCCATTTAGAGCACCATCTTGTGGACGTTTCCAGCGCTCGTCTCGTCTGAAATGTCACCTTTGATTATATCCCATTAGGCATCTGGTTCATCGGCTTCATTCAGTACGAGTTTGTTTCTGTTTGAAGATTTTGCTAATGCTGAGTTAATTAATGAAAATCAATTGTCTTGCTGACTTTTAATTATAAAATATCGCTTCATTTGCATTGTGAGCATGTTCTCGGCATTTGGCAAAGTGGAGCTATAATTGATTTGTAAGTTGGGAGTTGAAAAAAAGTTTTAAAGAGGTTGTGAGAATAACTTCTTACAAAAGTACAACTTTGAAACAGTGTTTGTGTATGACAAATGTAAAAGCCAGCCTTACCCCCCCCCCACCGGTTTATGTGGATGGTATTCTGTCTGGATGTCTGTTGGCGTGGTACCTGTCTCCCCGGGGTGCGCACTGGTACAACCCCAGTGCCTGCGCCCAGTGCAGCCATCTGGATCACAGTGGGAAGCACCTGCTCGCAGCCTGACATCTTTACACTGCATCTGCTCTGCTCGGCATGCCAATCCATTCCAACCAAAAAGCTCTTTCCCTGTCGCAGAAAGAAGCGTTTATGGCCCCGAGCCATTGGACTAATGGATTTCAGAGGAAATGTGTCATATTTATTTGTGATCCTTTTGTCAATCTTAGAACTTTGATGTTTTATCAGCTGCTTCTCGCTACAGCCTAGCCTTATGCATGAATAAATTCTCACATTAATCTTAATCGATTACATTAATTAAAGTTTATGTCAAGATTAAACTATAATTATACTATAATTCTCAAATCAGATTCATGCTCAAATATTAAAGTTCTTTTTAGTATCAAATTAAAATGCCATAAATTATGTCAATATCCCACATGTGTGGATAACTATGAGTAGATGCATTATTACCTGACAGTCTCCAGGTAATAAGTCCTTGCTGTTGGACTCTACAGCCAAGGTTGCATTATGGTCTTTGCTTTTCTAAGTTGTCTGTGGCTATTTTTCTGTTCCACGTTTATCATTTTATTCTGTCAGTTTTTGTTTCACAGAAGTGCACTTTGACCTCAAACACACGAGCTGCACCATCATTAGACGCTTTAATATCTGTTATCTTGGTGTCTCTCTTTTGTGCTGTATTGTCTATGATGTAAAAATTTTGTGTCCTTTCACTCGGTGTTGCTCGGTCTTATTTAAATATGGTAATAACAGCTCCACTGGACACTTTTTATCACCCCATAGCTGTCCTCCATGTTGCAGATCTGGGTCACATGTGAGCAAAGATAATCTTAGTATGGGCCATTGTCAGTGGTGGACAGTAACGAAGTAAATGTAATTCGTTACTGTACTTAAGTAGTTTTTTCCAGTATCTGTACTTTACTAAGTATTTCCATTAAGGGATACTTTTTACTTTAACTTCACTACATTTCAAAGTCAAATATCTTACTTTTTACTCAATTACATTTTGCAAAATTAGTCGTTCCTTGTGTTGCCATTAAAAATGTTTGTAGAAGAAAACCTCAAAGACACGTCTCAGTGGGAGTGTCAGGACTGGCTCAATAGAAGCCTCATTTTCTACACGCGAGCGGATAAAAATGAAAATAACAAATAAAAAATACACCTGTGATAAAGCTTTGGTATTAGTAATGGCTGACTGTGATTCTGAGGGAGAACATCTACCTTTAGAGTCTTTTCAGCCGAGTGAAAGTGAGAATGAGCGAGAGTGAGTGCGTGTGTAACTTGGACAGCGGCGCCGCTGCTCGTGCCTTTCTCAGTGTCTCTCATAAAGCACACGCTGTTTTTCCCACATTTTGCCAAACATCAGTGAAAGAAACGGGAGGAAAACTAGTCGCTCTGGCCGCGGTAGTGAAGGGGAGGTTGGGAAGGGAAGCCATGAGCACGTAGCACCTGCAGCTTTACCTTTAGCACCTGCAGCTTTACCTTTAGCACCTGCAGCTTTACGTTTAGCACCTGCAGCTTTACCTTTAGCACCTGCTGCTTTACCTTTAGCACCTGCAGCTTTACCTTTAGCACCTGCAGCTTTACCTTTAGCACCTGCAGCTTTACCTTTAGCACCTGCAGCTTTACCTTTAGCACCTGCTGCTTTACCTTTAGCACCTGCAGCTTTACGTTTAGCACCTGCAGCTTTACCTTTAGCACCTGCAGCTTTACCTTTAGCACCTGCTGCTTTACCTTTAGCACCTGCAGCTTTACCTTTAGCACCTGCAGCTTTACCTTTAGCACCTGCAGCTTTACCTTTAGCACAGGTGATAGAAGGCGGGGCGGGTGTACTGCCGTGGCCGCGGTAGTGACAGGGAGTTTGGGAATAATGCGGCTTCTATTGACAGCTGTTTGGGACAAATACGTGTTGTTCATCCTGACACTTTACCCAGTCGAGGAGGGAGAGGCAGGGGTAAACATAGTCAGCGAGAATGCGCTAATCAAAGCAGCGATCGTAATAAAAGTGATGGCTGTGTGCTGTGCAGCTTTAGTTAAAGTGACTAACGATCCCCTCCTTCAGATGGACGAGGACTCATCAACTGTTATTGCTAGATCTCAGCGCTGCATTTGATACGATTGCAGTTCATCATGCAGTGCTAATCAACAGACTAAAGAATGTGTTTGGCATCTCTGGCTCTGCTCTTGCTTGGTTAGAATCCTATCTGTGTGATAGGTCTCATTTTGTCTCTTTTAATAAATCCTTCTCCTCCACGGCACCAGTGAAATTCGGTGTGCCACAAGGGTCTGTGCTTGGTCCCATACTTTTTTCACTATATGTTACACCATTGGGACAAATCATCAGAAGTTATGGAGTAAACTTCCACTGTTATGCCGATGATACACAGCTGTATCTACCAATAAAAGCGAATAATACTACTGACATCAAGCGTCTAGAGGCCTGCCTCGTTTCAATTAAAACATGGATGTCTAAAAACGTCCTCTATTTGAACTCTGATAAAACAGAGCTCTTGTTAATTGGTCCTGCCAGTCATCGCCACAAGTTCAACAATCTTAGTGTCTCGATCAACAATTGTGTGTTGGAGCACGGCAACACTGTGAGGAACCTTGGTGTCATTTTTGACTCCACACTATCACTACAGCAGCACATTAGTGAGGTCACTAAACTAGACTTTTTTCACTTGAGGAATATCTCAAACATTCGCTCCTGCCTCTCTTTAGCTGATGCTGAAATTCTCATTCATGCACTTGTCACATCCAGGCTGGACTACTGCACTGCGTTATTCTCTGGACTGCCGAGAAAAAGTACTCACAGACTACAAATGGTCCAAAATACAGCCGCCAGACTTTTAACAAAGACCAGGAAGTTTGATCACATTACTCCGGTCCTGGCTTCATTACATTGGCTTCCTATTCATGTTAGAGCTGATTTCAAAGTTCTCCTGTTAACATATAAAATCCTTTGTGGACGCGCACCCTCTTACCTATCTGACCTCATCACCCGGTATACTCCAGCTCGTACCCTTCGCTCTCAGGACGCTGGCCTCCTTCAACTTCCTCGAGTAAAGAAGAAGTCTGCTGGCTACAGAGCCTTTTCTTATAGAGCCCCATTTTTATGGAATGGGCTCCCGGCGGAAGTGCGGCGAGCTGACTCTGTTGAGGTTTTCAAAAGCAAACTCAAAACATACTTATTTCACCAAACGTATGGAGACTGATTGACCATAGGTATATGTTTACACTGGTTGTAGCTGTAGGTATACGTTTACACTGGTTGTAGCTGTAGGTATACGTTTACACTGGTTGTAGCTGTAGGTACACGTTTACACTGGTTGTAGCTGTAGGTACACGTTTACACTGGTTGTAGCTGTAGGTACACGTTTACACTGGTTGGAGCTGTAGATACACGTTTACACTGGTTGTAGCTGTAGGTACACGTTTACACTGGTTGTAGCTGTAGGTACACGTTTACACTGGTTGTAGCTGTAGGTACACGTTTACACTGGTTGGAGCTGTAGATACACGTTTACACTGGTTGGAGCTGTAGATACACATTTACACTGGTTGTAGCTGTAGGTACACGTTTACACTGGTTGTAGCTGTAGGTACACACTAAATCCGCTCATATTATCACATCTACCTATTACAGTTTTTTTTTTTTCTCTATTCTCCCTCCTCCTAGGGTGGACGTAAACCTCTGACCTGCTAGGTGATGTGTGCCTCCCCGCGCCTGTGCTCCAGTGTGAGGGCCCCCACCCATCTGTCATCTACCTTGATGTTGGCTGTGGCCCCATCCACTATTGCACACTCAGAGTGGACACTGGACACTGACAATATAAATGTTTTTATTGTGAATATGTTTGTATATTTCTATGTATTTTTCAACTGTCCTGGACACATTCCTGCACGGCCTGTCCGTCCTGGGAGTGGATCCCTCCTTCTGTGGTTCTCCCTGAGGTTTCTCTTTTTTCCCGGCTGGGTTTTTTTTGGAGTTTTTCCTTACCCTGATGGAGGGTCTAAGGACAGGGGATGTTGTCTAGTGCAGTCTGTTAAGCCCTTTGAGGTGACTGTTGTTGTGATATTGGGCTATACAAAAATAAATGTCTTGTCTTGTCTTGTCTTGCTGTGCTTTATGAGAGGTCCCACACTCTAAAACGACTAACTATGCCACATGGATGGATAAGAAAAGATAAAGCAACTGCAACCACACACATACAGTACATGTGTATATTTCCCATAACTATTTGCATACGTTTTACTAGTTATGGTATATTAGAAGTTGTAGTTATTCTTTATTTTGGTAATGTTGCTTTTACAAATAATTGTTATAATTTTTTTTTTTCAGAATAAGAAAAAAAATTAGTAAAATATATTCATTATTGTGTATGTACTGTAAATAACATAACCGCCAATATATAATGTCATGCAAATTATATGCAAACTAGATGCTTAAAATTTATTTACTTATATACTTTGGGTCATACCTGACATTTTTCTAGTTTAGAGTAGGACTCTATCTCTTATCATTTTCAAACCACAGCCGTTTGAAATTTGGATCTTAATAATCTGTATTTTTTTTAAATAAACCCTGGCGCCTAAAGGGGGCAAGAGACTGACAAAAATTATATGGGCATTATAGCCATAATAAATGATAGTACTTGGATACTTAAGTACATTTGAAGGCAAATACTTTTGTACTTTTACTTTTACTGAAGTAATATTTTACCTAGTGTATCTGTACTTTAACTCAAGTACTTGATTTGTGTACTTCGTCCACCACTGCTCATAGTTCTCTACAGGTCATGTCCTCCATGTTAGTCCAATATATCCAAAGCGACTTACATGAAGCTTTCCATTCACCAGTGTTACAGCTGGAACACCACTGGAGGCAAGGTGGGTTAAGTGTCTTGCCCAAGGACCCAACGACAGTATGAACTGTGGAAAGAGCGGGAATCAAACCGCCTACCTTCCGGTTGAAAGACGACCGCTCTACCACTGAGCCACTACATCCTTTGCCCAACTGAAAGTACTTTTAGAGACAAGAAATTTTATTCCCACATTCATACAAATTTTATATGAAACTAAAATATTATTTAGTCATAGGTGAAATAACCTCCCTGAACATGAAAGCCTGTGACAAGTTACCCTTAACTGCAACCATGTTGCCATGGCATGCTCGTAATCTGTCCCATTTATGAATGTGGTCTGAATATTTACTTGGTTGTATATTATTGAAACATAAACATCCAGCCTGGGACGCTGAGCAAAAACACGTAGTGGGACTTTGAAATATGATTTATTTTTATTCTTTTCAGAATTTCATCATTGTTCATCCGTGTTTTTTTAAACAGCATTTATAAATTCAATACATACATGTACAATCCACAATGTAGGAGTCTTATCCCCTTAAATAGCTCAAATGCTAACCATTGCGTGTCGATGAAAACTTTTTACACCCCCCAAAGTATATCATTATGCCATATTTACCATATCAAACTAAAATAAAAGCTACCCGGCAAATAAAGTTTTGCAATTTTATTTCAAGGTAAGTAAGTACAGTAAATGTAGTTTCAGTGGCAGAAAATGCACTTTTGAAGCCAACTGAAGATACTGCCAAATCCACAGGTGTTCTCATCCTCTGAAGTAGAGAGTTGGCTTGAGGAAGACTGTTTGAAGACGTTAGCAGGCTGTGTCGTGACGATAGCTGCAAAGGCTGGTGGTTGAGTAGAATCTACGACAGGCAGAGCCCCGTAGATGTCACTGTCTTGGTCTGGCATTGTTAGTTGGACATTAGCAGCAAGAGCAGCACAGTCAGCTCCTTTGGCAAACTCATTCACATCTGATCCAGCAGTGGTGACTGATTCTGAATCAGAGAATGGCTTCAGGTCAGTAGGAGGGTCAGTGGGTAGCTCAGTAGGTTGAGGCAGCCGTGTTATTGAAGCCTCAGTGTCAGTGTCAGTATCAGAATCGTCACAGAAAAGAGGAGGGCAGTTTGGGGTTGATGACGTGGCAAAATGAGGCAGGTCTTGTGTCAAAGCTTCTGTGGAGACAGTGATGTCTGAAGGAACATCACTGGGAGCCAGGGGAGCACACGCTGGTTTTTCAGCAGGATCTTCCTCCTGTAGTTGAACACTACTGTCTGGCTCTGGATCAGAAATTTGCTCCTGGTCAGTGGGAGGTTCAGTAGGTAGCTCAGTGGGATCCAGCAGGCAAGGTGTTGAAGCCTCTTGGGAGACAGGGACAGCAGGAGGAACATCACTGGGAGCCAGGGGAGCACACACTGGTTTTTCAGCAGGCTCTTCCTCCTGTAGTTGAACACTACTGTCTGGCTCTGGATCAGAAGTTTGCTCCTGGTCAGTGGGAGGTTCAGTAGGTAGCTCAGTGGGATCCAGCAGGCAAGGTGTTGAAGCATCTTGGGAGACAGGGACAGTAGGGGGACCATCACTGGAAGGCGGGGTAACAGTGGCTGGTTCTTTGGCAGGCTCTTTCTCATCTAACAGTACTACAGCACTATTGTTTGGCTCTGGGTCAGAAGTTGGCTCCTGGTTGGTGGGAGCCTCTTGGCAGACAACAGGAAGATCTTCACTTTGACGCAGAGGAGTAATAGTTGTCTCAAACAATTGGCACACAACTTCTCCTGTTACAGCCGTGATATTTCTGAGCAAATCGATTGAGAAGCAGCCTAGCCTCTTGTCTAGGCTGTGCCCTGGGTACAGCTTGCTGATCCTCTCAAGGACAGTCAGGACCATTTGGTCTCGTACGGAGCGTGAGAAGGGGACCTGCTGGTCCATTGAGGGCAAGGTTTTGGAGACACGATCTACCACAGACTGAGTAAGGCCGATCGCCGCTATGCTCTTCTGTTGGGAAGGCATATTCAGGAAGGCGTTAGATGGGGGCAACCAGAGGCCCTGGAAGACCTTAGGAGCCACATCCATCACAACCTCCCTGGGGTTCAGCCATCTAGCCGGGGAGGTCTCCAGGTGCCGATCAGCCAGGGTCCTGGCATAGGTCTGAGCCAGGGTGAGGAGTTTTGGATGTCTGTTGAAGAGCAATGCAAAGTTTGTTTTAAATTCCTACATTACAGACACATTCCAAGAACTGCACAACTAACTTTTGAACATACTTACTGGAAACATGGAAGCATGTCTTCTGGAGAGAGGAGAAACCTTTTGGCTTCAAACTCAACATCTCTCATTCTGAGGCCATTGATCACGTCCACACCTTAAATAACAAAGACAAACATGAAACTGTGTTTTACAGGAGTAATGCTTTACAATATAAACTGTGAAAGTTGTCTTCTTACCAGATTTAGAAGAGGCTTCACCTCATCATCCAAGTCCTGAATTTCAAAATCCCATTGACTAAAAAAAAGAAACAATTTTAATACTACTACTCCTACTTTAACCCCCCAACATGAAATAAATAAAAGGTAAACTAGTCGAGTAATAAACTGTGTAACTCACATGACTCTAAAGGATTTCTTGCTTTGCTCGAGCAGCAGGTCAGAATGTCTTCAGCTGTAACCTCAGCTGGAAGATGGTTTTCCGCTGAAGCTTTAGCAGTTCAGCCATTATTGCAATCTGAAGATCGAAAAGCAACACATAAGTTTCAATAGTTTTTAAAATGAACAAATATAATTTAATATTGCTTGTGATATTAAAAGAGTATAGTTATACTTACATTTGTCTTGTAGGATGGCAGATGCCAGCAAAGCTGAAGTCCATAAATAGGGTAGTAAACAATACCTAATAGAAATTATATATTTATTTTAGTATATAATAAATATAAATGAAAAATACAAATAAGTCTGGTTTGAAATCTAAAGCAAAGATTGTCATTTGAATAGAAAGAAAGTTTTCCACTTACCTCAATAGGTTTGTAAAGGCCTCTAGTTTCTTTGAGAACCTCCATGGTACTTGCTACTTGCTGTATGTTAAAGTACAAAACAAACAAAGTAGCTTCAGGACAGTGAAAACAGAAAAATCAAGAGAGTCTGGAAAGCAGTGCTGCTGGGTTGAGTTCTGGTCACGAAATGATCTGAACAGTGAGTCTTAGTGACATCAAACATTCTGGAGTTCTAGAATACAGGTCACATTCTAAAGATCTGGGTAAAAGGTCACCTCATTGACTTAAAGGCAAAGATTATATTTAATGATATAAATATAATGCTGTTTATACGTGTTTATGTGGTAGTGTGGTGTAATATTTTATATGTCATGTGTTTTAAACTATGTAGACCCAGTTAGTTATTCATTTAAACATTTAATATAAAAGACAAATTCTAATGTCAGACACACACAAAGGAAGGGCCAGATAAAAACGCAGGTGTCTGCGGGAGGAGACAGAGCCGGGCAAGGAGTAGCTCAAGGCCAGGCCGAAATGACATCAGGCCGGAGCCTTGCACAATGATATCAGTAAAGTTATTACTTTACTGATATCAAACCTGTATAAAAGCCTATGTCTACTGTTCAAATGTTAGTAGATCTTGGGCATCATCTACTCGGGTCATTATTGTGTTGGCTGTGAAACAATAAAGACTCTATGGCAATGTTATACTTATGACACAAATAGTGCCAAAGACTGAGGGGTCAGTTTTGACACTACAGTAGCTGGAGGAAATATGTATTTAAACTGCTTATTAAATTTAGAAAATACAGTATACTTGATCAAATAAGACTCCATGTAATAGAGTGTATGTCCTACTTGTTTTTATTTATTTAGTTAGATAAAAATGTTTTTTCTTTGTGATTGAAATTTTGTTTGTTGTAGGCAATTTTATTTATAAAGCACAAATAAATAAAAGGTAAATAAAATTTGGTTCCGATGACCCCTCAACATAACAGCCTTTGACAACCTAACTACTCAAATCTCTGATACAAATGAATGGAAGGGGAGAATTTAGTTTGTCGTAACTTAATGAAATTTGGCACACAGCCTAGGACCCTGAGCAGAAAACCCTATGAGCCAGACCAACAGCCTGGTGGCCATTTTGACTTAAACATGTGCTGACCCTTAGTCAGGAGCTTCAAACTTGCTCATAATAGACACTTGTGATAACAAAATCTATCAATTACATCTTAGATGACAAAGATTTTATTTTAATATTTTTTGACAAGGATTTGCTATAACTTTGTCAAACATGCTTAGATTGCAATCGTCTGAACCCAGCCTTCATAAATTTACAGTATGTTGGTTTCATGGTTTTAATATGATTTTTGTTTTATGTGTAATGTATGTACACATTCTTTCTGAAGTACTATCAAAACTAGTTGAAATATATAGTTTTTGCCACTATTTTTGACCTTGGCAGTAGCGTGGCATTGCAGCTTCAGTCACTTTAATTATAGAATGTAGTTCATGTAAGTATTCAGTGGTGAGTTTGTTACTGGCGTCAATCATTCGCTCTCCTTGCTCCCATTTTATTGACAAGCTATTTCACTCAGGAGGTTGCCACAGAGACAAGCAGTCAGCTGGGCACCAGTCTACCCCATGACCTCACATGTCAAGCTGTCTACAGCAGGACACAGCAGCAGCATACTGATAACGGAATCTCCGGTCCACAGGGGCCCCTCAGAAAATCCATACTTCAGCAGAGGTCCTAATGGAGATGACAGCGTGAGGCTCCTCCGAAATAGAAAGTGGCATACACAAGTGGATTCAGCCAAAATATATGGCTTGCTATACAATTCAACTAAACAATGTTCTTTAGACAACAAAATAACATGTCAAAATTATTTATCACAAACTTTATACATTATAGGTATTAACATCTTGTTTTACAGTACAAATATTATTACTGTTGAGCAACACGGCCCCAGGTCTTCTGTAACTCAATTTGCAGAGGCATAAGTCTCACACCTCCTGCTGATCATGTAGACATCAAAGGTAACACAGATGTGAAAATAAACAAAAATCAACTGCACAACACAACTGTGCTGCTGTTTTCAGAATGTGTCCTAATTGCTGTAAACTAAATACCATAAAAAAGCCTCTTGTTTTTTACCTTGCGAAACCTACAAATCCAGGGACATGACTTCTTCCTGTAACAGATTCTCCAGAAAGACAATACAATTCTTCATGCAGACATAATCTAAAATGTGAATTGTATTTGTTGCCTTCAAGAAGTTTTTTTTTTACCATATTGTAAAACAGAGATTCAAAATCCTTAATTATCTTTTAAATTCTCAGTAGTTTATTGGGGTCACTGAGCTCTAATGGCATCCTTTTGTCTTGCTTGTTTTTTTCTATTCATAATTACTTATTTTCCCAATTGTGTGTTTTAGTGTTGCTTTTATTGTGTATTTGTTGTCCTTTTTATGCTGTTCAAATTGTTTCTGTTGGGATTAATTAAATTAACTGAATCACTCTGATTTGGATCATATATTCATCTTATATTATTGGGGGCTTGAGTCTATCCCAGTGTTGTACACCCTGAACAATCAATTATCACCGGGCTGACATTAAAAAATAACCACTCAGAATTCATTTCTATGGGCAATTCAGAAACACAAATTTGCCCATACATGCATGGAAGATGATAGGAGGAAGCCGCAACCCACAGTAGCACAAGGAGAAAAAAAGAAACTCCACAGACAAAGTCCTTTGCTGCCTTGTATAATCTACATAGTGTGAGTGAGGATTGCTAACCACTAACCACTTTTATTTCATATTTTACATTCAAAATAATGTCTCAAATGTATGATTATTTTTGCACATTAAATAATTCTGGGGACTCTGGTAACTCATGTTGATACAGTCAATGATTCTTGAGTTGGACTGCAGAGATATTGATCAGCATCATCTTTTTCACATTGTAGACTAAAACTGTCAATAAAAGTGGTTCACAGCAATTATCTCCAGTTCTTTGTGTCAGTTCTTTTGTCCTGATTGTTGGGTTTACAGTTCGTTATAGCTGAGAGAAGAGCTCAGCGGCATTGTCGACATTTACAGCCTCCTTTGGTGGCTCTCTGACAACCTGATGATAAAAAAGAAATTAAAACACGAGTCCATTTATCATTAAGAGTTAAGATTACAGTCAAATTTAATCCCTTTACCTGCGTTTGCTTCTTGGGCTCTGCTGCAACTGATTTGGACAGGCTTTTCACATCCCGTTGGACTTGTGTGAACATTTGATTGAGGTTCTCCACCTTCTCGTTCTTCACCGTATTGATCTGTGCGAGCCAACATTTCCACTTTAAGCAGGTGAAATACAAGCTAGAATCCAAGACATAGGACAGTCAAAAAAAAAAAAAAAAGATCTTACGTGTTTGAGGGTTGTCTTGACGGGTTTTGCTTTGTTCTTGAGCTTCATATGCTTTTTTGCCACTTGAAATACGTTCTGCTGTTTCTTACCTTTCTGTTTATTTTCCCATGTTACCTGGGGAAATAAACCAAGAAAGGAATGCATTTACAAAGAGATGTCGTGTGTGATTTGTTTGGCCTTTTCCTAAAACAGGTTATTATTGCATGCTCCAAAGCCTGTATTAATCACAAACGTTCTTTTATGCAAATACGCTCTTCACTCAGGCGCATTTTAACATTTTACAACTCCATTTGTGCCCTCACGCTTGGGTTCAGACAATAAATATATTCACAAGAAAAGAAACATCTATAAATCATTGTGAATTCACCCCGGAACGAGGCCAAACAGAGTTATTCAGGTGTTTTTTATAAAGCGCTGCCCTCTTCACAGTTTGATGCACAACCAGTCCTCCGCTTTTACTGCAAGTTGCACCGTAAACAAAAACCCACTTCGTAGCAATCCCACGGGTGATAAACAGAAGTTCTTTAAGGGCACTGCAGAAAAAAACACGACTCGGAGAAACCTGAAGCAGCCTGGCAACAACCGCTGAAGACTACAGAGCTGTTCTGTCTCAACAAGGAGGGGATGTTTGTGAAAGCAGGGGCAAACTGGGAACGGGAAAATCAGAGGTCTGTGTAGCACTTTGTGGAGCATAGAAAACAATTTAAGTGTATTTATTTCTAACCAGTAATGTTCTATGACTGTTTCATGACATCTCCATGACCTTTGTTGTCAGCTGCAGTTAGCAGTATTAGAAGATTGTCCAACGTTAAAAGTGATATTCTGGGATTATTGAAATGTGGTTGTGTATGTCACTAGTATGTAGTTACTGTTTAAGAACTGAATAAAACAGACTATATTAAACTAATTCCAATTTATCTACACATTCTCAAAATATTACACTGTTAAATTGAACTAATTTCAGTAAGACTCATGAAGAGCTGCATTTTCACTAGTTTTATTTGGGACCTTACATCATAGGTTTGCTCGGGAGTTCCATTTCACAATTGCCTTAATGTGTGACTAATAATAATGGAATAATATGGAAACTTTATATGAATAAACTAGAGTGGCCAGGCTCAGAGAAGCAGTAAACAGCTGTATATGAGGAACCTATGCTTGTAGAACTGCCTTTAGTTTGTTTAGTCTAAAAGGAACACTCTTACAATATTTTATTTTTGTGAACTCCAAGGCAGTATTTCTTCTACACAGCTGAAGCGACTCCTACAAAAATAATGTTTTGTAAGAAGACTATGTAGTAATATTATTTAAATTTAACTTTCTTGTTTAAACTGTTATTCCCTGACACCAAATACTGTTCATATACAGCTGTACACTACTTCTGAGCCTGGTTATTTCTGCCCTCCTCAACCCTCACAAACAGAAATTTACTAAAAGTCATTAATGCTTGTGCCACATACGACCCTAAGGGAAAAAAAAAAAAATCACTAAAGGCTATGGCGAAATAATCACTTAATATAGTGTCAGTTGCCTTCTTTCAAGACAAACATAAGCAAGTCGCACGTTTAAGTAGCTTGCTACCAAAACATAAAACATTATGTAGCTCCAATTCCTTTTAGAGGCAGTGTCCGTTAACATTAATGGAGGCTAGGACCATTTCTCCCTTTAGTATTTTTTTACCTTTAAACGTTTATACATTAATTGTTTAAGCGTCTAATATTAACGTATTCACGTAGTAGCTGTTTATTAGTCAAAAGAGGCGAACAGTAACTCCACAGACCTTAAAGAAGTGATTGATGATTTCTTCACGTGCAGCTCGTAGAAAAACGTAAGCGTGCCTTCTTGCCTGGCTACGTCATTCTCGTGCGACTGTCAAGCTACCAGTCTTTAGCATGGATGACGTATTAGAACGTCCATGGTCCTGAGAAAATGCTACTTCAAAATAAGTTATATTTTGTTCAATCTTATATATATGCTCGCTACAATTTCACTTAAATCTATTAACCTTTTATACATTTTATATGGTGCACCAAATACATTTAAATAATAAAATTCAAGCATGTAATAACCACACAATAAACAGAAAAGTTCTATTTATTAATTTGAGTGTTTGTGTATTCATTCATTCTTCTTATTTTTTTATAACTTTATGCTAATATACAACTATAGCATCACCCTACATCATTTATGATTTGTTTTATTAATTTATTATTGTGGCTTATTAACTCTACTTTTATCTTCTATCTAAGTTTTCCATTCATCACATCATGCTGTTCTTTGATGTTTCTTGTTATCAGTATAAAAAAAAATACTAAATAATGTTACCCCCTGACTAAAAAACTAAAATATCAAAAGAATGAATGACTGTGGTTTTCATATTATATCCGTGCCTTCTTGTAATGCGAGCATTGCGCATAACAAGCAGCAGATGTCAGCACAACCCCACCACACAGTCCTGGCGTAACCAAGGAAACCTTCTGCTTTTTCTGAGCGACAATGTCATCTATTTGGTTTGACGACATATCTGCAGTATCATGGCGTGTTAATATAATCCATCTCCTCTGGGAATACATCTGTTGTGAGTGACTCTCGAATTTTAGCTTTTTTGGCTATAACGCATTCCTTTACAATTTAACCGTGATGTCCTGTTGTGTCCTTCAATGAAAACACTCACTATTGATTAACTCGGCTCTGGAAATGAGCCCAAGAAACCGTGGTCTTTGCTCAGTGTGCGGCATTCTTGCAACATCCCAGCCTCAGATGCGCCTGTGAAGTACTTCTCGTGTCATGAGTGAAGAGTGTCACTGTGTCACTGCGATGGGAGACGACCCGTATTGATCCACGGTCGGTATGCAGCAGGGTTGCGGCTCATCTAAACTCCTCCCGTCCCAGTCAGTGCGCGGCCATCATTGTAGCCAACACCAGCCTGATCGTCAGACGCGCACACGCGCAAAGAAACACGCAGCGCTCACAAGGGGGGGACCCTATATAAGCGCTGCAGCTGTCAGGTGGAGGACACTGGCTGCCTTTGCGCAAGGGGAGCACGCACGTCACTGGGATTCCTGCTCTAAACTCTCATAGACCTTCACTCTGACCATGTCTCATTGGGGATACGCGGCTGATAACGGTGAGAAGGAATTTGAAATGATGAACACGATTTGATTGGTCACTCTGCACCTGAACAATTAACCTTGTCATTATGCTGTCATTGCAGGACCAGACAAATGGTGTGACCACTTCCCGATAGCCAAAGGACCACGCCAGTCTCCCATTGACATCGTGCCCGGGAAGACATCATATGACCCCAAGTTGAAGCCACTCAAAATCAAATACGACCCATCCACCTGCATGTCCATCCTCAACAACGGACATTCCTTCACTGTGAACTACGTAGATGACACCAACAGCTCAAGTTAGTTTTTTTTTCCTGCATGATTTACCATTACATATCATTAACATTGAATCAATTCAAACATTCAGTTAGAGGTGGAGTAGGAAAGGATTTCTAAATCAGGGCGCAGTGGCTCAGTGATAGAGCGGTCGTCCTTCAACGTAAGGTAGGTGGTTCGATTCCCATTCTCCCCACAGTTCATACTGTCGTTGTGTCCTTGGGCAAGACACTTAACCCCCTTGCCTCCAGTGACTGTAACAGCTTAAATAAGTCGCTTTGGATAAAAGCGTCTGCTAAATGAATAAATGTAAATGTAATGTAAAAGCATTGTTTGAAAGCTTTACTGGAGGTAAAGTCAAAGACATTGAAGGTGATTGGGCTGCACCTGCACAATGCACGCAGCCACCAGCAGAAGCTCTATAGAGCATGTTTTATTGTATAAATATTACATGTGCCCCACTTTCCTCCATGCCTATAGGCAGTGGTGCATATTTTTATATACTTTAAAATTCTGAAGATGTCTCTTTGGATGTCTTTTATATGAATAGAGTTCAAGTGTAGGAGCACTCTGTTCCTATTGAAAACTCAAGCACAAAGCACCTCAATTGTAATTAAATTGGTAATGTAGCTCCTGCTAAACTTTTCCCACGACAGGGCTTTTTTTTTTTTGGGCAAGCAGAGGGGTCAAAAGATTAGAAAGCGAAGGTTACACTGCAAACAACACACTCTTGGTTAACTATTAATGTATCCTGGCAATCTCTTAAGTGTCTCATAATAAAAGACTTTTCGTCCCCTTCGACAGACACTGCAGTAGTTCCCGTCTATATTTAGCTCTTTTTGTAGACGATTGTGATTGAAAATGTGGGTTACATAATCAGACATTATGGATTTTTTTTCTAGCAGTGAAAAAAACGGCTACTTAATATTGTCTTTGTTCTCTTCTTCTCCAGCATGGCTTTAAAATAGTACACTTGTCATCATCATGCACATGTGATATATCATGTGTATGTTGGAATATATGACTGTCATAGCTTTTCTATATTTGTCCTTTTTATAATTATTTCTGCACTGCATCATTTCTTAGGGCATTTGCTGATATAGAACAATGGAAAGCCCCATACCAGAACAATCTACAGGGTTATCTGCCACTGTTTCTCTCCAAATATACATATTATGTAAGACTGAATGTAGGTTTGAGGTTGGTTAACAATAGCTGGTGTAACGTTTGTTCTTACACAACATGGCTGCTTCATATACAAAGGATGTTATAGTCCATGTGTAAATGTCTTATTCAACTTGGATAAATGCAATCTTACCATCTTTCTTTTGCACTCTCATATTTCACTTCATATAGATGTGTCCTCTGGTATTGTGTGAACTAAAGTTTACATGTTCACTCTACAGCTCTGCAGGACGGACCTGTCTCAGGAATCTACAGGCTGGCACAGTTTCACTGCCACTGGGGGGGCTCTGATGACAGGGGCTCCGAACACACGGTGGCTGGGACCAAGTATCCTGCTGAGGTAAAAGTCCTCTTTTATTGGCATTTCAACATTGCTATCTTATTTACCTTTTGTGCAAGAGTTTAAAAATAAGACTTCTTTTTTTTTCCCCCTACAGCTCCATTTTGTGCACTGGAACACCAAATACTCCAATTTTAAGGAGGCCGTGAGCAAATGCGATGGACTTGCTGTTGTTGGGGTTTTCCTGAAGGTCAGCAGTGTTGTTATAGAAGAGTATAGAATAAATTCAAAGACATATGGGTGAATTGCAGTCTGTAAATGTCTGTCTCTAAGTGTTACGTTGATACATCTGTAGTTATTTACATATTTATGTGTTGCGAAGGTTCAGTGTGTCGCTATGCAAACCAGTGTGTGTAAGTGACCTCTAAAAATATCACACTGTTAACTGAGAACCTATAACAAAGGGTTTCATTTACTGTACGTAACCACTATTTACATTTAACCAAATAGCTCAAATTAAACACATTTGAAAAAAGAGAGAGACACTCATTTGGATCTACAATCAGAAAGTCCTAGAATGAAAAGGAAAAAAAAGAACGCCCTAAAATAGGACGTTATAGGCAGTGATCATACATCACTACTCAGGATGTAAACCTGTTTGTAAAACAATGTTGTGTGTGCACTATTTTCAACTCATCAAATTTGTGATTTTCCCATTCAGATCGGTCAACCCAATGCTAATCTACAGAAAGTTATTGATTGCTTTGACGCCATCAAGTGCAAGGTTAGTTTCCATCATTTAATCTATATTTCCAGACAATTTTATGTTTTTGTCCTAACTTCTTTTGTTACTTTGTGGGTCATTTTTAGGGCAAGCAGACCTCATTTCTCGGCTTCGACCCTTCCACCCTTCTCCCCGGTAACCTAGACTACTGGACGTACAACGGCTCTCTGACCACGCCCCCTCTGCTGGAGTGCGTTACCTGGATCGTCTGCAAGACGCCCATCAGCGTCAGCTCTGAGCAGGTAAGAGATCATCCTAAGTTTCCACTTACACCTGAGTCAGAGGGCAGCCTGTTTGTCTAGTATAGCACACTCTTAAAATGTTCTCACATTCCACAAAGTCAATAATGGGGTGGGAATTGTTCGGGTTTGCCCTGCAGCCAAACGATCTATGATGACAGACCATAAAATATTTTCAATAATCATGATGAACATGGAACAGACACTTGGTGAGGTGTGGTGCAAAGAGAAAATATTCAGTTGCACATGCATCATTATGACTGAGGGGTAAGGCTGTACTTTCAAGGAACTACAATCCTAGTAAAAATAACATCTGCATATAGAATTATTTACTTGTAAATTACAGCTAATCCAACTGCTGTCATTCAGTAGATTTTCAAACCAGCCATGGATTTAGGCAACAAACTTTGTAAGCAAATTTAACCTTGTGCTTGGAGTTATTTTTTTCTTCATTGCAACACTTCCTTCTCAAAAGCGTGAATCTTGCTGTGAATAGGTGTTGCAGCAGTCGTCACCTTTACACTGGGTTCAAGAGGTGACTGGTTAAATGATAAGAAAGGCATTTATACCAGACTTTATATGCCATAAAGCAGACATACAGGAAGTAATAACTTGATATAGTTCTACCCATATGTGTAAACAATTTGACCTTTTAAATTCATTACTCATTAGCATGTATTCAACCAAAGCAATAAATGCACTACATTATTTAAGAAGTTAATACTGATATTTTAGCCCCTAAGAGGCCTTTCAACAGAAGTAAATAACATTCTCGGTGTAATGGTACTGTTTGAGTTGGGGAAGCTGCTACATTACTTTTGAAGCCACAAAAGGAAATATACTCTATGCCCCTATCTTTCCAAAATTGTAAGACCATAACCAACCTGGTTTCCAAATCTAACAACTATTATATGGTTGTACAAATCAAGTCGAGTTTATATTTATATCATACATGATTTAATAGGATTCCTCCAGAATTTCCCATATGACGTTTCATAGGAGTCAAGTCCCTTAAGTGTTGAGTTGCAAACTAAACTCCATGACTCAGCATTTGTTGTCTTTGCTAAGTGACAGTCACAAGAGGGCTCGTTCTAAACCAGCAACTATCTTCTCCTTTTTTTTTTTTCACAGATGAATAGAGTTCAAGTGTAGGAGCACTATGTTCCTATTGAAAACTCAAGCACAAAGCACCTCAATTGTAATTAAATTGGTAATGTAGCTCCTGCTGAACTTTTCCCACGACGATTAGAAAGCGAAGGTTACACTGCAAACAACACACTCTTTTTGTAGACGATTGTGATTGAAAATGTGGGTTACATAATCAGACATTATGGATTTTTTTTCTAGCAGTGAAAAAAAACGGCTACTTAATATTGTCTTTGTTCTCTTCTTCTCCAGCATGGCTTTAAAATAGTACACTTGTCATCATCATGCACATGTGATATATCATGTGTATGTTGGAATATATAAGTCATAGCTTTTCTATATTTGTCCTTTTTATAATTATTTCTGCACTGCATCATTTCTTAGGGCATTTGCTGATATAGAACAATGGAAAGCCCCATACCAGAACAATCTACAGGGTTATCTGCCACTGTTTCTCTCCGAATATACATATTATGTAAGACTGAATGTAGGTTTGAGGTTGGTTAACAATAGCTGGTGTAACGTTTGTTCTTACACAACATGGCTGCTTCATATACAAAGGATGTTATAGTCCATGTGTAAATGTCTTATTCAACTTGGATAAATGCAATCTTCCCATCTTTCTAAAGTTTACATGTTCACTCTACAGCTCTGCAGGCCGGACCTATCTCAGGAACCTACAGGCTGGCACAGTTTCACTGCCACTGGGGGGGCTCTGATGACTCGTTCTAAACCAGCAACTATCTTCTCCTTTTTTTTTTTCACAGATGGCCCGATTCCGCAGCCTCCTCTTCACGGCTGAGGGTCAGGCCAGTTGCTGCATGGTGGACAACTACCGCCCTCCCCAGCCACTTAACAGGCCGCCCGTCCGAGCTTCCTTCAAGTAATGCCCCGGTCCTGTCCTGTCCCATCCCACTTCCTGGACCCCCTCTCTGCCCTGTTGCCCTCTCCCTTCCCTCTGCCCTTTAGAGTTACCTCGATCCAGCAGTAAGCACACAACTCTCTCCGTCCAAATTTAAAAGAAATCCCTGCACTTATATATCAAAAACTTAAAGCAGATGTGAGTAATCTAAATTATTTAAAATATAAATAAATTCCTCTAAATTCAAACTATCAAATTACTATATTGTTAGCAATACGGAAGTCCCAGTTCTATCGCTCTGCCAAAAAAACAAATTATACATTTTCTGGTATCCCATCTTCTTTTATCCAATCCGAGTGAGAACTAACCAAATAGGTTGTCACAGGCTGGACTAGAGGACATCAACTAGGTAGCAGCTAGGTTGCTAAGTAGCTTAGATGTGTTGTCTGTGTTTTAATGGCTCAAATGTATTTGTTACCACTATTGCTACTTTGGTTAGTTGCAACGCTAACGGCAAAACTGACGAAATGTTAGCTGAAATTGCGGTTACTTACTTCTCCTTTAAAAAAATCACATTATTTGTCTTTGCAAAAATGACTTCCTTTATTTTGCACTGATTGCAACACATATATAAGGGTTTTACATTTGGTGCCAATGTATCTAAAGCCATAACGAAAGGGCTTGGAGTTCCTTTTCTCTAAAACCGCAATATAAAAGATTACTTGAAATTGGTGCTTGTGAGCTAGCTGGAGGCAGAAAGCACAAGCTTGCTGGCGTGTGCAGAGAGCGGATGAAACTATATATGACCATCTGTGAAGTGTAAGGTGCAGAAAATAAGTCCTGTGTGCGCCGGCCGAGGCCACGCTAACTCAGCCAGTCACACTGCTGTAATCTCTGACTGACTGACTGCCAGCCTCTGCATCACAGCGGCTTAATAAAATGCCGCGGCTACCCCCATCACTGCTGGACTGAGTCAGAAAATCCCCCTCTGGCTTTGACGCACTAACGTCATGGGAGCACACACAATGTCTATAGGCACGGACCTGCTTATTGATTTGCAGCCAGTGTAACCTAGCAGAGGGCATGAGGACAGCGTAGAGCTTGTGCTAGCTGCATCCATCTAGACAAATATTGCTTTTTGTTACAGCCTGTTCTTCGAAATGTGTTCATGTGTGGATTATATTTTTATTATCCTGATGCAAAATAAGTCTTAAATGTCTAAATTATGTTTTAGAACCTAACCTTTTTTCTACTGCCCTGACATAATAGCAATAGAGAAATGATGCTCCTTAAATAATGAGTTTTAAAAATCCAGCGTGTGGTGTGCTAATGCTTTAAATGCACAAGCGCCTGGTGAGTTATAGCAGCTCAAGCACAAAGCCAAGGATGAAGTTTGGCCTGCCAAGAAAGAGATACCTGCCAATGGATATGATTTTAACATAAGCCAAGAGTCCGGCGCTGCATAGGGGAATCATTGACAAAAGATTGTGTGTGTGTCGGGGGCTGTAAAGGGTAAATGTCATGAAAAAATTGCAATATGTATTTACATGATGATTGTAATGAACTCAGAATGAAAACCGCTTTATGCCAGTCACTCTTTGGAGTCCAGGACTACGTCTTGTCCTTTTTCGAAAGTGGACATTTTAGTAGTTAAATAAATATATTTTATGATTAAACAGTAAATGTTTCTGTCTGTCTTAATTTCACTTTTATTTTGACATCTACACTTTTGACTTGCCACTGTTAATATTCTAAAACATGAAAACATTAAAGCTAGTGTACGTAGAGCTCACTGTACATTATGGTAATACAAGAGACTCACAAGAGATATTATTTGATATCCGTTGAGGGTCTTTCAAGGATATATATCTATTGATATATAGATATATATATAGATAGATAGATATTTATATATATGTATATATATATATATATATATAGTAGAAAAAACTATAATAAAACTGTGGTTAACCAAACATATGGGAGCACTATAAGAGACATTAAGTAGATGCATGGTTTTCTAATAAATGCCTTTTTAGGGCACAATACTAAAGAATATATAATTAACCTTGTTATGATATATTTCTGCTTATTTGTTTTAAAGTTCATATATGTATGTATATATGTTCATATATGTGTATATGCAAAGACCTTCTATACATACAGTATATTATAATATATACAGTGCCTTGAGAAAATTTTCGCCCCCCTTGAACCTTGCGACCCTTTGCCACATTTCAGGCTTCAAACATAAAGATATGAAACTGTAATTTTTTGTGAAGAATCAACAACAAGTGGGACACAATCATGAAGTGGAACGAAATTTATTCAATGTTTCAAACTTTTTTAACAAATAAAAAACTGAAAAATTGGGCGTGCAAAATTATTCAGCCCCCTTAACTTAATACTTTGTAGCGCCACCTTTTGCTGCGATTACAGCTGTAAGTCGCTTGGGGTATGTCTCTATCAGTTTGTCACATCAAGAGACTGAAATTTTTGCCCATTCCTCCTTGAAAAGCAGTTCGAGCTCAGTGAGGTTGGATGGAGAGCATTTGTGAACAGCACTTTTCAGTTCTTTCCACAGATTCTCGATTGGATTCAGGTCTGGACTTTGACTTGGCCATTCTAACACCTGGATATGTTTATTTGTGAACCATTCCATTGTAGATTTTGCTTTATGTTTTGGACCATTGTCTTGTTGGAAGACAACTCTCCGTCCCAGTCTCAGGTCTTTTGCAGACTCCATCAGGTTTTCTTCCAGAATGGTCCTGTATTTGGCTCCATCCATCTTCCCATCAATTTTAACCATCTTCCCTGTCCCTGCTGAAGAAAAGCAGGCCCAAACCATGATGCTGCCACCACCATGTTTGACAGTGGGGATGGTGTGTTCAGGTGATGAGCTGTGTTGCTTTTACGCCAAACATAACGTTTTGCATTGTTGCCAAAAGGTTTGATTTTGGTTTCATCTGACCAGAGCACCTTCTTCCACATGTTTGGTGTGTCTCCCAGGTGGCTTTTTATGGATATCTTTAAGAAATGGCTTTCTTCTTGCCACTCTTTCATAAAGGCCAGATTTGTGCAGTATACGACTGATTGTTGTCCTATGGACAGAGTCTCCCACCTCAGCTGTAGATCTCTGCAGTTCATCCAGAGTGATCATGGGCCTCTTGGCTGCATCTCTGATCAGTCTTCTCCTTGTATGAGCTGAAAGTTTAGAGGGACGGCCAGGTCTTGGTAGATTTGCAGTGGTCTGATACTCCTTCCATTTCAATATTATCGCTTGCACAGTGCTCCTTGGGATGTTTAAAGCTTGGGAAATCTTTTTTTCCAAATCCAGCTTTAAACTTCTCCACAACAGTATCTCGGACCTGCCTGGTGTGTTCCTTGTTCTTCATGATGCTCTCTGCGCTTTAAACAGACCTCTGAGACTATCACAGTGCAGGTGCATTTATACGGAGGCCCAATTTGCACGCCCAATTTTTCAGTTTTTTATTTGTTAAAAAAGTTTGAAATAGCCAATAAATTTTGTTCCACTTCATGATTGTGTCCCACTTGTTGTTGATTCTTCACAAAAAATTACAGTTTTATATCTTTATGTTTGAAGCCTGAAATGTGGCAAAAGTTCGCAAAGTTCAAGGGGGCCGAATACTTTTGCAAGGCACTATATATATATATATACAAATACAGTCCGAACAATTTGTTACTTAAGTATGATGATATAATATGATGATATTCTATTTGTTGGAACTTGTTGATTTAATTTGATAGCGCTCCCGAAAGCAAGGTCATGAGTTCAATCCCTGGTATGTAAAGTCTCTAAATGTTAGATATAATTGCCTTTTGCAACTGTTTTATTCTACCTGGCATAATAATCAATATAAATATTGGGAAAATCTTTCAAGAGTTTTGATAATGGTCAGAATTTGCCATTTGGGATCAACATCATGTTTTTACAGTAGCACAAATCCAAACAACCACTCCCTCCTTTTGCAGGAGTCACCAAAAGTTCACTCACCTGAATGAACTGGGCGCAGGTCATCTCTGTGAGTTGCAAGATGCCACAAGATCTCACACCTTCGTAGTTGTTTGTGTTTATGATGAGTATGATAAAGTGATGTGGTATTGAAAATGCTGTTAAGCTTTGGTAACATAGAGTCCTGTGCGGGCACTACGAGTCCAGGCAGCACCACTTCACTATGATTTGAATCTGTGGTGCCATTTCACCCACTGTGACAAGTGATGATCCCTTTACTTCTCACCTCGATCACAAATGCTTGACAGTAAGATGAGATGGATTTTTATCAGCACAGCGTTGGAACCTTAACTGTCTGAGGATGAGTATACAGTCTTTTCCAGTTGGTTGCTACAAGGACTGCCTTGGTTAGGCTAGAAAGCTATTGACAGGTGAATAGCCTGTACATTCATTCATTCATTCATTTTCTACCACTTAGTCCGTTACGGGTCTGGACTGGAGCCTATCCCAGCAGGCCTGAGGCGGGGTACACCCTGGACAATGGCCAGTTAGTCGCAGGGCTAACACTTAGAGACAGACAGTGACAAACAACCATTCACTCTCACATTCATTCACTAGGGACACTTTAGATTTGCCAATGGGACCATTTGTACTATATTCAAACCCATTCAGGTTAAGTCAGTGCTTCTCAAAGTGTGGGAAGCGCCCGTTTGTGCCAAAGAGGGAGGCGTGAGAAAATGCTCAGAACTAATATTAAATGGTGCTGCAACATGGATTATTTTAAAATGACCCATGACAGCTTCCATTGTGACTGTCATGCTCCGGGCAGAGCAGGCAAAGAAAATACAAACCTAGAAAAAAAAAACAGCAGACATACATCAAAGACTAATTCACGCAAATATGACAACGCTTATCTTGCTCTCGGCTCGACTATGTGTGTTAGTCTATGTCTAAAAACACTTGCTGCAGACAGTATGAAACCTTGTAAGTTAAGGCACATAGAAACATTGCATCCCTCACATGTCAACAAACCACTTAGAAGAAAATTAGAAATTAGAAGAATATAAAAAAAAAACTTCACAAAAGGTGGCTACTATAAACAATGTGACACAGTTAGCGTCCTATAAAGTGCCATACAGAATCGCTGTCTGCGAAAAACCTCTCTGATTATTTTCCATAAAGAGGGGAGGGTAACTTCACATTTTAGTAATATGACTTGGTGTTTCTAGGTGTTTAGACAGTTGCTAAGAGGTGAGAGCCTAAGCCGGGTTGCATTAGCACTTATCTGCATCTTTCGACATAGAGATGTCTAGATCATCTCATGCTGTCACAATATGGCACTGCAATCTGGCCAGTTAATCTGCCATATCATGCTGGCAAACAGCAGCATGATATGGCATGAGTTTGTGGTCAGTATATACAGAGGTGATGCGCTGATATGAGGAAGACTAAAGTGAACAACAAAATTCAACAAACCTTGACACATGACACATAATAGCTGTTACATTCTTTCATTCTACTATTTTAGTAGCAACCCATATTTAATTGTGACATAAAACTACATTGTGCCTTAATCTGGTTGAATAGTCTTTTCAACTCAAAATCAGAGGAGCTTTTGTATTGAATGGCTTCCTGCATCTAGATTTACTCTTCTTTAATCCTTACCTTTTTGGTGAGAAAAAGAGCTAGGGATGAGCCACCAAAAATTGGCAAACGTGTGCTGTCAGTGAGTGGGTGGAGAACATTAAGAAGTGGGTCAATATTTAGCTGTTCTATTTTAATGTAACCTCCAAATGCATTAAGACACTATACATTTTTAACGGACAAAAAATAAAAAAGACATTAGCAAATTCTGCATAAACAAGATGCAACTGTCAGTGAGTTGTTAGAGAACATCAGTGTTGCCACAGTTACTTTGAAAAAGTAACTTAGTTACTTTACAGATTACTTGATTTAAAAAGTAACTTAGTTACTTTACAGATTACTTGATTTTAAAAGTAACTAAGTTACTTTACAAGTTACTTTATTAGTTACATTCAGCAGCAGCCGACAACATAAAAATGACAGCTGGTTTTGCCAACAATCACTTTAGTTGAAGTGTATTTTTAACAGTAACATCAACAATCTATCTCCTGACAATTAAAGTTGAATTTAAAAACTATTTCCTGAAAAAATACATGTTTTTACAGAAAATAAAGGCAGTCTCTCTTGTCTTAACATAAATACTTGTTTTAATTAAAAATAAAGGCAGTCTTTCTTGACTTAACAAATACATGTTTTAATAAAAAATAAAATAGTCTTTCTTGACAAAAAATGACAAAAATAGTAACGCACAGTGACTTGGTTAAGTAACTTTAATCTGATTACTGGTTTGGAAATAGTAATGCGTTAGATTACTCGTTACTGAAAAAAGTGGTCAGAATAGAGTAACGCGTTACTAAGTAACGCGTTACTGGCATCACTGGAGAACATTAGCAAGTGGCTCAATATTTACCACTCTTTATACAAACATTTAAGCTTTACCAGCTTACGATTACAAGCTACAAATCATTGATGATGTGTTATGCTGGACCTATCCTAAAATAACACCAGATAAATGACCCAGAGTCCTACATTCACGTTTTATTAACAAGTATACCCCGGATTGATTTTGAAAACCCATCCATCATCTTCATCAGGGGCTGGGTCGCGGGGACAGCAGTCTAAGCAGAGGTGCCCCTGACTTCCCTCTCCCTAGACCCTTCCTCCAGCTCTTTTGGGGGATACCAAGGCGTTCCCAGCATGTCCTAGGTCTTTGTGGGACACACCCAAAACACCTCCCCGCGAATGTCCAGGAGGCATCCGGGACAGATGCCCGAGCCACCTCAACAGACTCCTGTCGAAGTGGGGGAGCAGTGGCTCTACTCTGAGCTCCTCACCTTATCTCTACCTGAGGCAGGAGCTCTCCACCAACCTGAAGGGGACAAGCCACCCTTTTCTGACTGAGAACCATGGCCTTGGATTTGAAAGTGCTGATGCTTATCCCAGCCGCTTCACACTCGGCTGCAAACCGTCCCAGTGCACACTGAAGGTCCCGGCTTGATGGAGCCAACAGGACAACATCAGCTGCAAAAAGCAGAGACGATATTCTGATGATGGTCTCCAAACCGGACTCCCTCCAGCCCCTGACTGCGCCTAGAAATCCTGTCCCGGTGACAAAGGGCAGCCCTACTAGAGTCCAAAATGCACTGGGAACAAGTATGACTTACTGCCAGTGCAATTCAAACAAAGCTCCTGTCCGGTTGTACAAGGACTGGACAGTCCTTAGCAGAGGGCCACAGACCCCATACTCCCAGAGTACCCCCCACAGAACGCTGTGAGCGACACAGTCAAATTCTCCGACCACAGAGCACATGAAGACTGGTTGGGCAAACTCCCATGAAGCCTGCAGCACCTGGAGAGAGTATAGCACTGGTCCAGTGTTCCATGACCTGGACAAAAAACGCATTGTTCCTCCTGAATCTGAGGTTCGACTATCGACCGAATTCTCCTCTCCAGTACCCGGCATAGACCTTCGCAGGGAGGCTAACTATTACTTTTGAATTAGGTCTAGTATTGCACTTAATGTAAGGATATTTAAAAATAAATGTTTGGTGCTTAACAGACAAGAGACTAGTCAAAAGGGCCCAGCCATTTCTAATTTGGCACAAAAGCTACTCACTGTTGCAGTGCCTGTCTGGCTAATCTAGTCACAATCAATACCAGCCTGTACTATACTGCAGAAGCTTTTGATCACTAATGGACACTCTGGGAAATGTCTTTAGACCAGTGACTGTGCAAAGTAAAATATCACTAACAACAGAGCTGACAAAAACAAACAGCAACCTTTATTGGATTTACAATGTGGTCAAACCAGTTACAAACCAACCATTACATCCATGATGTGCTCATCGAGAATGCAGATTGTACAAGGATACATAGAAAGCCCTTTTTATAAGTTGTTTCCAGGAAATGTTTCAGAAGGCAATACTTTGCCCTGACTTGTCTAAAGGTGTAACCACATGACCGTTTCAGATCATTTAGAATTCTATCAACATACTGTCCTGCCTGAAGTGGAGCTTTTTAATTTATTTTTTGGTGTTGTGACAGCTGCTAAGAGGAAAAACCTGCTGGGTGTGGGATGTGACTGAACTTTAGACATAGTTTGTCAACTCATGCCTTCATGAACTGGCATTACAGTTTGTAGTCAAGGACATGCATTGCTTCTAACCATGGTAGTTTGTTTGTTAATGAACAATATTGACCATACATAGTAATGCCAAATAAATGACAACTGCCAATATAGTCATTAGACCTAGGAACTCTGACCGTCACCATAATCACAATAATCGCTGCCTCAGGTTGTAAAATGAAGCATGTCAGGCTTGTGACATACAAGTGACAAGAACTATGTGAGACAGAGTGTGAGCAGGGGCAGGAAAGGCCATCAAAATGCACACCACTGCAGCGGAGAGTGGACAGATCTGACACTGCAGACTATATGACTGACAGGCCGAGTAAGTTGGAAGGTAATAAAATGAGCACAGAGTATCATCATATAAAAGTGTCTCAAAGGGAAAAAGAACATAATACTTAGGACTTTATTTTGCTTAATCTGGACAAAACAGCAAATAATACCACACAGAGGGCCTGGTGCTCCTCATCAAAGACTGTTAAAGTAAAATGTGCTTGGCAAGATAAATATATGCATAGCTAAAGCAGCAAAAGCTACATGAAGGTCAAGTGTACACCACATTTTAAACACTAATTTGTCCGTTTCTCCCATCAAGGGGGAAAGAGCCCCTTATATTATCAGTGTGACTTTGTCTTAACACAATGCAAGGGGTTTGGAAACAGCCTGGGCATTCACTTTTGTCTTAAGATGTGTATATTATGTCTACTGCACGTATTTTTGTTCTTTCCAGCAATTGGGTGCTCTTCCTTAATGTTGTTTGAATGATAAAGCATTGGAATGACATGAATAGTACATTCATTTCATCTTTGCTTCTTCGGCCAAACTCTTGACATGTTCAAGGATAACCTTTAGGAAGCCCTCCACTTTTCAAAGATATTTCAAACAGCAGAAACGGCTTCACGTAAATATTTCAATGGCTAATTTCCCTTGGGATTTCCAGGTCTTCATCTTCATTGACCCTTTGTCTCACCAAACATCTTGAGCTGTGGATGTTTACACAAATGAGGACGTTCAATCAGACATAAATTTATTTTTGCAGACATTTCAGAGCATGCAATACAAAGCATTATGACAAATTTTACTGGATGTATTTTAGTTGAGCATTTCCCTTATTAAATATGGCCTTTTTTTTACAAAGTTTTATCTGGAAATATCAGAAAATTTAATTATGGTAAATGGATTGCATATAGCGCTTTTCCACTAAGCACTCAAAGATTATTAGATTTAATGTTCCTATCTGTACTGATCCATCACTGTTATAGGCAAGAGACATTGGGACAGCAGAATATTTGTATCAATCATCACCAGCAATAACCCTAAAGATGAAACTTGGGGGAAAATCACATTTTCCATATAAATAAACTGTGGATTGTATACATTAATGCAGCAGTAATTTAATCAAAGAGCACTCAATTTCAAATCTCAAGAGGAAATAGGAATAAACACAGCTGTCTGACCAAATTATCTCTCATTATGGCCTTTCACCTTCACTATATTAAAGCACAATAAGTCTTAATCTTGTGAAAATACTCTTTGGGATCCAGTGTAATGAAATAGTTCTAAGCATTATTTTTATATTATATATACATATACTTTGACACAAGCCAAACACGGATGCCAATCATTCTGTTAATAGCATAAGTGTGTGCTGCTTTTCAGTACTCTACATGACATGGCTCTCTGTCATTACCTTTTATTAGACAAGAATTGGCTACACTTTGCTAGCATTGAAAAAATAGGCCAGCTGTGAAAGCTTTAAATGTAACAGGTTTAGCATGTGCACAAATAAGTTTTTTTTTTCTTTTTTTTTTTTAAATAATGTGACAAAGCAAAAAGCATGTTTGTGAGAATGGACACAATACCACACTGAGCTATTCCTAAAAATAGCATGCTGCCTAAAATGTTTGTTGTCATTTTATTGTAATTTGTGGCATAAAAAAAAGAAGCACTTGTTTACTCAGTAGAGTTTCTGTGATTTAACAACTTACTTTTCGCAACATTAGCCAGTAGGTTTTGCTAGCTAGAAAGATTGAAGCTGACATATAAAAATTAGAGTTTACAACTTTATTATTGGCTTTATTATAAGTTGCTCTTTAATAACTACTTTATTTTAATAGACTCAGCTGCATTGTGAGAATATTTTTGAGAATATGACATATATAGAATATGTAAAGGAAAAAAGGAGTTAAAAAAATGATTATCATTATTTGGTAGTTTGCAGCTTCTCTCTATGCGTAGGCCTGACTAGCATCCAAGCACTCTCTCTTTATAATGTAGGTGACTGTGCAGGGCCAGCGTGGCTAATTAGGAGATTCTAGAGATTTCCTGATGGGCAGGTCAGGATGAGGGCCGGCCCGGTGAGGCAGGGTCACATTAAGTGAGGCTGCTCACTGTTTGAACTTTCAACAGTTGCTTTTGCTGGCACTCTGCCTGTGTGCCCCCTTCCCTTCTCTTTAGCTCTGTCATTGGTCAGGTCTGTTGAGCCACTACCTGCTGTCTCTCTGGATTCCGAGAAACAGCAGATAGTTGTCGTACGCACTTCCATAGCACATGAGCAAACACAAAAAGGTAACAGCTCTATTAATATCATATACCATTCAGACAGTCTTTATTTTTTGGTTTTGTTATCTATCTTATAGATCCCAGTTGCATTGAGCCTCTATCCAATTTTTTTTCTCAATGGACTTGTTAAAATATCATATGCTTATAAAAAACCTTAGTTGTAGATTCTCTATCTTGTTGGAAGTTTAATACACCAATTTCTGAAAACAAGTAAGCGCTGGTCTTCCCTTCATTATTAAAAACGAGTTCAAGAAGCTGTTGATAATCATTGCAAAACGAAATTGTTCCCACACGTCTGAGAACCAAACCCAACTTCCTCAATGCATTTCTAGTGACTCTTACCAGCTGTGCCATTAATCATGTTTCTATCAAGTTTGGTTTTGCATGTGAGGCCTTGGACACATCAGCTATTGTACATCACATGTAAAAATGATAAGAGCCACTGCTGTTGCACTTTATCACATCTTTACCCACAGAGAGTAGAGCACATTTCCTTTGGCACCCACTGAAGTTGTATAGACTGTTCTGGTCTATCAGCCTACGAATCTTTCTGTGCATGCAAAAAGAATTTCCTTCTTTGTGCCACTTTTTGCAGCATCTGAGGCCACCATCTTTGATCTAATTTTTTGTAAATCTTGTTTTGAAGCTGTTTTACACAAATATAATGATGATATAAAGCATGTAAATTGCATGCAGGAACATAGTGTACTCTATGCACATGCTGTGATGGCTGCTTTTAGCACAATATCAAGTTTACTGTAACCGACTTGGTTTTCTACTAGCTCCACGATGACATTTTGGACACCCATTTGTCATGCCCACATCCCGATTTACCTGGGACAGTCCGATTTACCTGGGACAGTCCCAATTTTAAGCCCACTGTCCTGTTTCTTGGTGGAAATCCCTATTTTTAACCAGCGCTGGAGCCAAGGCAGCGCATTGTGTTTGCAACTTTTCTGTTGAATAGTCAATTACAGAGTTACCATGGAAATGGCAATATTAACCATTTGAAAAAGAGTGTTCCACAGGTCTGTAGCTCAGTAATGATTTGTTTTTAAGCGTCAGGCTATTGCCACCCTTCTCCATCGTTTACTGTACTACCCATCAGCCAAAAAAAAAAAAGTTGTGATTTGCAAAGGGGGTCAATTAACTATTTTTGGGTTGTAGAGTCATTTTTTTTACATATATTCATTATGAAATAAAAAAACAACAACAATTTAATACCTCAATAGCCATTAATTTTAATAAGACTGACATATTGGTGGCAATTTGTGTGAACTGCAATTGTTGCTAAAATGGGGAGTATGTGATCTTTTTTTATGCTTGTGAAAAAGATCCATTAAATCTCCTAATAGCATCTTGTAATAGAAATCATCAGTGATGACGGTGTGCAGTTTACTTCATTCTTTGCTTCATGCTATAAATTTTCAGCTATATTTCTTTACAACTTTAACATGAATCCCTCTTCATTAATCACTTGCTGAAGTTCTGAATGGCGGTAGTGTGATGTCATCAGTTTGCAACTTGTGTATGTAAAGTATAATTTTTTTAATCTTCTACTTTAATGAATTAGCAACAAAGAATGGCATCAGAATCTGTTGTTGAATCTTTTAAAAGAAAGCATGACACAGCAAAAACAGTTGGCTGGTTCCCATTTCCCACTCTTTTTTTATTATGGTTGCAGAATTATGGAGACTCATTAATCATTAATAATTATTGGGGTTTCTATGTAAAAATTTAATTGGTGCAGTAAAAAAATAAATGATCAATTATGTACTGTTGTGCTCCATTATTACATTGAAAAGATTTTTAAACCTGGGGCATACAAAATATTGGTCTTTATACTATAAATGTTTGTGGTCACAACAGTTAAAGGTCAATATAAGACGGAAAAATAAATCAGTTTATATGCCTAACCTAATGTATTATTCTAACACAACAATATCAAATGTTCACAATTAATTAATCAAAGATTACTGTAATCTGTGTTGAGCTGTAAAACAGGCCAGGCCAGCGCTGTAATGTTTAATCTAAAACAAACATACACACCTTCTGCTAAGCTAATAGTGAACATGGCCCAACATTAGACAAATTCAAATCTCAGTCAGCTCCCCATTAAAACACATTAGTGAGCTGCCGACCACCTGCCATGTTACCACTTTTCTACAGCTTCCATCCAACGGGTGGTAACGTGAGATACATGAGCTCCTACTGCTTAAAGAGAAACTCTACTCCCATGGGTAATGTTAGCTAGCATACCGTCCAGGGAGCAGGGGAGCATTAACGCACAAATCCGGCTCCCACTCAGTTCTGTTTGACCCTGGTTTGGAGAAACGAGAAGATGAAATCAGAGGAACGGCAGTGGCATGAAGAGGAAGAAGGGACAGGATTTCCAGGCTGAATGCCTCGGGACACGGGGATCAAAGAAGAGAATGGACGTAGGAGTGAATGACTAACTGTTCTTGTTTAGTCAAGCGAAAGGTCCTTCATTTGAAAAGTTGTGTGTGTGAGAAAAAGCACCAGACAAAGAGCAAAAGGAGAGTCAAAATGAGCAATCAAACGTACAAAGAAAGGCCTGGGACTGGTCAGGTCTGGCACACTCTCACTGAGCAAACTGGCAGTGCGATAGCACCATTCAATGGACTCATTCTTCTTATCAGTGTGACCAGTAGAGCAGTCCTGTGTAGGTGACCTAGATAAAGGGTTTGCTGAACAACCATCACAGGGCGGCGTCTAATACGTGAAACCACCTCCGCTATCAACAACTCCGCTTATTATTATCAGAAGCAAAGCTAGCATGTTTGTCAGGCGATATGTACATAAGGAGATATAAACAGGCTGCTAAATTCAGAACAGGATCAATACTTAAAGGAGCATTAGAGAAGTAATTATGGGTTTTTTTGGCACTAGTGTGCCACCTTTGGCGTTAGCAGTACTGCATCCAGTGTCGTGCGTGTTTACTGTGCACACGAGCACGAACAAACAACAATCAAAGTAGAATCTGCCAGTTTCGATTGTGCTGGAGGCCTGTCTCTTCCCTGTGTTCCCAGAATTCATTTTCAACTTTGCCGCTAGCGTTGCTTAGCAGAGGTCGCACTAACCAAATATTTTACGTAACTGATGTTTTTTTTTTTAGTAGTTATGGAAAAATCTGAATGCCATCCGTTATTTTGACAAATTATTCTGAGGGTGAGCTATTGTAATTCCTACTCCTGTCCAGTTGGTGGCAAATGTACATATTAATCAGCAATTATCTTGAATTGTGTCGTCTTTGTTACGCTGAATTCAAAAAGGTCACAGCTGAGTGTGAGTAGTTTTTCAAACCGCCAAATAGTTCTGATATTGTTAATAAAGGTGAAAAAAAGAGGACATTATGCAGTGGAGGATGAAGGAGGACAAACGAGAAACACTGAGCAGTCACTGACAGCTGTTATGGGACAATCAAGCAGCAAAAAGGAGGTTTAAGAAGAGGGAGTATTCTGTTTAGGGAAACAGATGTTTACGTGGCTGAGGTGAGAAGGAGGAAAAATGTTCTGCAACATCTGTAGAAAAGCTAACACAAGTGACGGATTTGTCAGGGGGTGCACAACAAAAGCGAATGAATTAAGTTTAGTTCATTTTTGTCGGAATCATATTGTGTAATATACTGCGTGCTCTAGAGTTCAAGCACAAAATATCCTTCCACTTTTTGTGTATCTGTTGTTCATAAATAAAACAAGTAATCTGTCCTGTTCTATGCTCGTCTTGAAATTTCTTAAAATGTGAGTAAAACGAAAAGTCATTATAGAGTGAGAAAGTATAGTGCGACCTCTGTTGCTTAGTTTACTTATGGCGACAAATTAGGAAGTGAGAACCAGGTAAACCAGCACACATGCACATTACATCATGTCGGTTAAACCAGCCTGGGAATTCCAATCCCAAAACCTTCTCATTTAATTGACTGTACAGGCTTACAGAGGCAACTTCAGATTCATTCATTAAGGCTGTTGTTGATGCATGTATGGGTTAGAATTTTTTCTATTTGAACCATTAAATCTTCTGTATTGCACCTTTTAAAGATATTTCATGTGGAATATTAGGTATAAATTTGTGCCTCCCTCCAAAACATCACACAGGAACACACAAGACCGGGGTCGGGACTTATTCTCAACCTGGGAATTTTATGTCTTAGACTAGTCCTTATTAATTGTATCAACAATAATAATAATTATCAACAAATGGTAATAAAAAAAATAAGTAAAAATAATTATATTGTAGCTGTAGACACATTTGACATTATTTACAATAGTTTACATTTATGTTAAATGTATAGACCGTAATAAAGCATTATATATATAATATAAACTAAAATAATCTTACAAATACAGTAAAAAAAAAACAATAGTTCACTACAATATTTAAGGTCAGAGATGTAGAGGCTGAGCAGCTCATTAGCCAAGTCACCAAAAGAAGGCTGTTAACAGTTTTAGGTGTTAGAGACATGTGTAGCTGAATAGCAGGGGGGAAAGGGGTCTGAGGGTCCTTCCACAGAAAATGTGAATCGATTTTCTGTATTCTGGGCCATTTTAGATTATGTTCCAATATTTTAGTTGGACATTGTGAATGGCCTGAACATCAGAGACTGAAGGCTTTCAAACAGAAACAATCAAGGTCAAAAGTTCTTTATAAAACCCACCCTTTACACTTTTTATACTTTTGGCATGAAGCCCCCTATATTGGGGGCTTTTGCCCTGAAAACCCACCACATTGTTACTTCTCTGTTTTGAGACAAACCCTTCAGCAGGTCACATCTTTAGCCTCTTTAGCCTCTTTACAGGCCTTTGAATGATAGTTTACTCATCACTAGAACAATAGAAGGAGCAGAGAACTGCAAAAGGAAGAAAAACATCTGCACATGCTTTAATCTGGAGACCATAGTCCATAACGTGGTTTATTTATGAATATGCCTTGTGTTTATGAACTGTGCACAGGCCACAGTGTGTTGTTTGGTTCAGCTGCTGTTTTACACCGTGGCACGTGTTGAGAGCAGATAAACCCAATGACTGAACACGTTTAATTGTGGTTGTTTTTGCTTTACAAAAATAGGCCTAACAAAATAAACATCCTTAAATAAAGGCACAAGGCTGCACAGAACAAGCATTTGTTTAATTCCTTGCGGCACTGTTGTGTTATCACTAAACAAATCGACCCAACAACAGCCTGGACCACCAGCTGCGTTACGTCATATAGTTGTTAGCATTAGCAGATGCTAGCACCCAGAGGCATTTGTCTTTCTATTTTGTTGGGTTAAACTTGTTGTAAGTTGGTGGAAATGTTCTTTTCCTTGTTGGCAGGTCACAATACCAAGAACACTGCCTCATAGGATTTTTTTAAGGATCTGGAAAAACAGGAAAAGCATTGATGCAAATTTTACGCCTCAGTGATTCATTTAATGAAGGTAAACAGGGATGGGATGTTGGGCGTGCGTAGTGAGTAGTGCTGCGGCACGCCAGTAGCTAACTGAAAGGGAGTAGTGACCATTTAAATCAGAACAATAAACCAGGTTGGTTACAGAAAAATATTATGCTAAAAGCAGCCATCACAGCATGTGCATAGAGTACATTGAGTCCCTGCATGCTATTTACATATTTTATATCATCAGTATTCATTATTCATAAAGTAAATAGGCCCATATGAAACATCCTCAAAACAAGCTTTACAAATGATCAGATCAAAGATGGCTGCCTCAGATGCTGCAAACAATGGCTCAAACTTCTTTGATGGTGACATAACATGTTAATTACAATTGCATTATAATTTAACCTGTGCATTTTAATCTGCAATATACAAAGATTACATCCACCCATATAAATTAGTAGAAATCATGGTAAAGCCCAAATAAACACATCATGAAAAAAACAACTGCCACTATGGACTAAACATCACAAGAGCTATAAAAAGGTCCACTTGTGTGGCGGCATACATTCAAAGAAGAAAATTCTTTCACTATATATCAATGCACAGAAAGATTCATCGGCTGATAGACCAGAACAGTCTATACAACTTCAGTGGGTGCCAAAGGAAATGTGCTCTACTCTCTGTGGGTAAAGAGGTGATAAAGTGCAACAGCAGTGGCTCTTATCATTTTTACATGTGATGTACAATAGCTGATGTGTCCAAGGCCTCACATGCAAAACCAAACTTGATAGAAACATGATTAATGGCACAGCTGGTCAGAGTCACTATATCTCTGACCTCTAAGCAAACATTTTACAGATAGAAATGCATTGAGGAAGTGGGTTTGGTTCTCAGACGTGTGGGAACAATTTAGTTTTGCAATGATTATCAACAGCTTCCTGAACTCTCCACTTTTTAATAATGAAGGGAAGACCAGCGCTTACTTGTTTTCAGAAATTAGTATATTAAACTTCCAACAAGATAGAGAATCTACAACTAAGGTTTTTATAAGCATCGGATATTTTAACAAGTCCATTGAGAAAAAAAAGTGGATGGAGGCTCAATGCAACTGGGATCTATAAGACAGATATCAAAACCAAAAAATAAAGAATGTCTGAATGGTATATGATATTAATAGAGCTGTTACCTTTTTGTGTTTGCTCATGTGCTATGGAAGTCATATAGTTGTTAGCATTAGCAGATGCTAGCACCCAGAGGCACTTTTTTCTATTTTGTTGGGTTAAACTTGTCCGTCGGTGGAAAAGTATGTTCTTTTGACAGGTCACAATACCAAGAACACTGTCTCATAGGATTTCCTAAGGATCGGGAAATACTGAAAAAGCATTGATGCAAATTTTACGCGTCAGTGATTCATTTAATGAAGGTAAACAGGGATGGGATGTTGGGCGTGCGTAGTGAGTAGTGCCACGGCACGACAGTAGCTAACTGAAAGGGAGTGGTGACCATTTAAATCAGAACAATAAAAAGAGTACAGTAGATGTGTGAATAAAATACAACAGGCATATTACTTTATTTAATATATCCATTATGTGTTATTCTTTCTGTAAACCAAACTTGTACTCAGTAAGTACTATACTTCATACTGTAAGCCCATGGAGCTCACAGTATCTGATCAGATGCTCAGGGTGGGGCCTCTCCAGACGTTTGGCTACGTATGGTGGCTCCCCGATAACATACAGCCGCACTCAGAACAAAATGTCCCATCTTCAAAGACTAAGTGTGTATAATTGTGTCCCATCTAGTGGTGATGTTGCAGAGAACACCTTTACTGGCCTTTTTAATAATACTTTAGTCTTTTGTTCTTGGCTACACATATTCATGCTTGGGCTGTAGATATTTTATTTTTATTTTTGGCAACTTAACAAAGATATACACTATGTTATTTATTTAACAAAAAAAGTCCTTATCCATAGAATACCTTTAAGCTCAAATATGTTGTTTTATGCAGTAACATATATCCTGCTTCATTTCTAAATAAAGCTCTGCTGGGTAGATGTGCTTACATTAGAAGATGCTGCAGTCTCTGCGCAGTCTAGCGAACATTAAATACGAGTGAAGTGTCATCTAGTGCAGCAGCTCGCCTCCAGGCCCAGCGGCTGTATGGGAGAACACAGAACGACAGCTTCATTGTAAATTTGACAAACTGCACGACACAGTGAAGGACCTCGAGGGTCAGTGCTGTAAATCTGTGGGGGGAGGACTGTGTAAATTCATGAAAGACTAAAACAATGCTTATCCAGTTAACATGGACAAATGTATGGTGGCTAGATTTAACTATATACATAACCTCTGTGTGTTTCATGTTTGCACTAGACTCGTACTCCACACAGAAAGACCTTTCAAACTGACAGAAAATTAATAACGCTAATGCTAAAGGATTAATGCAAATGTGTTTGTATTGATGTGCTGCAGTGCCAAACGAGGAGATAAAAAAGGAACGCTAGAGCTCCATCTATTTGAAGTTATGTAACTGGGTTTTCCCGGTGCTCCTATAATGAGTGTTTTTGAAGATAGTAATGATTACAGCTAATCATCAAACTAGTACACAGAGGTCAGAGGAAAGTGGGTGGTATGGGGGACATTCCTGCCACACTATTCTGATATGTTCCTGTTCAAAGGCATCATTTTACCAGGTTTTGTCACTGGCCCAACTCATCCTCTACTGATGCCTAATGGTGCCCTTTGTTGTCTTAAATAGAAGCTTTATTACCATAATATAGTTGTTTCATAGTACTCCAAGCTCATTCTCCAGTCAGTGAGGCTTTCTTATAAGCTCTCACTGCCAATACTGACTAAAGCTTATAGTCATTTATTCATTTATTCATTTTCAAACTCTTCTTAATGTTATTAGTGGGTTGAGTGCAGGACAAAAAAAAATACAATGACTTCTCACTGGCTCAAACATCTATGTCACCACAACAGTCATCTTATCAGGCCAGCTAAAAAAAATAAATTAATACACAATACTAACTGTGTCTCAGTGTTGGCAAAGCAAATTCAAATACCTTCATCATTTGAACTAAAAACAGGAGCCTAATGGTCCAGCTGATTGCCATCACAGTTCCTTCCCAGTAGAGTGACGAAAGAGCCGCTACCAAAGCTTCTTATGCACACACAATCTGTCTTCAATCGTTTAGCACTGTACAAACAAATGCAGTAGGAGACCAGTTTGTCAAAACAGTCTGCAGATAATGACTAAAATCTTGAGTTCAAAGTCTTACCTCTTCTGTCTATTTCACAGTAAATTCTAACATGCAACCACAAGTCAGTAAAAACTCCCGTATAGTGAACGGTGCAGAAGCATAAAAATCATATAAATAGGGGTTAACTTCTTTTTGCCCTCTATAGGTTTGTGTCACAGGCTAATGTTTTTAGTCACAACATAAGCCTCTTTGCATCTTATTATGGCATTACACCATCCAAATTCTCCTTTTTAATCCATCATTTCTCTTAAGATAATAACTACAAAACAAACGTCTACATTCATCCAAAATTACAGTAGCTGTTCAAACCTTATTTGGCACCTGAACTTAAACAACAGAGAGCAGCCAGCTGACATCTGAGATCAGTGAGCTGCAGGACGGAATGTCACAAAACATTAAGTCTCATTGTCATTCTGTCACTTCTTCCTGACTGCATTAAGACTCAACAATCAGTCTATGGCAGATGAATCTAAGGTAAATTGGTAAAGGTTTCAGACTAATAACCATAATTTATTGTGCCAACACTGTGACAAATACGACACTGAACTCCCAAATGAGTAACAGGCGTTATCACACCAAGATAAGATCAGCATATTATAAATCTATTTTAAGTAACAAGGTCGTTGCAGCTGAAAATTATTAAAGACAGTGTGAAGAAGAACTATAAATGATTAAGTGGCATAAAGTAGGCCATAAAAGACAACTCAGTAAATAAAAAATTAATACTACTGTTATGTACATTTTAGGCTTTTTTTGGTACGGTACTGATCTGGCACACTTTTAGAGGCATTTTTATTTTCAAACTTTTAAACAAACTGTATGTTGTCAGCTGGGCTTCAACCAACTCATTTCTGTTTTTATTTAATATTTAGCCATTTACTACATTTTAATTTATCACAAAGCACAGAAGCATATATTTAGATGGATGCAAATAGATCTTTCATTATATGTTTCAAAGCCTTGCTAGATACATTGATTATTGAAACTTCCTCGCAAAAAAGAATGTTGTCCAGAGCAATGCTAGTTCTTTACAGATGAGCGTTACAGACACCAGAGTGAGTGTTCAAAATGAGCTAAACCAAAGCACATAGATCCACTGTTGTTCAACTCTTGGCTCGTTGTAAATACAACCCCATCTCTTCCAGAAACCCAGCTGAGTTGTGTGCCAGCAAACACTGATGCGGTGTAACGGTGAAGAGCAGATTCAAGGCTGACATTCCAGGCGGGACTGGCACAGTTTGATCTGTCGGACAGTGAGATGTGAGATTGTGCTGAGGTTTAGAGCCCTCTAAACTAGATAAGGTCATAGGGGCCATACAAAATTTTAGCCAGTCACTTGACAAAAATGTAGAAAAGTAGCCTAGAATCCAGGATGTTTGGTAATTTAACTGCATTGGGGAGCTGGTAAAATTTGTGCAGAAACTAAAACCTTGGCAATGAAACGTTGTGTCTGTTGATGGTGCACGACAATAGGCTCTTGTCTTTCTACAGTAGTTTCTTTTTGTTGTTTTCTTTGTTTTGTTTTTTTCAGAAAGTGTGGGCTGAGGCTCAAACAGTGCAGAGAGCTGACATTCCTTCAGCAATCAGACCCTGAAACATGAATAGAATATCAATGGTGTAGGGCTGAACATTTTTTTCCGTTTTTCACAGATCTCTGCTCGGTTTTGTTTGTCCTTTTTCATTCAGATGCATATGAACCCTGGCGGTCTTGGCTCATGCTCAGCTTTTCTTTGTACATTCTGTTTTTTCAGTTGCTCTTTCCCTGCAGCTCTTTTTCTGTGAAAGTGTCCAGTAAACATTGTAGACACCCCTGGTGCCTTAGGACAATAAAAAACACTGCTCTGTGAAGATGTGCTCAGCATGGCAAACACCAGGGAACATAGTGTCTGCGGCCCTATTAATAGTGTGTGTCCATATACCGTTTGTGGTGATAAAGACACATAACCCACCTTGCCTTCATGGGTGAATGGAAGCTTGATTTGAGTGTCTAGTAGTTTTGGAAGAGTCTTTAAGACAGTGGGGAATCTTTTTATAGGGAATTAAATAACTCAGAGGTGTCAAACATACGGCCATTAGTGATGCAGCAGTGAAAGTTACTGTAGCTACCTTGAGTTAGCTACTGTACAAAATAGCATTAGCATCAAAGTCATATTATGAGGGGGGGTTTGTGAAAACATACATGATGAAGGCTTTTTCCAACATTTGCCGTTTTTGGTTGCAGTTGATGAGAGCACTGATATTATAAAATTGTACCTCTGCACTAAAACAAAAAGAAAAATTGGAGTTGTTGTTAATTATAGGTTAATATGCTAATATTTTATTGGTTGGCTTTTTTTAAAGAATATGAATGATAACTCAATTTTTTTTTTTTTTTTTACTCATAGGTAGTGGTTTGGTTAGGCCATTTATTGTCAAATATCTGTGTTTCCTTTTTTTTTAATCATAACAACAACAGAAACTAGCATATAGTTTACTGTATATAGACCAGGACCCAAAGTACTTGTGACCAGCCAAAGCCGCAAAAGTCTCCCACTATGCAATAGAGTATTCGGAGCCAGAAGTTTGACACCAGGCAAAACAACAGCATCTATAGCACGTTAAAGGCTATTTGTGTTTAAAATATTATTAAAAACTTTTGAACCAGCAATAGACATTAATGCATTCCACAGTGCGAGCAACATTTCCTGTGAAGGGGAGGCTGGGCTTAGCTACACACATACGATAAGCATTACTTCCTCTAATGTGAATGCATATGGCTTTGCTGGTGTTAAAAATAGAAAATCAATTATCATTTATATCAATATGCGGGGAAAGTTTCTACCTGGCTCAAGCAGGAAACAAATTCTAGAATTACAAAACCAAAATTGAGGGTGTTGCTAAAGGTTGCATTAACATAGCTGATATTGAATTGCATTTCATTCAGCTGCATCAGTATGTTCATGGCTTTTGTTGTTTTAGAAAAGCAGTCAAACCTGTGAACCTTTATGTGACACAATACACACTACTTGATGAATATTGGGTCAAAACTAAATGAATGTACAGTGTGAATAAATTAGATACATACAAAAATATATTTATCCTATTAGTCAACAGTATTCTGCATTTAAATATATTGTGTATATTGGAAGTGTCTATTTAATCGTTACGTTTTATATCAGGTTGTCAAAAAGTTCTTAGGACACAAATGTACAATACAGAGAGGTTAACAGTTCTTTATTAAAATTTGAGAACAGCAGTAGAATGGGGTGAGGGTCGGAGCTGGAGCACAGGGCCACAGACCAAATGAGGCAAATACCAGGCAGCAAAATGGGCCCTTGGAACAATGGCAGAGGTAGAGTAGATTTGTGATGAGCTGCAGGTGTTGAGACAGGTGAGACTGATGAGGAGAGAAATGAAGAGAAAAGATGGTCTGGACTGCACAGAGAATGACACTGGTTATGGTGGTCCTTTGTACTCCTTAAGTAATTTATGTCTTTGAGTGTTTAAATCCAGTAAATTAAGCTCGGAATAGAAATATATATTATGTATAGCCTCATGTAATGCAGTCCCCAGAAATCAAATCTGTGTCCTGGCTCGGTTCACACAGGACCCACTACCTACTACCAGGGCTACTACCTAAACATCAATAAAGAAACACTAACATGCCAATGAATGTCCACCATTTATCAGCTATAAGCAACATACACTTGGAGATGTATGCCATTTATCATCCAGCCTGTGGCATAAATGAAAACAAGCCTTTACTCCACCATGGGTTTCTTATTGCCCTCCCATATGCTTTAAACGTTTCCTCAAAGGACACAGATTTGTACTTTATTATCTTTTGCAAATGATTTAAAAAGCAGTGTCCCCAATCCAGATTTAGATTCAAATATTTTGTCTCAGAGGGAAATTTGTTTTGGGCTCACAGTGCTGCCCGCAGCTGAATAACAGTGCATACATTCAGACACAACCACAATAGCAGGACAAATAGTTGCTCAAATGCACTCTTTATACACAAAAATATGGTTTAAATTGTGATCTTTTTAAATATGGTTTAAAATAGATAATAACAAGATAAAAGCAACCAATAAAGAAAATGTGAACCTGGTGTTAGGCAGGTTTGTTTAGCAGAGCAACAAACATAGAGATAAAGGAAAGTTTGTATTGATTGCTTGATAACGCTTCCCTGGAGGTAACATCTCATATTCACGTAAGTGGGGAGGTTCTTTGATTATTATTTTTGCATGTGACAAGAGTCCCGGCCTCACTTTTTTATATTTGGAGAAAATCTGCAGAGAAGCCAGCTGGGCACAGAACAGGGACATGAGAGGTCACAGTCGGGCTCCTACATCCCTGCCTTTAACCCAAAACTGCAATTTAGACTTTTGTGAACTATATTTAAACATGTGACTGCAACTTGACCTTTTCCACCAAGTTTATAATAATCACACTTCACGCTACAGAAAAGTACACTTGAAAAGTACACAATGTACTAGACTGCTCAGTCTAGTACATTGTAATGTTTTACTAGCTGGGGATTTAAGCAGACAATTTCTATCTGATCATAAAAAACAAAAACAGTCAGTAATCACGTTAGAAAAAAATAATGCTAAAACATGCAAGTTTAATACCAGCTGAGTTATGTTGCAGCAAAAAAATACAAATACACAGAGTAGGCCATTTGTGACTGGGCGTATTTAAAAGTCCAGTGGTCAGTGCTTGGATGAAATAGTGTAAAATGAGATTGACCTATGTGTACCTCAAACCAGATCAAGGATGTGGGCTTTCTTCATTTGCATTTCTTCATTTTCCTAATAACCTGAAGCTTACCTCCAGGTCATGCAAAACCATTCAAACCAACAGAGATTCATTTGATTAATCCCAAGATCCCTTGCTACAAAGCGAGATTTTATATGCTTAGATGTACAAAGCACAGGGAATTAATTTGTTTGAACTTTTGTTGACATTGATTGAAAAGCTTTACCTCTTTCAAGTCAACTATGATCACTTTTCCCGCCTCTCTCACCACAGAATTAATCTTTCATTTAGTCTTATGACATTTATAAATCATCAGATCTAATTCCTCTGGGTCATAGAATAAGCATGTCCCTTCAAGGCTACCGTAGGTACAGAAAGGAGAAATTTGCACTGTTGGCACCAGATGTCACCAAAATAACATGCTGCACCTTTAATAAACGAATGGCATGTTTGTTTGTCTTTATTAAAAGTATTATATGTTTAGTCTCAAAGACCATAGACATGTTCAAAGGTGAGTAATAACTTACACTTAAATAATTTCTAAGAGTATAACTTATAGCTATGGTTGCCCCTATCATGTGACTCCATTTCACCAATTGCACCAAAGACAAAAATCTCTATCTCTACTTCTGACTCAGCTGAGCATAAACATTTGAGCCTAGATTTATGGAGTACAAAAAAATAATAATAAAAGTTAAATCCAATAAATCAAAAGTAATTGTTGATTGTTGATTTTATATTTTCAGACTTCTGTTATGGCCCACAATAAAAATAAATATAAAGTGTTATGATGTCAGCCGTGGGATGAACTGGAGATTGTCCAGGGTGTTTTCTGCCTCAGAGCAGTTGAGATAATCTCCAACCCCTGAAAGAAAAGCAGACGAAGAATAAATAAATGTGTCAAACAGTTTATGTTCATCAAAATCTAGTATAAAACTGTGAAAGTGATGTTAACTGCAACAGTCACTTGATAATATACTGTATATAGTGGAGACATTTCAAGATGCTAATTTTAGGCTCATACTTTTAATTTATTTATTTATTCACATTTTTTGTGAGGATTAATCAATTGAGATGAATCATCTCGTTTTTACTCACATTCATTCACTAGTGATTCTTTAGAGTTGCCAATTAACTTATACAATTAACCATAATAAGTGGTTTAGTTGGCACCGTTTTATGCCATCTGACCTGAATATGATTATGCTTTGGCCTTTAAACCCTGGGGTATTACGTGTTATATAAAACAAAACTCTTACTCAGAATACTTTAATAATACAACCATGAATATGCATCTGTCGTGCTGTCCTTACTGAAGGTCACACACGTCTGCACAATGTAAATGGGATCTTCAAAAGGTTGTGACCCCTGGGATCAGATGAGGAGTGCAATAAATTCAGAGTGGCTGAAAAGATGAGTGTGATGGATTACTTAACACCACTGCGGATAAACTTTACACTATGTTTACAGGAAGAGGAAGCCAGCGTAGAAAGGGTTACACTTTAACAGCTGGGGTAGATTATGTAGGCCATAAAAATAGATTATATCGATAGGTTTAGCCGTAGAGTGGTCTGTTGACAATGTTGGATTATGGTTTATTGTGAGGATTTATATATAAGTCAATGTCTGATCTCACAAGGTTGATTCTCCCATGGACTGTTTTTGGCAACAGTGACGAATAACAAGGAAAATAAATGTGTCACAAGACGGGCACATTGGAAGACAGAACTGTTACAATCTCAGTTTAAAGGCATCATAAAACAATCACAGCTTATTCTCACACTTGTTTTACTGTTTGTAGTATTTCAAATCTATGTTAAGTTTCAGACTCAAGACCACTTTCATTTCAACGACTTTCAATTGTTGCCACTACGTGCTATCAAGCACTACATACTTTACACAACGTATATCTTCAAACCATCCAAGAACATCACTAATTTGGGGTTTTAATAATCTTTTTCATAGTTCTTCATTTAGTTTTTTCAGTGTTTTAGTGTTTTTATCAGGGTCTTCATCCTAATATCAGTCCCTAAAAGCCTTATCTTTGTCTCAGATATTGTTTTGTGACTACTACTAGAGCTGTTTTTGGTGCAATATAAAAGATATGCCAGGATTGTGGCATTTCCTATGCTCTTGATGCTCCCTGACCTAGAAAAACAAGAAGACTGTATTTGACCCGACAAACTCACAACACCTTATTGCATTTTTTTATCATGAGTTTTTATACGGAAATGATTTTTACTACCTAGCACAAGCTTATTTTAGCAGTAGAGGCTGCATAATGCCTTATTTTTTCACAACAAATCTGCTGTTATGCTGTTAGATGTTAACAAATTGAACATTGAAATATGATGCTGTGTCTTCTATAAATAGCACAGAGTAGCTACTTAAAACAGACCACAGTTTCATAGCTCAGTATTGACTCCTTGAAACAAGTCTAAAAATAGGACTCGACGCCTGTTTCCAAGGGCTCGCAGCAGGGCCCTAATTACTGTCTGCTCACGTTCAAAAGATAAACCAAATCCACCGCAGGCCCGTCTTTGGTTTAGATTATTTCTGAATTATGGACGAGCAGAACACTGAAGTCTTGATGCTGTTGAGAGGGTGAGCTGTCATGATGCACATCCCATGTGCAAAATACGTACAGAGCCTGTGTGGTTCATATTTTTTAATCAGAACTCAAAAGGGGTGAGTGGAAAAAATGCATGGCATGAGCCTGTTATAGTCTGTCTTTACAATTTGAGAAGAAGGCATCTGGAAATATTTCTTCTGTTTTTTCAAAAAAATTCTATTAGGGTTGACAGTCTAAAACGTCAGCGTGTTATATTACAAAGTGGGCTTGCTGTTATATCACCTTTTAACAATTGGGGGAGTCATGAGCTTTTGCAAAGTTTACTCCTTATTAAATTATGGACATGTAAGATCTGGATGGGGTACTGCCCCCTCTTCCCTTCTGCCATTTACACAAGTGGCCAATTGAGAAAGTGAAAAAATACTATGCTGCCTAGAAAGGATTTCCCGCAGTGTAAAAACATACAGTTGATATTTGGCTGACAGGCCTCAACTTTTAAAAAGGTCAAATTCTTTTGGTGTTTATTGTCTATTTTTACACCATATACTTTTCTCTGTTAAAAATCCTCAAATTGGCTAAGAAATAACTTTTATTGTTTTATGATGTCAGCCATCTATCCTGCCTTCATGACCATTGATCAGAACGCATCACTCAGAATGTGAAGGTTGAACAAAAGCACCTTATTTTGCCATTGTTGTTCTACTTGCTGTGCGTAGGCAGCAGCCAATAGCTTTCTAGGATCTTTTATGATGTCAGCCAACTATCCTGCCTTCATGACCATTGATCAGAACGCATCACTCAGAATGTGAAGGTTGAATTATCTAATTTTTTAAAATGCTGTTGTAATCTCAAGTCTATCATTTATCTCTGTATTGTACACGTCTATTTGTTCTATTATATTAAATGTGTAAAAACAGTGTATTTTTGTCAAAAAAGGTACAAATAACAAAAAAGTATTTTGTTTAAAATAAGTTGAACCAGTACTTATACTCACAAATGACCAGACTACAACATTAACCTCTAAATACCTTAACCTAATGGGCTGATTTCTCAAGAACTCAGGAAATGCTGCTGTGGCAGAGGAAATGCAACAAGAAGAAAGAAGAAGAAACCTGTCATCTGGTTTTAACAAGACTGCTGTTAAAAAAGCAGCAATTATGAAGCTATACTAGCTATATATATTACTTCTGTGGCTTTTGCAGGTCAGAGATGGGATCAGCAGTGATTGTGTGAGGCAGCGTCTACGTGTTATGTAACCGGTGGGAGAGGTGGAGGGGAGATAAGAAGGGTGAAAAACCAAACGCGGGGGCATAACAGGGGCCAGACACTGACCCAGCCCAAACAATCCAGACTAAACACAAAACTAAAGAGCTGGGCTGGTCAGCGAAGGTGGTGATGGGTAATTCATATTATCTCAGATCCAAAAGATAGAGGTCAGTGTACAAAGCAGACTGCTGGCCGCCCCTGGGTGTGTGTTTGTGTGTGCATCAAGGGAACCAATGATGGAAGTGACCTTGTAAAATGTTTTAATATAAACATAAGGTAACACACCTGCCTGCCTCTGCAACTAGGCTAGTGTCAGAGTCAAGAATATCCAGTGTGTTACCATTTTTAATATCACTTGCACAATTACCTCTGCAGACTTTTACCGAGAGAGAACTAAAAAAACATTAAAGTTGATGTATGAATTTTATAAACAAATAAAACATTGCTTATATAATGAATTTTGGATCACCTGAGGACCATAAGTGCAACATAAGGCTGTGTCAACAATGCATTTTCATCATATATGTATAACCAAAATCTAAAATTTGGATGAATAGTACACAGCAAGAAACTACTTTTCAAAATTAATTAAATTAATTCACATGTGCTTTAAATTCAGGTGTATTACAGCAATATTGACAGAAAGTGTGATCCCAAACTGTTTGTTATTATTATTTCTATTTTTTCTAGTTAAGAGCTACTACAGTCTTCAATCACTACTGCACTCCGAATGAAAGAGGCATACATTGCTAAAATATCTAAACCCTTCATTCTATTGGACTGTTTGACTTGTACATTTGACCTTTGCAGTGCAGACAGACTGGAACTGCTATACAAATATGTTTTACATGTTTCATAGACACACATAAGGTTTGGCCCCATTTCATGACATGACAAGTTGATGAGGGCAACCGCGCTGCACATACAGTAGTAACCTACCCGGTAACATGAACCCTGAAGTGTTTGATATTGTATTTCTGTAGGAATGAGGATATCTTGTGTTTGGCATAGACATACATTTTAATGTTTAAATGAATGTTAATGTAATCTGAGTGTATGAACTGAGTTAACAAAAGACATGTGTAAATTCTGTGCATTGTTCATCACACATAGACAGTTGTCAGTACATCATGTTCTCTCCTTAGCTCCTCATGTTTGTTTCTCCACACATTTGTATAAAAATAAAATCTGCATCATTTTGCACTTCCATCTGCCATATTCCCATTTGAGCTAAATGGATTGTTCTCAATGTTTATTTAATGCATCCTCTTGACTGTCCATTGTGTTTGTCGTCAGGAGGCGACGGCTCATGTGGCGCCAGTTTTCTTAGATAAACTGTTTTGTCTGATGGCAAAACAGTGGCCCATCAACAATAGCAAACAAGCAGCGAGGGGGACTGTGGCATGCTAATACAAATAAATAATCAAGCATAAATAATCACAAGTATCAGAAACCATATCCATTTTGGCTATGATGCAATGTCTTATGCACAATACACAGAGAGCAATGTCAGAAATTAAATGTATTGTATATCTTTTGAGTCTTTTGCACAAATGCAACCATAGACATGGACAAAACACCTTTGCTGAGTCAGATTTCAGAGAAGGAAATATTTGCTTAACGCACAATCAGCTGATGACTGGCTCAGTGCTTCCTGTTTTAATAACCCCCTGAAGTATTCATTCATAATGTTGGAGATGTTTTCTAGAGAACGAGTTGCCACCAGATTTATATTTCAGCCAAGGACGAGGTTTACCCAAATACCAGCCTGTTAATCGGCCCAAAGATAAGTATAACAGAAAACTCTGAGCTGCTGCTGGAAGAGACAGTGTCCTTCAGCTCTGTCCAGAAAAAGATATGGTCATGAGCTCCGACCTGCTGGACGCAAAGCCTTACTGCACTTTATTGTAGACTTTTTCTTTGAAGCACAGTGGGGCAAAGCATATTTTTGTGTGAGACAAAGACGGGTACCAAGACAAATGTGATGTAATGTCTATAGAGCTGTAAGAACATTTGTATTTGTTTAATCTTCTAGTGCAACATTACATTGTAAACCCAGGTTTGAGGACATTACATAATCAGAATACAAGCAAACAATACTATATTCCATTATGCAAAATAATTATTTAATAGGGTTATAGTTATATTAAATATCAAAATATGTTATTCTTCAATGTAACAACAACAAAAAATGTGTCTGAACAATCCAACCAATATAATAAACTGTAACAACTTTCACATTATCTTGTTGTTTTCCTCCTTTTTGCACTCACTGAAACTGCTTACAGTTGAGTGACCTTGGCCTTAAAAACAAGACAGAAGGTAAATGAAACAATTTGGAGGAGGAAAAAGCTTCAATCATTAATTATTGTTGTCTAGTGTTCCTTTTCACTAGCAAGCCTAACATTATGTCACCTTAAAATACTCCTAGGTCAAAAAGAACAAGTAAACTAAACTACACTTCATATTATTTTTATTGCCCAAACCTATTCACAGATGTGTTTTGTCAGTTTCACCCTTTTATGAGTTCATATTAAAGTGTTATTCTTTATAAATAAGGCTCCTAGGCTCCGCCTGTCCGTCTGCCACAACCTAATTCACAAACAAATGGACACCACAAAGACCGGAACTTCCTTGTGTTACTCAGCCAATGGTAGCGCTCTGGAGGCGGGCTGTGTGCTCGTGATTGGCTCATGTCTTGTCTGCCGGCATATCTCTTTAATAACGGTCCGTCTTGCCACATTTTAACCGCTCTGTCTTTTTGTGGGTAGTAACCAATATTTTGTTTTTTTTTTCAAATCCTGGAATTATTTTTGACTCACAGGTTAGATTAGGCTATTACAGACGTGACGTTACATCTGACAGGGTGTTACTCAGCGAGATGCAAGCTATAAGGTAAGAAGCCTACTCCTATATTAGTTAAAACTGACCTATTTTATCATCTTTATGTAGCTAACGAGATGTTAACCGTGCTTTTTACCATTTAAAAAATTGGTCCGTTTGTTTTAATATGATATCTTTGTTCAAGTTTGGTGGTGACATTTTTTTCTTGCTTTGTTATCTTTTAACACTTTTTTTCTGGTTAAGTAATTGGCACTGTTTATTTCTCAACACGTAATTGGCACTGTTTATTTCTCAACACGCCAGGGGGTTATTCCGCACTTCCTGGTCTTCTGCTCAAAGGCTGGATGGCAAAACTGTGCTTATCACTGGGGCCAACACTGGCATTGGCAAAGAGACAGCCATTGACCTGGCAAAGAGAGGTTAGTCTGTAGTTAAAAGAGTTAATGTTATACCTATAATGCAGCTACTAAAGGGTGGTAGGTAATGTATTGTGTTGCAACAAGAACCACTATTACAAAATTCTGGACTATCCTTGAAAGTGTAAAGCCTGTATTTGTCAAGAGAGAGTTCTCTTTCACCATGTAAAACCGACTCACCTGTTAGTAGTTTGTCCATACACATAACCAGGATAAATGTATGGTTTATGTTGTCATCTTCAGGAGCCAGGATCATCATTGCGTGCAGAGACATGGAGAAAGGTCAAGCTGCTCTGAAAGAAGTCATTGAGACCTCTGCCAATGAAAACATCACCTGTATGAAACTGGACCTAGCGGATAGCAAGTCCATAAGGGAGTTTGCTGAAAACATTAACAAGGGTAAAAACAACCATTCCATACATGTCATGTTAAACGAACAATAATACCACTAAGCTTGAGTTCATGTGTGTGTTTTTGTAGGAGAGGAAAAACTCAACATCCTCATCAACAACGCGGGTGTGATGGTGTGTCCTTATGGGAAAACCGCCGACGGATTCGAGATGCACATTGGGGTTAATCACATGGGTAAGTCAAAGAATTTATACAGGTAAGTGACAAATTAGTAGGAAGATGGAATTTGGAGCAATGTTCAAGACAATAAAAATAAAAAAACATGATGTAATCTTAAAGCAAGTATATGAATTAGAAATCCAAACCAATGCAATGATTTTCATATCAAAGACTTGATATTATACTAAGATCACATTCATTAGCATTGTTGCCACATCCTGCTAAATTATCATACATTGGGGTGCACAGTTGGTTAGCACTCCTGCCTCACAGCAAGAAGTTAATGAGTTCACTCAAACATCCTCATCCAACGCCGTCCTTTCTGTGAGGGAGGAGTCTGCATGTCCTCACCCGTGTTACTGTGAGTTCTCTCCAGGTACAGTCCTGCTCACCATTATTGGCACCCCTTCATGTTTTGCATAACTGAGTGAATGTCTTCAGAAATAAATGTACCAAATTTATATCAGCAGGATCTTTTTAATTGGAGGTCCAAAGTAATTTAACAAAGACAGTTGTTATTTCAACATAGATATTGTAATCATAAAGAAAAAACAGAAAACCAGCATGTGCACTAATATTGGCACCCCTCCTTAATATTTGGTTGCACACCCTTTGGCAGCGATGACAGCCTCCAAACGTTTCTTATATCCATCGATAAGCTTCTTGCACTTCTCGGGTGGCATTTTCTCCCACACTTCCTTTGCAATATGCTCAAGCTCTTGAACATTTGCAGGGTTCCTTTCTCCAATGGCAGTTTTCAGCTCCCCCCAAAGATTTTCAATTGGATTGAGATCAGGACTCATTGCTGGCCATTTTAAAACAGTACATTTTTTCCCTTTCAACCATTCCTGCGTGCTTTTGGAGGTGTGCTTTGGGTCTTTATCTTGCTGGAGGACCCATGATCTTCACCTCAAACCAAGTTTCCTTACACTGGGCAAGACATTTCGCTCTAGAATTGCTTGATAATCTTCTGATTTCATGATGCCTTTGATACGGTCAAGGCCTCCAGTACCAGATGCAGCAAAGCAGCCCCAAAGCATTATGGATCCTCCACCGTGCTTGACTGTTGGTATGGTGTTCCTTTCCTTAAATTCTTCATTGCGCCGTCTGTAAACATACTGTTTGTGTGCAGGACCAAAAAGCTCCACTTTTGTTTCATCTGTCCATAAAACATTGTCCCAGAAGGCTTGAGGTTTGTCCAGGTTCTCAAAGATCAATCGTTCCTTTTATGCCTTTTCTTTAGCAATGGGGTCTTCCTTGGCCTCCGCCATAAAGCCCGCTTTGTTTAGTGTGCGGTATGGTACTTGTTGAAACAGTTACACCAGACTGCTCCAGGTTGGTCTTCAGGTCTTTAGATGTTTGACTGTTTTTCCACCATTCGTACTCAACCTTTGAAGACTTCTGTCATCAATTTTTCTCTTCCCCCCACGTCCAGGGAGGTTCTTGACAGTTCCATGCCTGGAAAACTTCTTAATAACATTACGCACCGTTGAAACAGGAATGCCAAAGTCTTTGGAGATGGCCTTATACCCTTTGGAGGTCTTGTGCTTGCAAATAATAGCATTTCTGGTGTCCTCAGACAGCTCCTTTGTCTTTACCATTGTCACACATGAAGAGGGAATAACAGGTGGCTTTTTATAAAACCAAAATGTTCATTTATTGGCTAATTCGGGTCACATGGGTGGAGGCAATTCATCACAGGTGATCCTCATTTGAGATCTGCAACAGGTGAGCCAAATTGGGTGTCCATACTGATTTGCAGCAAAGGGTGCCAATACCACTGACAAGGCAAGCATTATGGTTTTCTCTGTTTTCCTCATAATGTTTATCTTTTTAAATGTTATTTATCATTTACTGTTTTTTTGTCAAACACAAGCTATCTGTATTAATATGTTGGTTAATTTGATACATTTCCTTCAGTAGATATTCCACAATGTGTACATAAACTTCACGGGTGCCAATAATGGTGAGCAGGACTGTACTCCAGCTTCCTCCCACCGCACAAACACATGCATGTATAGATTAGCTGGCAACTCTTAAGTACCACTAGTGAATGAATGTCTGTCAGTGTCTGTCTCTAAGTGTCATCAGCCCTGCAACTTACTTGCCATTGTCCAGGGTGTACCCTGCCTAAGCTGGGATAGGCTCCACTGCTCCAGTCATCCACAAAAAAAAAGAACATTAACAATATGAAACAATTTTTCTTTTTCAAATCCACTTAACTACCGCTTAGCAAGAAAATAAATCAGAGCCAAGTGGGTATGAGGAATAGAGAGTTGACGCTAAGATTGTTATGGGCGATATGTGTTTTGTTTTTTTTAATTCATTGGCTCGATTATGAAAATTTACCCGACGTGTTGAGCCAATGAGCTGTGTGTAGAGCTGTGTGTGTGTGTGTGTGTGTGTGTGTGTGTGTGTGTGTGTATGTGTGTGTGTATATATATATATATATATATATATTTTTTTTTTTTTAATTGATGCAATGTCTATCTATATATAAAATCAGATGGACCCAAACCAAGTGGCTATTGCCTTATCTTGTATCTTGTATTTGGGGCCAAAAACAAGAATTGTGATTTTGGCTGATAACCAACCAAAATAGAGTTGAGTTGTTTTTGAGCTCTAGTATCCTCTCAGTTTCTCAGTCCTCTCACTGTGTTACATAGTCACTGCTTGTGTTGTGGATGTATAAAAAGCAACACTATTTAACTTTTTTTCCCAGTAAAGACTAAAGAAGACAAATGTTGCTACGGACTGTAATCTTTCAATAAATATCTTGTATATTAAAGTTGTGATGTAAATTATATTGATGTGATGTGTTTTGAAAGATAAGTGTCTTCAAGCTCTCAAGAGCATGCCACATTACTCACAGTTTCACTTTGGAGAAGCAAGTCAAGCAGGCACACTTTGATTTAAAACATCTATATAATATAGTACTGCCTGTTTTATCTCAAGAAATCATCAAAAAATTGTGGCAATGAGTGTTTAAAAAAATAAAAAGGGTGTCCTGTTTTTTACTGATTTAAACCTGCAGCCAAAGTGCACCCATTGCCCTGACACTAGTGCTATATAATGTATGTAATGCTCAGAAAGCACACATGAACATTTATTGTCTGTGGGCATTGTGTCAAAATGCAAAAGAAACTTGCATTCAAATGTTATATAATTGAATTTATTGTAGTATCTCGTCTTCTAAACATTCCGGAAATGTTCTTGGGGCAAGTTGTATTAGAACAACAGTATATAAAAGGACCATTGTGTATTATATGCTACAGTGAGAGCAAATTATAGTCACTCATTGCCTTTTATTGCATATTAGAACTGCGTCTTTGCCGTTAAATATTGATGACCGATAAGATTGGAGATAACTGTAGTAATATGTAGTCTGATATGGCAAATAATAACAGACAATAAACCCTGCAGCAGAAGGAACCAGGAACATCTTAAACCTTAAACCTCTATTATATGGATATATTTGTAAAATTGTAACATTTTTCTATAAAATACTTGAACATGAATTTATATTTTATTGTATTTTCTGTGACTCAACCTCAACTATGAAAATGTAAACAAAACCTGTTACTAAGTGTTAAATCTGAAGTGTGTAGTTTTTGAAAAAAGCCAAATGCAAAGGATATTATGTATTACATTAATGATAGTTCAGTCAGCTGCATAATTTGACACACAGCACCTTCTTAATAAATCTGCTCCTGTCTGCTTTAGGTCACTTCCTGTTGACTTATTTGCTGCTGGACCTGATCAAAAAGTCGGCGCCAGCGAGGATCATCAACGTGTCGTCCATTGTTCACAATTGGGGCTCCATCAACCTGGAGGACATCAACAGCGAGAAGAGTTATGACAAACGCGGCGCCTACTCACAGAGCAAACTGGCCAATATTCTCTTTACGCTCTCGCTGGCCAAGAGACTGCAAGGTGCTTACTGTCTCTTTATTTCCACTCAAACACTTTGATTTTGTTAACGTGGGGTTGTGTTTTAGGCACTGGAGTGACCACATATTCTCTTCATCCCGGAGTGGTCCAGACAGACTTGTGGCGACACTTGAATGGACCTCAGCGGTTTGTAATGAAAGTTGTGAGTCCCTTCACGAAGAACAAAACAGAGGGAGCACAAACCACCATTTTCTGCGCAGTGGAGCCGGCGCTGGAGAATGAGAGCGGCGGATACTACAGGTACTGCACCTTTCATTGTCACAAAGTGGGCAACTCTGTCTCTCTACCTTCTGAATGAAACTAACTGGCTTCTTCTTTTTTTTTTATGTCTTACAGTGACTGTGCCCCTGCAAATTGCTCGGCCCCGGCTCAAGATGAGGATATGGCGCAGAAGCTGTGGGAGCTCAGCTGTAAGATGCTCTCCATAACATGGGAATAAACCAAGAGGGTGGAAAATCTAGTCTTTCTGTTTCAAATTTTCTAACATTTGCACTGTATAGCATTTAGTTCTGTTACACTAACAATGTTTGGTTCAAAACACTGTTTTACAAGCAGTGGTGGACGAAGTACACAAACCAAGTACTTGAGTTAAAGTACAGATACACTAGGTAAAATATTACTTCAGTAAAATCCAAAGTACTCCCTTTTAACTTTCACTTGAGTAAAAGTACAAAAGTATTTCCCTTCAAATGTACTTAAGTATCCAAGTACTATCATTTATTATGGCTATAATGCCCATATAATTTTTGTCAGCCTCTTGTCCCTTTAGGCGCCAGGGTTTATTTTAAAAAATACAGATTTTTGAGATCCAAATTTCAAAAGGCTGTGGTTTGAAAATGATAAGAGATAGAGTCCTACTCTAAACTAGAAAAATGTCAGGTATGACCCAAAGTATATAAGTAAATAAATTTTAAGCAATTAATTTGCATATAATTTGCATACCATGACATTATATATTGGCGGTTATGTTATTTACAGTACATACACACTAATGAACATATTAATTCTTTTCTGAAATAAATTTATTATAACAGTAATTTGTAAAAGCAACATTACCAAAATAAAGAATAACTACAACTTCTAATAGTAAACTAACTAGTAAAACGTATGCAATCCATGTGGCATAGTTAGTAGTTTTTTAGAGTGTGGGACCTCTCATAAAGCACAGCACACAGCCATCACTTTTATTACAATCGCTGCTTTGATTAGCGCATTCTCGCTGACTATGTTTACTCTGCCTCTCCCTCCTCGACTGGGTAAAGTGTCAGGATGATCAACACGTATTTGTCCCAAACAACTGTCAATAGAAGCCGCATTATTCCCAAACTCCCTGTCACTCACGCGGCCACGGCAGTACACCCGCCCCGGCTTCTATCACCTGTGCTAAAGGTAAAGCTGCAGGTGCTAAAGGTAAAGCTGCAGGTGCTACGCGCTCACAGCTTCCCTTCCCAACCTCCCCTTCACTACCGCGGCCAGAGCGACTAGTTTTCCTCCCGTTTCTTTCACTGATGTTTGGCAAAATGTGGGAAAAACAGCGTGTGCTTTATGAGAGACACTGAGAAAGGCACGAGCAGCGGCGCCGCTGTCCAAGTTACACACGCACTCACTCTCGCTCATTCTCACTTTCACTTGGCTGAAAAGACTCTAAAGGTAGATGTTCTCCCTCAGAATCAGAGTCAGCCATTACTAATACCAAAACTTCATCACAGGTGTTCTTTTTTATTTGTTATTTTCATGTTTATCAGCTCGCGTGTAGAGAATGAGGCTTCTATTGAGCCGGTCCTGACACTCCCACTGAGACGCGTCTTTGAGGTCTTCTTCTACAAAAAAAATGTAATGGCAACACTAGGAACGACTAATTTTGCAAAATGTAATTGAGTAAAAAGTAAGATATTTGACTTTGAAATGTAGTGAAGTTAAAGTAAAAAGTATCCCTTTTTGGAAATACTTAGTAAAGTACAGATACTGGAAAAAACTACTTAAGTACAGTAACAAATTACATTTACTTTGTTACTGTCCACCACTGTTTACAACTAACATTAGTTGATTTCTTGCACAATCCTGCACTGATTAACACTAGCGTTTATTTTGTATTGCAGGTAATTAATGAGATCAAATCTACTTTGATATTTAAACTTTATAGTCTATGTTTACGTTACATACTTGAACTAACTTGAGAATTTACACAAAGGCAGATTTAGCTTTTGTAACTAGCACCTAGGGACCAGGTTCTAATGTTCTAGGGATAAGCATATTAATAATAAAATCACTAAATTATATTGTTTATCAAAGACTAAATATTTTTATAAAGATGACTTTGTGATATTGTGTGATGTTACAATGTGTGTAAAATCAGAATGAGATTTATAGATTTTCTGCATATAATAGTATGTTATTAATGTAATCAGTATTAAACTGCTGAATAAAATGATGCAGTATAGTTTTTGTTGCGTTATTCTAAATAATACAACTTGGAGCCACAAGATTTTTATCATTAAACATTTCTGGCAACACACTTCTCTTTTGCAATTGGTTGAATTCATTATATTTCATTACATTAAGTTGACACTGACCAGAGTCAGCCAAGAATGTTTGGACTCAGCCGGGTTTTGAACTCACGATATTCATGCGGTGAGGCAGGAGTGCTAACCACTTTGCCACGTGCACTCTCTCTGCTAATGTGTTTTTAAAGATTTAAATGGAACAAAAGATTTAATTTAATGAGTTTGACCAAAGTCAGAAAGCGCTACCAGCTGCACAAGAATAACATAACACAGACATAATTGAATCTGTTATTGAGGACTCGGGTTAAATAAACACTCCACAAAAGGTGACTATGTCTTTTACTGTACACATCTCCAGAAAAATAACAGCCCACAAACACATCAAATACATATATTTAGGACTGTAATAGCATTTAAGTGAAATACCAAAAGAAACCGTCTTAGTCTCATGTAGATTATAATCTATCTTGTATTTTTTAATCTGGATAAATAGTTAGAGAAACAGAACTAAAATGAGTGCTTTTACACTTACTTTGTGATAAAAGTTCTCTGATTCACTAAATGTTTAGCTGGACCTTAAGCCTGCTCTGGAGGGCAGAAATTTTCAGTGACTGAGTCTGACTCAGGAGGAGCCTGTTTTATGGAACACAAATAACAACAAAATTAACCGGATTTATCCAAATAGGCCTAATTTTTTGTGTTAGCCAGCTCTCTGGAACAGCCCTCAGGTGATGAAAATAGTCATTGTTTTTACCAAAAAATCTCTACAAGGCAAACGCAATGCTTACAGCACTAACTGCAGGTTATTAAGAGCAGTGGCGCAAAAAGGGGGTATGCAGCATATGCATACCCCCTTTTTTACCCCCTTGGGGGGCGCCAAAGCGATGGTACAAAAAAAAATAACTTTTTATTTATTTATTAAAATTTTTTTTTTGTATTTCCTAAATGTAGCTTAGCTGCTGTTGTGTGTTTCTGAATCATTTCAGTATTTCCTCAATACTATAACATTTTATAGGACTAACAGGCTTCAATAGACGCCCTCATTAGATTCCATAAATAGAATTAATATAATATCACGAGTGGGCGTGGCCGGCGGGCCGCCGTGAGCGCGCTGAGCGAGCAGGTAACGTTATCTGTTTGTTGTCACAGTATGCACACAGTTGTCTTTAAAAGATGGATAAAACAAAAAAAAATAAAGAAAGAGGGAAAAGGAGATGGCAGGAGATGGTGTCAATCTATGGGACAGCTGATAAACAAGTGGATAGTGAAAAGCAACAGGTAGGACTTAAAGTGAGATGTCTGTGCTTGGAGGCTTGCAATATTCATGTTAACAGACTTAGCGTTAGCGTTTGCTAACACTGGGAATGCAGCAGCCAAATGGGGTTTAAATTAAGGCTAGCCTTATATGCAAAACTGAGGTTACTGAGCTGAAAACTGGAAAATATAAGACTGCATGCCATGATCAATAAATTACAAAAACGTGAAAACAACTAATAAACATAGTATATTAGTTGTTTTACCAAGGTAGATTCGAACCTGGGTACACTAAATGTAAAGCCTACTGCTTACCAACTGAGCTATCCAGTTGCTATATGTATAGGTAGTTAATATACACATGGCTCATAATACAGGCTGGTATGAACTACAGACCGCTCTAGATTTTGTGGTAGCAAACATTTCGTAGCTAACATTTTTTTTTTTTTTTGGGGGGGGGCGCCAAATTTGATGCTGCATACCCCTCCAGCACTGGGTAGTTGCGCCCCTGATTAAGAGAGCTGTCTTTGGTATTTTATATAATATTTTGCTGAATTCTTCATATAAACACATTTTGTACAAATCCACTATTATGGTTTCTGTTTGAAAATGTTTCTGTTTGTTTATTCTGGGTTAAAGCAAATTAACTATTGCAGTCACAGTTTTGGGGTAAATTTGGTTGCACTATCGTCATTAAAGAGTCTTGTCTGCCGGCATAACTCTTTAATGACGTTCCGTCTTGCCACATTTTAACCGCTCTGTTGAAGGAAGTAACCGATAGTTTTTTTTTTTTTCAAATCCAGGAATTATTTTTGACTCACAGGTTAGATTAGGCTACTACAGACGTGAAGTTACATCTGACAGGGTGTTACTCAGCGAGATGCAAGCTATAAGGTAAGAAGCCTACTCCTATATAAGTTAAAACTGACCTATTTTATCATCGTTATGTAACGTTAGCTAACGAGATGTTAACCGTGCTTTTTACCATTTAAAAAATCGGTCAGTTTGTTAATATGGTATCTTTTTCAAGTTTGGTGGTGACATTTTTTTTCTCGCTTTGTTATCTTTTAACACTTTTTTTTTCTGGTTAAGTAATTGGCACTGTTTATTTCTCAACACGCCAGGGGCTTATTCCGCACTTCCTGGTCTTCTGCTCAGAGGCTGGATGGCAAAACTGTGCTTATCACTGGGGCCAACACTGGCATTGGCAAAGAGACAGCCATTGACCTGGCAAAGAGAGGTTAGTCTGTAGTTAAAATAGTTAATGTTATACCTATAATGCAGCTACTAAAGGGTGGTAGGTAATGTATTGTGTTGCAACAAGAACCACTATTACAAAATTCTGGACTATCCTTGAAAGTGTAAAGCCTGTATTTGTCAAGAGAGGGTGCTCTTTCACCATGTAAAACCGGCTCACCTGTTAGTAGTTTGTCCATACACATAACCAGGATAAATGTATGGTTTATGTTGTCATCTTCAGGAGCCAGGATCATCATTGCGTGCAGAGACATGGAGAAAGGTCAAGCTGCTCTGAAAGAAGTCATTGAGACCTCTGCCAATGAAAACATCACCTGTATGAAACTGGACCTAGCGGATAGCAAGTCCATAAGGGAGTTTGCTGAAAACATTAACAAGGGTAAAAACAACCATTCCATACATGTCATGTTAAACGAACAATAATACCACTAAGCTTGAGTTCATGTGTGTGTTTTTGTAGGAGAGGAAAAACTCAACATCCTCATCAACAACGCAGGTGTGATGGTGTGTCCTTATGGGAAAACCGCCGACGGATTCGAGATGCAGATTGGGGTTAATCACATGGGTAAGTCAAAGAATTTATTGTTATGAGGATATGTGTTGGGTTTTTTTTTTATTCATTGGCCCGATTATGAAAATTTACCCGATGTGTAGAGCCAATGAGCTGTGTGTAGAGCTGTGTGTGTGTACAGTATATATATATATATATATATATATATATAATATATGTAATTGACGCAATGTCTATCTATATTTTGAATGGTGTTATCAACATTGGCCAACACTGACTATTAGTTACAACAGCTAGAAGAAAAAAAAAAATCATATGGGCCCAAACCAAGTGGCTATTGCCTTATCTTGTATCTTGTATTTGGGGCCAAAAACAAGAATTGTGATTTTGGCTGATAACCAACCAAAATAGCTGTTGAGTTGTTTTTGAGCTCTAGTATCCTCTCAGTTTCTCAGTCCTCTCACTGTGTTACATAGTCACTGCTTGTGTTGTGGATGTATAAAAAGCAACACTATTTAACTTTTTTTCCCAGTAAAGACTAAAGAAGACAAATGTTGCTACGGACTGTAATCTTTCAAAAAATATCTTGTATATTAAAGTTGTGATGTAAATTATATTGATGTGATGTGTTTTGAAAGATAAGTGTCTTCAAGCTCTCAAGAGCATGCCACATCACTCACAGTTTCACTTTGGAGAAGCAAGTCAAGCAGGCACACTTTGATTTAAAACATCTATATAATATAGTACTGCCTGTTTTATCTCAAGAAATCATCAAAAAATTGTGGCAGTGAGTGTTTAAAAAAATAAAAAGGGTGTCCTGTTTTTTACTGATTAAACCTGCAGCCAAAGTGCACCCATTGCCCTGACACTAGTGCTATATAATGTATGTAATGCTCAGAAAGCACACATGAACATTTGTCTGTGGGCATTGTGTCAAAATGTAAAACAAACTTGCATTCAAATGTTATATAATTGAATTTATTGTAGTATCTCGTCTTCTAAACATTCCGGAAATGTTCTTGGGGCAAGTTGTATTAGAACAACAGCATATAAAAGGACCATTGTGTATTATATACTTCAGTGAGAGCAAATTATAGTCACTCATTGCCTTTTATTGCGTATTAGAACTGCGTCTTTGCCGTTAAATATTGATGACCGATAAGATTGGAGATAACTGTAGTAATATGTAGTCTGATATGGCAAATAATAACAGACAATAAACCCTGCAGCAGAAGGAACCAGGAACATTAACCATCTTAAACCTTAAACCTCTATTATATGGATATATTTGTAAAATTATAACATTTTTCTATAAAATACTTGAACATGATTTTATATTTTATTGTATTTTCTGTGACTCAACCTCAACTATGAAAATGTAAACAAAACCTATTACTAAGTGTTAAATCTGAAGTGTGTAGTTTTGGTTTGCATTTGGTGTAGACATTGCAAATTAGTGCCTGGCCCAAAAAAGTTGTCTCTTTCCACTTATTTTATGGAGTTTACTCCCCCCCCCCCAAAAAAAAAGCCAAATGCAAAGAGTGTTATGTATTACATTAATGATAGTTCAGTCAGCTGCATAATTTGACACACAGCACCTTCTTAATAAATCTGCTCCTGTCTGCTTTAGGTCACTTCCTGTTGACTTATTTGCTGCTGGACCTGATCAAAAAGTCGGCGCCAGCGAGGATCATCAACGTGTCGTCCATGGCTCACACTTGGGGCTCCATCAACCTGGAGGACATCAACAGCGAGAAGAGTTATGACAAACGCGGCGCCTACTCACAGAGCAAACTGGCCAATATTCTCTTTACGCTCTCGCTGGCCAAGAGACTGCAAGGTGCTTACTGTCTCTTTATTTCCACTCAAACACTTTGATTTTGTTAACGTGGGGTTGTGTTTTAGGCACTGGAGTGACCACATATTCTCTTCATCCCGGAGTGGTCCAGACAGACTTGTGGCGACACTTGAATGGACCTCAGCGGTTTGTAATGAAAGTTGTTAGTCCCTTCACGAAGAACTCAACAGAGGGAGCACAAACCACCATTTTCTGCGCAGTGGAGCCGGCGCTGGAGAATGAGAGCGGCGGATACTACAGGTACTGCACCTTTCATTGTCACAAAGTGGGCAACTCTGTCTCTCTACCTTCGGAATGAAACTAACTGGCTTCTTTTTTTTTTATGTCTTACAGTGACTGTGCCCCTGCAAATTGCTCGGCCCCGGCTCAAGATGAGGATATGGCGCAGAAGCTGTGGGAGCTCAGCTGTAAGATGCTCTCCATAACATGGGAATAAACCAAGAGGGTGGAAAATCTAGTCTTTCTGTTTCAAATTTTCTAACATTTGCACTGTATAGCATTTAGTTCTGTTAAACTAACAATGTTTGGTTCAAAACACTGTTTTACAACTAACATTAGTTGATTTCTTGCACAATCCTGCACTGATTAACACTAGCGTATATACAGCTTTTGTATTGCAGGTAATTAATGAGATCAACTCTACTTTGATATTTAAACTTTATAATCTATGTTTACGTTACATACTTGAACTAACTTGAGAATTTACACAAAGGCAGATTTAGCTTTTGTAACTAGCACCTAGGGACCAGGTTCTAATGTTCTAGGGATAAGCATATTAATAATAAAATCACTAAATTATATTGTTTATCAAAGACTAAATATTTTTATAAAGATGACTTTGATATTGTGTGATGTTACAATGTGTGTAAAATCAGAATGAGATTTATAGATTTTCTGCATATAATAGTATGTTATTATTGTAATCAGTATAAAACTGCTGAATAAAATGATGCAGTATAGTTTTCGTTGTGTTATTCTAATTAATACAACTTGGAGCCACAAGATTTTTATCATTAAACATTTCTGGCAACACACTTCTCTTTTGCAATTGGTTGAATTCATTTTATTTCATTACATTAAGTTGACACTGATCTCAAACAAAGAGACTCATTGGATTCACTGTGTTTATCCAAATAGAAACTTGGAGTCACCGGAGTCTTACTTTTGGTCAAAACACAAAACAGGACACTTGAGTTTTACTGCAGAAAATGGAACCTAACATGAGAGTGACAGGCCAAATCTCTCTGCTAATGTTTTTTTTATTCATTCATTTTCTACCGCTTAGTTCCATTAGGGGTCACGGGTGACTGGAGCCTATCCCAGCAGCTTTGGGCCTGAGGTGGGGTACACTCTGGACAGTGGCCAGTTAGTCACAGGGCTGACATTTAGAGACAGACAGTGACAAACAACCATTCACTCTCACATTCATTCACTAGGGACACTTTTGATTTGCTGATTAACCTATACATGCATGTGTTTGGACGGTGGGAGGAAGCCGGAGTACCCGGAGAGAACCCACGATAACACGTGGAGGACATGCAGACTCCTCACAGAAAGACCAGAGTCAGCCAAGAATGTTTGAGTCGGCCAGGTTTTGAACTCACAACCTTCTTGCTGTGAGGCTGGAGTGCTAACCACTCTGCCATGTGCACCCTCTCTGCTAATGTGTTTTTAAATATTTAAACACAAGAACACAAGATATCATTTAATGAGTTTGACCAAAGTCAGAAAGCGCTACCAGCTGCACAAGAATAACATAACACAGACATAATTGAATCTGTTATTGAGGACTCGGGTTAAATAAACACTCCACAAAAGGTGACTATGTATTTTACTGTACACATCTCCAGAAAAATAACAGCCCACAAACACATTAAAATACATATATTTAGGACTGTAATAGCATTTAAGTGAAATACCAAAAGAAACCGTCTTAGTCTCATGTAGATTATAATCTATCTTGTATTTTTTAATCTGGATAAATAGTTAGAGAAACAGAACTAAAATGAGTGCTTTTACACTTACTTTGTGATAAAAGTTCTCTGATTCACTAAATGTTTAGCTGGACCTTAAGCCTGCTCTGGAGGGCAGAAGTTTTCAGTGACTGAGTCTGACTCAGGAGGAGCCTGTTTTATGGAACACAAATAACAACAAAATGAACCAGATTTATCCAAATAGGCCTAGCTTTTTGGGTTAGCCAGCTTTATGGAACAGCCCTCAGGTGATGAAAATAGTCATTGTTTTTCCCAACAAATCTCTACAAGGCAAACACAATGCTTACAGCACTAACTGCACGTTATTAAGAGAGCTGTCTTTGGTATTTTATATAATGTTTTGCTGAATTCTTCATATAAACACATTTTGTACAAATCCACTATTATGGTTTCTGTTTGAAAATGTTTCTGTTTGTTTATTCTGGGTTAAAGCAAATTAACTATTGCAGTCACAGTTTTGGGGTAAATTTGGTTACATTTATTGCACTATTGTTGAGCGAGTGAGTCATTAGAGAACACAAGAGACAGCAACAGGGAGGAGACAACACATTTCTAATCAAGAAAGTGACATGGGGCAAAACTCAGTCAGGAGTCAGTTGGAGTAAACTGCATAGGTTAGAGATTGAATTGATTTGTGTGGCTTAAATTTACAATTTTCAATATCAGAATATGATGCTTTCATGGATGGAAAAGAAGGGTATCGTTTTTGGTAGAACTAGACAGATATTTTAGGATGCTGTCACAATAATGCAAACAACTGAAAAATAAAAAAAGTGAAATTTATTTCCTTGTCTGGTTGCTCTATTTTATCTTACCTAACACCAAGCTGCAGTTACTTACTAATAAAAAGCAATAAACGATGCCATAACGTGATTTAACCTTGAGGATTGATAAAGCCATGAAAGATAACGGCATATTTTTTCCAATGGATGAGCTGGAACATCAAAGGCCAATGGAAAAAGATCATGTGAAACAACAGTGGTCATAAAAATTCACTGCATTCAGGTGCCATTTTACATAAGACAGAATCAATGCATAAGGTAATGTGGGGCTGCTAACTTGAGCCGGAAAAACAAATTACAGAACAAAATCACAAAGCTTTTTAGTTTTAGTGCAAGTGTGTATTACATAGAAGGTATTTTACATGTAATTATTTTGTTTTATTTTTCAAAAATATTTTTAACAAATAATGTAAAACACACACATGAACAAAAGTTCCAAAACAGAGAGACAGAAAAGAAAAACAAAAAGTGTCCACAGTAAGTCCGCCAGCAAAGCTATCTCCAAAAATGTTCCCTTTTTTTTTTAATGGAGAGAATAGGTTAGGTACTCCAGGGCGAAGAGTTCCAGTACCAGGTTATTCCAGTTCAGTTTTGTAGGAGTACTGTGACTGATCTGTATGTTATGTGTATTACGCAATGTATGGAAGGATGATAACATTGTTGTTCATTTGGCTGAACAAATATATCTATTCATCAAAAGAAAGCTGTGTTTTTGACTCAATCAAATGTTTGCATTAAGAAGCAAGAATGTCTGTAATAACAATGGCTGGAGTCTGTTGTTAGTTGTGGTATTAGAGTAATTGATGTCATATTAGTTTACACAATAAACTTTAATCATTTGCGAGACTCCATAAATGTGTGCACTGGAGTCCTTCATCTCCATGGCCACGTATACACTCAAGTCATTAATGTTTAATAGAGAAAAAGAAGGCTATAAGAATTGGCCGTAGGTCCAGGAGATAGGATCAGAGAAGGTAAAGCCGCAGGTGCTGAATGAAGGATGCACTGCAGCTTGACTCGTTAAGGACACAGCTTCTTGATGCTGGGAGGATAAACTGGTCATGATTTCTGAGTAAGGTCAGAATGGATGAAGCTGAAGGGGCTGTTGCTGTGGTTGGAATCGGATGCAACTTTCCTGGAGGTAAGTAAGTTTTATTTAAACATCTTAGGGAAAAAGAGACAGTGAAATATACAGTATGAGCATATGCAAACACATTGTAAGATTGTAAGAAATTGTATCTGTAACTGACTTGTGTTATTACTTACTAACCCCAATACTTATGGATTGAAGTAAGGAGGAGGTGTATTAGCATTTATAAGAATTTACAAAGATTAATTAATTTGCACAAAATAGATTGCAAAAGACTGCTTGAACGACAATCCTGGGATGATCTATGTGCAAGATATTTACAGTATCGATATTTACGTGTTTATAGTAAAAAAAAAAAAATTGCTGTTGTTGGCTGAGGTAGTTATAAAATTGAAAAAATAATATGCTCATGTCTGTCAATTCATGCCTCTTAGTGTTAGCCCTGCGATTATATAGGAATATATTTTATTGGATTTACGAACAGCTATAAGCATCCAATGACCTGTAAAATATAAGCGGTACAAAATGAATGAATGACTAGCCTTTCTGATGAATTTGAAATATTGCAAGTTGTTTTATTTTTCAAAATAGTCACAATTAAAAATAATTCTGTGTATTTAGGAGAAGGCCTGGACAATTTCTGGAAAGTTCTGGTGGAAGGCAGAAACTGTGCAGTGACTATTCCCAGAGAGCGGTTTGATCTGAGCTGCTGGTACGACTCCGATGACAATAAACCCGGCAAATCCCGTACTGCCAAAGCTGCGCTCATTAATGGGTATGATCTACGTATTCATTATCACATAGGATCAGCAACATATAATTAAATATATAACAAAACCCCTTACCCTGATGGAGGGTCTAAGGACAGGGGATGTTATCTTGTACAGACTGTTTGTCTATTTGCTGTCTTTTGTTTTTATAAAGCCCTTTGAGGCAATTATTTTTGTGGTACTGGGCTATATAAATAAAATTTAATATAAAAAAAATATATATATATATATATATATATATATATATATATATCTTTACAATCTTTCCAGATTTAATGAGTTCGACCACAAGTTTTTTGGGATCAGTGACAGTGAGGTGGAGCAGATGGATCCACAGCAGAAGCAGCTGCTGCAGTGTGTTTACCGAGCTTTGGAGAACGCAGGGCTTCCTTTGGAGAAGGCCAGCGGAACCAGGACAGGAGTGTTCTTTGGTATACTACTTTTTGTATTTGCATTGACACCAAAGTGTCAAGGGGGGGCAACTTCTAGTGCCCCCTAAAGCTTGTAGTATATCATCTCTACCTACTATGATCATTTGTGTCACATTTGTCTATTATCACTTTATAGGTCTAATGAACAGAGATTATGAGACCAATGCGGCCCATATGCACCCGAGTGTGATCAACCACTGGACAGGCACTGGCCTGGCCATGAGTATAGCAGCCAACAGAGTCTCCTACATCTTTAACTTCACTGGACCCTCACTGTCCATTGACTCCGCTTGCTCATCGTCTCTTGTGGCTCTACATCTGGCCTGTCAGGCGATCAAACAAGGTCTGTGCTGTTTATATAAAATAGGTCACACTTAGAAGACAGTCAGTGAATGTGAAGTGCCACATTATAAATGTGCCATATGTTATCAGGAGACTGTGAGATGGCAGTGTGCGGAGGAGTCAGCGTTATCATCGAGCCCAGAGTGTTTGTTGCTCTGAGTAAAGCCAAGATGATCTCACCTGATGGCACCAGCAAGCCTTTCTCAAACAAAGCAGATGGCTACGGCAGAGGAGAGGGCTGCGGGGTTGTTCTGCTGAAGCCACTGAAAAAGGTCAGTTAATGTAATTGTCAGAACAGTGAATATACATACATATGTATGTATGACAGGTTAATATACTATATGTACTGTATGTATGAATAGGAAATATGTATGTATTTAACATACTGTATATATTTATGTCCATTAATTAAAATCTAAATTTGACCTTTACTCACATTGAGTTATTTATTAGAGCACAATTCAGGTCCATTTATAAACATCTTCCTGGAAACCCTGTTCATTAGGCTTTAAATTTATTTAAAAATATATAAATTTGGGTAGCCTTACAACAGTCCACATATGTAGATTTCACGTCTTGTTTTTACTCCATAGGCTATAGAAGACCATGACCACATATGGGGTATCATCAGTAAGACAGCAGTAAACCAAGATGGCCGTTCTGTTAACCCAATCACCAAACCATCCTTGACGCAACAAGAGGAGCTGCTTCGTCAAATCTACTCTGAGACTGACCTGGTAAACGTCCAGTACATCGAGGCCCACGGGACCGGAACCCCAATAGGAGATCCGACCGAGGCATTGAGTATCTCAAATGCCATTGCTAAATCCAGACCACCCAATTTAGAGACTCTGCGGATTGGTTCTGTCAAAAGCAACATTGGCCACACCGAATCCGCTGCTGGGGTTGCTGGACTTATCAAGGTTCTGTTAATGATGAAACACAAGACTATTGTTCCTTCGGTTTTCTACTCTGAAGCGACTGCAAGTGTAGATGCCAAAGCCCTGAACATAAAGGTCCCCAAGGAAGCAGAAAGGTGGGAACCCTGTGGGGATAAAATCGCCGGAGTTAACAACTTTGGGTTTGGGGGAACTAATGCACATGCCATTGTCAAACAGTACAAACAGCCATGCCTTACGCAAATGAAAAATGAGAAACAAGTTAAATATTTTGTCTTGTCTGCAAATTCACAAAAATCTCTCACTTCGATGATGGAGGATAGCTTTAAACAGCTAGACACAGATGGAAAAATTGATCTAGATTCTCTGTTGTATACTGCTGCTTGTCGACGAAGCCATCAGAAGCACAAATACAGAAAGGCCATTGTGGTTTCAAGTGTAGCTGAGCTAAAAGAGAAGTTAAGTGCCAACAAAAGCAAAAGTGTAAGCCCAACAATCGCAGAACCAAGGTTGGTATTTGTTTTTTGCGGAAATGGCGTCACCTACCATGGCATGTGCAGGCAGCTGATAGCACGTGAGCCTGTTTTTAGGCAAAAGATCATCGAGATCACACAGCATTTCCAAGCACTATGTCCATTAAACATCTTGGACACACTCGAAAATGAGGTTCAGAGTAGTAACTTCCAAAATCCTGAAGTAGTCCAGCCGCTCCTCTTTGCTATTCAGGTTAGCCTTGTTGCTCAGTTCAGACACTGGGGTATCAACCCCGATGCAATCTTGGGACACTCAGTTGGTGAAGTTGCCGCCGCTCACTGCTCAGGGCTATTGTCTCTTGAAGATGCAATAAAAGTAATCTATGTCCGAAGTACTCTGCAGCGCAAAGTTATAGGCGGAAAAATGTTAGTAATTAGCAACATGGCCGTATCAGACGTTACCCCACAACTTTCTCGTTACTCTGGTAAAATATTCCTTGCAGCTATGAACAGCCCACAATCTTGCACTCTCTCAGGTGAATCCGATGCAATTGACGCCCTTCATGAAGAGCTAAGCCTTTCAGATAAAAGTCAAAAGCTTTTTCTTCGTGTACTGGATGTCTCTGCAGCCTACCACAGTCACATGATGGACCCAATACTTGCCGAAATCAAGGAGGAAATAGGTGATTTAAATGTGAATAATCTTAATACAGAATTGTTCTCAACAGTGACAGGCAAGGAAGTTGAGAATGGTGACTTCTGTTCAGGTGAATACTGGGCTAGAAATATACGTGAACCGGTAGCTTTTGAGCAGGCAGTAAGGTCAGCAACAAAAGGGAAAAAGAATACGGTCTTTGTAGAGGTTGGTCCAAGACGAGCCCTGCAACGAAACATCATGGAAACATTGGGAAATGACACAGCAGTCGTTGCGTCAGTGCAGCCAGAAAGAGATCATGACACAGCAGTATCCGTCATTTCAAAGCTCTTTGAAATGGGCATTCAAGTTGACTGGGACACTTTTTACGCAGGGTATGAGACTGTGCCACTTCCTTTCCCCACGTACCAGTTTGATTGCTCAGATAGAGATGTTATCATTGGTGGAGCTCAGGAAAACGCCATAAGCAACCATCCAGTCCTCTGCAAAAAGGGGAGTGAAAGCAATGTTTTCAGTTGTGACCTCACATCTGACTCTTGCTTTTACCTGAAAGAGCACAAGCACAATGACATACCAATCATTCCAGGTGCCTTCTATGCCGAGTTGGGTTTGGCAGGGTTCATGGCTTGTGCCAAACCAAAAGTGCCCCTTAAGTCGCTCCAGCTCAGTGTCAATTTTCATAGTCCATTTGTCTTGATGCCAAATTCACCAGAAATGAAAGTTCAGCTAGACCAAACAGAAAAGGAAACTAGTTTCACTGTGTTTTCTCAATCTGCAGTGTATGCATCCGGCACAATAGTCTCAAAGAAAGAGAAGCTAGTTGAGGAGCAGAACATTTCATTGAAATCAATCTACCAAAGATGCAGTTCTGTAGTAAACTATCAGGAATTCTATGGTTACCTTTCTCAAGGAGGTTTTAAGTATGGAGATGTCTTTCAAAATAAAGGGAATGTCCATTATGGGGAGGAACTGAAAGAGGCTTTTTCGGTTATCACAGTTCCAGAGGTACTGCGATCTCAGTTGCATGAGTGCTGCATTCACCCTGTTGTGTTGGATTTTCTCATGCAGCTTCTTCCAGTGACAGTTGAGCACATTTTTGCTGGTAGACCAGGGTTCCCTGCTAAAATAGGAAGTCTGATAGTTTTGGAACCTTTGGAAGATGAGATGATAGTTTATCTGAGAGCAATTGATGTGGGAGTAGATCACTTTGAAGTTTGTGGCTGCTTTGCAGATAAAGAGGGCAAAGTGTTGGTTGAGATTAAGAATGTAATCATTAAGTACCTTGGTAGTCCTTCCCATGTTGTTGAAGAGTACTTCTACCATAACGCTTTCAGTGTCATTCCTGAAACCACTCAATCCACTCCCCCTCCACGTGCCTTGGTTTTCTGTGACGCATTAGGCATCTCCAAAGGTCTGCAGCGACACTTGAACTCAGGATCTTGTTATATTTCCCTGTCACATGTTGAACATATCTTAGCTCATGGTTTTCCTTCTCTTTTGGCTAATCTTAATATCAAAGACATTGAGAGAAACTTTGATGAGGTGTTGTTTCTGTGGGGCATAGACAACCTTTCATCACTGGCAGCTGATGCTGTCATGCAAAATCTGACATGCTACTGTGAAATCTTTCGGCAAGTAGTCCTCGAGTTGAAAAAAATTCACTATCCTAACTCTGTTAGAGCAGTGACCTACCGATCATCTGACATCACTGTAGACCACATAAACACAGGCTTTGCTATCTCAGGTATGACTAGATCATTTGCTGCAGAAATACCAGATCTTTTTTTTCAGTTAATTGACATAAACAGTGTCTCTTCTCGGGATATTGCAGCTCTCTCTCAGGTCCTCAAATCATATTCTTGCAGCAAGTATCCAGAACTGGTGGTTAAAGATGGACTAGTTTTAAAACCTTCCATTGTCCGTACTCCTCCTCAAACCAATGACAGCTCAGAGGGCATTTATTCCTCAACAATGTCTGACCCTTGCATTTTCCAGACAAACAATGCCCATAGAATAACCAAGGTGAGTGCTATCCACAGTTTTGACGAGGCCCAGTTAGACAATGCATCAGTTCAAATTAAGCCGACCAACATTTGTGTTCATTCATCGGACTACTTTCCTGTGAGTGTTTCACATTTAAAATTTGGCCAAACATTGTACTGGAATCAACACTCAAATCAGAAGCACAAGTTAATTGGTCTTGATTTCAGTGGGACCATTACAGCAGTAGGAAACAGTGTCAAAAAACTTAAGGTTGGGGAACATGTGGCCTGTTGTTTTCCTGTCATGGCAGGTAGCAAGGTTAGAGTCCCTGAAGAGATGTGCTACAGCACCAAACGCTTTCCATTCCTGCAAAAAACACCTTGTGTTTCTTACTTTGTGCTAGCATGGGAGATTCTACACAAAGCTTTACCAAAGACAAAACACCATCTAGGAATAATTTCCCCTATTGCTTATTCTGCTCTCATGAAAGTCTTGACCTTTACCTTTAAACAGTCTGGTCATTCTGTTGTTGTTGGAACACATTGTAATGGCTCTTTTGTAGACATAAATAAGTTTGATGCATTTGTCATACTGCCTCCATTTCAGGAATCCTTAATAACAAAAATTCACAACTTCCCTCGTGTAAATCATGTTGTCATTATCTGTGAGTCGCAAGATTCAGTTGCACCTCATGTGTTGCAAATTTTAAATGAACGTGTTCATGTGCAGATATTGCAAATGTCAGTTGTTCTGCAAAAGGGATCATTAGCCACGCAGATGCCAAACATTTTTCAGTGGCTCAAATCTTTGAACTTCAGCAAGAAATTCACTCTTGAAAGCTTTCCCTATCAGAGTTCTAAATCTGAAATCATCCAAGAGAAAATACAATCATACTTCAACACGGGAAAGTTGGCTGTTCTAGCTTTAGAAACAGATATTGGCACGACACATTCTTATATACCATTGTTGCCAACAAGGAAACAGCTTTTCAGTTCCCATGCTGTGTACATAGTAGCAGGCGGTCTTTCTGGATTGGGCTTTGAAACAGTCAAGTTCATCTCACAAAGAGGAGGTGGGCACATTGTGATACTCTCCCGAAGTAAGCCTACCCCAGAGGTGCAGCAAGACCTGAATAACATAAGAAATCAGTGCGGAAACTGCATCACCAGCATAGAGTGTGACATCTCTGTGCCTGAGCATGTGCACAAGGCTATCCGTTCTATAGGCCAGAAATTCCCTGCATGTCCGATCAGAGGAGTGTTTCTCAGCGCAGTTGTCTTGCACGATGGGCTAATTGAGACCCTCAACAGATCTCTGTATGAGAAAGTTTTCAAACCCAAAGTCAATGGTGCTCTCAATTTACATAATGCTACACAACACTGCCAGTTAGATTACTTTGTGTGCTACTCGTCTATCTCAGCCTTTCTGGGTAATGCGTCACAAACCAATTACGCAGCTGCCAATACGTTCCTTGATATGTTCTGTCAGTACCGGCGCAAACTTGGCTTACCTGGACAATCTATAAATTGGGGAGCACTTAACCTTGGCCTCCTCTTCAACAAAGAACATTTTCAGAGGTTTCTGGAAGCAAAGGGAATGATGGTCCTAGATGTGGGGGAGATTTACAAAAGCTTGGAGCAGTGTCTTATTTTAAACCATCCCCAACAGGCTGTTTGCAGATTTCACTTCAGGAATATCAGGTACAATGTCCTTTCCCAAAATGCTGCCTTGACCATGCGGCTGTCAGCGTTAGTTGAGGAGGCCTTTCAAAAGAACAGAGAGAAGGAAGCAGAATCTAAACAAGACGATTCTGTCTCGCCGAGAGAGTATGTGAGATCTCTGCTTAACGAGACCATTGGCTTAGACCAGAGTGAGCTGAAAGACGAATCGCCTCTTTCGTCACTGGGAATTGACTCGATGCAGGCCATGACTCTGCAGAATCTGATATTTCAGGAGAGGGGCCTAAATGTGCCGTTGGTGAAATTGTTGGATCCCAATGCCACGATTTCAACAGTAGTAGCCATGCTTAGCGAGGGAGATGAAGCTGAGTCATTTCCAGTTGTAGAAACAGATGATACCACAACCAGACTGTAACATCATCAAAAGTAATGTAATGTAAAAAGTTTTTTTTAAATGCCATAATCTGTGAATGTATTTTAATTATGTTAATGTTAACATTTTTGTTTCATGTACTACAAATTGTTTATTAGTTATACATGCTCATTGTTTATACCATACAATTGCCATAGTATTCTGTTATGTATAATATGTGTTAATATTTTGTCCCCAGCTCCATTGCATTGCAAGTATTTAAATTCAATAGCAATATTTCTACTCATCAAATGTACTACTGCAATGTTATATATGCAATAATTTGTCTAAAAACATTTTGTTTCAGCATATTTCATCTTTCTCATAGACTTGGGTCACACATGACATTATTAACGTAGCACCAGCTTCTTTTTCCAAGGATAGCTCTTATCAAAAGTTATTTAATAATTCTGATAAAAATCTTTATAATAGTAGTGGAAAAAAACTTTGTTGCAGTATTGACTGATATGTATTAGGCAACGTGTTATAAACTTGGATTCAATAATCTGACTCCGAATAATATTATTGTTTTAATATGTGTTTAATAAACCCACTGTAAAATGTTTGTATAGTGCTGTTCCATATAGTTCAACTCTTTAAATATGAAATTGTTTCACTTTGAGTTATAATAGTGTACAATAGTGGAAATATCATACATATATTTGCTGCCTTATTATTCACAATAAATTAGGATGCAGTTTATTTACAAATATATTTCATGCAGTAATGTATTATTGATATTATAATAATTTCATGCATGCAATTTTGCATATTAACAAAACTCATACATAACATTCAACAATTTTATAAACCAAACAGAGCAAATTACATTGAAATTGAACAACATGTTAACATACACTATATCAATTTGATACATTGACATTGATAGTATATATAAGTTTTGTATTCATACAAAATATCACAGTTACAGAGTAGTTAAAAAGTTAAGAAAGGAGAACTAAACAAATGGCATATTCAGAAGAGTCAGTTCAGTCAAATACTGACTGAATAGATTTAATTTAGCCAGGAAGTTTTTTCCAGTGTAAGATTTTATTGTTTGAGGTAAATGGGCCACTTTGTTTAAATGCTAAATCAGATGAAGTTAGTCAGAATAATTTTTTCCCTTTTCATTACAGTTATTTACTACCAAGGTAACCAACATTGCAAGTGTACTGTTAGGGTCCAGTATTTTAACTAGAGGTACATTCACACCGGTATCTTGGAAGATCTTGTTTTGCAGAGTCATGGCTAACATGGAGTCAATGCCAGCACACACAGAGCTAAATTATCATTTAGCTCCTCTACGCTAACATTAATGAGGTCACCCACTATTCTTTTCACACTTTCACAAGTAGATGGAGTCTGGCTAACAGTGGTTTCCTTAGCTAATTCCTCTTTTAGTTCCATTTGCACCAGGGCTGACAGCCGATCTCTGAGAAACATATTTTGGGACATAACATGATGGTGAAGATTTCTGAAGCTGAACTTGCATATCATTTGTTGCCCCTTGTCCATTACAAGACAGGTTTTCAACGCCTCATGAACTTCACTGACATCCATTACCATCAATCCCTTTGTCTTAAGAAATTGCTGGAAATGGTCTTTGTTCAACAAGAGGCCGAGATTAAGAGGACCCCAGTTGATGGACTGTCCAACAAGTCCGAGATTTCTCCGATACTGACAAAAAGTGTCGAGGAAAGAATTGGCTGCTGCGTAATTACACTGTGAAGAATTACCAATAAAAGAAGAGACCGAGGAGTAGCATACAAAGTAATCTAGCTTGTAATGGAGGGTGGCATAGTGGAGATTTAAAACGCCACAGACTTTGGGCCGCAGCACCTTTTGGAAGAGTGACTTATCGAGGCTTTCAATCAGGCCATCGTGTAAAACTACAGCACTGTGAAACACTCCTTTGACTGGGCAAGAGGGAAATTTCTGTTGAGTTTTTGAGATGGCATTTTCTACTTGGACTGACATAGAGACATCACACTGGAGATTCAGGAGTTTAATGTCATATCTTTTCTGCAGTTCTTCCATTTCTATCTGCATTTTAAATGACGGACTACTTCTGGACAGTGTTACGATACACCCTCCTCCATTTTGAGCGATAAACCCTACAGTCTCCCATCCTAAACCAGAGAGGCCCCCAGTTACAATATAAACACAGTTTTGTTTAAAGAGTTGTCTAGGCTTTGGGTTGCACAGGGATGTTTGAAACAGGACTGTCAGATTTTCCATGGTCAATAACAACTTGCTTGACTGTCTTTGATGTAAAGTATGACTCAGCAGTTTCATCATCTGCACTGGACTCTTTGGACTGAAATGTCTGTCTTTTTAGAGGTAATGATTCTGCAGCAAATCCCAATGACATTAGCCAGTTAGAAATAATTTCACTTTGTGCTTGAAGCTTGGCCTTTTGGAGAAGATCAGCAACATTGACCCTATGTACATGGATGTTATCGTGCTTTGCTGCAAACCTGTTCAGAGAAAGTGGAGTGGACATGAAACTACTATCAACAAAAACAAAATGTGTTTCTTCCATGGCGAGGTCATGACCTTCAATCCATGAGTGATCAAATGGTGGAAGAAAAACTACCATATGGCTCCTATCAATAACTAGATGTTGTATACTGAAATAAGACCAAGAGGATACATTCCACCCTGATCGGTTTGCTGTCAGAGCCAACACCTTCATCAGAACTGAGGCTGGGTCTGAAGAGACTATAGTCAACTTTCTGTGTGGCTGCTTTACTCCAGAAAGCTTTCTCTGTAGGATCTCCCATGCTAGCACAAAGAATGAAACACATGGCATTTCCTTTAAGTATGGGAATCTTTTTGTACTATAACATGCCGCTTCAGGGATTGTGATCTTTGCAGAAGATGCTACAGGATAACACGAGGCAATGTGGTCCCCAACTCTTAGATTACTAGCATTTCTTCCAACAGCTGTAACTACACCACTAAAATCTAAAGCCAGAAGCTTGTAGTTTTGCGTAGAATGCTTGTTCCAATACAATGTTTGGCCAAACTGCAAGTGTGATGTGCTTACAGGGAAGTAATCAGAAGAGTGAACACAGACATTTGTCAGTTCAACCTCAACTAATCCTTCATCTGGAACAAGACTTTTATTGACGTCACTTGGATTGGCAGACAGGTCTGTCATACTGTAAGGATCACTAGTCTGTAGAGCAAAGACTCTTGGATGCACATTGTTCTCACATGTATTCTTGTCAGGTATGGGGGTTCGCACTATTCTTGATGTTGTAACTTGCCCTTTGTTTATCATAACTTCTTGTAGCATGCATGTGTTTATAACACCCACCAGAGCTTCTATGTCTTCACTATTTACAGACGCAAGATCAATAAGCTGAAAAGTGAGTCCAGGCATTTCCGCAGCACATGCCCTAGTCAATCCTGTGAGAACAAAGCCAGGACTAACATAACTTACAGTGGATTCAGAGGATCGGTAAGTTACGATTCGAACTGTACAAGAACATTCGCTTTCTTTTAAGGCTAAAACAATCTCTTTAAATTGCACACAGTGATTGACTAATAATTCCAGAGTCATCTCCGAGGTCATGTGGCTTAGATCTTCTACACCCCACATAAAAATCATATCTTTCAAAATGCTTTTTGAATTCAGCACTAGATCTTGAAGTTTGCCTGGTGTCCAATGTTCTCCCTGCTCCACTGCAACTGACTCTGCATCCATATAAGGTCTAAGCGCTTTAGCAAAACCTAATTTATCTTCAAAAAGTATTCCTTTGATTTTGCTCTGTGAAGACTGCTCTTCCGTGATTGGCAGAATTTCATTGTGGAAAAACAATGATTGGGGAACAATAGAGCAAGGAGTTATAAATGAGATCTTAACCCCTGTGAGTTCAACAAGTACTTTTCCTTCTGTGTTGGAAAAGCAACCACATACCTCCAAAAAGTCTGGAGTCTCCCGAGAAGCTCGTAAGTACATGATCATTTGACTTTGTAGTGGAGCTGAAATGACAATGCTACCAATAGCTGAGGGAAATCCTTGCTTTGGTGGTAGTTGTTGCATTGCAACAACAGAAGTCATTTGCAGAAAATAATCGAGTAGCACTGGGTGAACAAAGTACTCATGAAAGTCTTTCAAAAGTTCCTCAGGGACCTGCACTGGTGCCATTGCCTCTTTGTACTCATCTCCAAAATACACGTGATGGAGCTGTTTGAAAACAGAGCCATACTCAAAGCCTGCTTGATTAAGAACTGAATATATTTTGTTACTTTTTATAACAGATCTGCACCTTTGTAAGACCATGTCAAGGCAAATGAATGGTTCTTCTAACAGTGACTCTTCCTCTGTACAGATATAAGAACCAGAGGCATGTGTTGAAACAGAAGACTTTATATCGAACATACCTTGTTTTCCTGAATAATCAAGTGTCACTTTAAACTGATGGCTGTTTGACCTGAGAGTAGACAGATTGTGAAAATGTACGTTAAGTTGGAGCGAGGAGACAGGCTTTTTGGGTTTTAAATTTGCAACGACAGACGCATAAGCCAGCTCAACATAGAATGCCCCAGGGACAATGGAAACGCCATTGCTTTTATGCTCCCAAAGATATGGTGTGGTGTCAAAACAGAGGTTACATATAAATGTATTACCTCCACATTGGGGCCAATCAGTGGATGTAAAGAACCAATTGGTCTCTCATCTTTTCTTATGCGTTCAAAAAACATCTGATTCTTTGTAGTCTCAAAATGATAAACTGGAAGTTCTATTGGTATTGTCTCATAACCTTTGTAAACTTTATGCCAATGAACGTCAACACCTAATTCAAAAAGATTTGCAGTTGTAAACAAAATTGTGTCACAATCTTTTTCTGGTTGAATACCGGACATAACAATATGGCTGCTTCCTAAAGTCTCATGGATGTTTTTTTGAAGAGCCTTGCGAGGACCAATTTCAACAAAGACAACATTTTTCCAAGGGCGCAATTCTTGTTTCACAGCACGCAACGTTTGTTCAAATAAAACTGGCTGTCGGACATTCTTTGCCCAATAGCTTCCTGTGCAGAAGTCACCAGATGAGTGACTTTCACCTGTCACTGTTGAGAAAAGAGCGCATTCCATGTTGTTGGCATCTAAAGATTGGATGTTTTTCTCGATTTCATGTAGTATAGGATCCATCTTGTGACTATGGTACGCTGCTGGAACATCTAACACGTGGAGAAAAGCATTTGTAAACATGATCCTAAACTTATGATGCAGGATGTCTATAGCCTCTTCATCACCTGACAGAGTGCAGGACTGAGGGCTGTTGAAAGCAGCTACGCACACTCTCTCCTTGAATTCTCCAATTGCTTCTAGGACTTCCTCTACAGCTACATTACCAACAACTAGCATTTTCCCACCCATGACCTTACTCTGAAGTTCACTGCGGTGGTAGAGCACTCTGACAGCATCTTTAAGAGACAAGAGACCAGAACAGTACGCCGCAGCCACTTCGCCAACTGAGTGACCGAGCACTACGTCGGGTTTGATGCCCCATTGTTTTAGGAGTGTCACAATACCAACCTGAACTGCAAAAAGAAGAGGTTGCACCACATCTGGTCTTGCAAAGTCATCCTCTTCATTATTGCCAGCTAGCTTCTGACTAAAATTAATGCATTTGTATTTACTGAAAGCGTTCTCAACTTCTTTGATTTTCTCTCTGAAAACTGGTTTCTCTTTAACTAGCTGCTTGCACATGCCTTTATAAACAACCCCATTTCCACAGAAAACAAACACCAGCTGCATGTCTGACTTTGTTGGCTCAACTTTTGCTTTTAGCGCAGATGCTAGCTGTTGCTGTAAATCAGAAATAGATGATGTTAAAAAGGCTTTCCTATATTTATGTCTGGAATGACTCCGTCCACATGCTGAAGTGTATGACAGCGCTTGCAAGTTGATCGTGCTATGGCTGCAAAGCTTTTGTTGGGTGTCACGAACGGATAGATGCAATATGTTTTCTGTAGCAGCTGATATTACAAAGACTTTTGGACATCCTTTAGGAATCTCTGTAAAAATAGCCTTCACTTTATGCTCTTTCACTATAGCATGCACATTTGTGCCTCCAAACCCGAAGCTATTTATCCCAGCAATTCTTTCTGAACACCCGTTTGTCTCCCACCTCTCAACTTTTGTCGGAATCTTCAACTTCAAAGTTTCTGTGTCTATGCTAGCCTTGTCCTCAGAGTAGAACAAAGTGGGGACAATAGTTTTATGCCTCATCATTAGAAGTACCTTGATAAGTCCGGCAACTCCTGCTGCAGATTCAGTGTGTCCAATGTTTCCTTTGACAGAACCGATCTTTAGCATCTCTGAAGCAGGTTTAGCTTTAGCAATGACGTTTGAGATGCTCTCTGCCTCGGTCGGGTCTCCTCTTGCGGTTCCGGTGCCGTGTGCCTCGATGTACTGGACGTTTGTCAGGTCAGACTCAGAGTACATTCGACGAAGCAGCTCCTCTTGTTGTGTCAAGGAGGGTTTGGTGATTGGGCTAACATGGTGGCCATCTTGGTTAACCGCTGTTTTGCTAACAATACCCCATATTTTGTTGCAGTCTCTTATGGCCTTTAAACAAATAGTGACAAAATTAGCATACTTAGTGTAAGCTGTTTGATAAAAATGTTACCTGAAATGCTTACCTTTTTCAGTGGCTTCAGCAGAACAACCCCGCAGCCCTCTCCTCTGCCGTAGCCGTCTGCTTTGTTTGAGAAAGGCTTGCTGGTGCCATCAGGTGAGATCATCTTGGCTTTACTAAGAGCGACAAACACTCTGGGCTCGATGATAACGCTGACTCCTCCACACACAGCCATCTCACAGTCTCCTGGTTTGAAAAATATATACAATCAGAAATAGAGCACTAACAGCTAACAGCTAATTATTAAGAAAATACCTTGCTTTAGCAATTGGCAGGCTAAATGCAATGCTACCAAAGATGAAGAACAGGCGCTATCAATAGCAAAAGAAGGCCCGGTTAGATTGAAGGTGAATGAAATCCTGCTGGCAGCGAGGCTCATGGCGGTTCCCGTGGGATTATAGTGGTTTATGGTAGTAGCGTTGTCACTTTTGAGCGTCTCATAATCTCTGTTCATTAGACCTGCAACACAAAAAGGTTATATTTAGAAAATGCTAATTACTCTATTCTCTTCTATGCTTCGTAAAAAGTTACCTATTATGACCCCGGTCCTGCTTCCACTTATGGTCTCCATGGATATCCCAGCATCCTCCAGTGCCCTGTATGTGCAGTGAAGAAGGAGTTTTTGCTGAGGGTCCATTACGCTTGCTTCTGCTTCAGTGATTCCGAAAAACCTGTGGTCAAACTCATTAAACCTAAAGATAAAGAGAAGTAAGGAAAATTACATTATTGCAAATTATACTGCAATAGCGTCATTTTGAATCGCCGCCTTAAGGTGGTGGAGGGGTTTGAGTGCCCGAATGATCCTAGGAGCTATTTTGTCGGGGACTATATACCCCTGGTAGGGTCTCCCAAGGCAAACAGGTTCTAGGTGATGGGCCTGACAAAAAGCGGTTCAAAACCCTTTATGGAAAAAATAAAATCAAGGACCATGAAGTTGTCCGGTATGGGCCAACCGGGGCCCCAACCTGGAGCTGGGCCCGGGGTTGTTCTCGCATGCGAGTGCCTGGTAGCCGGGTGTTACCCCACAGGGCCCGAACAGTCTGGTGTTGGCTTGCTCATAGCACCCAGCCCAGCTATGTGCAGGAGTTCACCCCGGTGAACAAGAGGTACGATTCCCTGCTCCTTTGGGTCGGGGATAGGTCTCTCACTGTTGTTTGTGCTTAGGGGCCAAATGGCAGTGCAGAGTACCCGGCCTTCTTGGAGTCTCTGGTAGGGGTGCTGGAAAATGCTCTGAATGAGGACTTTGTTGTTCTACTGGGGGACTTCAACGCTCACGTGGGCAGCAACGGTGACACTATCGTTTTCATGAACAAGCCCATCAGAATAAATTTGGAGCTGCATGTCCTTCAGAAGGAAGTTCTACAAAGTACTGACTGAGTTTTCTGTTTTTGATGTAGACTGTTATAAACCTCCTAAGGATCCATTTAAATTTTCTTCTGTAAGCAACAATAAAGTCACGGCACTGAAGTTCACTAAATGGCATGTCTTTTACATGATAACGGGTCAAGTTACAGAGTAACTTCAAGATAGTTGATCATAGAAAGATTCTGCCACAATATTTAAAAAATAATGCTGATTCTCAAAAACAGTAAACAGCAAATAACTGTTTTGGCTTCAGTTCAATTGTGTGTAACATAGAAGAAAATTACTATTATATTGTACATACATTCCACATACATACAGCAACAAATGCAGCACAGTTAAACGTATATTGTGTTTTAGAGTTTGTGTTTTTCTCTGGCCCTATTGACAGCATTATATTTCTATTTTTTTTTTTTACATACAAATACTCCTGACAATTTACAATATACTGAACTGTATCTTTAAAACGAACCCAGTCAGAAAAGTGACACTTACCCTTGTATAAAAGCAGCTTTCCTTGTTTGCGTCTTCCCTGGTTTGCCATCATCGGGATTGTACCAAAAAGTGGAGTCAAACCGTTCTGCTGGAATATCACTGACACAGTTCTTCCCTTCCAAAAGGACCCTCCAAAAATTATCTAATCCTTCACCTAAACATACAGGAACGCTGAATTTGTTCATAAATACAAGTGTTAGAAATGTAGTGAAATAAAAATAGTAATTTAGTTTAGTCTTACCACCAGGAAAATTGCACCCAATTCCAACAACAGCAATGTAATCCTCAGACTCCTCCATTATTCCAGGTTTAATAGTTCATAGTCCTGTCCTGGTTGCCAATGTTGGGAAGCACTAGTGTTTCAGTCTTCTTACAAGCCCTTAAAAGGATTTTGGCAGGCCTCCACACAATAGGACAAAAGACACTTGTCTTGTTACACTCAAAGGCCTTCATGTGAAACTAAGGTCACTAATTACAGGGCTAGAGTGGTTTTAGTTAAGCTTTTGTTCTTGTGGGATGAACTAACAATGGTACTTTTTCCTCACTGTAAGGTGTAAGTGAATTTCAGGGAAACATAATACACCGCCTAAATAAGAGTAACCTTTATTTGAGCCTGGAGAAGCACAAAGAAAGAACCTCCACACTTAAAATATTTACACATTTCACCTTACCATCAGTTACAGTTATAGAGATAGGAAATGGGATAAGGGCCTACAGCTAATGTAAGAAAATATACAGATATGGGACTTAAATAAGAAGCTAGAGAGCACATACATTATTACCTTAAGTCAAACAGTACATTTGGAGGTATTTAAGGTATGTGGTGTTGCGGTCGATACAAACTAAAATTGATTTATCTGACTTGAAAACCATCTCTTTAATCAAACTTATATGTATCTATCTTTGCTTTTAAATCATTGTATTAACTCAATGGCATTCACAATGTGACCCGACATTGTGCCAAACTGCACCGTTGCCCAACTGAAATATAAAAACAAGCCAAACTTTTTTTTTTTTTTTTAAATAACAAATGTAAAGAAAAATCTCTATGAAACCTAATAATGTGGGATCTATCTGAAATTGGAAAAGAATGGATATAGAACACAAATGTGAGGCCTCATAAAAGGCATGTGCTTAATTGCACACTTTTATATATATACATACTACATACGTATGTACATAATACAATAGTTCGGTTAAAGTCTATGAAGGTATTTAGTGGTCCAGAGATTTTCCTTCAAGCACTGTCTGGATCTCTTTGGCATCCAGAGTTTCATATCTGAGCAGAGCGTCCGCCAGTTTCTTGTGCTCTTTACTGTAGGTCTTCAGGATGCTTTTTGCTCGATCATACGACTCCTGTGTTGAGAGAAATACTGTTTAAATCTGGGAACAGACAGAACCTTTGATAAAAGATTCAACCACAACTGTCAGTTTACCTTCAGTAACACCCTCACTTCCTGTTCAATGGCAGCTTGTGTCTCAGGACTCTGCTTGGTAACATCGCCGTAGGTCATGACCCCGAGCTGTAAGGCAGGAGAACAGGTTACATTCTTGTTTGAATCAGTGCAAATAAGCCAGACTGCTGTTGTTCAGTGTATTGTTGTTGGTCCAAGCACAGATAAAAGTGTGAGTATATTTGATTTAACAATTGCACGTTACATTAAAACTTTACATAAAATCCATTCCTAACGAGGGCAAAAATGTCTTAGTAAGTGTGAGAATTTTTTTTACCTTGTCACTCATCCCAAACCTGGTCACCATCATTTTAGCTATTTTTGTAGCTCCATCAAAGTCACTGGAGGCTCCTGGAAAATACAAGTACAATCAATTCAGATACACACACTTTGCTAATAAACAATTAGTTATAAAAAAGATTAACTGCTGAATACAGTAAAATAAAACATAATTTATAGTATATTATCATATTTAATAATTGCGATTACATACTACAGTGGTATATCAGATCTTTAACTACTTTAACTCTTGTACCAGTGGTGATGTACTCGTTGCCAAAAATGAGCTCCTCTGCCACTCGTCCGCCCATACTGACGTCCATCTGAGCCAGCAGCTGAGCTCTGGTCTCACTCCAGCGGTCATTCTCCAGAAGCATCGACACCTATGTGGTATAAGGACTGTTACAAAAACACAGGGCTAACATAACTGAATATCAAACATTAAAAGACAACTTACATGGCCAAGAGTTGGGCCCCGGGGCATGATGGTAGCCTTGTTGATTGGCATTGCATCTTTGGTGTAATAGGCAACAATGGCATGGCCAGACTCATGGTAAGCTGTGATGGTCTTATTCTTCTTGTCTATTTCTACACTTTTCTCTCAGGGCCTGCAAAGAGAATGTCATAATCAAATATCATAATTCTAGTTCCTTTCAGGCCTACCCCTGACTAACATTAATTAAGATCTGTACATTAAGCTGTGACAAAAACTGTGTGTTCTGGGCAGAGGCATCTTTCACACTGAGTCTGTGATTACAGTATCTATATCTCTGTAGCTCTGTCCCGTTTAGCACAAACAAGTGCCAGGTTAAACAACACTGCCAAATAAATGGCGCAATACACAACATATGCTGTACTTTTCCAGAATCATGGCGGACTGGTTATTCAATGCTCCATTGTGTTGAGTGTCCGGTCTCCGGGTCCTGTATTTATGGTCAATAACCTCTCCTGCCTAAGACATCCAAAACATCTTCAGCCTGTTTTCTCTCGTGTGACTCTCCGCAGCTCCGAGGGCAACTTAAATATTTACTAACACTCATGTAAACCCGATAATCTCACCCATGTGCAAATAAGTATAGGGTGCACTCACCCATGAGGATTTTGTCTTTTGCAAACTCCAGCTCCTTCATTGTGACCATGTCTTTCTCGTCCACAGCTGCCTTCAGGGCTGCTTGGTTCACCAGATTCTCCAGCTCTGCGCCTGAGAAACCCACTGTGCCGCGGGCTATTATTTCTGCATCCACCTCTGTAAACAGACGACACAATAGTTAACAATGGTGTCTCTTACAGTGTTTTTACACTGCTATTGTTTCTCATCCACTATGCTTTGCTATTTATTGCAGCAAAACAGTAACAAGCAGATTGTTGAGAAATTATTTTTAAGGACGTGACAATTCAGAAAATTTGCAGCATTTACTTATTTAGTCAAATAATCCCCTTTTCCTCATGGTTTATGTGTAGCTATCAGAAGTTGGAATTATTCTGCCTTTCTGCTTCAGTTTTAACTTTGCCCACTTCACAAATTATAGTGATCTCAAATGTAAAAAGTCAATCTCAAGATCCTTGAAAGATTTACAGTGAGCATACAAAGATAAAGTATGTTGCATTTTTTTATTCAACCACAAGCGAAAAAAAAAAAAAAGAAATAAAGAAATAAAATAAGTAATTCACCCAAAAAACGTTATTATACACTACTACTACTCTGTAAAATTTAATTTCATCTCATTTTTAGGAGGAGTTTCCAGGAAAAGTGAGAACTCTGCTAACCAATTAAAAATGTGAAATCGTTTAATGACACTTTAGGCTTTTTTTTCACACTGGGACCTACCAGGGTCTACTGTGATCTTGGAAAGGTACCAGTTGAGAATTTCTATGCGTCCTTTGACGTCTGGGCGTGGGACGGTGACCTGCATGTCAAATCTTCCTGGTCTCACCAGAGCACTGAAAGAAGAAGAAGAAATAATAATTATAGAGTTAATAATAACACACACACACACAAAAGCCATTCAAATAAATTCCTTTAGGTTGATGATGATTACATAGAAGAGGTCAATGGTCAGTTTTTAGACTTTGTTTTCCTGCTTTCCTATTAAAATTAAACTAGAACAAGGCCAAAAGAATAAAGGGAACAAAGGTTACAGAGTGGAAAACAAACAACTGTAACCCTTTAGTTTGGTATCAACTGCTGTATGCACCACAACACACCACATTTTACTGCACTTGTTTAAATATTTAAATCCATTCCAAACATACTTGTCCAAGGCCTCGGCAAAGTTTGTAGCACCGATGACAATGACACCCTCGTTTGGTTTAAACCTGGGAAGGCAAAAAACAAAAAAATAAAATAAACAAAAGAAGGGTTAGGATTGCAGCAAGAGTACAACAGCTGGGTCCAAATTTGAACATGAACGACACAGAATGGTAATCTGACAAAGATAATCTTGACAAAAACCATCACGGCATGACACGATCATGACATTGTTACTAATATAAAAATGTAAATCTTCTTCTGAGTAAATGGATGCAGTTCCTTTGGCAGGGCTTTAAACTCACTTCTCCACCGGTTGCATTGCTGGTCTATTCATTTGGCCACATCAAACATTCAACACATCTGTGATCTGATCTGAGGGAAAGGACTTGGAGTGAGGCGCTACAAATCCACAGTATACCCACAGCGCACACCACCTTTTGTTTTGTTTTTTAATGCTGCTTAATGTCTTTTTAAAATAAAAGCTGTTCTACCAGTAATTGTTCAGCAAATCTAACAGAAAGGTTAGAGTACATTTCATTAAATATTACATTAACTGCACATCACACTTCTAACTGCAACCCTACATAGTGATAGATGTAGGGTTAGAGGCTAGACGCTAGAGAGTGATTTCAGACAACCAACATGACTTTTTTTCAGTATCCAGGAGGGTTTTCAAAATAGAATAATCAGACTGGAGTAGGGCCTTTAGAGACATGTTATTATTAAAATAGAATTAACACAAACAGCTGAAAAGGAACTGTTTAAAATAGGCAACTGCTGTTGTGTAGTAATAAAAATAGAACCATAGGAAAAAAAAAACATAATTTGTGTGTCCTATATATTTTTAAACCCGCCTGATATACATTTTTAACCTTTATTGCGTGTTTAAAGGCCAAACTAAAACCAAATTGTATTTAATAGTACTAACAAACCGGACCAAGAGACCCTTTTTCTGCTTGACCAAAGAGCAGCTGTATGCTTGACAATTTGTTTAGAGATGTGCTAATTCCTGGACCAAACAGTGCAGATGTGACAGCCCCTCTGAAAGGCAGTGCCAAAAAACTGACCCGTCCATTTCTGCCAGCAGCTGGTTAATGGTTTGTCTGGAATAAGGATGCATAGGTGACTCGATCCTCTTCCCACCGACACTGTCCAGCTCATCAATGAAGATGACGCAGGGGGCACTGGCTTTTGCCTCTTCTGCAAGGAACAAAAAGAAAGGCGTTAATGCTGAGTATTGAATGTCATTTGCAGAAAACACATACTGAAACGTACTGAAGAGATTCCTTATACGACTCGCTCCAACGCCGACAAACATTTCGTCAAACTCTGAACCGGAAGCGTAGTAGAAGGGGACATCGGCTTCTCCGGCAACAGCTCGCGCTAAGAGGGTCTTTCCTGTGCCAGGAGGACCCACAAGGAGGATGCCTTTAGGGAGTTTTCCACCCAGAACAGTGAATTTCTGTGGATTCCTCAGAAACTCCACAACATCTTGGAGTTCATTCTTGGCCTCCTCCACTCCTTTGACATGTTCAAATGTCACATTCTTCATCTGAACGGGGTCAACGGCAGAATCTAGACCAGATGTGGTGCGGAACCTCACTGTGACGTCCAAAAAACACCACATTAGGCATCGCGACACAGCAAATTAATCAGATGTATTTAAAGTTATAGCGTCTACACATAATTCAAAAGTGCACTCAACATGCATGCTTCAGACAAAATATTCTAGCGTTCAGTATTTCTACAGCAAGTAAGATGTGCTTGTGAAGTGTGAGATGATTAGACAAATAGGAAAGAATGAAACTGAAACAAACCAGCGTCAGAAAAGGAGCCTTTACCCGAGAGAAATGGGGTTCTGGACAGGCCATAAATACCAACGAGCAGAAGAACCAGCAAGAGCAGTCGGGTTCTCCTCAGCGAGTCTGTCAAAAAACAACAAGGATAGCTTTAGTGTACGTTCAAGCATTCATACAGCTCAAAAGAAAACCTGTTGCAATTTCTGCATATGATTAATTCAAAATAATATGTATGTGGCTATTCCTCATCAGGCAGTTTATGCTTTACTCGCCTTGTGTTCTCTGAGTGAAAGCCTGGGACTTCATAAAGCCCTCTGTAAAACCAGTCTTAAATGCATCTTGCTGGTTTTCTGGAAGGTTTCTTTGTCTCATCACTTGATCCAGTGATTGTGCTTCTGGAGCTTTTTCTCTCTGAAGTAAACCCTGTGAAGAAAGCAAAGACTTGTGTTTAACTACTGCCAGCCACAGAAACTGAGGGACGTAACTTATCAGTCAGATACTGACCTTCATAAAAGTTGGTGTGTAGGTCTCTGATTCTGCTGGAGCCTCATAGCTGGACTCCACTCGTCTGGTCCTTGACCTAAGAGTTTTAAATCCTCGGCTCTGAATCCACACTAAAGAGGACAAAAAAATAAAAAAACAATCATATGAAACACGTGTTTCATGATTGTTCAAATAGACTGGACTATGTCTTACCAGGCAGAAACTGTAGTTCTGAGCAAATGTCTTTCATAGGACTGTGATATTGTTGGTGGAATATTGGTTGGCCAAACACTCCCAATCTTCGATGTGTAAACCCTGAAATAAATGTATAGCAAACATTTTGTCTCCGCCATACCACTCACTCCCCCAGTGCAGCATAGGGAATTTTCTTTCATTTAAAAATTATTATAAATGAAAACACATTACACCAAACCAATTATTTATCACAAAATGCTAATCATTACTCCAAACCAAAAGTTAGAACTGACCTTTAGCAGACAAACAGATCCTACAATTCTCTCTCTCTTGTTAAAAACTTCATGAATCAATTGTCAATATTTATCTGCCTTTCACTCTTTGTTAATTCTTTCTCTATTTATGTTTTTATTTATTGCCCAGACAACACTGAATAATTACTTTTTATCGATAGCCATTACTTTTTTGTTAACATCAGTGTAGACCAATGGGAATGCTTTTGCAGTTTTGTGCATTTCCGTGCCAAAACAATAAACAATTATTTTTAGTGTTTGCTTTATCTAGAAAAGAGTTGTTCTATCAGCTGCATGAGACACCATCTCACAGTCATGTCCGGTGTAAATTCGGGTAACTTTTTGCAAACCTATACTGTATTTTAGCTTGACACACACAAGATGTCAGCTCAGTTATCAGAGTGCACACCATTCTTGTTGTGAAAAAAGCTGTCAGAAGAAATGTGGCTCGTCCTCCAGGCTGAGGCAACAGCAGGGGGCTCTTCTGGTCCCGGTGTAGGCAGTAATCTGTTGACCAACTCCTCCAGCTGACTCGTCCTGATCTCAGACAGGCCCAGCTCCCGCAGATTTACTCTGGGCTATAAAGAACATAAAAACACAAACTAATACAGCTTAAGCAATGTGCTATTATTACTAAACTTCAAAAACTCTGTCTCACCTCATTCAAATATGAATCATTTTCTGGCGTGAAGTCCTTGTGCAGGGTCTGGATTGATGCTGTAGCTGAACTTTTTAATGAGTGAAAGGAATTGATGAGCTGACTGAGGGGCAAGATCATCTGAAACACACGAGGAAATGCATGAATGCAATCATTAAGCACATATTACACTAGCTGCACACAAAATGCGTTTGTTCAAAGACAGACTTGCACATTCTTAAGTATTATTCTGTCCTGTTACATGGTTGTGTGACCTTCCAAACAGTGGTTCAGCTGTTCTGGCAGTATTATTAAACTCCACTTTAGCAGCAGACAGGGAGCTCTCTGAACAGCGTGCTGCACATAAGTCAGATGCAAGTTATGTAACCTCGCCTCTGACAATTCTTTTCACAGTACGGTTATTTGGTCGTTTTAATGTAAACGTACTATATAAAACAGGCACAAAAATGACTGTAGTTTGTTTACTACCGGCTTTGCCCGGATTGGGAGACCTTTTGCTCAGACAACGTGACGTAAGCATGGGCTGATAATGGAGCAATCTTCTGTAACTTGTCAATGCTAGCTCACGTTAGCAGCTGCTGTCATTGAGAAAAAGGCAAGAATAACGTGAAGACGGGTTCATTAGCTTTATATCTCCCATCTACCGACAAGGGCTAAGAACGAATGATAAAATCTTTCAAAACTCCCTTAAGAGCACACAATAGTAACGGTAACAAAACAACAACGTTATGGGTCCACTTACCTGCTGTGGCTGAAACGACGTCGACAAAGAAAACATGTTTATTGGGCGGTAAATCTAAATTCTATTTTAGATAAATGAGGACAAGCCCTCTAAATAACTCCAGCGACTCTTCCCGTTAGCGGCGACCTTTTATTTACCCTGTTAAATAACTTTCGGCAGCTTGGATAACCACCAAATGGATGCTCCGGCATCGGAGGTCATGTGAACTACAAAATGACGTAAAGTTAAAATTCTTCCGGGTGGAGCGCGTGCCGTTTGAAAGCCTGTGTAAAGGATAAAGATAAATAAAGAAAAAAAGATAAAGATAAAAGATAGTAAAAAAATAAACTACAAATTTGTTTATCAAAAACATTTATGTTGTGTGTTTATGTGATTAAATAAAAACACATTCCAATGTCATTAATAGTGAAAACACCACATATATTTAAAATAATAAAAACAAAATGTTAAAAACAAAATTATCAGTAATTAATTTAATGGTATTTGCATTTACCTTATTTAATATTTGCTAAGTCTACTTAAAGTCAATGCATATTCTCACATAATATGATGACAGTTAACAGAGGCAACAGGCAACTGCCAAGACAACTAAAACCAGGCAGGAGGACCCGCTGGAATTCAAATTTCAAAACAAACCAGAGACTGTTGATTTACAATGCAAGTGTTAATTTTGAGATATTTGTATAGACATTAGTTTGTTTTTTTCTTTTGTAAAATGGACGTCGATGAAAAGCGTGAATCCGTGTCGCGTGACATATCTGTAGAGGTTCCGAAGCCGCCTTCAATCGAGGATTTTGTCGTTTTGAAACCCATCAGCCGCGGGGCTTTCGGAAAAGTCTATCTTGCACGAAAGAAGTGCAATTCACGGCTGTATGCTATAAAGGTGAGTCACATTGGTTTGGTTCATTGCTACGAAAAATAAAAAGGACTTGAAAAGTATATTTGACTTATTCTATCTCAGGTAATGAGGAAATCAGACATGGTTGACAAGAACATGACAGGGCAAATGAAGGCAGAAAGAGACGCCCTGGCTTTAAGCAAAAGCCCTTTTGTGGTCCATCTGTTTTATTCCCTTCAGACGGCCACAAAAATCTATCTGGTAAAAACAAACATTAGTCATTCCAATTTATCAACTGGCTTTGTTCCAACCAAAACTATTTGTCTAATTTTTTTTTGTTGTCCAAATAGGTAATGGAATACCTGATTGGAGGAGATGTGAAGTCCCTACTTCACATTTATGGATATTTTGATCTAGATATGGTTGTGAAATACATCTCAGAAGTGGCACTAGCTTTGGACTATCTTCATCGGCATGGCATAATACACAGGTTTTTAAACAACACATCTTTATTGTTGTTATTGTCATAATGAATTGAAGTTATTAAACATTCAGTAAATCATGTCATTCATTTGTAGAGACCTGAAGCCTGATAACATGCTTATTTCAAACGAGGGCCACATCAAATTAACAGACTTTGGCCTCTCCAAAGTCAAGCTCGATAGAGGTAAGAGCCATTAAACCTCACATTTAAACAAATAATTTAATAGTTATGTGTATATTGTATGCCTGTTTTCTCCATCAGAACTAAACCTGACGGATATCCTCAATACCCCTTCGCTGGCAAAACCAAACAAAGATTACTTCCGAACCCCTGGTCAAATCCTTTCCTTAATCAGCCATCTTGGCTTTGTAAGTGATCGAAAATATAGTTAGAAATATTCATTCCAACTGTACATTAATATTTATCGTTTGGGTTAAACCTAGAATACTCCATCTGTGGAAGGCAAGCGTCACTGCAGTGCATCAGCAGTGTCCAGTCCCACCACCTGCAGCAAAATCAAACAGAAGAACAACTCTGTGGGTTCACCTGTGTCAAAAAAATCAGACCAACCATTTTCTCCTGCTGCCTACTCATCGAAAAGGGGTATGTTTTATTTTATATATATAAATTTGTGAGGTATATAATATAACAATATAACATAACAATTTAACAATTTTAAACTTCCGTTGGCATTCTATGGCCTACTTGCGTTTTTTTTCCCTAATGTTATTTGTGGAATAATAGGAAGTAAGAGTGTGTTTAACCCACACAACCTGGCAAAGAATCTTACTCCATGCCTGCTGAAGACCAGGAAGAGATTTGAGACGATGAGTGGAGGAAGTACCACTGACACTGAAGGAGGGATTAGTCCAATGTGGGAATGTGAGGAGGTCAGTATTTTCTTCACCATCATGCAATTCTTCATGTCATCAAACAGTTTTCTTAAACAGATCTGTACATTGACTTAAGTTTACCATTTTGTTTGTTTGTGTCAGAAAGAGAATGCACACCATAACGAGCAGAACAGGAAGGTTTCTGACTCCAAATCGCCTGAACAGGACCATGCACAAACTCAACCAGAAACTGCAAGTGAGGTAAAAAAGTCTAACGCAGTAAAGAAGACACCCGTGGATGACAACTGTTCACCGTTGAGAGAAATAAATACCTCTGTCATTACATCGTCTGTCAAAAGAACATTTTCGGATTTGGAAGGAAGTCCCGAACAGTTTCAGAACAAAGCGAAGAAGAGTAACGCGGACTACAAGAGGTGCTTTGAGATTCCAGCTGAGACTGCCAAATTCCACACTGGTCTGACGGGAACGTTTTCCACTATCCACTTGAGCGACTTCATGGCCTGTTCTGAAGAGCAGCTCCCAAAACGCTCCAGTCCCGTCACTGTGGCAAAGTCCCTGGTTTACGAACTGGAAGAGCCGGTGGAGGACGTGTTTGAAGAAGCGGCCAAGCACTTGTCTCATTCCAGTTTCACTTCGCCACTCCCTGGAACTAGTGACTTCTGTAGGAGCCTAAGCATGGACTCTGATGGCTCCCTGCACGAAACCTCACTCACCATTGACAGTCACACAACTCTAAAGCCCAGCCACAACTCCACAAACAAAAGTTCACCCTCATTCAACGAGAAAGAGGAAAACAAATACTCACCACCTACTGGAACTTTACCAAAAACACCCTGCACTGTCTCAACTGAAACACCCAAACTGGGGCATTTGAGCAGCAGAGAGACTCGCAATGTTCTTTCCTAAACCGTCTTTCTGATCTGGGCCCCAGTGTGGCGCAGTCCCCCTCGTTCCTCAAGCCGAAAAATGTTGTTGTTTTCCGTAGCTACTGCAGCTCCATAAATCGCTCCAATATGTCGGGGGTGTCCAGGTTCAGTATCGGGTCAGTGGAGACGATGGATATGACGGCTTCGAATCAGTCTGGCATCGTGACGCCTGTGCAGAAAAGACCAAGATCCAGCAGCTCCTTCTTTCAAGTAAGAACCCACTGATTTTAATATAGTTAAATGTACAATATGCACAATATTTACTGGGCGGCAGTAGCTCAGTGGGTAGAGTGGTCGTCTTTCAACCGGAAGGTAGGCGGTTCGATTCCCACTCTCCCCACAGTTCATACTGTCGTTGTGTCCTTGGGCAAGACACTTAACCCACCTTGCCTCCAGTGACTGTAACACTGGTAATTACATTAGAACAATGTAAGTCGCTTTGGATAAAAGCGTCAGCTAAATGAATAAATGTAAATGTAAATTTATGGAAAAGGTTTTCTCAATCGTGTGACCCTCTACAGCAAAGTGTAAGTGGAATATAAGTCTTTAATTAACTTTCCTGTGAGGCCAGTTGTGGCTGGAATATCCTGCAAAAACAAACTTTCAAAGGGGCTATTAATTTATTAACAAACTACTACCACTGTTACTTGCTGTCCAATTACTAAGCTAATTCTTGAATGTCAAAACTTCAGACAGCTCCTTTTAAAACTGACTTTAAAAATATGACCCTCACTAGTGCTACTTGTAAGAAGTAATGTGTGGTATTTGTTATGCATCAAAGATCTTACACTGCAACTTTACCTGTTCAGGCCAGACTTTTGTATGTCCATAAAGTATGCACCATTTCATGATCTTGGTAATTTGTTGTAGCTTTTAAATGAAAGTAAATATCCTAGACTGTATCATAAATGTAAAATCTCTGTCATTTATTTATTTTTTGTCTGTTAGACTCCTCAGTCCATGTCAACATCCCAAACCCCTTTCAGAACTCCAAAGAGTGTGCGGAGGGGGGCCCTGCCAGTCGAGGGGGCACAGATTTTAGGAACCCCCGACTATCTGGCTCCAGAACTACTTCTTGGCAAACCACATGGTAAGAAATGATCAGAGAGAGTCGAGACGAAGCTGACTGAAGTTGTCTTGTCAAACATGAGAGGTTTTTAGGTTTAGTTTTCTTGACACTGTTGCCCATGTGACAGTCTGTCTCTTTAAGTTTCAGGAAGGTTTCAGTATGGTAAGTTTAAAGCATAAAGTTGCTGTGTTTGGCAGGCTTGCATGTCACCCAATCAGCTAATGTAAATGGGAATGAGCTGATACATTTTTTTTCCCCCTCTCCATTTCCCATTTCAGTTTGGTGAATAAACTGTTGAATAAATCAGTGGGAATTGGCTAAAGTGTGTGATTTAAAATGGGTCCTAACATTACTCTAACATGGTTATTAAGAGAATTAAGATTTCTAATTGGTTTGAGAAGACAGGCCTGAACAAATTGCAAATTTCCTACTCTTGTTAAAATGTCATCTAATAATGGCTTTAGCACGCCATTGTTAAAATGGTAATGGGCTGAGCTTTTATTATCTTATGAGACATGAACAGCCTTTTGTCGTAGGTTTTATTCATGTCATGAGATATGTTTGACCTTATTGTACTGTCAAATTGTTGCTGCAGAAGCACTTTAATCAGATTATTCAAATACTAAAACAGTGGAACATTGTAGAGTATGTTAAAGCTACTGGCATTAATATATATTCCTTTGTAAATGCCCATTCTAATACTTTGCTTTACACAATCTATTTATCATGAGACTATGAATATAACCCCCTCATCCTGTATCTAACCGGGCCCTGCTTCAGCCACAGCAGTACATGTAGTGCACACTCTAACAGGGCTTAGATAGTGCTTTGTGTCAGCAGCTGTATATATCTTACTGTTCTTTTGCCCCCCTCCTCGTTCAGACTGCATGGTGGACTGGTGGGCTCTAGGCGTGTGTCTTTTCGAGTTCCTCACAGGTGTGCCCCCCTTCAACGATGAGACTCCTCAGCTGGTCTTCCAGAATATACTCAACAGAGGTAGGTCTCATGCAATCTACAGCTTTGATTTAGAGCTATATTTACATCTGATTTTCCTAATGGCTTATTTTTATTATACCTAGATATCCCGTGGCCTGAGGATGAAGAGGCATTGTCTACCAATTGTAGGGACGCTATTGAAATCCTACTTACTATGGACATGACCAAACGGGCTGGTCTAAAGGGTGAGGACTGACTGAAATTCAAGATTACAGTATATGTCGCTCAATAACCCAACATGGAACTCCCAAACAGAAATAACTGGGAAACTGCTGCACTGATCAGGGCTGCACAATGTTTATAAAACGGGCAATAGGCGATAACTATTTTATATATTGCAATAACCATATGAGCTGATATTTGATGGCTTTTAAGAAAGTGGAAAGAATTTCTGGAATTTAAAGAGATTAAAGGCTCTAGTCTGGACTAACTAACTAAATCAATATTGATGACTGAACCAAAACTGAACAGGTCTTAACTAAGAGTAAATGTAGGAATGAACTAGGACTAAAATACATCTTATTTAGACGCACCACAGTATGATTTGAGATTTGTGTAGACATAAAAAAATAAAACAAAAATTTGTGTAGACGGTGATTTTTAACAGGCAGAAAGTAAATGTCTTTTTCCATGTTGTTCTTTGCGATACAAATATTATGATAATATTAGAATTAGGTATTGAGATATTGATTACATTGAGAGAACAATAATATTGAATTAATTACATAAAAAAAGATATATTATAATTGTGATAATTATAATATTATGATAATTATATTGAGATAATGATATTGTTGCAGTAACAATTAAAAATTTCGTTCTCACATTTGTGATCGTCAACAACAACCTTTAAACGATCTCCATCCAGATCAAGATTGTAGAAATGAAAATGATAGTTTTCTCCTGAGAACCAAAACTCTGATAGCTACTGAATTCTAAAAAGCTTGGATCTTTTATAAACTACACAGGACAGGAGACTGAATATACAGTGGCAAGAAAAAGTATGTGAACCTTTTGGAATTTCATGGTTTTCTGAATAAATTAATCTTAAAATGTGATCTTAAACCAAGTCAAGGGTATTGACAAACATAATTTGTCTAAAAATAATTACACAAAAAAATTCTTATCTTTCATGTCTTTATTGAACACACTCATTCAACATTCAAAATGGCAGTGGAAAAAGCCCCCTTGGGACATTTTCAGCTGACGTACAGACATCCTCACATTATCCTGAAGAATTGTCTGATATACTTGGGAATTCTTCCCCTCAGTGATTGAAGCTGGCCAGGCCCTGATCAGCAAAGCAGGCCCAAAACATGATGTTTCCTCCACCAGACTTTACAGTTGGGATGATGTTTTCATGATGATATACCTTTCTACGCCAGAGCGTAGAAAGGTATATCATCAAAGGTGTAGCGCTGTGTTTTCCAAATAGTTCAATCTTAGTTTCATCAGTCCACAAAACATGTTGCCAATACTGCTGTGGAGTGTCAATGTGCAGCAGTGTTCTTTTTAGTAAGCAGTGGCTTCTTTCGTGGTGTCCTGCCGTGGATACCCTGCTTTTTTATACCTTAGCTTTTTTGAGGTCATTAACTCATGGGTTCAGTTACTTTTTCCACAAGCACTATGAGGTTTTTCTGTGGTTTTCAATGAAGACGAGAAATCAGAATTTCTTTTGTGTAATTATTTTTAGACACATTGTTTGTCAAAACCCTTGACTTAGATAAAGGATCAGATTATATTTCAAGACAAATTTATTCAGAAAACCATAAAATTCCAAAAGGTTCACATACATTTTCTTGCCACTGTAACTGTAGTATTGTTTACATTGAAACAAACCTGATCACTTCCCCTAATTTTCCCCCTCAGAATTGAGGAGCCACCCTCTGTTCAAGGAGCTGGACTGGGACAACCTGCCAAACCAGCCAATGCCTTTCATTCCTCAGCCTGAGGATGAAACGGACACCTCCTACTTTGATGCAAGAAACAATGCACAGCACATTGCTGTGTCTGGTTTCAGTCTGTAGCACAGAGGACCTGTTTCACTTTTGAGAAGCCATTTTTTTTTTCTTTTTTAGAGATTTGTCTTAAACCTAAGTTTGAGTCACTTGCTTTGACTGTGGAAACCTCACTGTAACAATTTTTCTCTTCAGGGAAAACTTGGATTTGTGCAATCACTGGTTTGTAAATGCTACAATAAGCTAAATTGAATGTATGCATTTATTTTATTAGTATAATCTTTTATTCCAACATTTATATAGTTATAGCTCTTGAATCAGTTACGCTTGAGCGTGTATTATTGTTACGCTAAAACAAGTTTTGGTAAATTTACTGCACTACAATGTTCCCCTGTTCTTATTGCTGAAATAAGTATTTTTAATCATAAATCTTGTCATTGTTTTAAAACAGAAATGGGTACTTTGTATTCTAACAGAACTGTCATTTGCTGCTTTTATTCAATTTCATGTCATCTTGATGTTTTAGGTGAAAACTTTTACTCACCACAAAACCATAAATAAAATCTGTTTACCAACTTCCTTTTTACAGACACTTCATTAACACAGTCAAGTTGGCTTTTTGAAAACTTTATTAGAGGCTTAAGATTATCACATGCAAAGACCGCTCTATCCACAGGCAGAGAGGTCAGAAAGCCTTAGTACTTTTTCAGTAAAAACTATTATATTCAAACAATGGCTCTGGAAAGATTAGTGTAGATGCAAATAACGTTAAAATGCAATTTAAAATATTGCATTTCCATTTTGTCTAAATACATTGTACAACTATAGCATACAATTATGTAAAGATCTCACGAATTTGCAAACAATTAGTATCACTACGGTCACTCGTTTTTACAATATTCTTGCGCACGTACTATTAAAACACATGGTAAATTATACAACATAGAAAAACAAGCCAAACGTTATTAACGAGTCACATCTTGAGTAAAAATTGAGATTAGCTACTCCCACGCTTCATGGCTCACTCGGTAGGACTTCCATCTTTCATTTGGTCTGACATTTAGCTACACATGAATTTTTTTTAATCATAATGCCACCTATAAATTGTACCTTATGATATTGAGGCACTTTTTTTCTATTTGAGAAAAGACAATAATATGGAGCTGGTAATGAACACATCCAAATCCTAACAGTTACATTGATGACAAATCTGTATCTAAAAGCAATAAATATTGAATAAAAATTTGAAATTTGTGAAACATGACAATACATTGTTACATTCAATTGTTTTTACTACTCTACAGTTATTTTATTTAGCAGCATCACATGGGCAACTAGTGGAAAGTTATTTGTGAAAATTAACCATAGAATCGAGCATTTTTACTTAAAACATAAATGCATGTGGCCCATTTCTTGTGCAACAAAACCTAGGTTATGGAAATGAGTAATCAAAAAGCTACTGCACAACTGACAACATCCCAAACCTGCAAGTTCTCCTCGGAAAGGGTTGTGTAATCACAGGCTTTGAACCCATACATTCACGATTCCTTCCACTGATTAACATAATTCAAAAGATATTCTCATGTCATTTCTCTCAGTGCCTTCTTCATAGTGCAAAAAGCAAATTACGGACTGTGGGTCTAAGCAAGGAGAGTTTCAGCCACTAGCAAACCCATTCGGACGTTTATAGGACTCTTCTTCCGCTACGGGTTTTCAGTTGATCCTTCTATGAGATAGAAGTTTGTATCAGATAGAGTCAGTGCTTATGTTTATACACAACTTGAAAGTTTAAGTTTACCTTCTCCTTCTCTGCAAGAACAGACGCAAGAGCCACTGTACGACAAACGGCCAGATAACGGCAAAGGCCAGACTTGTAGGAGAAATGTCAAAAGGCCACCAAGATGGTTTCTGAAATGTAAAAAAAAACAAAGATAAACATTTATTTGTAATTTTAAACATTTATTTGACTCTTCCTGGTATTATAAAACTGTGTACCTGACTCTTTTTAGTCACTGGGGGTCCTGCATAAGTTGGAGACAAAGCCATTGAGCGGGCCTGTTGACATAAAGAAACCAAAAGAAAGCATGAATATTAGGCATTAAAAAAAGCTACAATGAAATATATTCACCTTTCAATGCAATGGAGTCATTTTATTATCTGAATGTTTGTTTTAGCTTATTCAACATTAAGATACATTCTTTTGTCTGACTTTAGTTGCTCGGCTAAACAAACTAATTTTTGAACTCTTGACAGCGGTGTTCAAAATGCGGGGACCTCTCAAGAACAATATGGTTTATCTACTTTAGATGAGTATTGAGTTAGACAGACCTGAGATGCAGTCAGAGCCTCCAGTGTGTGCAGTCTCTCCAGAACGCTCTGCATATCTTCCTGCAGCCTGGCCAACGCCACCACTATCTGCTCGTTCAGACTCAGACTTGACGTTCCAGCTCCTCCCCAGTTGCCGCCGTCTCCGTCTCCACCGCTGTGCATTGGTTCAACGGGCCCGGAACTCAGTCCTGGTGACCTGGCACCTAAAGAACACACACCGTTATTCTCTACAGTCTGTACCACAGGTGAAACTAGAATCACACATACCTCGTCCGTGTCTAACCACAGAGCTGTCCGCTCCCTGTCTCGGTCTCTGTCTGGTCCCCTCGGTCTTGCCATCCTCTCCTCCACACTGCGGTTCATCCTGTGCTGTCTGTGGTCCCGCTAAAGGTGGCAGGTTGTGGCTCTCCTCTTCTTCTAGGTCGCCAAAGGAGCGGTTGTGCTCAGAGTTCTGAAGATGACACAGACATTAATGCACTCGATATGAAACAACAATCATACTAAGCACTGTTGTTAAAATGTGACTTACCTCCTCTTGGCCAAACTGGTCAACAGAATCACAGTAGACTTCGCTGTCCGAGTCACTGGCAACATGATTGGGAGCAGAAACAGTTTCAGCATCCACTGAAGGGAGGAATAAAAATATGTTTTTGAATGAGTTAAAAAAAAGAGTTGGCATTGTGTCTGGTTTAGTTAATCTTATTATGGAAACATAAGTCTATGTTTTACCACAAAATATCAAGAGCCACAATGGGACAGGTGAGGACAAAGTTTATAATTGCATTCTAAAAAGCGATCTATGGACTTCTGGTGAGTCAAGTGAAAAAATGCCAACACAGGTGGGATACTGTGACTAAAGTATGTTGTACCTTCATGGTGGCCGTTCAGCAGAGGTAAACCTTCTTGGGAGTCCTCATTGTTCAGGGTGGCCTTTGAATGGCTTCCGTTGGTGAGGTGAGCGCCGCCATTTGACACTTTACCGTTTGCCAAGTGGGGTTTTCGAGCCAAACCTTTTTTCTTTGGTGATCTCCTCTCTAGAATAAACATCAGAGACAAAGTATAATTTTGTCATCATTAGAAACTAAGGTATATACACGTACGTTCATACATACACAATAAATATATATGTACACACACACACACACACAATATCTACATGTACACCATTATTAGGCAACTATTATTGTGCAGAATTATTATGCAACTAAATGAAAATCTAAGATTTTCCCATCTCACTTGTTTATTTTCACCTGTTAAAGTGAGAATAATAAACAAACTCAAAATTTACAAATAAACATTTCCGAAATTAAAAAAAAAATCAGTGACCAATTTAGCCTCCCTTCTTTTCGATAACAGTCACAAGCCTTCCATTCACGGAGTCAGTTTCTTGATCTGGTCAGAGTCAACTTTTTGTGCAGCCGCAACCACAGCCTCCCAGACACTGTTCAGAGAGGTGTACTGTTACCTTCACTGTAAATGTCCTGCTTAAGAAGGGCCCAAATGTTCTCATTAGGGTTTAAGTCAAGTGAAGAAGGGGTCATGTCATTAGTTTTTCACCTTTAAGGCCTTTACTGGCCAGCCACGCAGTGGAGAACTTTGATGCATGTAATGGAGCATTGTCTTGCATAAAATCAAAGTCTTCTTGAAAGATAATACTGCTTGAAGAAAGTGTCTTCTAAAAATTGGCAGTAGGTCTGAGAGTTGAATCCATTTTCAACCTGAAAAGGTCCAACTAGCTCATCTTTAATACCAATACCCCACCTCCACCTTGCTGGCGTCTGAGTCGAAGTGGTGTTCGTTACTGATCCAACCACGGCCCATCCATCTGGTCCATCAAGAGTCACTCTCATCTCATCAGTCACAAAACCTTTGAAAAATCTGTCTTCAGATATTTCTTGGACCATTCTTGACGTTTCAACTTATGTGTCTTGTTCAGAAGCGGTAGGGTTTCAGTCTTTCTTACCTTGGCCATGTCTCTGAGAACACCTCGTACTTCTTGACACTCCAGGTAGGTCGCAGTTGTGGAATATGGCAGCACTGGAGGATAATGGGTTCCTGGTAGCTTCACGTTTGATTCTTTGCAAATCTTTGGGGGTTAATTTGAGTCTTTTCTTCTCAACACGTTTCTTGTGACCCTGTTGACTATTTGCTACAAAAAGTTTGATGGTTTTGATCACGCCCCAATACCTTAGATATTTCAAGAGTGCTGCATCCCTATGAAATACTTTTTACAATTTTTGACTTTTCAGAGTCAATTAAATCTCTTTTTTGGCCCATTTTTCCTGAAGAGAAGAATCTGCCTAATAATTATGCACACCTTGATATACAGTAGGGTGTTGATCTTCTTAGGCCACACCCTCCCTCGTTACACATCATTTGTTATGCATTAAATCAATTAGAGGATTCAAGTTTATTCAGCTTGGAGTTGGAAATTATGTATAAAATTATGAAATGTTCAAAGTAATCATTTGCCTAATAATTGTGCACACAGTGTATAGTAAACCACCTTAGCTATATCAATTGAGCAGCAAGTTTTTACCTTTTTTGTTCTCCCGTGATATCTCCTCTTCATCATCTTCCTCCTCCCGTAGCTCCTCGTCTGACTCGTCTCTCATCTCCTTTGATTTTAACCGTCCCAGTTTGGCCTCTAGGGTTCCGTTCATTTCCATGCGTTTGACAATGTCCTTTGCAACAATCTTGGTCTGCACTGAATTCATCATTGTCCCAAACCCTGTGCAACAATGATGCTACTGTTACAGCACTAGCATACATTCATTGGTTTGGTTTATATAAAAAAAATAAATAAACAAAAAAAAAACCATGCATATATTTTCAATATTTCAGGGGAATATAATTGTAACGCAGCATAACATGACCCAAATTAACTAACTTATGTCACTAAGTCAGCCGTCTTTATTGGCTGCACTAAAAGCCTTTGACCTACAACACCAGACAGGAACAGGATATTACACAACACATTTTTACTTGCCTTCCAGTTGTCTAGCAAACTTTGTCAAACGGGCTGAGCATATGACAAAAGCAAATTAAACAAACAAAAAAAGGTTATAGTTAAAGGCCAAATGCTGTAAAAAAAAACAAACAAACAAAAAAACAAGTATGACCTGCTGAAGAATGATACCTGAGCTGATGTCGGAGATCTGGGTGATCATTTTCTTCTCATCCACCAGCTCGTAGAACGGACCAAGGACACGCAGGAGCTCCTCCACTTCGTCTGTCATCGGCATGCCCTCCAGGATCTATGCATTAAAAAAATAAATAAATACATACATACAGTCAATCACGTTTGTAAAGAGATAGCAGTGGAGCAACAGACACACAACCGGGTGGATGCTATACTGAACAACATGGGACATCCCCTGCGTTTGGTTTTAGAACAACAGAAAGCAGCCAGTGGACGTCTGAAATTAGATACTTTGTGGGTTGATGCTGGCATGTTGTTTCTGGGCAGATAACCAGAGAAATGTAGTAGTATGGTAGTGTCAGCGAACTAATTTATGATACTCTGTAGTAGTGTAAACAGTAGTAGTGCATTTGAAGTAGGCATCTAAGCATAGAAAAGCAAGTAATTACAGATGAATAAATTGGCTTTAGGCAGCAACTGGGACCACTACTCTCTGATGGTTTTTCATATAATTGAAAAAACCTACCAGCTTCATTTCATCCACATATGCAGCCATGGCTTTTTCTTTCGTCATTTCTCCAAGAGAATTCCATGCATCCCTAAAACCAAAATAAAAATGGAATTACTGCAACCCTTCCAAGTACAAACAAAGCACTGTTGACTTAATATTTGCTGCCATGTTTAAAGAGTCAGTTTATCTAGGGTCACTGTGTTTTTGATCTCTATGTCAAAGGTTCAAGTCTGGAGAGAAACAAGTTGAAAATGCACCAGGAAAAGGAACTAATTAACCAGAGCTATGTAAGAGGTATAATATGGCTGGTGGGTGAGAGGTAACATAACAAGTCCAGAACTCACCTAACACAACTAAATACTGAACGCAGGGAGAAACGAGAACGAGGGAAGGGGCAATGTCCACAGATATTCAAGTGTTTTTGGAGAAACATTTTATAATAAAGCTTCCTTTAAGAGGGTGGAAAATTATAGATACTTTGAAAGACCTGGCTGTACATTCAGTAATACCATTTAGCTTTCCCAACTGCATCCCAAAATCCAGGCCGGGGTATGTTGCATGGCCCCATGGTGGCTTGTTTGTAATAACTGTAGAACTTGAGCATCATGTTGTTGGAAGGCTGGAATGGGCCTGGAAGAAAGATGAAAAAATAAGTAAAATAAAAATTTGTTTGTCTATTTAATAACTTCATTATTAAAAAAGGGACTGATAAAACTATTTACCTTATCTGTCATAGTTATCTATTTTCTATGTATGATACATGACATGAATACATTTTACTTTTGGTTTTACAATTGTAGAAGTCATTTGACTTTATGCATTAGACTATTGTAGATGTCACAAATTCCATGGCTATGGCTCAGTCTGTGCCACTCATTTTATCCTTCAACTTGACAATTACACAACCTAGTTTTTGATTAGAAAACTAGAAATTGGACTTAATCAACTGTTTGGGAAACACTGTTGCAGACTGCTGGGCAAGGGAGAAAGTCTACCCTGTTTGCACTCTCAAAGTAGATTAAGGCTTTTAAGTCGCATAATATCAGGCAGATAAAGCTGTTGCAATGGCCCCAACCGGACAGCTTGATACCATTCTGTTTAGGGACTGTATACAAACTATGCTGGCCTAAAATGACAAGTGAAATTTGGTGTATGCACTTACCATTTGGGGGTAAGCTTTTGATGACTTTGACTGCTGCATCAAATCTGAGCTGGGTCAAGCGCCTGTCGTCTTCCACACTGACACTTTCCACCTCCATTGTGTCACCGGAGCTGTCAACTCAAAGCCTTCCTTCAGCAAGTAAATAAACACACCAACTCCGGTGTCAAAAGCAAATATCACCTCCATTCGAATGCTAGAAATTATGGTACTCGAACACTAAACATTAACACTCAAGAGAAACGCAGCTAATAAGACTGAAAGTGTACTCCACTACAACGTTATTCTGTAAACTGTGGACCACAGGAAGAGGTTGTGTATCTAGGACACTGGCAGCCGTAATTATTCAATGCGACACCGGTCTAACTCATTTAAAATCCATATCACGTGTAGTCTTAACATGAAAACTATCGACGGGAAGTTAAAAAAATATGTGACTTACCGTGAATTCGCTGCACTAACTGTTTGTCAGAGGGCGACCTGTCTTGAGCTTACGAAGAGACGCCATGAACCGTGTAATTAAGCCACGAAGCAATGCACTCTGGGAGTTGATGTACAGCAGGAGTTGCCTACAAGCTCAATAGTCCCTAGCTTAGCGCAAAAATTTACAGCGTAGTATTTAGATTAGCAAAAAACTCTGGGGGAAAACGGTAAATGTATGATATATTCTGATTGAAACATATAACTTTAAAAAACTCAAAATAGTAAAGTATAGTAGGAAAAAAAGTATCAATGCTACAATTAAACTACAAATCCCGTCAACCTCCAGCACTGGGATTCCATGCCCCTCCCAACCCTCCTGCCCCGTTCACTTGGAATGATATGCTAATGAGAAGGGAAAGCACGACATCTCACTTTGTTTCTTCTACTTTACTTTAACCCACTTTTATTTGTTCTGCGGACGAAGATTAGGGCCACTGTTAAAAAAACAATAATCCCAATTCTGATGGAAAAATAGAATTGCTATGGCAAAATATATGTAGAGATTGAGTCAGATTTTCTGAAATGAATAAACAACGTGCAAAATATGTAATTTATTGACTTGAGTTTTCGGGTTGGAGTATGGCCTCTTTCACAGCACAGACGATCTTTGAACCGTACTTACGCCACAGCCACAGCCAGAGCAGGAATCCCACAATAGCGGGCGTAAAGAGTTTTTGTTTTTTTCGAAGCGCAGAGCTGCTGGGCTGGTGGCTGCTTCAATCAAAGAGAAGACAGAGGGAAGGGAGGTTCTGCGGGGAGATGTAAGATGGCAGAGCTACAAATGTTGTTAGAGGAAGAGATTCCGGCCGGGAAAAGAGCGCTTGTGGAGAGTTACCAGAACCTTACCAGAGTAGCAGACTACTGCGAGAACAATTATGTCCAGGTAAGTGAGTGTCTACCACGTTATCTACTGTCGCCTTTGTCGCGAGTGGAAAGATTGCTTGGGACAGGAAATGTGGATAAAGAAACTGGAGTCCGCCCAAAGCTTTAAGCTGGAATGAGGTTAGATGAAGAGGATTTTACGACAGTAGGGCGATGGACTGCTTTTGCCTCTTTAGATCAAACCAATGAACACATTTATTTCGTTTACACTGAGGGTGTGTCTACTTTTTATTAGTACCTTGTGTTGGTTCAAACTGCTTGCACTCTCATTGCTGATTTGGGAGGCCTGTGTGCTTTTTACAAGATTGTCTTCTCTGTCTTTATTTTGTGGAGAAAAAAAAGTTGTTCTTGTACTTCCTCGGCTATTTAAGTTGTCCCTATCCTCTAAAGTCAAAACCAAACCTCCTCGTAATAACATATAAGAGTGCCAAAAATGCAGCAGTCTATTATTGTCCGTGGGGTCATTAACCACACCATTTATTAGCAAAACCAGTTTACGTCCCCCTGGACGTATAACAGCAATATTACAGGCTACATTAAAGGCTCGTAAGCTACATTAAACTGCACTGTGGGCACTCGTTGCAGGTATGTCAGCACATTTGGCCATCTTTGTCACCGGTCTAGAACTCTTTATTGGGTAATCTTGTCTTCTTGAAAACTTAAAATAACGTGGTTATGTTAGAAGCTATCATTTAAGTAGAATGTCAAAGCAAAATTTATGAAGAGTCACAAATGGATAAATATTCATTTTACAGGACAAATAGATATCGTCTACATTGCTGAATTTGCCCTATTATTCATTTAAATATATATTTTTAATTACTGGGATTAAGTAGCCTACATTTAACTAGTTTCCCTCCTTTTTGGCTTTAACTGTTAACCCCTAAAATTACTGTTAATGAACAGTAATAACCTACATTAGGAACATGTTTTTATGATATTTAAGCACCCAGAAACGTACAATGTCATTTTAAATATTTTTCTAATAATATTTTATTTTTTTGTTTAAGTGAAGGCATACATTGTGTTAGCAAGATTAGAAAATTGTCTAGCTTCTTGATTGTGAGAAATGTTAGCATTGTTTTTAACCTTTTCATGGGAACAGAATAAGTTTCCACAAATAACTTATCTTTCTTTGGGGCTATTTGGAACTGGCTGCTTCCTGATTTAAAAAAAAAAAAAAAAACACATAGTTACAGTCATTCTGATGTAAGTGTTGCTCATTATGAAGTAACTTTTACAGCTGCATTCCACCAGCCTCTTGTTGCTGCAGTATACACTATAGCCACAAAAAAAAGTTGAACTGTGATGGTGAGAAACTGCAGTGTGTCTCAGGCCAGCGGCAGGAAGACAGCCCACCATATCCACTTCAGCAGGAATGGGTGTGTCCATTCCAGCTGTAGTCCCTCAGGACTCCCTATAATTTGGATTTCTTCCTTGTCCTCAGATAATATGGCACAGTGAGGCAGAATGCTTAAGAAATTGGACCAGTTAAATGTGATATAAACAATTCAAACAAACTTTTTTTTCATAGTTTCCTTTCATATACAGAGCTGCAGAGTATAGGGAAAAGGTGCCACATTCATGTTAAATATTGGGATGATCCATAATATCAGAATGCCTTTCTTTGATTTATTAAAAGTTCAACTGAATTTAAACGTATAGAGAAATGCAAAGCTTTACTTCTACTGGTCAAAACAAAACGTAAACTGAACCAGTAGTAAACCATCTTTTATTTGGTAACACCACATTTATTGTAATGGGGCTCCATAATATATTGCAAACGTATTGTTTTATAGTGATAACTACAATTGCAATATCAGTATTGCTTGAATTCCAAAAATATGGGCTTCCATGACATTCCCAATGATAATTGTCGAATCACCTAAACTGTCATGACAATTGGGACAGTTTAATATCGCAGGTCATAACTGTTATTGCAGCATTCAAAATAGCCTTTACATTTATTCTTTGTATTGTGCAACCATAGATTTTAATATGTGGAATTGTGCCTTAGAACCATGTACTTAGCAAAGCCCCAAGAAACAACTTTTTGAAATCCCAGACATATAATGAGATGCAAAACCTTTGTCACAGCAGTTTGTTTGATGTTAAAGGAGACAGAAATGTACCTTAACCTTTTGCTAACTTCTGTTTAATATGTTTGGCTGATTTGCGATTCTGCCCTGTATTTTAGCGAGGAGAGCGGGGTTTGAAGCATCTCTGTGTGCCGCGAGTGTCAGGCTAACAGTGCACTTTTCATAAGCCTGCTTTCTGTCTGCTGCAGATGCAGTCCCTCCTCGCTCTTCATGTGCTCACATAGACAAGCTCCCAACTGAACCCATATCAACATGCCTCGGCCTGAGTTGACATGCCTTTACAACCATCCCTGTTTCTCCTGTCAGGGACTACTGCTGCAAATGTTTAGTCAAAGAACACTCCTCTGCTTTCTTCCTTCTTTACTGTCTGAGTGTTTTATATCTTACTGAGGCCAGAGTTATGTTTCCAACTCTTATTATTGTCTGTGTGTCCGGAAATGGTCTAATAATGGAAGCCAAACCACAGCCATACTATGTTACTATAATATTTATTTATTCATTTTTAATCTATGCAAGTCAAGCGCTGTTTAACCTCAGTGACAAGGACACATTCATATATGCAAAGTGGGCCACCTGGCTGTGTTGGCAGGCCTTGGGCGTACTTATTTTTTAAACTTATTAGCAGTTATCAACTCTGTATCTAGAGTCACACTATTCCATAGCATTTGTTGAGGCCGCCTTTTCAGTATTTCTAGGTAAGCTGTCATATTAAGCACGAGACTGTGGAGTAGACCTGGCAAACCTGATAAGTACTCGCCCCCTCTCCATCTGATAGGGACTTTCTCATGAGAAACAATGATCACATGGAACTTAAAGCAGTGAGAGTTTTTCAGCTGTTCTTGTAGGAATGGGCAGTCACAATGTTTTTCAAAAAGGGCCAGATGTGATAATATGATAACATGTTATTTTGGTCCACAAAAGTTACAAATAATAGACTATTCAACCACATTTGCAGAAGTTCTTCAAATGGCAAAGCAAAGCAATTAAAGCGAAAACATCTGGCTGTCTAAAACTTACTCTTTGGCCAGGATTGGTCTTTGTGTTGGAATTTGGGCCAATGGGAAATGTTAGGTACATGAGCGATACCAGACTTATACAGTCTATGAGTTATTCAATGTGAAAGTCAAGAAAGATCAAGAAAATCAAAGTCAAAACAATAGTTGTGCTGAACTTTGTGTTGCGGAAGGTCAGAGTGGCTACTGCAACAACCTGCTCCTAGCATCTTATTTCCAGCTTTGGGGTTGCTCAGTCAAATTTACTAAATATATTGTCATCTAAGCTGTCAATGTTTGGCTCCACCTCAATTTATTCAGTCTTTGTAGTACATAGGCTATGCATCTTAATATTGCAATGAATAAATGGTCTTTAGTTTATATTGTGTAGCACCACTCACTTCGGCATCAATTTTTTATCCATTTTCTCTACATCTTCACAGCATTCTCTTTAATTGGCCTTTGTCATTTGATAAACAAAACAAGGAAAAGGGAAACAGGTGCATGATGCAAACCGAAAGGTCAGAGCTAGTGCTGCGGCTGTGACTCCACCTGCTGAGCCAGCATGATGCCCATTTTTTAATTAATGCACAAACGCACATCCACCACGCTTCAAAAGTTTACACCATCAGGCGGTTAGGAGCAGTAGATTTAAAAGCAGGATGGTGGCAGTTTCACATAGATATCATCTTTTTCTCATCAGAATTCTTGTACCTGTCCCCTGCTGTTTCCCAGGAGACTCATTGGGAGTTCTTTATTCCTGGAAGAACTCAGTCTTGTCATGAGAGTAATGGATCTTGTGCTATTTGCCACGGCGCTGTCTTTTTGGGTTTGTCTAAATCCTCATTTCCTGTCCCTCTTTTCCTAACTCTCACTCTTTCTCTCAGCAGAGTGTCCTGGTTTTTCTCCAGCGCGGAGAGGCCTGGCAGCTCTTAAAGAAGCAGCAAACTCATTCATCCTTTGACATAGTTTGCCCAGCTTTAGATATTCTACCGTGTAACTCTGCTGAACATTTCCACTGAGAAAACTAGTAACCATTTATCAGGCTCAGACTTTATGTGACACTTGAATTCTATCTACTTGAATCCAGAGGTAGTTTCTGCACCCATTTGTGCTGTCCCTTGGAAATCCATCTCAAATTTGCTGGGACGACACTCATTATAAGATTTATTTAATGTAAGATTAGCATCTAATAAAGAACAGTAAAGCCAAAATTGAGCTATTTAAATATAGCCTGTTGAACTGAATGCAACAACTGAAGATGCATAACATGATGCATATTAAGTTTGTAAACCAGTATTTTATAGGGATGAAAGCATGGTTATCAATGGGGTTTAATCACTGTTTAACTGCCTCCTCTTTAATCCATTAATATTCTATTACCACAGTTATCCTTGTGCTATGTGAATGTTCGCGGTGGTGCTAGAAAAACAAAAACATATCCTACATAGCATTGGTCTTACATAAAATGAAAGCTCTGTGCTAAACTGTAATGTTTGTTAATTATTTTCTTTGGTTTGTTCCCACACACAGTTTGTCTGGTGTATAATAGAGTCAAAGTAACCCACCTGAACACCTGTGTCATGGTGACTCAGTCGAAGAAACAAAAACCTTAACGCTCTGAAGAATTTCAATCTTTTTGTGTTTGCCTTTGCCACAGACTGACTTTCTGTCTGGACGAACCAATTATCAAGTCTCTCAAGTAAGGTTAATGAGTTTCTGCCGTGTGCAAAGTTCCCTTTTGTGTGCCTTCGCTGACATACTGAAGGAATTTTTAATGGTGTGCTGGCATGTCTTCAAGGTCAGATAGACCTTCTGGCCTTTGAGCTGGCTTCCATCTGCCCCGCAGGTCGCAGGATGTTATGAATTTACTTATCCTTCTGCTGAGTTTTCAGGAGAGGCTTAAGGTGAGAGATGAGGGTGGTATTGAAGATGTTTCTTTTGCAAGGTTTAGGTTGTTCCTAGACAGTTCACTGCTGCCTCCGTCTGCAGGTGGCTGGGTTGATTTTAAGGCTGCACAATATTTAAAAAAGTTATCTTTGACGTGAAAATACATTTCACCAAAGACGGTTTGATCCATAATGATGAATGCAACAGTAATTAATTTGCCAAGCACGTTACTGTGCAAACCTAAAACTACATAAAATGTAAACATATCATCAGATAAAATATTCCAAAGATGGTTTATATAAAGATATTTATTTTTTAATGATAAAGAGGATAAATGTACAACAAAGTAATGCATTGTTTGTGTCAAGAGGATTAAAAGATTTATTTGAAACAAGTCACTGATAAAACATCTGAAATAATCCAGAAACCACAAATAATAAGTTTAGATTTGTACGTCATTAAAGAGCTGCACTATATATTGCAAATGTATTGTTATTGCAATATTGGTGTTGCAAGAAACTGCTTGTATTGCAATGACTGTATGGTATTCCATGTGACAAGTTTTGAACATCTGTGGTTGGTCCAGAGAGTGGTGTTACTTTTACTATTTCTGTAAATGAATTCAATTTAACTTTTACTGTGTCATAGGAGCATTTAAATATCTCAGCTCATATCATCATCACAAATTATTCAACATGAATTTTTGAAATGGTCAAAACATAACAATATTGATAGTACACAACTCTAGCCAGTAATATGGAAAAAAAAAAGCACATTTACTGACAGTGACACAAAAAAAAATTCCAAATCTAAAATTAAACGTGCCTTATAAACAGAAACATGAGAAATATACTGGAATTTAAATCTAGCTTGAATATTATTACCATCAATTTAGTATTAACAGGAAATTAACCACATTTACCATCAACTCCAAACGATTTTGCAAGAACCCTCATTTGTCAGCTGTAAATGTCTTCCTGTTTCTCACTGCTAATATTGTCTCCCCCGGCTCAACCTTTTTTTCTTGTGAACTGCTACTACAAGCGAGTGAGACTCATCGATACAACAGCCTTGTCCAGTCGGCAGTATTGAGCGGTCAATATTTCACACTGTGAGCCCCACCACCTTTCCTGTGGATTTACACGCACATCCTGCCTCAGGTTACATAGGTTACATTCCTGCGGTTGGTGACTCAAGTGTAGGGTTAGAAGTTACGTTATTCTCGTCATATAGTGCTACCTTGGCTCAAAATGTTTTTCTTTATTGCTCATCCCTGAGGTTTGTGGTCTTGGGAACACTTGAACGTTTTCCTGTATGACATGTCACAGAATTCCTGACATTCCTGAATGTTTTTTTTTTTTTTCTGCTGGAGTGTTTCCCCAATGGACGTGGTGGGAGAGCATAAACAAATGTGCTTGTCAGATGGAGAGGTTCAAGGGCAGGATAAACAAAGCAAAGGCAGGCCCGTGTTGTGAGGCCGACAAACGTTTGTAGTGGTTGAAACCTCGAGCGCAGATGTGGCATGTTACTAAAGGCTTTGGTTTAATCCCTGTTAAAAGAAGGCACATTTTTGTCTTGTTACAAACTGCGGCTCAATTCCAAAAAGGATGAGTCAATGGAAACCCTTCTGTGCTGGAGATACATCATCAAGACAGGAAAAGTGGCCCAGATGACTTTTTTGAATTCAAATTTTTTTTTTTACTATTTCATTCACACATATGAAAATGTTGCAGACATGAAAGTAAACCATAGAAATTCATACTCTTAAAATTTAGTTATAAACAATACATATTATTCCCCACATTCTATATTGTGTTTATCAGAAATCAAATGGTGTGAATGTAGGGTTAGACTGAAGTGTGAGAAATTATGTTAATTCTGATTTGCTGATTTTACAGATAGCAATATAGTATAGTAAAACAATTTAAGCAGTTGTGTGTCTTTACTTAAGTAGCTCTCTAGAAATATCTGCTGTGTTGCTAACACTCACAGCTGATCTCTCTCAGTGTTATTCTATAGTCTGGACCGGTAGCTGTTTATTTTTAAATGTGAGGATAAACTAAGTCAAAGGTTTATCTGCACAGTGCAAGTATTTCAAAAAGCAAGCAGCTGGAAAACCTAGACAACGTTTGAGGCAGGTGTGAACATACCCATCAGAATTTTCATTTTAAACAAACATGTGTCCGATAAATAATCATAATAGAAATGGCTGCATTTGTGAGACATGGCTAAAGAGAGATACTTAGATCTAGGCTGATATTTAATACTCTCTGCAGCGCTAACACAGCATTAGTTTCCTTCTTAGTCATGTTCACAAATCACATGGATTACTCATTGTATCCACTTCTGCTCATCTGGGTGTAGGCCAGTTCAGCTACACCTCTGACCAGTGAACAGTCGTTCCCTCAGGGGAGGAAGTCTGGATGCTTCCTTCCTACAGTCTCCACTTTGCCAGTTGGCCTTGACACTGAACTTGGGACATGCTACAAAAAAATAAGCAAGATATTACTGGAGCTTTGTGGCGGTTGCGGGCCGTTATCTTGCTCGACTGGATGGGTGAAATGGGATTTTTTCTCCACTTTAGTGATTCAAAACCTTCCCTTAAAACAAACTTTATCATGTGACGTGACACACCACTCCCTGTTCGTTCCCAAATTTAAAAGCCAAACGTGACTCAGAGTATTTGCAGTTAACCAAAGCAGTTTGTCTCTAGGGTGAGTTTTAATGATTTATAGGTTTATAATTACTTTTACTGTGCATAGAACTGGACTCTCACTTTATCATTATCATCCTAAAGATATTGAAAGACTGTATCTGCTTAGATTTTGCTACAGATACAATAACGTGTGCAGATTGTACTTTCCTCCTTTTCTTTTCTTAGGGGCTTTCTGTCTGTTTGCATGTTCACCCTGTGTCTGCTTAGGTTTCCTCTGAGTACTCCGGTTTCCCCTACCACTCGGACTTTCCTGGCTAAATAAAGTTTGCTCCTGTCACACGGTGCCAATGATCAAAATAAATGATTGTCTAAAATTGAACGGTAGCAATAATTTAGGAAAATTGTATAGAATGCTGCAAATATCTTCTAATAGCTCAAAGTTAGCTTCATTGCTACGTAAAGATTTAATACATTTTTTATATATTTTAACTGCAACTCAGTTCCCATTGTTCGTCTGAAAGGAAGTTTGAAAAAACTTTGAACAAAATAATCAGCTTGTCGTGTGCAAAACAATAGTAAACATAAGTTTAATTTTCAGCTACAAAACACAGTATGTAGCTTGTAACTTTGTTTCTGACTATATACCCAAATACAGTATGCTTGTTTGGAAATGAGGTTTATGCTTGTTTGGAAATACGTTTCATAAATTAACGCCTCTCTCATTAAACTTCATTTAAAAAAAACAAAACAAATATTTAAATATTATTTCAATTGTAGCTTAAATATTCAAATATTTTATTTGTGGAAAATGCCCATCCCTAGTTTTGGAGTGATTTTAGGTGAGAACGACACTCGATTATGATCAGGAAAAAAATTGAGGCATTCTTTAGTTCAGAAATATACTATAAAATATACAGTGACTGATTATGTAAAATCTCTGAGTCTAGAGCAGGCGGTATAGCAAAATTAGCTCAAACATTATTGCTTTGTAACAACCAATCACAGCAGACCATCCGCCCGGCCATACTTTCTAGCATCATCCATATGCTAACCAGTGTTGTGTGTCTATAGGCCTATTTGTAATGGAAGCTGTAGGAGACCATAAATAATAATACTTGTTTTGGGTGGAACTGTTATAAGGCTTTGTCTTTAAAAATATGATTTTGAGTTGCCATGTGTTTTTTTTTTTTTTTTTTTAGACATAGAAATCAGCTTTACAATACAGGCAGTATGTCTGTGTATCAACTCCAATTAACCAGCCTTTTTTGGGTTTTGATTCCCACTGTATTTTTGAGTACACATACAGTTTAGACTGAGAAATAAAAAGCTGGCCAGACAGATGTTTAGCTTATGTCAAGAATACATTTGTAATATACATCCATGCTCTGGACACGGAGAGGTGACTGGGCCCTCCGTGAATGCTTTGGGACGGGGGAGGGGCCCACAGCAGCACCTGCGGCTAGTCGTTTTTATTTTTTTTTTAACAGTAGCTCCAGTGATCTCAATAGCTCCCTTTGCAACACTGGCCCCAAGGGATTTTTTTTTACCAAACATTGAGCACCTTAAGTTGGCCTTTTTATTGAGTTGAATCATAGCCAGATAAGTACTACAGATAAGAGCTACTGTTAACTATTACCATGGTCTAGACCAGTGGCTGTTTATTTTCAACTGTGATGATGAAATGAGTCAAAGCATTGGGTCTCTACTGTGCAAAAGGATTAAATATTACAAGTTTTGGCAACAGCAGTAGTTTATTCTGGTTATTGAAGTTTTTTATTGCATGCTTCCAAACATTTAGGTCACAGGCCTTTAACTTGCATGTCCCTGAGTCTTTAGCTTTGTCCTATTTCATTCTAACTCTCTCATTCCCCTGCTGTTGTGTCATGTCAGATTTGTGAGGACTTGGGTAACAAATCTGGTTAGTTTAAGGATTTGCGGACATTTGACCCTGTTGCGTGAACGCGAAGTGACAGGGCCACGGCAGATGTAACTAGAGCGCACAGATCTGAAGCAACACAATCAAGTGTCACATCTGTCCTCCCAAACGCCCACTGCTGACCTCACATCACAGCTCTCATCATGAACACACTTTGAATAGGTTTATTCAGACATGGAAAGAGAAAATGTAGTTCCTTTTGGTCACTGTGACAAAGCACTGTCTGAATTAGACTGGACAATGTCCTCTGATATTTACAAAGTGGTGAAAAGTGCTGTCAGGAGACAGGATTTGGATTTCAATTAAAATTACACTTGATCAACACCAAGTGGACCCTTATGTAAACCATGAAGGGGAGATCAGACACACTGGTCATCAAATTTTGCAGAACTGTTTTAGAATATGCACAATATTAAAACCCCTAAACCAACAGAAGAGCACAATATCAGTACAACTTGAGATGTGCGAGGATGGTTGCTCAATATTGCAATGACGGTATCTGACTGCATTCAAATTTCGACATATAGAACTTTTAAAAAATGTTGCGTCAGGGGACTTAAAACAGGTGGCCTCTCACTCAGAGTCGGCTGGAAGAATCTCTCTTCAGTCCTAAAGCTGTTATCACCCGACACATCTGCTGCCCTACGGTAAAGGAGACTCACCTCCTGACTCGGCCAAGGCTAACCATCACAGCAGCTCTAGGTCAGGAGCTTTGAGCCACACGGCTCGCTTGTGGATTAGTTCCACACTGCAGGCACAGTGACACAGTGTTTACATTTGTCAGCCAGGTCTCTGGTGACCATGTGACCAGTTGTTCCCTTTTTTCTCCTTCCCAGCTCTATTGCGCTAATCATGTCCCTGGCCCCCGCTTACTGGTACAGAGCCTGTTATCAAAGCCCAGCAATGGCCCCCCCAGGCGCTGCTCTTTGGACTGTACTTTATGAGTGGGCTGCACAGGAAAGAGCAACTGAGATCAAACGTTATGCCTCCATTTGGAGCTTAGATCTTTGCTTTAGATGGTTTGATGTGACATGGTTTATAAACAGTGGGCTTCACACTTTCCCAGCAGTAGCACTTTACTCTGGGTTTATTAAGTGTTGGGACGAGGAGATGATATCAGAGTGAGGTTTTTACTGTATTACAGTTACAAGTTACCCCTTTAAAGGTCCCCATTATGCTCTACCCTAGACACTTATTATTTTTACAGGTCTAGTAAAGAGTAAACATTTAAAATACACTGGATTTTAGAAACAATTTACTACTGTTTTACTGTACTAAAATCTTATTCAGATCTTCCAGCAGAATGAAGTGTAGAGGCATATAACTTTGTATGACCAAACCTGTCTCGGACTCCACTCTGCATAAATCTGCCTTGGGACCTCTCCTGTGTCTCTTTTAGTAAAGACCAATTTTTCCTCCACAAAATACTAATACTAATACTGAAGTTTAAAGTTCAGCATTAGCTTAGCTGCAAGTCAGGACAGCAGTTATCTCCTCCTAGTTAAACATTACATGATTGAATTGACAGAATCTATCTGCGTTTTACATTGCCTCCCTTTTCTCCGTTGATTTTGTTTCTATAATTTGGGTACAGTCCGTTTAAGTAATAAAAGTAAATATACAAAATGGCATAGTAACTGGTAATACTGGTCATTGAATTGAATATTTTACACACCCCATAAAGACACAAAAGGCACTCTTAAATCAAAGCACGTGGCTAATTTGCATAAATCAACAAATACAAGGTGTGTCACACAGACACTACTCTGTTTAGATTTATGTCCAATTCCGACCACTTCACGAAACCAAGGCATTACAGACGTAATATGATGACCCCTCATGTTATTTGTAGTGTCTGCAGTCACTACTGTCATTATTTGAGCTGCTTTGTACGTTAGCAGCAGTTTGTAAGTTTGATATTGCATTATAGCTTTAATGCCAGGCATTCAATCCCACATAATTGACCAAGAATTGCTTGTGTTTATTATTGTTGCATACATAATACACCAGCTAAAATGTAAACTATACAGTCTACGCTACCATACATTTGTGCTTATGTAAACATTACCTGATACTATTTTACTTCAGAGCACTACATTGTGCCTATGTGTGCTGTTGAACACCTGCATACTTGCATAGTTTTTTTTTTCTGCAAAATGTTTAATAATCAGCAATTATGGGTATTTTATTTTTAGAAATGCTGATTGCAGAGAAATAAGTAGGGATGTAACATTACAACTATTCCACGGTTCAGTACGTACCTTGTTTTTTCACGGTTTTTGGTCCGGTTCAGTAGAATTTATAGTGCCACTATTAAATTATTTAATTGACATTAATTAAACTTGGTTTAGTCATTGTAGGTGTATTTTAAAGAAACAAAGACTGTTGTATTTTCAGTCTTTATTTTACTAATAAAGCATATAACACAAAAAGCTTATAGAAAAACTTTGATAAATGTGATTGTATTGATGCCTGTAAACATGAATCGAATGCCATGTGCAGTAGTACTTATATTCAACTATTGGGGCGGCAGTAGCTCAGTGGGTTGAGCGGCCGTCCTTCAACCGGAAGGTAGTAGGATCGATTCCCGCTCGCCCCACAGTTCATACTGTCGTTGTGTCCTTGGGCAAGACACTTAACCCACATTGCCTCCAGTGACTGTAACACTGGTAATGTAGTGTAATGTAAGTCGCTTGGATAAAAGCGTCTGCTAAATGAATAAATGTAAATGTAAATGTATTTCTGTGTATTGAGGTTCTTCTGTGAAAACATAAGCTTATCAACATTGTCTGCATCAAGGTGAGAGTGGGTAGCACTTTTTATTTATTTATTTATTTTTGACAATATTTATTTGGTCGTTTAAATAAAATAAAAAATGAACACAACACCCCCTTTAACTATAAATCATAGACCTAAAGGATTTAGGCTGAAATCAAAGACTTATTATGCCTCACCCTTTTAACATTTAAATAAAAGTGCTATACATCGCAACAAAACAGCAAAACAATTACAATAAATTTCATTCACCAAACAGAAGAGCAAAACAATAAACCAAACATACTATTATATGTACTATACTATTTAATCCATTAACATTCTTTACTACATCTACAATCTCAGTATACCTAACACAAACCCTCTTTTTTATATAGTTCTTAAAATTGTTGCAAAGTTACCACATTCTTCATAATACTGTACAGTCCATTCCAAAATATCACACCATTTCTGGTAACACAACAGTTCTTTAATGTAGTACAAACACACTGTACCTTTTTAAATTATGTTCTCCCCTTAAATTGTACCCCCCTTCTCTATTAACATTTTTGAGATGCTGCTAGGGAGTTGGTTGTTTTTAGCTTTATAAATAATTTAAATAATACTGAGATCAGCTAAATTTGACAAAATGCTACATTTTTACAAACAATGGGTTTGATGGATCTCTATATTAACAATTCCTGATCATATTTAGAGCTCTTTTTTTATAAAATAAAAATAGGACTTCAGTAAGTTTTGTACTTTTGTACTGTTTCACTTTCAGTGCGGAGCCCCGTAACCAATGACTGTATAATATATTGTCATATTGTGATATTGTCGTTACGACACTGCAATAAAATGGCGGTTACACCGGGCTTTTCAGCTTTACTGCATAGTAACACAATAGTTTTCAGACCCCGCAGGCTTGCCCGTAACGCAGACTTGAGTAGGGCACATTCATTTGAAACCAAGATGCCGCTGAGCTACTAGATATTAGTTGAATCAAGTGGGTGTTCACTAGTCTTGGCGAGGGGCAGGTTTTGCCAAGGTAGAGGCAAGGCAAGGTCGTGCTGCCTAAACTGTTAAGCACTCACAATAGTGTTCATATTGTTTGTCGTCATCAGCCCATAGAGGGTTGTGATTGGTTGTTCTCTCACAGAGGCGTTCCCAAATCCCAAATAATTTAAAAGCACACACACCCCGCCAAGTGAAGAAAAAGCCGCTGCATAAAATGACGCAATAACAAACAAATAAAAATTTACCAATGTGTATTGAACCGTGAAGGGCGTATCGAAGGTTTTAATACTGTATTGAAAATTGTTGCTTTCCTAGTTACAAGTGATAGAATATTGCCATAACCCATCATTACCAAGTCTCTTAAAAACTTTCAGACCAACAAAAACTTTTTTTTTTACTTTTTTATGGAAAACCCTCTTGCTTTTTCATTTAGTTTCAAAATGTCAGCTGCTAACTTTGTGTTCCCCTCATGACCACGGTTGGAAGTGTTGCATCATCCCAAATCCCTCACACTGAGTTCATGGTATTTGGGGAATGAATGTGGGGGGGTGGCAGCAGTAGTTTATGACTGCTTTGTTGGCCCAGGTCCAACATAACCCTGACCTGAAAACACTGCGAGGAGAAGATGAATGTGACTGTGATGGGATATTAACGGTAGCAGGGGTTCCCCTTGGTTCATCCTGTTTGTCTTTGTCTTTTTCCAGGCACAGGACAAGAGGAAAGCACTAGAGGAGACCAAAGCCTACACCACGCAGTCCCTGGCCAGCGTGGCGTACCAGATCAATGCCTTAGCCAACAATGTGCTGCAGCTGCTGGATATCCAGGCCTCGCAGCTGCGGAGAATGGAGTCCTCCATCAACCATATCTCCCAGGTCAGAAAAAACAAAAACAACAACATACAGCTGTGAAGAATGGCGGCTGCCTTTCACACAGACTTGCCTATGTTCCCTCTCAGTAGAAGTTGCTCGGCTGTATCCATGGCTCCTTTATTGGTTTATCAGTTCCGTCCAAGTATCTGACTGTTCTGTGTGTTTGCCTCAGTGACTGCTGCTGTTTTGCTGTTTTTTGTGGTCAGTAGAGTCCATAGTGTCTGATTCTAGCCTGATAGCTGTGTAGACATTTTGTCATTTACACATACTAGTGACTGAAATTGTAGAAAACTTTAAATGAATATAGATCATAATAAACCATTTTCCTGAATTGCATTTATACTTCCCAAATGAAATGACATTAAAGTGATACTACATTGTTTTTGCATTTATGCGCCAATGCAACAACATATGGTAAGATAATGATGTATAGATGTCAAAAGTGAAGTTATTTTTTAGTTTTTTGTTTTCGCCATTCAAAGGCCTTTTTATGTTAGTAGTGAATAGTGCATGTCCTGAAAAAGCAAGTGGACAGTTAAAGCAAAAGCATCTGGAAGACGTCTCTAATTCCAAGAGACTTTATTAATTCAACTGGTAAGAGAACTGAGCTTATATCTCTAGAGGGAGGAGTTTCCTCTGAAACCAAACCTGATAGGACCAGGCTGTTCTGGTCTCATAGTTGTTAGCTTTTCTTCAGGATGACCTGGATGACCGAGAACCTTCACAGACTAGTGGGCAGTTGATATAGACTACAATTTATTTTGAAAAGATATCAAAAATTTGAAAGGCATACTGGCCTATTTTTTTTCCCTTGAGTCATCCAAACAATTTGTTTAGTTATACAATATTGTGCCATCCGAGTCCTTCTGAAGCACACACAAAACCCTTCATATCGCTCCCTGGAACTTAGGTGTCATTTGCCATTGAAACGGCATAATCTAAGCCAGGGGTCATGCTCCTAGCTCGGTGGCCATTTGTGGCCCGCAAGACAATATTTTGTGGCCCGCAGGACAATACGAAAGTTTATTGTTAGTGCGGCCCGCGAGTTTTATGGCCACTTATCCAGCTCATTCATGTTCAGGACAGTTTATGTTCCGAAGAAGAACCCATTGAAGTTAAAGTACTGTTAGTAACGTTGTTTGAGAGGATTTTATTTTTTTTAACAAAGCTTTTTTATGGAATACGTAATTTAAGTTTGAGACTCCTGATCTAAGCAAATAATAAAAATAAAACATGCTTACTGCTTTTGTCCATATTATTTATATTTTCTCTACATTAGCTCTAAAGCTTTGCAGACTGTTGACCCTGTGTCCAGTCACAAATCAAAAGCAGATGTAAACATCCCAATGTGTGGCTATTGGCTAATATCTTTATGACGCTTTTCCAGGAGATATTCTTGGACTTTCTTTTGTGAAGTTCCTTGAGATGTGTTGTCATAATTTAGCGCCATATAAAGAAAGTTTTCTTGTCTTATCTTGTCTTGACTTTCTGGTATATTCAGTTATTTTCAGTGCTCATAGATTTTTTTTAGTTTTAAATCACTTAACAAATGTTGTACAGAAGACATCTTCACACAAGACGTTTTGGTGTACAATCACAAAAAGCAGTTTTTTTTTTTTGTTAAATGTTTTTTACACACATCGTTCAATCAATCATTTAATCTTAAGTATGTGATTTGAATGATAACCTTTTTATAATCTAGTTCAAGTTCTCTTTAATAAAACCTTTGAAGCCATGACTCTGCTTCTCCACTTTTGAGTAAGAGAAGCTAGCCTGCCAAGATAGAAGTCTTTTTCTCTTCTCACCTGACTCTTGCCATGTGCTGCAGGTAATTTCAGCCACTGATCCTATGAAGGCATTAAGAGCTCAGACAAATCATACAACAAGCACCCAGCCATGTGGCCTCTCAAGGTTTTAACTTGTGCTCAGCACCTGTGAATGAATCAGCAAATGATATCGGTGTTTTACTTTGTGAAGGAGCTGAGCATATGGTTTGTTAAGAGTCAATGGCACAACTCACACAAACAGGAGATGGACAATGACAAGCAAAGAAAAGGCATATTTGTGCTCCTTCGGGTTTTCAGCTCATTCCAAAGTCACCATGTGCGTCTTTTCCATTGCCATGACAGCCCTCCTGGCAACGTTGGAAAAGCTTATGAAACAGACTTAGACATGGAGATTTAGATCAAAGAGACATAGCTTTAGCGTGCATCGTTTTTTGAGTCGAGACCGGACCATGCTGAGTTAAAGGGAGGGTTTCAGTATTTTGCAACTGTGGTTCTATTACATCATATATCATAACTTTATTATTGAAGGAAATAGTTTTCGGCACTCTTTTACTTTGTGTAGGTACAGTATGTTTTCAATTGCCCCATTAACAGCCACAGATAACAGGAAGCTTATGGTTGCTCTTGTCTCCTGCTGGAAATGCTCCACTGTGGGGAATAACGCATTTCACCCCAAAAACCTTTGTTCCAATTTAAGTTCCAATCCAATTGTGTTTTTGTTCTGGCACTTGGTTCCTTGCCATGTAAACCGTGAAGCCGGTGTATTCAGTTGAAACAATACCATTGGCTGCTGGTTTCAAATAGCAAGTAGAATGACATCAGCAAAATACTGTGTTTTTGTGTTTCTAAAACTAAAAATCCATCCATTATTGATGTTTGATGCATGCATTTTATTGTATCTTAATGTTTTATCTGCCAAGGGACTGCAGATGGAAATTAGCTTTAGCTAAATCTGGTGTAAAGCATCTCTTCTTTTGTAAGATTAATGTGTTTGCACATGGTCCCTGTCAAATAAATAATAAACTAAACTAAACAGGGCACCACGAGGGACACAGTCAAATGCCTTCTCCAGATCCACAAAGCACATGTGGACTGGTTGGCCAAACTCCCATAAACCCTCCAGCACCTGGAGAGGGTATAGAGCTGGTCCAGTGTTCCACGACCGGGACGAAAACCGCATTGTTCCTCCTGAATCCGAGGTTCGACTATCGGCCACATTCTCCTCTCCAGTACCCTGACATAGACTTTCCCGGAACCTCATAAGTGAATTATCAAAAGGAGAGTCTGTGTATACATGGTCATTTTCATATTCAGGTCTTTACAAGTGCAGTCCACCCACAAACCACAGTGGTCTTTGCTTTTGTACTTCTGCTTGAGATGATTAAGAGATACATTTGAAACGTCTGTTTTTAATTGATTTTTCCCAGTTTAATCTAGATCACAAACTTCATCTGAAAACGATTGTTGCCCCTGGAAGAAACTTTGTGCTTATTCCCATCTTTTTGTATTTGCACTACTCGTCTGCTCAGCTCCATGAATGATTTATCAGCTCTGGTTGGCAGATGATAACTTGATAAGCTCGACTGTCTCTTTTATTTAACCCATTGTACGTCTTTTGTTTTTTTACAGCAGACTGTTTATCGATATTTCGATAAATATTGATACTGAAATATCTCAAACAATACGATACTCATTTCCCAAAGTACCAGCTGAGCTTTGGATTTTACTTGAAAATACAAGAGTTTTTTTTTTACTTGCACTATTGGTTTCTGAATTTATGACAATCTGAGAGGCCTTTGAACAAGTGCACAACCTCAAGACATTTTTGTTAATGTAAAATATACCTCATTGTCATGTTCTATCTAGACATGTTATAAAAAAATATATATATTGTGACAGTTGTTTTCCCTTCGGTATCGAAAATGGTATTAAATATCGATATTTTTGAAGGTATTGTATCAAAGTTAGAAATTCCAGTATTGTGACAACACTTCTCTGGAATGATGGAACCTGCTCTGAGGGGAATACCTTTGTAATCTAACCCGTCTTCTCCAGTGGGACAATTATGATAAACACAATGATAAAAAAACATAATCTCTTTGCGACTTGGATGGCTTTGGTGGAGATGGCTCGAGGATGTGGTGTGGGTATTTCTATGTGAGCCAGCGTGTGGTGAGACATGGTCTACTGTCTGTTTCCATTGTTCTGACCACAGCTCCATAGGCTTCTCTCTGGTTCAGGGTGTGGCCTCTCCCTCTGAGTCAAACCGGTGTCACCTGAACTGCATTACACTGCACGATTACACACCTTCTGTTTGAAAGGCTTGGAGTGATTTTTCAGATGGATAACACACATTTTTGCTTTGGTAAGAATCATTCAAAAGCCAATGCACCTAGAAGAAGGTTGAGAATTGCTATGCACCCCTTTGCAACATATGGTTTGAAATAAATGTTGGTTGATATATGCCTATGAATATTTCCGTTTAACAGGGTTCTCGGTATTCACTAGAGGTTTGCTGTTTGCACTGCTGCAGGTGCATGGCAGTCGGCGCTGGTACTGTCAGGTATTTGTTTGCGCGTCACCTCTTGTGCTGACATTTCCTTTCAGACTCTTCGGCCCAGAGGCACAGGGGCTGATGGGAGAATAAGGCTTCCACCTAGTGCTGTGTGTGAAGTGGCTGCTAAGAGAGTGCAAACAGGGGGTGCTTTGTGTGAGCGGCGGAAGAGAAAGACCTACATTAAGAGCCACTCTACTGTAGTCATAGACTCCAAATAAACAAGATTGTTTCAGAAAGGAAATGGCACGTTATTTATATTTAAATAGTCTTACACTTTGACTGAAGTGTCAAGCAGTTACCTTGATACAAATACAACAGTAACATTAATAGTGTCAGAGTAAACATGATGCCATTCAATCTGATAAAAATATTTTCAAAATTGTACTGTCATTCAAGTCAAGACAGACAGGCCTTAATAAGATGTCATTAATATTAAAGCATCAAAGCGAGTTATTAAAGAAAAACAAACATTAGAAAGTCATACATGTTCTCCACGTGCTTGGGTGGGTTTTGTCCGTTTTCCCCACCAACATCAAAACATGCTATTGTCTTCGGTTAGTGGCGTGACCGTGGTACCTCGGCATGCCCTGGTAGCATCAGTGTTGGCAGTTAGTTAGCTCACTTGTGCATCTTATCACAACCGGTAGCGTATGCACAGAAAAATTAACATTGTGATACTAAGAGCTTACAACATTTGTCCAAACCTGTTTTTTGGTAGCACTTACCATTATTTTTATTCAGCAGCTCACAACTCGCATCCACCGTCGACAGTTGCCACAGCTGTGAGCTTGACGGAGCTACAGTTACACAACAGTCTTATCTGATCAGCCCCACGGCTCACCGTTTGTATCACACAGACTTTGCTCTGTTTGATTGTTTTGCTTCATTTTCATTCCAGGGCTTCATTCCTCGGATGTAGCGCCTCTGATACTTCAGCTATAGCCCTGTTGTAATAAAATGCACAAGTGTAAGTAGGGTAGTGCAGGCCTGGGGTCTGACCACCCATCATAGAAAAATGGCATCGGTCCAAACAGGAAATGAGCTGTATATGTGCATAGAATGCATTTCTTATGATCCCTGCTGGTCCTGTTGCCCTGGTGCATGTGTATTTTGGTCTCTTTTCTGTGTGTCTTGGTGGTCTCCTCCACTTCCTTTGCTTTGAAAAAACACTGATTTATTTCCATTCTTATACGAGTTTATTTGACTTTTAAATGCTCAATACAGGGATCATTCACTAGGTTTTATTTGATACTTATTTTGATACTTAATATTTTGATATGTTAATTCATAATTCATTGCAGGGAACCTAAACTGGTCTCATCAAAGGACCCATATTTTTCACCTATTTTGTTCATTTCTGGTAAATTATTAATGAATAAAAAAAAATCTTGCCTATTCCTATAGCCTATCTAAGTGGCCTCTGTTATATATTCATATAATACTAAATGTAAAACCATATTTAGAGAAATCAGATCAGAAAATATTTTAGTAACTAAAACAAAGAAGGTCTACTGTAAAACAAAGTGCAGTAAATAAATTGTCAGTTATAAAAATGGATGATGTGAACTGAAGTCTGTTGTCTTGCTTGCTTTCCTTTGAAATGTTTCATTCCATTTTTAACGCTGCCCTGTTATTTTCTATTTATTTTTTGGAGCTGTTAATTGGAGTCAGTCGATACTTTACCTTCTGGAATCACCATTTATGCAGCACCTGGAAATATTTAGCAGTTTTATAAATGGTATTGATGAACACTTTGAAAGAGCCTCTTAACCAGCCTCATGTGTCAAACATGTTGACTGTGGTTAGAAGTGCATTAACCCAGATGTCAGCATGGCAAAAGTCCAGCGATGTGTTTCCATATGTGCCCGAGTTGCCAACGCATTGACCTTGGCATTGTGACTGTTTTTTTCTTTCTACTCTACAGGGAGAGTAGGAGAGCCGCTTTCTCATCCAGTGCACCCAGCCTCTGCTTCTGGCCTTGGCACATGGGTTGTTAGATTTACCAAAAAAAAATCCGGTTTATGATGGATGTTAAAACAAGAAGCTGCCAAAACGGAGAAGTCCCCACAGGGCGTTTGAACTCTCATTTTGGCTTTGAGCGCAGATGGATGCTCCAAACAGGCTGAGAGGCCTCTATCTTAAAGCGGTTGAGTCCACAAATGACAGGTTTTCGATTCTGTAATGATGCACACAAAAGACTTATTTGTGAGTGGACTAGATTGTATTATACTCTCTCTAGAGATTCATTCTTGTGACCGGAAGCCTGGCTGTTCAAATCTAGGACAAGATGCCCAAGGGTAGTTTCTGTCAGTTTGGCCTCATGTAAGGTCACATGACTGACGTAAAGGGTCATGGGATTGACATGGCAGTAAAAGGAAATGGAGTGTGAGGCAATTATGGCCAAGTGGAGAGTCATTCATTTCACCAACAAACCTAACTTGGAACGATTAGTTGGCTCCCCGTGTTACCATTATGAATAATTACAACATTTCAAGTTCTATCGATTGGTTTATTTTTATCTCTGAGTCTGAAAACGAGCACTTTCTTCCAAACTCCACATTTCTCTCTTTTTAATGGCCGCACTCAAATCTCCAGTGTAACCAAAAGGCACATTCGCCAGTTTCTAAATGATACAACAAACCCACAAAAACCCGGCAGCATAATTACATTAGGCAGACTTTGCTTCCAGATTCTACATGTTTTCTCTCCATAATTTACTGTACTCCTGCAGGAAATGTGGAAAACAACTGGAGTATTGAAGCAGCCCAAACAGGTTGAGCTTAAGTGGGTGCAAAAAAAAAAGCACACTTCAGGTACTTCATCGTTGCCAGAACACACTAAATTGCTCAAATCTGCTCTCAGGGGTGAACATGGGCAGTCTTTCTGGGAATAAAATGCTATGTTCTGAATGGACTGTCTTTACCTGCGGCCCTGGCTGCTGTGTCAAGTACTCTTGGCCAAAACGGTGGTCCAAATGTCTTTAACAGATCCGCTTTATAGTTTCTATCTCCTTTTAAAAATGTCCAATTTCGAAGCTTATCTTAAGTGTAGTTCCATATCCATTATTAGATGCCACAAATGAAGCTTGAGAATATTCCTGAACAGCGATGAATGTAAGCTAAAGACTTTCCGATGTGTGTGGTATCGCCGAGGAATATGAAGATGTGCCTTTTCTCTAGCTCTTGTAATCATCTATAGCTGGAGTCTGTAATTATGCGCCGGCACATTTGTCAGCTCTGGTTAGCCACATTTGCAAACACACTTTGGTATGTAGGGTGTGTATGTCTAGTAGTAGGCTTTTCCCTATTCAGCTGTTGTCTTGCTTAACATGACTACAGGACATGGTTTGTGCCCTTTCCAATGTTCTTCGCCTTTGTGCAGCGCTGGCATTTTCTTGAGGATATCACCCAAAGGCCAGTCTGAGAAAATGCTGAAAAAGGCAGTTTTTATTCTCCGACTGGTGCTGAAGTGAAACCAGCTGGTTCTTTCTATATCAAAGTTTACAGACAACTTTGTCAACTTTGCCACTGCACCGAGAGCTCTATGGACCATTGTTGATGTTGCATACTGGCAACGTGTGAGCTGTTTCTCAGGTAGTCCAACCTGGTCTCGACTCTTGAACTGTCAATGAATCGAGAGGAGACGTGCTAGGTCAAAAATCCTTGTAACAAATTCTTTCCAGATGCACAGAATGTGTTTTTTATTTGTTTTGGTCCATATAAACTTTGAACATACGTATGTGAAAGGATCATCTCAGATTTGACCATTTGTGCAGCTATAGTCTTCAACTATTTGTGTAAAAGTTGTATTTTAGGCCGGAAATAACATACTATTACACAATGCAATTTCCAATAAACTGTCCACAATAATATCACGATGCAACGATACTGCAGACTTAAATTCACAATAAATCTGTGAAAATGTAGTAGAAAGAGCCTTGGATTAACAAAAAAGTGGATTTTTGTGTGTCATTTCTTCACAGTAGTCACACTGACTTTTATATTTGGTCACACCATGGTTTGATTTAAAGTCTTCAGCCAATTTTTTGTCTAAATGTTTGACACACAAAATGCCAGAATTTGAACAGTTTTCTGTGATATAAATATAAAAACTATATATTTGTAATATCTGATATATTGTGCAGCCTCTCTCAAATATATACTTTGCAACAAAAATCCAGCTTGCACATGTAAGATATAGCTTTGGAGACAAACATCTCCCACTGACTGTGGTATGCACAGTTAAATTATGTCCTTTTGGGCCTCTTAGTCCAAACATTCAAAATAATTCTGTCCTTTTTTTGGACCCAACGGCTTTTGCCCTGGGTTCAAAAAGAATGATTCACTCTAAATATTTTGACACTTGTTGCTACTGACAACCCAACCGGAATTTCTTATGACAAAACCACTGTGCTGACTCACTCCCATCCTGAGAAGCACTTTGGGCATAAACCTGTTGATTGCCATTTTTGCAACATGTATGAGTAATGAGCTCATACATGTTGCCAACTAATCGTAATTAAAAGATACTGGAAGGGATGATGGAAAGTAGTAAGCAAGGCAATCTAACAACAAGCTTTAACTCTAAAAGCCAAAAGTTTTCTGTGAAACAACCACAGGCTTTAAAGGCGTAGCAACAGATGTGACTCATCGTGTTTCAAAAGGCATTCTACTCAAGAAATCCACCACTGAGTGAGAAAACACCTTTAGTGCTACTTGAAAAGACCGTTGACACAATCCCAATTGAAGTAGGAACCCTTCATGCTGAGTTTGGCGTTCCTTTTGATTTACCCAAAAAGGGGACCCATTAAATTTTTGCCAGAATCTTTTCAAAAGTTCTTTGGCGAATTACCAAAACAGCAGGAGTGGAGGTGCGTGAAAGGGTTTTCAAAAGATGCCTCTTTTAGAATTGACCACGCTGTCAACACTTGTGGTAGAGCAGCCTGTACTCTTACATCAGGCCTCTTTTCTGGGGCTTACAGGAAGGAGGTGAACTCGAGCCATGTCAACTTCTCACTTCCCTTCTCTGCCAGCTGCAGACTGTTTGTCCACGTGCTCTTGGCTGATAAGAGGAACAGGCATGTATTCCAATTTTAGATGAAATAATTACAGTCTTTTTCATTGGATATTTTCCTCTTTTGGACTATGCCTACTTCCTTTATACTTGTCTCATGACTATTTCGGTGTGACATTTGCTGCATAAGTTCAACTGCTTGTGTCCAAAAAGCAAGTTAGAATCCTATGTGTCTTTGCAATTTGTCAACTTTGCAGAAAAGTAAATGTTGTGTTATGCATTGTGTATAATTTCATAGTATAGTTTCACCAAAATGTAACATATTTGTCCAAAAAATAGACATTTAAAGATTAAAAAAACAGCGGAAGGAGTCCATTTTCTTTTCCAAAGCGGACAACTCAAGCACTGTTGGAGGAGAAGCCCTTTTTTTTTATAAACAAACTGAATTTATTATGTCTAATATGTTTTTAACTTATTTTAATTTTTAAACACAGTTTTTGTTCATAGATGAAAGCATGTCCCTAACGGGCTACTGTAGGTGTGAATAAAGAGGTGTGCGGTGTCGGCTTGCAGTGCTGAAAGGGAACAGCAAAACTGACCATCCAAAAAATACCTGATAGCTGCCATAAATGGTTTACAGAAATTCCTGATAAAGCACAGAACCTTGGTGCATATTCCTACTTCTTTATCTATCTTCTGTAACATCTCTGGCCCAATTTTTACCCAATAAATGCAGCCAACCAGGCCAATAAGTGTCTGGCACAATTTATCTTGATTTATGACACTTTGGGGCATTATCTCTGGGCAGTGGACTCCATTGATGAGTTTATATCCCATCCCTGTGGAGCTAGAGTCTGAAGTTTTAAGTGGAGCTTGTGCTAAAATGGAACATTTGCCACTTGTTTGGGTTCACTTCATTGGAAAGTGTTTGTCTCTCATGTTCTGGCAGCCCATTTTAGGTTTGGAAAAGATGGCCACAGTCACCACTGCTCTCTTTTTATTCAAACAGACACAACAAGGCGTTGGAACAGAACGGCTGTTTCCCTTTTGTATAGGAACTCTCTCTGGGAGCAATTATGTATGAACGACTCTGCCTCTTATTAAATATTGATCACTCTCTTTTTTTTTTTTTTTTTTTCTGTCATTTGGGGAAATCCACTTCCTTCCCCTTGTGTATGTCCTGCAGTCAGTCTGCTTTGCATCATTTCTCATTGATGCTAGTGTTCGTTGTTATCTCCTGGGCCTAAATCTCATTCTCAATGCCAGTGATATTTCCCAGAAATGTCGACCGGATTACTGTGTTGTGTCTTTGGGATGATACTTGAGAGGCATGTATTGGAACACTGCAGAGCTCAGGCCTGCTCCAGATCCCTGTGGCATGAAAGGAATCCTCTGTTGGCGTTGGTCACTCAGTCCTGCCCCTCATGTGAGAGACCACCGCTGAACTGGTCTGTCCGCACAAGACATTGCAGTCTTTCATGTGTGAGAAGGAGTAGCTGCTGTTCAGATCTCCACAGTCTGAAACACTATCTGAGATGGAGACTGTATGTAGCTTTGACATCGGTATTTGGAGTTTGTCAGTTTTTCTTTTTTTATGTAATTGTAACAGTATTTTCTGTAAAGCTTTTGTTGCACTAATGGTTGTTGCTATTATTGTACACAACTTATAATATAAATATATTACTTTTTTGCTTAATTTTAACAGGACGTCCTTTTGAGAGTAGTATTTTTCAGGCGTGACTTTGCAAAAAGAAGCTCTGGTGCAGTGTAACAAACATTAAACACAGAAAAGTCATCCCAAACAAAACACACAGTTGTACAAACATAAAACTATAGAAGCAATTAAATGGAGTGTTAAATTGGCATTTGGCCATTTCTGTTGCATTATTTTTGACATCAATCAAGGACCAGCTTATTTTCCTGGAATTTCTCACTGAACTATTGACCATAATGACCTTCAATTGTGATTATTATGTTATTTGAATTTTATTCTAACTCACTAAATGACTTTATTAGCTCCAGGTCAGGGTCACTGAATTCATCTCTGCATTAATTTGTAAAGTCCGTACTTCATTCATTATTCTGAGCAGGACCCATTTTGTACCACAATCGATTTTATTAGCGGTTCTGTAAAAAGATTAAGACCCCTTTGCGATGTAAAGCATGGCCTGGTGATTTAATTAACCCTCCTCGAGCTGCTGTATGACAAGTTGTTCAAATCCCAGAGCTCCATGTTTCACCGCACTTAACCATTTCTCATTGACCTCATCTGTTTTTTGTTTTTTTCTCCCCCAGACTGTGGACATCCATAAAGAGAAAGTGGCCAGGCGGGAGATCGGTATCCTGACGACCAATAAGAACACAGCACGGACTCACAAGATTATAGCACCGGCCAATATGGAGCGGCCGGTCAGGTACATCCGGAAGCCTATAGACTACAATGTATTGGACGATGTTGGCCACGGAGTCAAGGTGAGTTTTAGTGACGTTTTAGCTTTATTTTTCTTTCAAGTCTTTTAACCATTGGGTATGGGATGGTTCATTGTGATACGGCATTGTATGTTTTTTTTGTTGAGTTTATTTACACAAAATAATAAAAAAACAAATAAAAACAATAATTTAAAGTACGATTTTCACAAAACGTGATGGATGATTGCCAAAAAAACCTCTGGGGGTTTTACAAGTGGCATCTCCAAAAGACTAAAAAACATGTTTACATGTTTATTAAAACTGATACAGTAAAAATATTCATAAAATGATCAATAGTAAAAGTAATAATTAAATGTGTGGCAACAAAAAAATACAAGGACAGTTGTAAAATTGCTCAAAACGTTAAACCATATGAAGCAAAGGTTAAAGCAAAGGCACCTGGGCTAGCTTTTCAAGGTAAAATCCAGATGCCTTTGCTTTAACCTTTTCTTCAAGATAACCTGGATGACTGAGAACCTTCACAGACACGTTAAACCATAGGGAAAGATTTACCAGGATAAATTTCAAGGCTTCTTTTAAACTGCTGTGGGGAAAGATCTAAGAAGAATACAGGTAGACAGTTGTTCCATATTTTGGACCCGCTATACAATACACTGAACTGAGATTGAGCGATACAAGAGTAAGGCGGCCTGAGGAGATAGTGACTATGTGTAGGATACATGTGATGAAATGCATTATTGAAAGAAAAAATGGTGAGGAAGTAGCCTTTTTATAGAGCTATACACAAAGGGTTTGGTTTAGAATGGTAACTCCTAATCTGGCCATGGACCAAGTTGTTGCTACAGTAAAAAATCCAAACTGAACAATTTATAACAAGTTTTATAATTCAAATAATTCAGGCAACTTGCACTTTTTCATTAGTGTCAGGCATGTTTAATTCAGTGTAGACAACAAATGCATTGGTTATATTATGGCTGCACAACATGTTGTATTCTTTTTTTAGCAGCAGTTACAATGTATGTATCTTTAAAAAAAAATCATGGTGTTCAACAGTGTTGATTCAATTATAATATTCCCTGTTTTAGACATTTCCTACTTTATTTGTTAAAAAGTTTGCTGTATATCAAACTGTTTACAAATGTAAATACGTGGGAACCGTGAAACTTTTGAGATTATTTCTTTATATTTGAATACCATACAACTTTTACTTTCTTACCGATGAGAATATTGCAGTTATATTGTTATTGGCAATAGTCAACATTTGCAGTTATTGCATATCACGTTTCCACTTATTATGTAGCACTGAAATTTAAATTTATAAAGCAATGTCCGTAAGATGCCGACTCCAAACCAAATCAAACTTGTGTCGGTCTAAGAATTACTACAATAGAGTCGTTTTTTTAAAAGTTGAGCAGCATTTCACAAACCAGTTCTCTTCGGTACCACAAAGGAGGTGTGACAAAAGTGGAATAGTATAGAATGTGGATTTAAAATCCCAAACTGATGTACCAAAATGAACCATGCTATACAGCTTGGTAAAAACAGTGTCTTCCTATTTATTTTATATCTAATTTCCCTTCCTCTTCTTTTCTTTTTTGCCAAAAGGTATTCCTGTCTCCCTTGTTGTGTTTTTCACTCATTTTCTCGCCTGTACTCCGTCTCCAAGACTGTTCTCTCTTTCATCTTCAGAAAGCACCCTTCTCTGACCCTACAGAATATGTTGCAGTGTGGGTTGGTGGGAACGGGCTGGGGGTGGAGATGAAACTGAAAAGCCATTACATCACACAGCTCTCTATTCTTGGCAGACGAAATTTGTGGGACGTTTTTAAAGGCACTTAGACCCATTCCGTCCTTCGTAATCGACTTCTCCAGTTTCTTAAACCTTTGCAAAGGAATGATACAATTGCATTTGCAGCTCTTACAAGGTGAGAAGCACATTTTGATGTCGGGCTCATTTTCAAGTTGAAAATTTGTGGGTTAGGGTTAGAAGGGTCACTTGGTCGTCCCGACAGCAACTGTAATGACATCATTTCCCACTGGCTGCGGACCATTTGTTCATTTCCTGTCTATTTCTTACTCCATCAATCAACCAATCAATCCTAGCTGTCACACAAATAGGATTAGAGTCCCGCCATTAGGCTCCTGCAGCGTTACAGACATTGATAAGCGTTGATAAAAGCCATTGTGCCACTTTCAGTTCACTCGATGGGATTTAACTTATGTTGTTTCCCACCATTACCCCAGATTCTCCATTACTACTATTCCACAATGCTCAAGGGGAAAGAATCAAATATTGTCTCATTTAGAGCTTGGTTTACGGTGATCAAAAATTTACCTAAGAACTGATTTTGGACCAATAATTTCATCTTGAGTGCACGTGAGTGGTTAGCACTCCTGCCTCAATGCAAGAAGGTTGATGGGACAATAACTGTTTTGATGTTATACTGCTGCTAGTTAAAAACACCTAATTTATGTAAAATGAGCTGAGGTACAAATAAAAAAATGACACTTACATTTTTTCCATTTTAAACCTGGAATTAAAATGAACTGATTAATTAGATAATTAGTGTGCGCTAATGCAGGCTTCTGTTGGAGTGGCAGGTATGTTGCAGGCAGCTCGCTGTTGCCTGACGCTGAGTGGAAAAGATAGGTTTTGGTCAAAGGGAGACTTAGACCCTGGGATCAGTTAAAGAGTTTTTGGAGAGTCTAGAGGAGACTATAACCAGAAAATGGACCAAAGTCACCAGACTGCAGCACCTCGAGGTCCAAGTGTTTTGCTCTGTGCTACAGGAGCACGTGGTAATGCAGTCTTTTTCCTTTGCTCTTTTTCTCTTTTTTGTTTTTGTTTACATTTCACATGGACTTGTTTGGATTTAGTTTTTATTGGAGAATTGTCTCACAGACTGGTTATGACCTTAATCCTAACCCTTGAAGACTGATGCAAGACAGAGAGCAGGCTGAACAGTGCTATATTTTTGTTTGATGAGGTTCACTAAGAGCTAAATGAAAGTGTGTTTAAGTTCACTGACTAGTTTTGTGGTGTCTATAAAACCCACATATAAGCTTTAACTGTGGCTTCAACATTTTTGTTATGCACCTTTTGATACGTGCTCGACACGCAGGGACAGTAAAGTAGGTTGTAATTATTGCTCCGTTGCTCTTAAGATTTGAATCAAAGAAAACCACTCAAAGGAACAAAACACTGCTAATAAATGCTTTCAACGCGCAGTAGAACATTACTGAATAATTAGAACAGAGACTGTTAATGAAAACAAATTCAAGCAGCATTAAAAGGCTAAATAGGCAATTCAAAACAAAGGTGTTGAGGGCTGCTGCTGTTCTACACGTAATGTCTCTTGTTGATTTTTCCAAATGAACAGAACATCTAAAATCCTACCTTAAAGGCACTGCAGTCATTTATTTAGAATCATTCATAAATCTTAATTCTATCATTTATTTGGAATTATGTACAATAATATTCATTCTGTTGTATGATTCAATAAAAAACATTTACCTATGCCCAATTTACCTAGAAAATTATAGCTTTTCAAGTTTTAATCAATACCGTCATTCTGTCATTTTTTTTTTCAAGGTTATCATACTGTCAGAATCTCATTCAGTCCCATCCACAGTCCTAATACGAAACTATTGGTTGGAAAAAGGTAAAGCCCAGTCAAAAACACAAGGTAAATCCAGTTTGAGCAAGCCATTGGAGGTTCAACACAATGGTATTTTCTTCAAAGTGCAAAAATACCAATGGCAATATACAATGGCCATTCAAACTTGCCTGATAGAAATCATTAAGCCTCTATGAATTAAATTTATACTAGGCCTGCACAATACATCTGTGATCATAATATCCATATCACAATGAACTACTTAATTTGCTACGAGATTAAAAGTGAGAGACATTCACACTTTATAGGTGAAAATGTTATTAAACTGTTGTGTGACCATTTGAAAGTCCGTATTGCTTTATATTAGAATTCAGTTAAACTTTTATTCTGCCAAAGGTTTGATGTTTCTATTTCAAGAGCATAACTTAAAACTCAAATCTCAGTGGATGTCTTTTTTCATCATTCATTTACTTTGTCAATACAACAGACACCTATCATACCATCCATCTCCCATTCTCATCTATGCATGTCACAGCTCTTAAGAACCAATCAATATTTACCATCCATGCACCATATTAATTCATACCCTATCTTGTGCTCTGCTGTCGGATGCAACGGCTTGTGTCGAATATCTATGGCTGTGGTTTCACTTACTGACCAGAGTCGATCCGGTAATAGCAGTTTAAATCATTTCTATTGCCTCCTGTTAGTCGTGAAGCTCGCTGTAGGCTTCACACTGCTCTTAATGTTCAGGCTTCACACAGGTTTTATTGTTTAACACTACACTGGAGCTGTTAATACCAAGGGAGAAGCTTGTGTAACGCTGCATACATTTTTAAATACTAGAGCGCTTTAAGATCCAAAAGAGACAGAAGGTTTATTCAGTCGTTTGAGTGTTTAGCCCATTCATGTAATTTATTCTTATTACTCTTCTTATTAAAGTTCTTTTATGGTCATTTGCGAAAGTTAATGAGTTTAACCAATTATGGCAGTCACTGTGCAAACATCTGTACAAACACAACCTCACTTCTTCATTCTTGTTGAGTGCTTCAGAGGATTGAACAGAAATGATATCTCACTAAAACAAGAAAACAAAGTTAAATCCATTGCCAAATTTAGAACTAAACTACTTACTACTTAGGCCTACCATAACCACACAAGTAGTGTGATTATACTAAGTTTATTTCTCAAGCTAGACCCTCTACAATCACACTGTTTGCACTTTTGGCAGTTGACTTTACATCTAGTTATTAACACATACAGTATTTAGGTCTTGTTGTTTATTAGCATTAACGCTTGCTAACATGATAACTTCAGCCTCTATTCTTGATAATTGTAATTATTAGCCAATATGCCAGCTCAGTCAGCCTTGTGTCCCATTTAGGTTCAGCAAGGGAGCCACTGTGATGTTTTCTAGTGCATCCTGATAAAAGGCCAAAGGGGCTAGGGTGTAACAATGGAAAAACAAATGGTATAAATCAATATGAATGCAGATCAACATGAAGATAAATCTATGCTATTCATGTTTTGATGTCGGCACACACAAATATGTAAGACATTGAAAATCACAAACTCTATAATGGGATAATTTAGTTAGAATTTTGAGGGCCTGTGAAAATAAACACTGGGTTATGTCTGCTATACTATTCTTTGCACTTAGAATACAGGTTTTTTTTGGGGGGGTCAGACATTTTTATTCTCAAAGAAGCATTCACTTGTTAAATCCAATCCAGAATGTGCTGTGTAAAATCCTAGAGCTGTTTTGCAGTCTAAGACCAAGCAGTCACTGTACTCTTTAATGGCACACCACTGTGTTACTGCTTCTCAAGGCACTGCGCTGACACTGACATGAGGCTTTTTAGTATTAATACAAATGATGTGATTTATTTCTCCCGTCAGCTAATTCTTTAATGTAGTCGACAGGGCTTTGAAGAATCTGAGTCGATGATGTCAGACTTTAACTTCAATTAAAATTCTATAAGGCAGGGTTATATTAGCCATGAGTTCACAGGATTAGTTTAAAAGACATTGCGATAGTGACGTTATCATTAGCTGGGGTGAATTGGGGTGAATCTGGATACTTTAGTAGTCCACACGCTGAGAGTCCAACGCTGGAGACGCTGAATTTGCTGCGAAGATAAGAGTAGGCAACGTAGTATAACTGGACCTCAACCTGACCTACGTTTTCAATTGAATTTAGCTCTGAGGGAGTAAAATTTAGCATTAAGCGTGGCCGTCTTTTGTTTTCAGAGATGGCTTCCTGCTGACCTGTGGCACCATTTTGCTTTCTCTCGGTGATGGCTTTCTGCACAGACCTCTAGGGATGCTGCATTATAGATGAGCCACTTGACTCTGCAGTTGTCAAACTCTAGATCAACCTCACGGCAGCAGCGCTTTCACATTCTCTTTGACATCAGCCCACACAAGTTCCACTTTGGACATTATCAGTGGTAGCTATGTGTGCATGATCCGTTACTGTGCATTTAATGTGCGGAACGTGAACACATGAATGCTCAGTAGACAAAACATTCCATAAGTGACACTAAATTTTTAACACAACACTTTTGATTTTGCTTTCTATGAACACAAATGGCCTATTTCGCTCAAATATTGTTCACAGATCTGTCTAAATCTGTTTTAGAGAGCACTTCTCGTTTGACGAGATAATCCATCCACCTCACAGGTGTGGCTTAGCAAGATGCTGACTGGAGAGCTTGATTATTGCACAAGTCTGCCTTAGGCTGGCCACAATAAAAGGCCAGGTTTTGAGGAACCGTGAAGTTGTGACTGGACATGTCACACCAGATACTGACTGGTTTTCGGACCCCCGCCCTAATACAGTGAAACAGCACATTTCAGAGGCCAGCCTAAGGCACACCTGTGCAATAATCATGCTCTCTAATCATCTTTATATGCCACTCATGTGAGGTGGATGGATTATCTCAGCAAAGGAGAAGTGCTCACTAACACAGATTTGGACAGAGTAGTGAACAATATTTGAGAAAAATAGGCCTTTTGTGTTCATAGTAAAAGATTTAGATCTTTGAGTTTAGCGAATGAAGAATGAGGCAAAATAAAAGTGTTTAAATTTCACCTAAATGTCTGTTCAGTACAATACAATATTTTAGTAAATGTGTTGCTTTATTACATAATATTGTACAACACGTAAAAAAAAAAAAACTATTGTTGTTATGTTCATGTAAAGGAACACTGAATACATGTAGTGTCAAAATGTCAGTTGTACAGTACAATGCTGCTAACGTTAGTGGCTCAGTGGTAGAGCGGTCGTCCTATAACCGGAAGGATGGCGGTTCGAGTCCCGCTCTCCCCACAGTTCATACTGTCGTTGTGTCCTTGGGCAACCCACTTTGCCTCCAGTAGTGTTCCAGCTGTAACACTGGTGAATGGAAGCTTAATGTAAGTTGCTTTGGATAAAAGCGTCAGCTAAATGACTAAATGTAAATGCAATATAAATACATGCTTAAAATATCAGTAGTAACAACCAATTTTAGCAACTAAAATGTAATTGCAGGCCAGATTAAAAACGAGCAAAGGTATATTATTTTGCTTTGCCATCTGATGTGCGTAGTATCCTCAACTCTGCTGCCAGGGTGTATATTTGAATAAGATCTTTCTACACTCTTTCTCCCTTTGACCTAGCCATGTCTTATCAGATGTTTGCTCAGTTTAAATATTATAAGAATTTTTTTCCCCCTCTGACAGCTTTTACCTTGACTTGTGCTGTTGCGACATGGCCTTTCTGACATGCACTGTTTATGTCTCTTTTCTCTTGTGTTTTTTCTCTTCGCCCACACTAAGTGGCTAAAAGCCAAGGTAAGTCCATTTGTCAAATGACCCATTTTGCTAAAATGCATTATTGATAGATCTCCACAGAAAACCCCCCCTATACATGTGTTGTCATTCCCTGTAATACTCTCCATTAACTGTAGTCCTTTTAGTCTAATATACTTGACTCCCTCCCTGTCATTGTAGCAACTATCTATATACTCTTCATGTTGTCCCTACATGTTCATCGTTGACTTTAAAATCCCTATAGGCTTTCCAGATGATTATACAGGTTACTGAACACATGTGATGGAATACAACAAATCCATATGTGTCATTTTTGTTAGACTGTGTCAAGACAACAGAAATATCTAACCTGCAATCAACAGCAAACAAGTTACTCAGTTAAATACATGCTTAAGGAGCACCCTACACATATTACCTTAGAACTATCTATATATACACGTGTGCTGTTGACAGATCTGGGCAGCCTATAACATTTGATTAAGGTCACAGTAATTGCCATCTGGAGTGAGTAAAATGAACATCTTTTTTTCTAACCACAGCAACTTGGGAACAACCAGTCAATCCGGGGAGGGACACTATCGAGGACCAATCCGCCAACACAGAAGCCACCGAGCCCTCCTATGTCTGGGCGTGGCACACTTGGGTAATGCTTTTATTTCTGTCACTATGAAAGCAATGCTATACCTCTAATCATCAAACACTATTAAACACTTTCCTGGATAAATAAAGGTTAAATTAAAAAAATTAAAACAAATAAAACACAGATCGGGATAAACAGGGATCTTGGGTAGACAACCCACGCAGAAGAATATATCTGATTTGCTCATGAGTGAGTTGGTAAGATACCCCTGAAGCAATTTCTTTAATGTGGAGTTGTTCATTTTTATGTCTGCACAGTATAATAGTGATATAAATGAAGTCAAAGAAAGCAGAAGAGTTGTCTGCATGTATTACCATTCTGCAATTTTATTGCCTTATCCACAGCAGCAGTCCACTTTACTAATCAGATATGAACTGCATTTTCTGCATCCAGCTCTGTGATTTAGTAAATCCTTCAGTGTATAATGTTAACATTATGTGTACTCGCAACATAATTCTTCAATTTATGACTTTTAAAGTCCTCCTATTATCTTTTGTTTAAATGAGTGAGATGCTTGTTTTTATTTACCAGCTCTACAGCATTCTAAAGCCACAGTGTCCCATTTATGCTCAACAGGCAACATGACAAAGTTAACCTCTGCCTGCTTTTATGCTGCATCCTGGTATTCTATAATAAAGCGGAACTAAGTTTAGTGTGACGTACAATATACACACCAGACAAGCTCTTTTCCCAAACTGAAAATAAAATCTACGAAGCGCATGGCTAATTTGCATAAACACAAATGACACGTATTAAACACACATTCTTGTTTTGGTTGCTACACGTACAGTAAATATTATATTATTGATTTCCCATAATGCTAAGCTGTTCCAATTATGCTTGAGACTTCTCAACTCTGTTACTACGTCCAGTATCAGGATAAAGTCAGGAAAACTTTTTAATTTTTCAGATGACGCATATAAAATACAGGGTTATAGTGTGTTTCATACAGGGTACTGAAGCTTTTCTTAAATTGACATCTAGGGCAATTGTTTTTAAAGAAACTTGCAGAAACTGAAATGTTTTGTTTTCAAAACAGACGTAATACACCTTACAAGACCTTAGAACCGGTGAAACCTCCCACAGTGCCCAACGACTACATGACCAGCCCTGCCAGACTGGGTAGCCAGCACAGTCAGCAGAACAGCCCCGGACGCACTGCATCGCTCAACCAGAGGCAACGCACACACAGGTATGGCACAAAGAGGCATACACACACATATAACAAGAGGTTATCAAGGTATATTGTATCATTGTTATTGAATAGTGCTGCTTAAAGTATCTTGTAGGGAGTCGTAAGGGATATAAACATTCTCTTTAAACACACAAAAGTACTTGAATGATCTGTTTAAGACATAGTACTGACAACCAAATTGTATCTTTGGTCTGGATAAAAGATTGCACTTAGGTAAATATTTTATACATTTTTACATCAAATGAAACCTAAACTTAACATTGAACTCTGACTATGACATCAGCCAAACACTGTTGCCCCCTACTGATAGTGCTACGAGAAGTCCATTCATCCTAATGGGTGATGTTATACAGTTTTGTCAAGCTTTTAATGGAGACTTTATTCCTGCACTTTTTCTGGATATTTGTGACCGATGTTAGGAAATATTCTGCTACACCTTGAAATCTATTCCTCTCTGCCCGCTCGGTAATGTGAGAGAACGTCTTTTCAAAACCATTAATCCTCGGCGTGTCAGCTCCCTAATCTTCTCCTAAGTTTAGCAGCTTTAAAGCACTCTCACACCTTTCCTTCTCCACTACTGCACTGAAACAGCATTTGTTTTATAAGGCTTGCCGGTTTTCTAACAGCGTCTCAAATCACTCTGATATTAATATCTGTGAAAGCCTCTGAGATAAAACACTGTTTGAAAACCTCAAATGCAGTGCAGAAAACTTCTCAAGGAATCTTTACATATGAGCCTTTTTATGAAATTTTTATTATGATTTATGGTCGCCTCGTTAGCTAAAAGCCAGTTATGCTGACTGTGACGCTCATAAATATTATAGAACGTTTATTTTTCTTGGGGCTTGTATGTTTGCAAACCTAAACATAATTTCCGTTTACAGTCCAAGCTCTTTTTCTTTAGTGACAGCACCACAGTGGCTTAAGGGCTGGCCTAATGTCCCCTTTAACCGACCTCGTCTCCTGCTGCTTATATTGCTGTGGCATTGCTATTTGATTACACTGGCTCAGAGTCGGCCGTACTTATTCAGCTCATCGGTCTCTGGCATCCTCAGCTCAGGTTTAAATTCAATAAGAGGCGTCTGTGTGCGCTTCTTATTGTCTAATCTCTTTGTAGAAACCAAGATTGTTGAGATGACTTTTGCAGTGTTCTTTTTTTTGGTCAGCTTTAATTATTACAGTAATTATTTACCATTAGAGAGGGAAATTGAAAAAAAATCTACTCCAAAGAACCACAAAATCAAAGTGTGTCAGAGATGTGATTAATTTATTTTAATGCAATCTCATTTATACTGAACAAAAACACTTTGTTTTGGCCCCTATTTTCCATGAGCTAAACTCAAAGATCTAAAATGAGCATCTTCACCTACAAGAGCCTGAGTGTGTCTTAGTGAGAACAGACAGTGGACAGATTCGTGAACAATATTTGAGAGAAATAGGCCTTTTGTGTTCATAGAAAAAGTCTTAGATCTTTGAGTTCAGCAAAAACAAAGTGTTGAGTTTAAATCTTTGTTCAGGATAATTTAGTACCAAACCTAATTTTGTCATTCATTTTTTTTAAACTGACCAAAGATTTCCAAGATTGTCAACTTCTAATCCGGTTACAGTCATTACTAACTACATTTTCATTATATGTAATAAGCCCAACGCAACCCGTAACAGGAGAAGTGGTTGAATTAAATTTAACAGGAGAAGTGGTTGAATTAAATTAATTAATACTATATCTAACAATACATGTGAGTCTTGAACATAAGATTTGTACAAAGGAATATTCCATCATTGTACTTTGTAGTAGGACCCTGCAATTTCAATTTGACGTTTACCCATTTTCAACTCCATAAGATGTTATTAGAGAAGGTTAAATATTGGTTTTATTGGGAAGTAACCACTTTTTGAGATAGCTACCATAACCTTATAATGGTAACAGGCTCCAAGACAAAATCACATTAAAGTTTACCCATAAATTATCAGTCGTTAATTATTCAGTTTTAGTAAATATACAATATACGCCTGCTTTCTTTGTGAATCTATGGTAGGATTGATGGATATACAGCACTGCCATTTTTTCAAATCCAATCTTGTTCTGTACTGTTAATAGTCTTGTAACATACAAAAACAATATTGCTATTTACCAAACAAGAGTCTTCCAGTCCTATTTTAGATTTTGCTCTTAGTTACCTTAATGTCAAATCTTATGAGAAGCACACACTTTCTGTTAATTTTAACTGAGGACACTGTCTAGCTTTTTGCTTGCTCCAGGGGCTTTTGTCAGCTTTAAGAAAGCTGTAACTTTTGAGAGCCTTTAGTGTGTTACAGAAAGTCCCAAAGGCAGATGGTAAGATACAGAAGAGAGAGTGCTTTTTCTTCCACAGCAAGCATTTTAAAACAAAGACAAATGATTAAACAGAGAAAGCTGGGACAGAGATAAACGGGTTAGCGAAGGAACGAGTAGGTTAGAAAGGGATTAGGAGGGATAACCCCGTAAGATGAGAATAGGGGGGTGAAGAACAACGTGCACTTAAAAAGAGCTATAATATGATATTATATAGGCCTTATCTGCAATGACACTTTGCCCTTCAACATCCTGAACTAACCCCTGCTGTCTGGAACTGCCTCAGGGCCCAACTGACACGGATCCGGGAGAGAGAGGAATGATGGGGAAATGGGATAAAGAAGTGTGGGGGGAGGTGAACGGGGGGCTTTGCTTGGGTTAAAGGAATGAGAGGAGACAGGGGTGGGGTTAAAAAGAGGCGAATGAGGAATCACTTTACAGGAGATGGGTAGGGGTGAGAGGTGGACTGGATCAAAGATAGGAGAGGTGGGGAGTGGGACCAGGGTGGGCTCAAGGCCAGCGAGGGGGGTTTAGCCGACCCAGGACATTGATCTACAAGGCCCTGGGGTCAAGCGCGCTGAAGACTTACACGGGGCACAGCTGACGTACATTTAAAATTCACATGTCCCACTTCAGCAAAGTCCAGTGTGGACAATATTTTCCACATCGCACGCATGTTCCTCTATAATGTCATGTGACTCCTGCCTTTTGTGGGCGGGGCTATGGGGCAAGGTTAGTGGGCCAAGCTGATAGGACAGTATGTGTATAGTGTGAAGATGTCAAGATTTTGAAGAAGCCAACCAGAAAGTAATACAATAGAAATATAGATCATATATATTTTTATATGCCCTTTAATTGTTGACGGCAAATAAAAAGTTTTGACAGTGAATGTACTGAATCTCTTTATAAAGCTTGTTTAAAAGGGCACATATATTAGACTTCTGTTATTATAAGAGAACTTTCTCTCAAAACATGAAGTAGTTATTGCGTATATTGCAGGATATAACTGAATTATTATTATATGGCACTGCTATTGAAGGCTCTGAGGTTATTTAACAGGGAAGTAAACATTAATTGGCAACATAATTTGAGCTAGCTTTGCAGGAAATACAGAAGTTATAAATATGTGTAACCTTACAACATAAATTACTTTAGTTAAGAAATGTAAAATGTAAAACAGTATAGATTTTATACATCCAGCCGCTTGTGTTTCTTAGCAACCAGTCAACAGACAGATCAATTTTTAATAATAGTCTGTGTGCATCAGATGTGGTTGAAAGAAATGTTTGCCTTCTTGATTTCTGTAGGCCACTGTAACGTCGGTGCTGCAGTATCAGTGTCTGCAGTGTTACCTGCTGTGCTGAGTGAGAGGCTGTCCTCAATAAAGCCCTGTCCTCTGTGTGTCTCCTCTAGTGGCAGCAGCGGGGGCAGCAGCAGCCGAGAGAACAGCGGCAGCAGCGGGATCGGCATTCCCATCGCCGTGCCTACACCCTCCATCCCCAACTCTGGACCAGGTGAGCTCTGGACCCAAACTCCAAGGACTGAGGCATAATCAAAAGAACAGTTGGTCTTTTGCCTGGTGACCTAAGTGAAGGTGGAACATTACAGAGTCAGCCTCAGGGAAAAATGCACCAAATACCCTGAATAACAGAGCTGCTAAACCACAAAGTGTATGAATATTGAGTTTTAACATCACAATACAGGCATTCTGTGATGTTACTGTATTGAAAAAATTTAAAATTATCCGTTGCTTATCCATACGGTCTTCCATTTTGACCCTATGAGTTTAGATTTAACTTTATGTGCATGTGCAACCATAAAGAATTATAAAGTAGTAAGCCATTATTGTGCAGTTGTATAGTTTAAATTTCTTATCAATATCTGGACAATTTAAACTGTATTTAAAGAAAAGACTACAATATGTTCTAATAGCATTTTGATATTTAGCTTTGCTCCTAGAAAATGTTACTGTATTCCAAAAGTACTGTTGCTATGAGCCTCCTCTTCATTAATAATGGCATATAATATAATCTGACATAATTTGATTTTTGCCTGGTATAAATGCACACACTAGTTTCAGAATGCAACATATAATAAATAATTAGTTAGTTATTGCTCAGTATACAATTTTATATCACTATGGATTCTGCATATATAATATATATCCATATTTAATTTCTACTGTTTCTGCAAAAGATATTTTGTTTAATTTCTAGAGTTAATCAACCGTATTCCAAATGAGCCTATAGTGCCTTTGTTTTGCATGTTAGAAATACACATACCACTTACTCTATAGCATTTTTTATTATAATTTGCTATTTTTACATATCATATGCCTATTTCAGAATGTGGCAGAATAAATAGTTTACAGTAACAGTAAAGACATTGCTGGACAAGGCGCATATATAAAATGCTATTTGCAGAGAAGGGTGAGTGCGTAACACAAAGCCTATGTTTACCAGACAGAGGGATTAAGCTGGCCCATTGTGTTCTGAGCACAGCTGATTCTCTATCCCACTGTGTAAATAGGCCAAGCAGTGTTAGGCCTGCAGTTTTACAGTGGAACAGTGAGACATGCTGTAACTCCAGGCACGAGCTACACATCGCTCTGATGAACGCTATAGACTACACTGACATTCAAACAGAAGCTTAAATTTTAGAAGAGGGACGTTTTTGGGTTACAATGGGGCAGTTTTACCTCGGCAACATAATCAATCTAGGGTTTACCGCATCTGTCCCTGTTGCCATGGAAACAGTCAGTTCATGATAGAAGTGCTGCACTTGTGTGGTCCTTGGTAACTCAAAAAAACTTTTTCAGAGTTTAAGAAGGAGAACAAAGAACTGCTGAAAAACAGCTTGTGCTCAAACGTCTGACATTGTGCATGATTCTTTAATTAGTTCATGTATTTGACATTGACTCTTTGCTAAAGACAATTTGGAATATAGGTTTACTATAAGTTTTTGACCACATAGAAGGAGCCAGACCTGTTAGTACACCCAAGTCAAAAGAACAACTTGCTAACTTAAGGAGAACATGAATCCAGCACTTTAGAGTCCTGTGTAAAGTGATGTTATGTAAGAAGCAGGAGGAAGTGTTTATTTTAACTAGCGTAATATTTGAATCTAATGACAATACTTGGTTGCAGTCCCACACATGTTTTCTCCACCGGGGGTCCCTCCTCCTCCCCCTCCTCTTCTCGCTCCACCCACCCCTCCCCTGCCTGGGTTGGCCCCGCCAATGGCGCCGCCGCCAATGGCTCCACCGCCGCCACCACCTCTGCCTCCTTCAGTAGCATCCATAGGTGAGACCCTGCAAGCTCCGAGGACACACCTGCTGGACAATCAACTTACCGGTGGTGGTGGAAGAGCACAGTGACGAGTGTATACAAAGGGTGGAGGGTACACTATGTGGGCCTCTAATGACTGTCCACACTGCAAGCATGATCTCTTTTTCATATACACACGTAACATTCAGTTCACCAGATACTCCATTATGTACTCTAAGAAGTGATAAAGCATGCTTAACATCTCAGAAAAAATGTTTCCAGCCAAAATCATCTCATGTATATTACAATATATCTCCCCTAATTAATAGATAGAAAATATAGGGTAAGAGTTAGGTTTGGCTCAAAGCTATTTTTGTGTTTAGAATGTTACACTATGTGTGCATCCTGAAAAGTTACATAGTGTAACTTTGATTAAACATAAAACACAATTGTGTTGCAGTTGAAAGGGTAACAACACAAGCTAAATCAGAACACATATATCATAATTTGAGTCCTCATTTTGTGAAGTAGTTAGCTTAGCCAACAAGAGTGAAACTGTTCATATTTATTATTTTTTTCGATAAAAACAGATTTTTATTGAAATTAGAAACTTCAACCAAATTGTCCGTGAATGAACATTTAACGTCATCACAATGTTGGCCCTAGTTTGATGTGCTACAATGGCCACATGTTGAATTAATAACTTAAAACGGTGACACACTTATTGACTATGCTTGCACTGTGGACATATTTTGGGTCTTGAATCAACAGGTATAACTTTACATTTGTAATCATCATTCACAGATTTTCTCAATCCTGAATGGTGGTGGTGGTGGTGGTGTTCTGACTGCTTATTGTGCTTTAAAGAAGTCTCATTAAAGAATCGTTTCCATTTTGAGACTTCTTTTGCATTCACGATTGAATGTAACTGTTTAATGAAGGTAAAGCTGCACCAGGCTTGACTTTTTAGATCTCCTCATTGGCACTGAGAAATAATCTACATGCACAGTCATCTGCAAAAACAATCTCAAATGCTCTATTACCAGTCGATATCACGCAATCATTTCTGGCTAAAGAAGTCCCAAATCATATATGAGGGTTACAAGTTACCTGATGCAGCTTTCATCTATGGCTTTATTGATTGCATTAATGAGCCTTATTGACTTTGATTCACAGATCTCTGCAAAAAGACAGTCATGTGTTTCATTATCAAAATACTGTGTGTACTGTATGTTTTGTACAGCGGCTGTTTATATCTGACTATCGTTCTAGCAGTGATCACTTGAAATATTTTATCTACACAAAGTTATCACCCTCATGTAGTTACTTCTTCCACTGTGGTCATAAGGAGAAGTTTGTTTTGCCCTGGTGAATGTGTACTCCACCCATCCACATCTTTCTGTAGAGATGTGATCCTTTAGAGATAATATCTGAATATGTGAACAGGAAATACTCAAGCCAAACCGAAGAAATCTCCTCATCTGTTATTGTCTCTTGCATTTAGGCTTGAGAAGCAAAAGTTCAAAAAGGTTGTTGTTGGATGTCTTGTGGAATGATAAGGATGTGGCCTTGGTCATGAACTCACTGCCATGTTTCAAATGAAATGTTTTCACTGCAAGGCCACTCTGTCTTCTGTCTCTTGAATAATTTTCAGTTTTTCTTTCTTAATTTCTATATGCAGGTTTAATCAGATGACCTCTTGGGGAGCTATAAATGTCATTAATTAACCATCATAATTGCTTTTATTTTCTTCTAAATCAGCACCTTCAAACTTAACTCTACTGAGGGACCAAAACATTTATAACTGACTTTTTTTTTTTTATTATTTGATTGGAAAAGAATCTGAAAGTTTTTTTTAAAATATTTTTTGCCTTATGGCCTTGTATCACATAATGTTCACAATCTCAAAGCCTTTTATAAACACCTGGTTTAGCACTAACACATTCATGGCTACAAAATATCCTTGTACTTGCCCTTGAACTGGTCCACCACATCATAGACCATCTGCCTCCACGTTTTTAATCTTTTAAAAATGGCAGTTCTTTCTATTTGTATGCATATTTGTCAGCCTTTATTTGGACATATTAATAAAACTTGGCTGGCCAAAATTATTAGCCATATAATTATTTGTATTCTGGCCAGTCACACTTATTTACTTCCTTCTTCCTCTTGGTAGAAATCATTTCAGAGCAATCGTAACCATTTATCTAAAATGAGGCAGGGTTTATGGATTCTTTCATTTCTCTGGTTGGTTTTATGTCTATTTATTTGTGTCCAAAGGCAGTTTATTGGTATTGGCCACTTGAATCTACAGAGACTAATTCTTTGCACAGATTAGTAAAAGAATGGGGATGGCTGACCCTAGGGTTTGAGTTTGACTCTGCTTTAAATGGTTCTTAATTGTGTCTGAAAAATCCAATTTTACTATGATTATAAAACTGTATTTGGGTGCTTTTTCTGCTCACTAAAGTCTGCTTTCCCACCTTTTCCCTCTCTCTCTTCCCCTTTTGTCTAACCCCATCCCTGTGTGGTCCTGCTCCTCTGTTTTGTTTCCTTCTCTTTGGGTTTTAGTAGCGGCAGCCCCTGGGCCTGGGCTGGGCCCCGCTCCAATGTCCCAGTTTGGAACCATCTCGCGGCAGATCTCGCGGCACAACCCTTCCAACTCTTCTGTCTCTATGGTTTCGGCCACGGGCACGTACCGCCGGGCACCCTCCGTCACTTCCCAGTTCTCCATACAGCAGCAACAGCTACAACAACAGCAACAGCTACAGCTACAACAGCAGCCTCACATTAACGGAGGCACTCCTGGTTACGGCCAAAACTCCAGTAAGGCCCCTTTGACTCCAGTTTAACCCAATGAAGCAAGCCCACAGCGTATAATTCAATGTGCTGCTTTGTTAAAGCCAAACTTGCTTTTCTGTATCTTCTTTCTCAAAAGGCAGGTTCAAATCTTTTAATAGATGTCCAACAATAGCTTGCCTTTTTGCTGACAAAGAAACAGTGCAGATAATCAATGTCAGCTTTCAATAGCAGGGTTTTTGGCCTTTATAAACAGGCATGCATGTCAATGAGCTCAAATGTCACTGGTTTCTATCTAAAAGTGGTTCCTGTTCACTTGACACTCCAGAGTTTAGTTTTTGCTAGTGTGAACCTTTTGTATTTATTAGAATTTACTGTATTCACAAACAGCAATTCTATCAACCTCGGTGGGTAGTAACTAACTTACATTTCCTAATGAAAGTCAAAGTTACGTTATTGCTACCAAAATAGCATTAGCGTAAAGCCATATTGTGAGCTCATGAAAAAAATCTGAAGTAAAATTTGTTTGAGCACTCGTATTTACGCAACATTTCTGTGTATCTGTACCTTTCTCCCTTTGACCTCTGCCAACACAAACTTTTGTAACAGTCACGGCTAAGAACTGCTTGAATGACAGAATTTAGACATAATCCTGGTTTATCCACCGACCTCATTATCCCCGAATGCTTTGTTAAATCTCATCACAGTCACAGAGCTCACTGAACTTTTCAACTTTGCAACATTTGTGTCACCTATTTGGCCCTCGCACTCATTCTCATTCCACTGTATCCCCTTTAGCTTTCAGTACCTGCCGAGTGTAATGTACTTCTGTATACACTCAGTGACTGATGGACTTTTGTTTCTTCTCTTGTCTTTATTTTTTCTGTCTGTCCTCTGGCTTTTTCTGTGGCTTTCAGTGTCCATTGCCCCCCCTCCGCCCCCTATGCCCCAGCTGACTCCACAGATACCTCTGACTGGCTTTGTGGCCAGGATGCAGGAGAGCAGTAAGTGAAGTGGCCACATTATCTGGGCCACCTCTCTTTCCCCTGCCCCCAGCATGCATTGTGCTTGATCAGCCGCCTATGTCTGTCTGTCCCAAGCTATTTTAACTCACTTCTTGGAACGATGAACCTAAACAATGTGCAGCAAGCTACATACATAACAAAGCATATCAGCGCAAATATGTCAAGGCTCAGATAAGATTTTCTATTTACTAATACTGTCATCTGAGTAATCATTATTTTTAGACATTGTGTGCCAAGTAAGGATTTGTTTGTGACCAAGTAGTGAACCAACTGAGAGTGCCAAAGGTTAGCATTGAATCTGCTGTGCTGCCCTCAGCTGGTGAAAAAGCTACACAGCAGTTGTAGAGAATTGTAGTACAATTCAAGTACAGGTTGAGGTTTTAGTAGATTTGACAGAAATATGCAGTTTGTGTAGCCGAAATTTCAGCTTGTAATTGCACTTTACGTAAATGTCACTAACATTTTTAATATTTTAAAGCATTATTGTAGATTAACCTCTAACCTACTAAAAGCATGACCGCTGAATGTTAGAAAGAAGTAAAACCTGGTGATGAAACACAGAAGTGGTTATCAGGCAATTTCTTTCCAACATCAATCTTTGACCATATCATGAACCTCTGCTAACTTTGTTTACTCTGTCACTGAACAGTTGTAGATACCCCTACTCCGCCTCCCCCACCACCTCCAGACGATGTGCCCATGTTCGATGAATCCCCGCCCCCTCCTCCTCCTCCACCTGTCGACTACGAGGAAGAGGACGCTTCTGAGGTGCAGTACAGTGACCCGTATGCAGATGGAGATCCACAGTGGGCACCGAAGAACTACATTGAGAAAGGTTTGCTCAGGGAAAAAAAGCAACTACAATAAATAAATTTAAACTTGAACAGGGTTTCTACGTGCCCTGGATAAACATGGAATATAGTTTTCCACTATCAGGAAAGTGGGACAAAAACTGTTGAGTTCTGTTGGATTTTATTATATTCATAACCCTAACCTTAGCTTGGCAGTTTAATATAAAGATGATTTAGAGACCATAAAGGAATAAAGTATATTAAGTCTATGGACTCATCAAATATATTTAAGATATGTACTCTGCAGTCTTGTTGAGTCTAGCCAAGACCAAATGGATCTATTTGTCCAAGTCATTCTTGTGACTGGACGTTAAACTTTAATTTTGTCATAAATTATAAAATGTAATTTTATCTTAACCTTAGTAAACCAGCCATTGACAAACCCCTGAGAGTTATGACTTGATCTGAGACTGGACTTGGACCCTTTTAAAAGCAACATGACCAAAAAATGACAGACCCACCATGACAACAAATGCAGCAGTATTTCCCATTTATTTACAGTCAGGTCCATAAATATTGGGACATCGACACAGCTTTAATTTGAGGGTATTTAAATCCAAATCAGGTGTTTGAGGGTATTTACATCCAAATCAGGTGAACGGTGTAGGAATTACAACAGTTTGTATATGTGCCTCCCACTTTTTAAAGAGACCAAAAGTAATGGGACAATTGGCTGCTCAGCTGTTCCATGGCCAGGTGTGTGTTATCCCCTCATTATTCCATTTACAAAGAGCAGATAAAAGGTTCAGAGTTCATTTCAAGTGTGCTATTTCTATTTGGAAACTGTTGCTGTCAACTCTCAAGATCCAAAGAGGTGTCACTATCAGTGAAGCAAGCCATCATTAAACTGAAAAAACAAAACAAACCCATCAGAGAGATAGCAAAAACTTTAGGTGTGGTCAAATCAACTGTTTGGAACATCCTTAAAAAGAAAGAATGCACTGATGAGCTCAGCAACACCAAAAGACCCAGAAGACCACGGACAACAACTGTGGTGGATGAATGAAGAATTTTTCCCTGGTGAAGAAAACACACTTCACAACAGTTGTCCAGATCAAGAACACTCTCCAGGAGGTAGGTGTATGTGTTTCAAAGTCAACAATCAAGAGAAGACTTCACCAGAGTGAATACAGAGGGTTCACCACAAGATGTAAACCATTAGTGAGCCTCAAAAACAGGAAGGCCAGATTAGAGTTTGCCAAACAACATCTAAAAAAGCCTTCACAGTTCTGGAACCACATCCTATGGACCAATGAGACCAAGATCAACTTGTACCAGAGTGATGGGAAGAGTCTGGAGAAGGAAAGGAACTGCTCATGATCCAAAGCATAGCCCTCATCAGTGAAGCATGTGGTGGTAGTGTCATGGCGTGGGCATGTATGGCTGCAAATGGAACTGGTTCTCTTGTATTTATTGATGATGTGACTGCTGACAAAAGCAGCAGGATGAATTCTGAAGTGTTTCGGGCAATATTATCTGCTCATAACCAGCCAAATGCTTCAAGCATACTGCGAAAGCAACCAAAGAGTTTTTAAGGGAAAGAAGTGGAATGTTATGAAATAGCCAAGTCAATCACCTGACCTGAATCTGATTGAGCATGTATTTCATTTGCTGATGACAAGACTGAAGGGAAAATGCCCCAAGAACAAACAGGAACTGAAGACAGTTGCAGTAGAGGCCTGGCAGAGCATCAACAGGGATGAAACCCAGCGTCTGGTGATGTCTATGTGTTCCAGACTTCAGGCTGTTATTGACTGCAAAGGATTTGCAACCAAGTATTAAAAAGTGAAAGTTTGATTTATGATTGTTAATCTGTCCCATTACTTCTGGTCTTTTAAAAAGTGGGAGGCACAAATACAAACTGTTGTAATTCCTACATCGTTCACCTGATTTGGATGTAAATTCCCTCAATTCAAAGCTAAAAGTCTGCAGTTAAAGCACGTCTTGTTTGTTTCATTTCAAACCCATTGTGGTGGTGTATAGAGCCAAAAAGATTAGAATTGTGTCGATGTCCCAATATTTATGGACCTGACAGATTAAAACTAGATTAGAGAGTTTAGAAGTGTATTACAGTCAATATTCTACTGGTGGCCTCACCTTTTTGTATAGCTATAATGGCCTACATTTACAGCTTTAGCAATGTTTATGCTCATCTTGTCAGGCTGATCAGGTCTTTGATGTGGAAGCACAGGCTCTAAAACCAAATAATTATTTCTATTTTGCATTCTGTACATGTCCATGGGTAACATCCTAAGGATTCAAGACTTAAAGCATGTAGCCTTTAGCTGGTGTTGCCTAAATATGTAGACCAGCTAAATACTAGGCCACTCACTAATGATCTCTACCTACTCACTGACGGCACACACCTCAACTCCGTCAACTACCTTTACACAATTAGTTGATTTCTGGTGGTCTTTTACCCTTTTAAAACAAATCTGTTTTAAAAGCAGATCTGTTCCCTGAAATCATTTCCAGTGTATCATGACCTCCTCTTTAGCTGAGTTCAGGATTATATAGTAATCATCAACAGTTCACTAATAATTCCTGTGATGGTACTGAAAAGAAGAGGTACAAACTAATTAGCGTTTTGCTTTGTTTCCAGTGGTGGCCATATACGACTACTCTAAAGACAAGGACGATGAGTTGAGTTTCATGGAGGGTGCAATCATTTACGTCGTCAAGAAGAACGATGATGGCTGGTTCGAGGGCGTGTCCGGCGGCGTCACTGGTCTATTCCCCGGCAACTACGTAGAGTCCATCATGCACTACGCTGACTAAAGGGAACTCACCATCTATTTATTCAGTCATATCATGCCCACCGAGACCAACAAGCGCCACCACCGAGATACACAAACCTAACTCTGATCTTATTTTGATATGACCGAATGTTCTTTCTCTTACTGATTGCAAAATGATTATCTATTTACTTTATTTTTGGTGTTGTATGGGCAAATGGGGACAATTATGTATGGAATATGTAAAAAAAATAAATAAAGGTTTTTAAGTATTGGACTGCACATGCTCAAAAATGACGGTTACATTGCTGAAGGATGTAGCCCGGGCAAAGCTTTCCTAATTGTGAACAAAAGTATTGAATGGAACAAATATAAGTTTGTAGGTTATGTCATGTCCGCACCTTCAAGTGTTTGTACCGTCAGTTGTAAATATTGTGAGCCGCAGCCATTTGGGTTTTTTCAATGCAGTGAATGTCAAATATATGATAGTTTTCAGTTAGTAGTGCCCTTTTCCTGACTTCAAAAAAGGAAATAAACAAATGGTTGACTAATACTATACAATTTACAAATGTTATATTGTATTTGCAAGACATGCTACTTTTGGAAATCAGTCCCTGGTGGTAAAGCATGCACAACTGTAAGATATAATGTAATCTGACGTTTGTTGCCAATATGCTTCTATATTTGTTTTATTGAAGATGCTAAAAATCCTCGTTTTCTCATTCTAAATAATTTCATTTAAATCAGGTTAATAAACATGAACACATTCCTTGTTTTAGTTAAACATTTTTTAATTGTCACATCACTGTTACTAATATTAAAAAAGATTTAGGTGGTGTGTTGAAGTTTAAATGATAGTTAATTATCTAGCATCAGCTTTATAGACAACCGTGACTAAATCATTTGGTCAGTAACACAAGACGTGTCCCAGTTTCTTAGCCTACACAAAACTGATTTTTTATTTATTTTTTGCTTAGTTTTCGAACAGTGGAAAGACTAGGCTAAACTAAAACTAGCTTGCAGTTGAAGTTCAATCGGTAGTAGCCATATGCTAGCTAAGTAGCACGAAGCCAAACTAACAAGCCCTTAATTCTCCTTTAATTATTTGAAAAGGTAGAATGACAGATGTGACAGACAGCAGGTGACGTGCAGTGGTCCTTACACTGAAATTGTGGTTCTTGACACTGCCTTATGACATTTCAGATATAAAATAGACCAATTGACCATTTCAATACCTCTTCCCCCAGAGCAGTGATGACGAGGACAGTAATAAATGCAGGAGACAGGTGGATCTGATTTACTTTTTACAATCAACAAGGTGTCACTCAGGTGTTAGCAATTATTCACATTATCTTTTGAACATCTTCAACTTTCATCATCACTGCTTGTAGTTATTCATACTGTACCTAATGCTTTGCCCATTTTTGCCACTCACGAAAAAGGCTCAAGCTGGATAATTGTATCTTTCTGCCCTTCATTTGTATATACAATGTGCTGATTGAAATATTAATGTACAGTCTTTTATAATAAACAATTCTATGTACAACAAGCATTTGTGTTTGCGATCAAATAATCAAGACTGCTAAAAAACAAAAAAACTTTATTGTAGAGCACAGTCAGTGGATGTTAAGGCCTTTGCTGTTACAGAGCACTTTGCATTACACTGAAGTAAACATCTTGACATATAAATAAGACATGTCAGGTGTTTGGCCTTTTGTGGTGTGGAAGGTTCTTAACAGACAGGATACAGATCCAACAGACACCAATGACATTTGATGCTCTCTGATTGCATTTGTAAATAATGTGTTTCAGCAATGCCACCACTGCTCGTCACTAGCATGTAACATTCAGTTATGTTAGCTAGTTTTAAGCATGGAGGCAAATGCCAATACAGTACTGTTAAAGGGTTAAGGTGTGGGTTGCAGTGCCATACATAAGTTTATATGTACACATTTGATTGAATCAAAAAAAAAAAAACACAATTTTGGTTAAATCAAATTCAAGTGACACACCCTCTTTGAACAGAGGGCTCCAACAAGATTAGACTCCTGCATAAACATAATGACTTTGTCCAAATTGTTCAAAACACATTCCTCTGCTTCTCTGGCCTTTACGGAAGAGGATTAGGGCCACTGTTTTTTGAGGGTAGAATTCTGAGATTAGTCCGTTTTGTACTAAACATTTTAATGACCACAGCTTCAATTCCCACTCATCCCCTTAGCTGTGTCACAAATTATAGATTAGACATGCTTAGAATTATTGTTTATAGGGTTTTATTTGCCACACGTTTAAATCTCACTCTTCTACGCACAGATGTTCTTATTGTTAAAAAGGAGTCGGAAGTGTATTCAAACCTTTTTCAATCGCAATTAAATTGTCTTAAAACAAATAATAGTAGGCCTATATTATTCATACAGCTCTAATTTGCAGCAAGGCTAAAGGGATGAGTGAAAATTTAACCTGTGGCCATTAAAATGTTTAGTTCAAAACGGACTAATCTCAGAATTCTACCCTCAAAAAACAGTGGCCCTAATCCTTCAAAGACTGCCTTCATTTCCACTTCAATAGAGTCCAGTCCACATAGTAACTTGCTGCAAAAAATGACTTGAGTGTGACATACAGTATTCTGATAAGTGTAATAAGATTAGGTATTTGAACCCTGTTGTGGATGTTTCATCTATGTCATTAATATAAGCTCTGACTCCTCACCCCACGTGCCTGTTCATTCATTTTTTAAGCTAAACCTCTAAAATATTATTTCGCAACTTTCTACCCCAAAGTCAGTCCTTACAGGCACCCACCTGACTATAATTTCAGAATTCTACCCTCACAAAAAAAAAAAAACATTTCTCCACAGCGGAAAACCCCTTCCATAGTTCTTTGACCAGCTCTGTGTTCCAGTTTCTTTTATTTATTTGTCTCCCTAGATCAGTGGAACTAACCCAGGGGCTCTGGAGGATATCATCGAGTAGCTGCCTGAAGTGAATCCTTGGCAGTGGAGGTTCACTTGTCTCTGGAGAGCACCATTTCAGTGAGCCTGATGAGAGCGTCCCTCTCTGCTGATGGCTGCAGCATACTGATCTGCCTGATTGCTTCTTGACAGTACCGCTGGGCGAGGAATTTAGTCTGTTGGACTCCATCGCTCTGAGGAGAACAATGAAGACATCAAGCTTATGAAAATTCCCTCCTTATGTTGCCATTTGCCATTTATTAGCATGTACCTGAAGGACGTACTGCCAAGCCCGATCTACATCTCCTTTAGAACTAAAACGTCTCATGATCATTGCATGGAGCTCAGGAAACTGCAAAATGTATAATAACAGCATGTTAAGACCACATTATGTGACATTTTTATTGCAATATTACACAACACAATTCAAAATGCTGATGTTCTACCTGTTGACACGCAAACAGGACTGGTCCAGTGGCCAAGCCCAGTTTGAGGTCTGCAGCTGAAGGCTTTCCCAGCTTATTGGCTCCTGAGGTGAAGTCCAAGACGTCGTCCACAAGCTGCAGAAGGAGAAAATGTACTTTTATTTTAATTAAAAGTATTACATCCATCAAATGTCTCATCTTAGAAAGATTAGTCACAACTATAGAGACATGCATTCCAATATAGAAAGTTGCCTTGAAAAATTTTTTATCATTCAATCATTTACATTTTATAAATATGTCCCATTTTAAATTTTACACATTTTCAACAGACATTTATGCACATACAACTTTACTCACCTGAAATGCAATGCCGACATTTTTTCCATACTGGAAAGCAATTTCATGGACAGCTGGGTCAGAGCTAACCAGGATTGAGACCTTGTAAAGAAAAAAGAAAAAAAAAATAAAAAAGTGGACACACAGTGTTTTATAATAAAACACAAAAAGAGGCTTTTCTTCATCTTGGTGGTATTTATGTGGATACAGAACGTACATACTGCTTTACAACTGTTGGCTATGAGACTGGCGGTCTTCTTAAAGGTTTTCTCGAGGTAGTGTTTGAATCTCTCGTTCTCGTTCTCCTTTGAACCCAGCTGCATGAACTCACCTACAATACAAATTTAAAAGTATGATGTTCAAACAAAGACTCCACTATGCTGCAAGTTTCTACATTTATCCCTAAATAAAGTTTACCTCGAACTAGATCCTCTATGACCTGAGAAAGCACTTTTACTACTGTGTTGTTACCGATACGAGCCAAAGCCATGGAGGCAGCCGAGAGGATAAAATCTCCAGCCAAGATTGCCTAATGAGGAGGACAAACAGTAATTAAATATTTAAGAGGTTCATTCAAAATTTAAAAAGGTTAACAGCAGATTTCCAGCCAATGTAATTTAACAGACCTTTCTTTCCCCCCACACTTCATTGACGGTTCTTTTTCCTCTGCGCTTATCTGAACCGTCTATGACATCATCATGTACCAGACTGGCAGTGTGGATCATCTCGGAGATCATAGCTATAGTTCTCTGTCCAGGAAGCAAGTCTCTACAGGGAATGGAAGGGAAATTACAAGTATTGTGGGTGTGGAGCAGTCCTTGTTTCTTATCACTTGTGTTTTATAGGTTTCAAAGACATTCAAATACACTGGTTTGATTAGGCCTGAGCAATTCTGTTGTTGTGTGTCCATAACAATGTAGAGATTAATGCATCTGTAAACTAAACTGCCTTCTGCCTGCACTTCACTATTTTACTCTTTTGTTTACAAAAGAGCAACATTTTTTAAAATGCCAATCCCAAATCATAAAGAAAACACAGCATGTGAATATAACTGGATTTAACTTTCACTCACTAAGGACTGAGAGCACTAAGAAAAAAATAAAATAAAGAGTATGGCCCATTTACAAAATGATAAATGTCTTTAAAATAGAAAACTGTTTTGGGATACATATGCACTATTTCATTAAATAATAGTATGAACATTGTCAATGAACTATGAGGTCAAAAGAACAAAAAAAAGACAATTACAATTGAGAAAATGTTACACTAGTTGTGACTTTAGATTTTAGGTTCCATCATCCAGCCCTATTTATAGAAGCAGTATTAATGTCTTCTTACCCCACCCTGTTGTTGTGGATGTTCATAGCTCGAGCCATCAGGACAACTATCATTGGTCGGATTGCCTTGCCCTTGCCATCAAAGTAGTAGTCGCATAGAGACTTGAGTTCTGTAGCGACAAACAACTCCTGTAGACAAAACAATGTTGTTGAACTGCAGTATTTATTGGATAACTTGCTCATTTTGTCTTGTCGTTAACCTCTATCACTTTAGTTTTCAAGGGTTACAAGTTAGGGGAGTCATACTGAATGGAAAATAAACTGTCAGCCAGTCACAAAGGAGTTATATGGCCAAGCAGTTAAATGAAACAAAACTATCATTCATAAACAATTACTCCAAAGATTCCTGGTATAAAAACAAACTATTACTGCATTCAAAATATTTTAAACTCTTATTTCTCTGCTTATTAAGCTGAACTCTGAATTACAATATCAACATAAGGAGGAGCTAGAATTCAATATTCTATATTTATATCATGATTTGTTTGTGATGATGCCTTCATAGCTCTACCTTCATTTAACAAACCAGGGTTCGGGTCGGCATATAGCCTATTTGTTTAGCAGTTATACAACAGCAGCTCATTATCAAAGCTCACCTAAAAGGCTAGAAATCATATTAAAGGCGCTTGTTAGGGTCTCCATGGTAACACTCAGAGGGAGGAGTTTGTGAAACTCCGACAAACTGTTGCTCATAAAGTTAGCTTTCCTTTAGCTTGCTGGTACAACAGGCTACTTTCTGAAAAACTGTAAACCGGACCAAACAGCAGGTCGGAATATACTGCTATATATACTATTAGGTTCTATTTTTCCTATTTTTTGAGCGGCTCAGCGTCAATCTACGAGCTATGGGACAACACAGGAAATAGGCACCAAGTTTCAAAATAAACTTACGCTATCAAAATAAAAGCTTACTAAACATAACGGTGACGTAAACATCGCGCTTTTAGTAGTTTGTGTTGTCTGATCACTAGTGGTGGGCGGGTCAATCCAATCATCAATAATATTGATACCAATACCAACGTAATGATATCGATACTTAAGTTCCAGTTTCTCCATGTTCGACTGCAGTGGTTTCAGAAGCGACCTGACTGTGTGTGTCTGATACTGTCATAGAGCAGAGCAGGCTCACTTTACACCCCCACCAGTGTGTTTGTTGTATCATCACGTAACTCAGTCATAAAAAGTCATTCCAATTTAGATTGATTCAGATTGATGATGTGTTATCTGTATTTACTTGGTATCGGATCAATAAAAAAACTGGCGGTATCGCACACCACTACTGATCGCTGAACAAAGTCAAGTGTAGCAAAAACAACTGTAAAAATGCCCTAACTTTTAATTTGAACTAAAGAATAAAAACACAATATAGTGCAACAAACATAATATGGGAGTAGATAATGTAGCTTGGGCATTTGAAGAAGCAAGAATATCACTAAAGTATGGATTATTTATACCAGAAGCGTCAGCGTCGCTGCTACTGCTCTGCGAATGCAGATCACATTTTGCAGCTCCAAATACTATTATATAATTTTCAAATACCATCATTTCTATATACCTCGTAATAGGTTGATCTATTGACTAATTTTGACTTACCCTTTTGATGTCATCATATAAACTGGTTAAATCTTTCTGGGCCTAAGTAGAAAGGGTCCTTAGGCTTTGCATCACTGTGTATCTGCTGACAACTGCAGGACTGTAGAGTTGGATACAGCGGTTTTGGTCTAGGTCTAGAGAAAAAAATAATAATAATTGTGACAGTAAAAAGGACAATTGGTACATTCAAAAGAAGGTCAATGTCCAGTAATGTTTTATAGGCACACTTATATGGTAATTGTAAAATGGTATTATATGAGCAGTGAACAAAGTGTTGCCCGGAGGTGTTGGTGAAGCTGGCAATATTATAACAGTGCAATAACAGTCAATTTGCCACAATCAAGTCTCTGCTATTCACTTCAGCCGTAGTTACCAACTTTATGAGCAGAAAACTGGTCTTGGTTTGAAACTCCACTCACCTGAAGATATAAAAAGTAAACTTCTGTAAGGTAAATGTGCTGGAGGTTGGCCTTGTAGATGATGACAATGGTTGAGTCTGAAAAAAAGAGAGACACATCAAATAAAAGTATGACATCAAAGAGGCCATCAGTTCAATACATGATCAAGGCATCCGTTTCAAAAGCAATGCTTTATCAAACGCAATTATTCTTCAGTGCTTAAACAATATTCAAATATTTAAAACAACAGCAAATGCGTGTGTGTGTGTGTGTGTGTGTGTGTGTGTGTGTGTGTGTGTGTGTGTGTGTGTGTGTGTGTGTGTTTTAGAGCCTTGTGTTCCTTCTTTATTTCAGGGCTAACTTCGTGGTATTTTTAGTTTAATTCAGAAACTTTAATCTATTGGTTAAACAGCATGGCAGTGTCATAACCTATGCATTTTTGTGGCTGTTTTACACTACAATAGAAGAAAGTAATGCATGGCTTAATGAACAAAATGACTAGTTGAATAAATGAGACAGTTGTTGAACTTCAAGAACTGGGTAAGGTCAGGGTAGGTCTTGACCTTTTACATGAGATCATCTACGTGACAAGTTTCTTAAAAAAAATAAATAAATAAATAAAAAAATTTAAGCCTTCATTAGAATGCATTCATTCTTAAGCAAAGCAAAAGGAGTTGTAATAACCCAACTGTGAATCATTTATAACAGGCGGGTGACAGTCTAGCACCGTGACCTTCCTGGATATGACAGCACACCCAGCCCGGTGTCCTCCTAGCCGCGTAAACTCACTTTGTTTCCCGGCGTAGAGCTTCCGGATGACAACCCCAGATGCACAGCGGTGGAGGACAGGGACCTGCAGTGAAAATCCCACGCGGCTTTAAGCCCACTCGCGCTCGTACAGTTTGTGTTCCACCTGCGGCACACACTCCACCACGGCCCGGCCATGTTCCGCCGCGGCGTGCATATCTTTGGGAAAGGTTAGCTAACTATTTTAACGGAACCGGAAGAGACGCGCCAGTCGCTGGTTGATGACGTTTTACATTGAGAAAGACTGTCATTTTTTTGGTAGGTTAGGATTAGACACTTAATAAACGTTGTTATAGTTAAATAATGCATTTTTCCTGTTTTTCCGAAGTAATTTTTCCTGTCCATGAAGCTAACAGCTAGGGTAACTAACACCTAACAACACAGAATACGTTTGGAAAAGTCGGGCTAGTACATTTTAAAGAACCACTAAAACTCTGGTAATATGAACTAGTGATGGCAGAAACATTGAACGCAAATTCACATTTTGCCCATTTCTCTGTAACCTATTGATATGAAAGTGCAGATTCATAACTCCTATTTGTTCTACCGAGGCTATGTTGATGCTCAAAGCTTTGTTTTTTGCTCTTGTAGCAGCAAACCGCTCTGTTCATGGTCTAGATTTTTGTACAAACCCTGACTGCCACAACCATAAATTGGCATCGAACACACAGTTATCATACGCTATTTGGAAGCGTGCAAATAATACAAAAAAGAGCCTGGACCAGTTTGAAGTTTCATGTAAGAAGCTCCTAGGTAAATCAGCATTCTCTATTTTACACCAGTAGAAACCCATATGCTGTACTATTATGAGCAATATTTTTTTATTTTGCAGAATCATTCCAGATTGATGAGGTGGAAGGGAATTTTGTACGCACGGTGAAGAACTGCCTATTCTCCAAGTCTACTCCGACCCCACTCAGAGGCCCGTTAAGACTAGCAGCAGTTTCTGAGGTGATGTAATATTATCAAAGTCACTATAAATTTCTATCCTACTAATTTGCAATCGTGTTTAACCATGTCACAGGATGTCATTGAAAAGATCCTAGATTTAGACTTGACTGTGACACAATCCAGTGACTTCCTGCAGTATGTCAGTGGGGCCAAGCTGCTGCCAGGTTCGGTCACACTTGCGCACAGATATGGAGGCCACCAGGTAATAAATCATGTACTAGACTTATACATTACCCAAAATACTAACGTAAAGTTCATTTTTCTTGTCAAGTTTGGCTACTGGGCTGGTCAGCTGGGCGATGGGCGAGCACATTCCCTTGGTCAGTACACAAACGGGTGAGGATCCTTTTGATTCTTTTTGTGCTATATGTTAAAACACCATTAATAACCTTTTTTATCATTATGGCATTGTTTCACAGTAAAGGAGAAGTGTGGGAACTGCAGCTGAAAGGTTCAGGAAGAACACCATATTCAAGGTACTATATAATTATTTCTATATTAATGTTGCATTCTTAGCTTTAGGTTATACTAATATACATGTATCTTTATGTACTTCAGGTCTGGTGATGGTCGAGCTGTGATCCGCTCATCAGTCAGAGAGTTCCTCTGCAGTGAGGCCATGTATTCTCTAGGTGTACCTACAAGCAGGGCTGCCAGGTCAGAAAAAAATTACAAATGACTTACTGGTTGCATCTTGTGTCTGTTTGATTTTGAATTTCTTATTTGATCATTACTTGACTGGTGGTAGTCTGGTCGTAAGTGAAGAGCCAGTGCTGAGAGATCAGTTCTACAATGGACATGTGAAGACAGAAAGAGGTGTAGTAAATAGAGCTAAATTCTTATAATTCTTCATATTAATTATCATTTCATTGTAGCGTTTCCCCAAGACATTCTGTTTGTTTTATCCACTATGTTCCTTTTCCTTACATATTTTTTCCAGGAGCCGTTGTCCTTCGTTTAGCAAAGTCATGGTTTCGGTTTGGATCATTAGAGATTTTGTCTCAAAGCGGGGAGTTTGATTTGTTAAGGTAAGGTCAATCACATTAGAGCTTTTATTTCAATTTATGATACATTTTTTTATTTTCAGGAAGCTGTTAAACTTTGTGCTTCAGGAACATTTTCCTTCAGTCAATCCAAATGATCCAGATAAATATTTGGTAAGTTGCACAAATAAAATGTAATTATTACTACCAGATTTTGTAACAACAACATTGATCTACATAGTCTTGACATAATACAGCATTGTAGTAGCAAATGTTCATTCTTTTAATAGACTTTTTGACTGACTTTTGTTTCTGCTAGGTTTTTTATGAGTCGGCTGTAAATGAAACGGCACATCTGATTGCACAGTGGATGTCAGTTGGTTTTGCACACGGTGAGAAGTGCCTTTATATTTAAACTGACAGATAATTGAAATATACTTCCTGTTACTGACTATTACAACAGGCGTTTGCAACACAGACAACTTCAGTCTCTTGTCCATCACCATCGACTATGGACCGTTCGGCTTCATGGAGTCATATAACCCCAGTATGTTCAACGTTACTGCGCTGTGTTTGTTGTCTCTTAAGAATGGCATTTGCATTTTATGATTATTTGTTGCAGATTTTGTCCCCAACACATCTGATGACGACGGCAGATACAAGATTGGCGCTCAGGCCAGCGTTGGACGGTTCAACCTTGAGAAGTTATTAGTGGCTCTGAGTCCTGTGCTTACTCCAAAACAGCAGAGGGAGTAAGTCATTTAATGTACCGTAAACTTAACATTATATTTAATAGTAAGTAAAAAGTAATATTTCCAGTGTAAATACATTCTGACTGTTTTTCTTGTATTAGGGCAAAACATATCTTGAAAGGATATGCAGATATTTATCAGTCAAGGTATGCTCTCATTTTTAATCTCCAACCAATATGGGTGCATCTGATTATAAACATAAAACATCATTCATATATATTAGGATTCACAAGCTGTTCAAAGACAAGCTCGGTCTTCTTGGTGAGGACAAAGACGACGGATATCTAATTGCTTTTCTGCTTCAGGTAAGGCCTTCTTTAGTCAGTTTCCAAATATGGTTTATTTTTTCGAGAAAGCTGGTGCACATTTATTCTTTAATTCCACAGATAATGGAGGACACACAGTCCGACTTCACAATGACTTTCCGACAGCTTGGTGAACTCAGCGCAGAGCAGCTTCACAACATGGATTTCTCACAGGTGAATATTTTTCCTTGACTTTTTCTTTAGCTGTGATTAATTTGCCCTCTAATAGTATTTCTAATTGATTAGATGTGGGCTCTCGAGGACCTGTCTTCACACAAGCTGTTCTCTGATTGGCTCGACTTGTACCTGCTGCGCCTCAAGAGGTGGTTTTTATATAGGTCAACACATTCATTTTATGTTAAATAAGCCAGTGTGTAATTATGATTTTCTTATTTTGTTCCCAGACAAAATGATGATTTGAGCCGTCGACATCGAATGAAAAGTAGGCGCCTGCATTTACAATCATAAAAAAAAGAATTTAAACATGAGAATAATTTACACTGTGTTCAACCATTTAGGTGTAAATCCCAGATACATTCTCAGAAACTGGATGGCTGAGTCAGCTACACAGAAAGCAGAGAGGAATGATTTTTCTGAGGTATTTATTGTCAAGAAAAATTGACAATTTAACCACATTTGCACATATTTTTATAATCTTATGCCATGTCTATCACTAGGTGGAGCTGCTGCACCGTGTCCTGTCCTCTCCCTTTGTTACACAAGAGACTGCAGAGGAGGCGGGCTATGCAGCAAAACCTCCAATGTGGGCCAAGGAGCTAAAAGTCAGCTGTTCTTCCTGAATGGAACCAGCGCATTCCTTGAATAAAGAATAAAATTTGAGTCATGTACTTTTTATTTGAACATGTTATATATTTGTATTTCTAAGAGGTGAATGCACTAAATGTGTCTGAAGTGATGGGATCTGAGGATGCATCTGGAGGTGGTCGGGGTCACATGTATCTGTGGTGTGTCCCAGCTCACAGTGAAAAACCTACATCAGTGACATGTTTTTTTGGGACATGAATGAATGAATGAGGTATAGGAAGTAAGGCTTATACACTATTAAGTCTCCCACAGTGTAACGGTAGTAGAAGTAAAGTAAACAGTCCAGTGGATGGTCTGAAGGGGTATCAGATTCCAATTTTCAACTATTTAAAAGATTTTAATTGGGTATGAGTTACACAAAACTTGTGATTTTACATTATTTACATCCTGCCATGGACCATAGTATATACAATCTTCATACTGAATACAATATAACCATTTAACATTTACTTAAAAATACACTGGTTCTAAGCTACAGCACAGAATTCTAAAAGCTCAAATTAGTAGTTGTAGATGACAAGTATCACAGACACATTGTTTTCATAACATTTTCTGTTTGGTGTCAGCCCTTTTGAGTCAACAGAAGAAAAAAGATTGATCAAATGTTTTGTGTTACTTTTAAACAACAGTGTCAACTCAATTTGGTGAAGGTCCCACTGGTAAATAATAGAATAATGCCAAGGGCACATGATATTTTTTTGCAACTGGCTTTTATTAAATACACTTTCTCAACCTCTATTGACCCCACCACTTATGATTCTTTGCAGAAACACAGCAGCATCTATCATACAATATGATATGATGAGATCAGACAATATGTTATCATTTTCTGGCCACTATGGTTTTGTGTTACCCATTACCTTATTAAAGAAAATGATATCAGTCTACGTTTTAAAATAACATTTCCCTTGTTCTCAAAATTTTTACCTTTTTCTTTGAATTCAATTCTATCTCAATTCTTTTCTAATCTCCAAGATAAAACAGTTTCTCTCTAAAATCTGATTTCTTGTCATCAGAACTCAGTATGATAACTCAGAATTTTGACTTTTTGTATAAAAATTACTTACATCTCATAATTATAACTTTTTTGCAGAATTCTGACTTATATTATATGACTTGTTTGACTTTTCAGCAGAATGTCTTTTTTTACTCTCTGAATTAATACTTTTTCTCAGAATTCTTACTATCATCTCAGAATCTTTCTCATGATTCTGACAAACCCAATGTTAAAAAAAAAATACAAGGGCCCTAATCCTCTTTGGTTTGTAAGATACGGTAAATACATATACATTTTTGTTCTTGCGTGGTTCCTAAAGAGGTATTAAAAAGTCACATATATGGATTTTAAGTGTACAGACACACACACAGCCTCCAAATTCCACCAGAAAATAAAGGAAAAAATCCTCAGGGCCCTGTTTGACCCACTGGTGTGTTGTTAAAGTAAACCAGTTCTTTCCAGGGATTTTTCTGGATTTATTTAACTTGCACAGATTTACTTCTCAGGCTAAGAATCGCCTCGTTTTTTCCGCATGGCTAGCATCAGTTCTGACATAAAGTCCCCTTCTCCACCACCTCCTCCTCCTTGAACTGACGGCGTGGTCCTCTTTGGCGGAGGAGGCGGCATCTTCTTCAGCGCGCTGGCAGACCTCACCAATCCCTGTGGGCCGGCCGCAACTCTAGGGGCAGAAGGGGCAGCTGCGGGTGGAGGAGGCGGTGGGGGTGGAGGAGGTGCCCCCGCCCCTGTGAAGACCTGTGGAGGTGGTAAAAAGCCTGGGTCTGGAGGCGGAGGAGGCAGGTCGAAAGTGGCCGGTGGTGGTGGAAATGACACTGAGCTCATTGGAGGCGGTGGCGGAAAGGAAACAGCGAGAGGTGGAGGTGGGAGGAAGTCAGGAGGGTCCTCTGAGGAGTCCTCCATGGGCGGAGGAGGCGGCGGAGGAGGGAGGTGGTCCACAACGGCTGGAGGCGGAGGGAATTTGGACACTGGCTGGCGCATTTTGGGGGGTAGTTTGACTAAGTTCTTGGCGGACAGAGGAGGTAGAGGCGGTGGCAGGGATGAGTTAGGACCTGACGGAGGTGGAGCGAGGATGTGGGTTGAGGGTGGAGGAGGTGGAGGGAGGATGTTGGCTGGGGGTGGAGGAGGGGGTGGTGGGATATGTTCAAAGTCCTGGGACAATAAAAAACAGAGCATGAAAATAAAGCAAACCCAAAAGTACATTTATGACTAAATGTGAAGATTCTTCCTTCTTTCAATGTTGTGAGAAAATGAACTGTGTGTGTTTGTCTGTTCTGGGCAGTTGTAGAGGAACAGGGAGAACATGGAGTGTTCCATGACAAGCAACACTGTAAACATTGTCCCTCTTTGATATACAGTAAATCAGGTAATATATGATTAATAAAATGTATTGAATCCCCACAAAAACCCCAAAAATAAATCTACTTTCTATAATATGACCATGACTTACAACCTAAGGTAACATTAGCAGTTGCAATAAATACCAATTTAAACATTACTTCAAAACAAAATTGAAGAAAAAAACGGTTTGATTATATCTAGGTTTTTTCTACTTGTGGGTTCGGCGGCAAAAATTAGTTGCAGTGGTTAAAAAATGTGGGAAAATATAGTTTCAAATATTCACCTATATACTGACACACAATTGTTAATCGTAAATATCTTCAAGGAGGTTTTAAGTAAGTTTTAAGACTATAGGTCACAACCTTTAGAGGCCATAAAGGTTGTGATTACATTGCAATTTTATTTTGGAAAAATTGCCTTGCTTAGTTCTAATTCCTAAAAATCTATTTTCTGGAAAAATGGATCTTAAGATAAGACCAGTTGAGAATCACTGAACTAAACTTTGAGTGCCAAACATTAGAGCCCAGTCTCAGTAACTTGGTTTTCTTACCTGTGATCCTGGACCCAGTTGGGGTTGAGGAGCGTGTCCATTAGCCTGGCCTGGAGATTTGGCTACAAAAGTAATGTAGCACAATTACATTAGCAAACTGATGTAAGTACATATCTGATAATAATACTTGAAGTTGAATGAACAGGACAGGTAAGTGTGCTGTACCTTTAATGGTGGGCGACGGGGTTGATTGGCTGGAGTTGGATTGAGAGCTGCGGTTGGAAAACATAGAACCGAGAGCAGTCTTCTTCTCAGCAGTTTTGAAGTTTTCATACAATAAAGCACCATACTGAAAGAACAAGAATCATGTTGTATTTGATATTTCCTGATTGTTTAAGATTTTCAAAAATGTGTTAATTAACTGTACCTTTGCGATGCGTATTCCGGTCACCCACAGGTCCATGGACCATTTATCATCACAACACAGGTACTTGATGTATTGGGATTCCTTTTGGATCTGAGGATGCTGTAAAAACAAAAATTGAATCACTTAAAATCACAATTTCTTTTTAGTTTTTTTTCCAAATGAACATGCAGGGTTTTATAATCGTATTCTCACAGCATACCACAAGAGTGCAGTGTGGCTCCAGACCCAGCTTTCCATAGAACAACAGTCTAAGACCCCCTCTGGTAGTTCTTCTGCATTTATAAACACTCAATGATTAAACTAAGTTGTTTGCCCCTAAATGGCGGCAGCTTTGGTAGATCATAAACTCTAATCTGCCAAACGCACCCTTTGGCATCCACAGCTCCTGTTCTCATGACATCATCTTTAGCGCCTCCACTAATGCAAGTTTAAACTCCTGCGTGGTACAAGTCGACATGAAACCCTTTTGGCTTCCTCATCCGTCCACTCTGACAGGTCATTTACCCCAGGCCTTGACCAAACAGGCAGCACCATGGCACCTCACCCCCCTTCAACTCAAACCTTGAGAACCTTGTCGTTCACTCGCAGGTAATTCACTTTCTCTGCTTCTCTAAGCTTTTTTTGCTTTGGTCCTGGGCATCTCTGGTCTAGTGTTACCTGCTGACGCTAGTGTTTCCCAGGCGAGTTAGGGGAAAATAAATAAAATAGCGCACTTTCACATCCCTTTTTTACGCTGGGATGCCTACCCAACTTATTTGTCTTTTTTTTTGCTACGGAGTCAGCATTTCTTGAAATGAAGTGAGTACTTTAGCTCCTCCCATTTATGTTGATGCCCTCATAATTTTCTAACAGGAGCATTGCAATATCTGTTTTTATACAGAGTGGTTGGAGAAAGAGCTGGTAAAGTATGGGTGATGGAATGAAACATACAGTATGCAGCACGATGGACGCCATACAAAACAACATGGATTGACCTCTGCATGCTGTCTGCTTGAATTTTATTTTAGTAAATGTTGACTAAGTGTTCTCGATTCTGGCCTCTTGAATAAATGCGCTATGTTTGGATCTCTACTTGCAAAATAGAAAGTGAAAAGGTCCAAGTGGTTTCTTTCCATTTGTCTTTTTCACCACTTCCAGAAAACTATTTTCACTTCTTTAAATGCACATATTTATTGCACATATTTACAGTAAAGCCATGCATTGGGAAGGAGTTTACAGCCAATTGCGTGAAAAAACAAGTTGTGCCACTTGAATATTCTAGTACCAAACTTTTGGGGCTCAGTGGTAGAGCAGTTGTCCTACAGTATAACCTGAAGGTTGGTTCAATTCCCACTCTCCCCACAGTTCATACTCTCATTTTGTCCTTGGGCAAGACACTTAACCCTCCTTGTCTCCTGTGTCTGTGGCAAAATGGCTGTCACGTCTGTCTGTCAAACAAATGAAGCTTACCACCACCAGTTGAAGATTCTGTTAAGATTTTTTAATACAATATATATAATACCTTTCATGTTATACTAAGCAAGACAAATACTAAGTAACTATATTTGTCTACCTTCAGAACAAAGCAGAAGTCGGTAGGGCCCTTGTATTTGCTCTTAACGTCCTGGCCGTAGTAGACGTTCACATTGTCAAACTGGACAAAGCACACCAGGTCACGGGAGGACTGCAGAGACAAGACAATAAAGATAAATGTCTGACACATCAGAGCGTCTTTACAAATGATGCCCTGGCCCTGACCCCTGACCTTGGTCTTCCCTTTGGGCACGTAATAAATTCCAGAGGCCCTCAACTGGAACATGCGCTGTTTCCATGACTTCTTGCCGTCTTCTTTGAGGTGGAGCACCCCCTCCAGATCCGGCACGATGATGGAAGTCCCACAGAAGTTCTCCTGCAGAGGGGAACATGGATAAAAAGGTCAGAGACAGGAGCTGCCATTAGGAACTGATACTCACTTTAGCAGGAGTTTAGGATCTGTTGTCTTACCTTTATCAGTAACTCCTTGTCTCTATCTTTCATGTCTTTAAGAGATTTCTTATCCTTCTTCCAGAGATAATAGTTCTAAAACAGGACATTACATGAGTGAGAATGAAAATGTTGACAATTCTGACTTCAAATCTATATATATTCAAAGAAATCTGATAGCTACTTAGGGTTCATAGCCTACACATAGACTGGGGCTAGACCTACATTAAAAATTAAAACACTTATCATACAATTTTATTTTACTATTATATCTTTTAACTTGACATGGACAGGACAAATAATCAGAATAGATACTTTTTGCCAATCATTGATATGTTTTTGATTTTACAAAGACAGATCACATTTAGGGTTTGGTCACTGTGTGGGAAAACATGAGGCTGCTTGATTTTAATTTAGAATGGGGAGATGTTTTTCACTTTTTATCACTGGACAACACTTGTGCTTGGTATGGCACGCGGAAAACAAGGCAAAGTAATACGACTGCTGAGTGCTAATGCTAACAGTGCGCTTATGCTAACGATAATTTATGCCTCCTATAGTCCTCAGTCCTCGGCTTATAGACACAGCAAAACAATGAACAGCCATTCAAAACAAAACAAAAATGCAACAGCTCTGGTTATGTTAAATGTTCAGAGTCTAGTCTTTTAATTTTTCACATTTAGTTTTTCTATGTCCTATAGATTTCACTAGCTTAACAGCCTGCTTACAATTTACTGTGTTTCACCATCATATAGAAACAAAGCTTCAATTATTTTTGGATTATTGTCCATTCACCTTACCCAGCATAAGATTTTAGACATTCTCTAATTTTGTCAAGACCACAAAGTCACAAGAACAAAATGGCAGGTTGGTGTCAACTGCACAAACTGGCTCCAAATGTCATCCTTCATTCATTCATTCATTTTCTTCATTACTGTTGGTTATCTCCTGGGTACTCCAGCTTCCTCCCACCGCCCAAAGACATACAGGTCAATAGGCACCTCTAAAGTGTCCCTAGTGAATGAATTTGAGATGTGTGGTTGTCTGTCACTGTCTATGTCTAAATGTTAGCCCTGCGACTAACTGGCCACTGTCCAGGGTGTACCCCGCCTCAGACCCAAAGCTGCTGGGATAGGCTCCAGTCACCGTGACCCCTAATGGGACTAAGTGTAAGAAAATGAATGAATACGGTAATTCATTCAAGTGCTAACCACTCTGCCACATGCACTAAGGTTAGAGTTTGTTAAGCTAATACAAGTTTGTTTTATAAACTTAAAGAGCTGCAATGCGTAACAATAAGAACTGTTATTGTGAGTAATTTTCTCCTTTATATTTCCAAAAGAAAATATGTGTAATTGATGCTAACATTTTATCTTATAAATATCAACACAAAATGCTTGTTAGTAATTCTCAGCAGCTTTTAAAACCGCCTTCTATTCATCTACATGTTGCTTGTCTGACAGAACGTCAGTTTGATTCATAATCTGGGCTTTTTTGTTTCCAGAAATGTGGTGAAAAAAAGCCACAGAGGGGATTTTCATGTAGTTACTTCTTGTCAAATGTTTAAAATGTAAATTGTGCCGGACATACTATATAAAACAGATCTATGTTTTGTGGGGGGATGTAGACGGTGTGATTGAGTACATTAAAGATGAGAATACCTCCCCAGTTTCCAAGCGGCAATCAGGCCATTAGTCTCTGCCAACAGACCAAATCCATTAAATACTCTGAGATTACAAAGAGCTGCTATTATGTCAACAAACATGCCAAGATGTCAGTGTCTCCTGCCTGGGCTTTGGGCTGAAATATTACAGTGAAGACACGAATATATATACAGCCTTGAATGGTAGACATATCCTCATTTAGACAACATTCAAAAACAAATGGAGCTGTGCAGAAAGACCGTGGAGATAGATTTGTGCCAGTGAAGGCCAAAAATAATGAACTCCAGAAGGTTGGATTTCTGAAATAATACCCAACATTCACCTGTGATTAATCACTGTTTACTGTGTTTATGTAGAAACAGCTGATGAGTGTGAGGAGACCCACCTGCGGGTTTTTAAAAACTTCATATTTCTCCGACATCTCTTTGAACACAACTTGGTTCTCGCTGTCCCTGGTCCAGGCCAACAGTGGATCCACCATGTTCTCATGGTCCTCAAACAAACGCTCTGCAAAAGAAGCACAGATAGAAATATTAGACCTTTTGAGTGCTTAGTTGTAGCATGGAAATATCAACATCAAATATATGACACATAAAGTAAATAATGATGGCATTCATACATCAAAGCAAAAGTTAAGTAAAGTTTGACTTTCAATGATTACAAATAGTCTAAAAGACACTTCAGCAGCACTATGAAAATATATTTTCATCCCAATATTCTATACTGTAATATTTGATAAATTTATTTGATTTGATTAATTTATTTGGTTGGGACCATCTATAAAACAATGTAGTATACATTTAGCCAAAATTTAACATATTTGTCAAAACTATGTTTTTCGAGGTGTTTAGTAATAGATTTGTTTAGCATACTTTCAAGCCTTCACACTAAACTGTACTGTACACGGCAGGAGTCCTCTATTTGTGACACTGTCAGATTTTTTTGTGGGTACTCTTTGGTCTTTGACCCTGTAACTCTGTACAATCTATGACCATGTGTTGAAAGCCAGGCTGTCTAATACTAATTCATCTTTTATCAAATTCTTTCAAAAATGTCCCTACAGGGCCACAATAGATGTTATGCTTCACAAAAGAAGAGTGTGATGTGTAGTCCTATCTGTCAACACTGGACACAAAAGTGTGCTTCCAGTGTCATTAAGATGTACTATTGATTAAGTATATTACATCAAGAAAATTAGAACTGAGTCTAAAAACAACTAAAAATCTGTCTGAACAATGTAGTTCAGTAAGAAATTAAAATAAATAGGGAAAGTTTATGCCAAGAACATTCCAAAGATGCTATAGAAGACTGATTGCAAATTTTTTTCTCTCTTGACACCTCTTGTCTCTCTTGTCTGGCTTAAGGCAACATCATTTAAAACAGATTGTATCTTTTTATTAAGGTTATTCTTCATAAGTTACAGAGCGGTAAAACCTTTGTCTGAATGAGTGTATGCAAGTCCAACACTTAGAACCCCCCCCCCAGCAAACCCACCTGATCAATATGAGCCATTATTATCATTACTCAGGACATTTAAACCAATGCCAGCAATGTGGCTTGAGAAAATTAAAAACACCCTCAGTTTACTTTATCATTTGGAGCGTACAGTACATCATTATGCAAACCAGTCTACAATGCATTTTATGTCAGTTTTTACTCCTGCTTGGCACCATAAAACATGTCCAAACCAACACTACAGCCATATGTACCATAGTTTACCATGTCACAAAATCTTTAACTCCGTTCAAAGTTACTTTCCCAGCTGTATGATTGTCTGTGTGAAATGGGGTGAGTTAGGAAAAGCTCCATAAACTACAAGCATTCACTTTGGGCTGGATAGATTTGAAATGGCACTAAACCTCAAAAACACATTAAGGACTCATTCCACCTACTCTTTCTTCTTCTCTGGCCACCCACACTCCAAACAGATCTCCATCACATACCGAGGCTTTGACTAGTGTTTTGCCACGGCCCCAATTACAGGTTCCTCGTCCCAGCCCAGTAGGTATTAAATAAATGGCTGCTTCAAAGTCTGTACAGTGACTATTACAATCATTAAATGCCTGGTGTAACTTTGCACTTAGGGTGAGTTATAAGGAGTGAAGAAAAAAAAAGTTAACTAAATTAACCCCGTGGTGCTTTTGTTGGTGTGGATGGAGAGCACATAGATGAGTGTTTGAAGACAGAGAGCTTGGGCTTTTGATTAGACACGTCTCAAAGATTAAAGTTGAAAAATGAAAAAGTAGCTGAAGCCTTACATGTTTACAATTACTCAGAATTTCCTCCAAATGCTATATATTATTGTCCATGTGACCCAACTGTTTGGCTACATGCATGCTAACTAGCATCATCCAATCAGACTAGCTAATCCTAAAAAAGGTAAAAAACCTTTTCTACATAAAAACAGTTGTTGAAAAGCTACTTTGCATAATC